>CM063502.1:12801380-12833880 GCA_032207245.1 Pardosa pseudoannulata
TGGCGCTGCGGTTAACAATGCTTCTGTAAGACAACAAGTGTCTGTAACAATTGTTAGATTGGTTACTGTAGTTACAATGGTTTATCTGATAAACCATTGTCTGGAATTGAAATTGGCGTCATAGAACTTTCTCCTTCTCCCTATGAGAAAACATTTGTTCACCTCTGCGCACGCTCCTAACTTAACTTTTAAGCTGACTAGACAAATTCCAGACAAATCGAAACTTCTCGCGAAACCGTGAGATTGCCCGACATGGCGGGACACAAGAGCAATAAAAAGGCATAGGATTATTGTTTTTTCAATGCTGAGTATCAGTGTTGCAAAATGTCAATAAATTTCCGTATTCTTGGTAATTTGCAAAGTTTAAAATTAAGGTTGTAGTGCAGGTTTAGTGCCATAATGCTCAAAATACATTATTATTGTATACATTTTATTGTACCCGGTGGGGAGGGGGGCGCGATGAAAATTATGATTCAAAATTGGGCCGTGAATACTAAAAGGTTGAGAAACACTGGTTTATCAAGATGTATGTGAAATTGAAAGTGGTGTTATCGTTGGCGCATGAGAGTTGGGATATAGCATCTCCGAGGTAGCGATGAAATTTGGATTTTCACGTAGGACCATTTCAGAAGTGTATCGGTAATCCAATAAAACATCAAATCTCCGATATCGCTACGGCCAGAAAAAGATTGTGGAAGAACGGGGTCAACGACGATTGGGGAGAATCCTTAAACGTGACCGAAGTGCAACCCTGCCGCAAATTGCTGCAGATTTCAATGCTGGACCTTCAAAGGGGTCCGCCAACAAACCATTAAACGAAACATAATCGATATGAGTTTTCAGAGCAGAAGGCCCACTCGTGTACCCTTGATGACTGCAAGACACAAAGCTTTACGCCTCACCTGGGCCCATCAACACCGACATTGGACTGTTGATGACTGGAAACACGTTGCCTGGTCTGACGAGTTTCGTTTCAAATTGTATCGAGCGGAAGGACGTATACTGGTATGGATACAACTTAATGAATCCATGGACCCTGCATGTCAACAAGAGACTGTTGGAACTGGTAGAGACTCTGTGACGGCAAGGGACACGTGTAATTGGAGTAATAGGGGACCTTGATACGTCTAGATATGACTTTGGGAAGTAACACGAACATAAGCATCCTGTCTGATCACCTGCACCCATTCATGTCCATTGTGCATTCCGATGGATTTGGAGAATTCCAGTAGAACAATGCGACACCCCACACGTCTATAACTGCTACAGAGTGGCTCCAGAAATACTCTTCTGACTTTAAGCATTTCCGCTGGCCATCAAAATCCTCAGACATGAACATTATTGACCATATCTGGGATGCCTTCAACGTGTTGTTCAGAAGAGATCACCACCACCTAGTACTGCCAGGAATTTATGGACAGCCTTGTAGGAATCATGGTGTCAATTACCTCCAGCACTACTTCAGACATTAGTCGAATCCATGTAGTGTCGTGGTGCGACAATTCAGCGTACTCGCGGGGACCATATACGGTATCAGACAGGTATATTAGATTTTTTTTTTTTTTTTTTACTCTTCAGTGTAATTAGATAAACATAAAGAAAGTAATGATTTCTGTTGTACTTTTCTCGCTGTTTACGGCGGAGAAATTTTACGGCGGAGAAATATCCATTTTAGTGCAGAGATAATTTTTGTATCGTTCACAATTATAAACGTTTATCATTTTGGAATAAAACTGTAAAAATTTAAAATCCCTATTTATGATATTTAATTTTATTAATTTACTTTTGTACTATATTTACCAAAATGATCTTTTTAAAATAAACGAATTTTAAATAACTGATGTGATTAACAATGGTGTTACAATAAATGTTTACTTCATCAAACGGCAACAAGAGAATTAAAATTATAAAGATAAAGGATGATCAAAGTCTCGAAATGGTCCATAAATTGGCTAAACCAATTAAGGCATTTTGAAAATATATACCAAAAACTAAAAACAAAAAATTGTAGCTAATTATTTCTGTCAATTTTTGGATTGGTATATGTTGCAGCATTGCACTATACAATGTAATTTATTAAATCGAAGTTATCTTAACTTTGAACGAATAGTAAGTTTCGTTCAAATTTGACCAATCAGCACCTAAAAATAATTAAGTTAAAAATTAATATAAATTATGAACCTGATTGTAAAAAATATAGTTCTTTCATTACGAATTCATTTATCTTGTATTAGTGAAGAGTAAATAAAATTTTTTATAAATATTTAAAAATATCAAAATTATGATTCTAATATATTTTTCTAACAAGAAATTTAGGTGTGACTCTTAAAATTTTCATGTAGCTTTGGCTCTTCCTGCAGAAAGTCTGGCCACACTTGATATATAACCTGATTCATACGGGGAAAACTCTGACCGGAAGTAGAAGGGAAGGCATACGTCTCTGGGACGTAAAGATATCCTTCTAAAGTTAAAACGCTCGCGTGCCAATAGAATCGAAGCACACAAATTAAGATTTTTTTTTACAGCGTTCAGAGATTTTCTCCCACTAAACCAATGACTGCATAAATAACGGTAAGTGAACAGATATAAAACATTATAATACTTATTGATTTGATCGAGTAACTAACTGTTCGTCAGCCGTATTTACGTAATCTGTTCTTTATGGATACTATAGACCATTGATTCTCAACGGGGAAGGTGTGACGATGATGATGGGCAGTGAACTTGTTTTGGGCAGTAGTGGGGCGAAGTAAACATGTTTTGACTTTCAAACTTAATTTTAAAAATAGAAAATAAATTTATTACATTTATTATCTAATTTATACGATTTTTACCAGTAATAAAACAAACTTACGAGACCGTACCAAAACCAGTAATTTTCATCCCCCTATGTTCTCATGTATGAAATTAAGTCGACATTCAGAAAAATATATTTAATCAATAGCATTCGTTTGAGCGTTCCTTGAACATGACTCAGTAACAACAATTTGGTGTGTAACTCTATTGAAAAAAAGTCACTTAAACATTTTACCTCTTATACTCGAGTACTTCTCAAATCTTATACTTTAAAGTGCGGGATTTTTACAAAGGGAGAGTTGAGCATATTTCGTCCTGTATGAGGGTGGTAGCTTAAAAAAGTTTGAGATTCACTGCTATAGACAAATTTGGTAGTGAAAGTCAGTTCGTAAAAACTGAAACAAGGGCCCAGAAATTTTGGGTTGTCCAGAGACCAATATTAGGATCGAGATCTCTTTAAAATTAATTCTAAGAATACTCATTATGTTTAAATAATACATATGCATCTTTTTTCTAAATAGCTTGGATGTCTTGTCATAATTACTACAGCCTATTTTACATTCATTTTTTAATTGTTATACCATAATTAGGGATGTGATGATCGGCATATTTTTCTTATTCAAAAAGAAATTTATTTCTCCCTTACAAAGACCATAAATTCTCTCTCGAGAAAAAAAATAGCCGTTATTATGATAAAATCATACACATAGACATAAGTAGTGCATGCATACCCAATAATTCTTACATAAATATTAGATTTCATTAAAGAAGTTCAAGTTTTTTTTAAAGTAAATCTTGTTAATTTACAGTAGCATATAAAATGTCTGGTTTCATATAACAAAAACGAAGAAATCAGTGGATTTAACCCTTTTTGGAAACTGTTTTTAAAGAGTACTTTATAATTTATATTAATGTAACTAAAATTTAAAAAAACAAAAATTCCGTTATATTTTAAAATAATTGTTAAATGTTTTCAGAATAGAATATCTTAAAGCTTGTGCAATAAAAGTACAAATTCATCCGAAGAAAATTCAATGCATTATTTTTGAAGTAGAATAAAAACATAATCATCTTTTTAGAAAGCATATAATTTGGAAAATTGGAAATTATCATTACAGATTTTGACCAAAAAAGTTAGAATTTACACAAAAATCGTTTTATTTGAAAGTGTGAAAATTAATAATATCAAAACGTTCTTGCTGTCTTTTGATATCACTAGATGGCAGCAGCGAGGGTGAAATAAGAGTCCATTTCTGGAGAATATACTTTAGCAAGGTAAAAAGACGGAAATGCGTCTTAAATAATAAACAAATTATAATAAAAGTATTTTATACTTCAGTAGACATTTTTTGGAGATTAAATATTTAAAAGAGGTTTTCGAGCAGCATAACAAGGACAAAATGAATTATTTTTATCTGCAACTTTGTAATATACATTAAATGTACTAGATTTGTAATGAATACTTGTAAAGAGAATGACGAATAGTAGTGACAATGTATTTAGTTTTTAAATAATCCTTCATAAAATATTTTTTAAGACCTTAAAATTTAGAAATTTTCTTTTGCATGTAATAACTCAGAAATTGCGAAATATTGCCAGCAGATGTATATTAGTTGGTTATTTTAATTTCTTAAGGACTTTATACAAGTGCTGTAACTTTTAGGAAATTATTGTAAACTTTAACTGAAAAATCATGAGTGGAAGCCACAAAATTGTAGATTGTTAAAACTTAATAGTATCTTCAAAAGAAATATTTGAAAATATTTCATACTAATTCATATATTTGTACAGGACCGTTTAGTAGATTTTCTATTTCGATATGGTTGTTTATGTTGACCCAATAGGGTGCCGCGTCATGCGGCGGCCTCTGCATCATAGTACTGCACGCTATCTGTGTTTGCATGTAATTTGGCCTACGGCATAATATAAACATCGTTTGTACAACCTGCCATTATCAGAAAATAACACAGGGCTGCGATGAAAAAAATACAAGGGATGTGACATCTAAACATAACGTATTTTTTAGTACTGATTTAGAAAAGAATCATTAAAAATGTCTATCACGTCACATTTTTTTGAAAAATTGAATTTTATGTGGTTTTTTATGAATATTTCTCACGTATTTTGCTTTCCTACTTTCCTTCATGTTTTGACATTTTACCGTGATGAAACCCTCAAAATTACCCTTCTGTGGTAAACTACAACAGCGCAGTTAGTATTTTAGAGCTTTTAAAGCTTCAATGTTGATCCAGATCACCAATTAGATAGATTCCTGGAAGCGCGCGAGCCTGGGAATGCGCAATGTCCCTCTTCATATCCCTCCCTCCCGTCGCAATCGCTATTAACCAATAGCGACTCTCGAATCCTTTTCAGTGACCTCATGTAAGTACCAGTACTTAGTCTGTAAAAGAGGCAACTCATTTATTAGGCTCCAGATTGAAAGAAAAAAACTTATTGGCCAAAGGAACCACTTTTTATTGGTACAGGAATCGTGAAAAGGAATTTATTCAGTATTTTGACGAAGACGAGAACCTCATTTATTGCTCAGATGTTCCTAGATTGATGAGAAAATTTAAGATTCCCTACAATAAAGATGAATGGAGGCTTTTTATAGATTCGTGAAAAAGGAACCTTAAAGCTGTCCTACTTCATCAAGAAAACCAATGGGCGTCTGTGGCAGTTGAATACTCGTGCATTTAAAAGAAAGGTATGAAAACCTAGCTCTCGTTCTCAACAAAATAAAATATGGAAACCACGGCTGGATCATTTGCAGTGATTTAAAAATGATCACCATGCTTCTCGATCAACAAAACGGGTATACAAAATTTCTGTGTTTTAGTTGTGAGTGAGACAGCCGTGACAAAACACAATATTGAGTCAAAAAAGATTGGCTCAAAAGGCAGAATCTTGCGCCAGGCACCAAAAATGTAATTCGAGAAAGCTTAGTTGATCAAAAAAAAAAAAAATATTACTACCCCCCTGCACATAAAATTAGGTGTTATGAAGCAGTTTGTTAAGGCTCTTCCAAAAGAATGGTGAGTGCTTAAAATATATGTGTAAAAAGTTTCCTGGATTTTCTGAAGCCAAATTGAAAGAGGGAGTCTTCGTAGGACCAGACATCCGAAAACTTATTAGGAATAACAAATTTGAGACAACTATGGTATTAAAGGAAAGAGAAGCTTGGGTTGCCTTCAAAGATGTTGTGGAAAAATTTCTGGGCAATCACAAAGATCCTAAATTTAAAAGAATTGTTGACAACATGCTAGACAAATTTCAAGTGTTGGGCTACTCCATGTGTGTAAAATTACATTTCCTCCAATCGCATTTCGACTTATTTCCCGAAAATTTAGGATCCGCCAGCGAAGAACAGGGAGAAGGTTCCACCAAGACATGAAGGATATGGAGAGAAAATATCAAGGTAGGTGGAATAAGAATATGCTTGCCGACTATTGTTGGATGTTAGCAAGAGATGAAGAGATGATTGAACATAAAAGAAGAACGTCAAAAAGAAATTTTAACGGAAAAAAAATGTACGTAACTAAATTTAAATGTCTTTGTTTCGTATTGAGTTTTAAATATATTTCAAACTTACATTTATTATATATAAACCTTAATAAAACGTAAAAACAGGTAGTTGGGGTTTTTCTAGGACTGTTTTTCTTATAAAATTAATGTAAAAAATTTAATAACGAGGGAACTTTTTGTCTCGCCCTGGTGCAGCTCATGCGTTCCAGTTACGATGGTTTTCATTCTTTATATACAAAATGTATACATTTTTAATTTTAATTGTTGTTTAAAAATTGATATGCCTAATCATAAACAGATTAAATAAACTCATATGAATAGATAAAACCCACTGTTGCCAGTCAGTACAAGCTAACAGTTCGAGAGCATTTCTTCCATATAGGATATTACCAGTAATATGTACATCAATTTTACAAAAAATCCTGACGTGATGGAAAAAAATGAAGGTCATTTTCGTAATCAGCATGCCAAATAACTTAAAAATAAGAAAAAACTTCTCTTGTATTTTTCAAAAATTTTAATTTCGCAGGCCTGTGTAATCTGATGTGTACACCGTATGACTTCGTTGCACGCCATTAATACAGCATGCAATTTTAAAATTTGATTTGTTTGAGATATGAATCACCATTCGTACATTGTCGTCAACATTTTAAAAAGATTTCGTCTTTTAGGACCTTCAGGATGGTAGGTCAACTGGATTTCCTGGGCCGGGCCCTCTAATCCAGAGATTTCTAACAGTAAACTTAAAATAACAACGACCAGAAAAATAAAACAACTAAAAGGGGAAAGAGGAGATAGGGAGGTGGATTCGTGAGTTCAAAACACAAAAATAAAGAGTAGAAAGTTTAGGAATAGAAACAAAACACACACATTTTTGCGGCCAGTGACATCCGTACAGAATTCGTGAAGAAAACAAAATTAGCATTTAAAAATCAGAAGTTAACATTAAAAATAAAAAATTATATTTAAAAATGAGGAAATAAGCTTAAGAAAAATAAAAGTAAAGAAAATTGCAAATATTTAAAAATTATTTGAGAATTTGAAAAACATGACATCGTGGGGGCAGAACCATGAACCACAGGTTCGCGAGTCATAGCTGGGCAGGCACAAGGTAACCGTGTTATAAGTAGAACGCAAGTACTGCTCTCTAGCGGAGACCTGAAGCATTAATATTTGTTATATTCAGATTTGTTTTAGATATTTCGGTTTAAAACGAAATAATTTTGATTGCATTACTTCTTTTACTCTGTACCAGTCAGTTATAGACAGTAAAAATTTAAAATTATTCTCCCCAATTAAATTAATATTCTTTGTTTTCTATAAAGGGACTTGTTGTAAAATATTATTTTAACTATTGAAAAAGCAATGTCACAAATATATATGAATACGTCAATATCTTTGTGTTGTATCGTTCACATCGATACCGATAATAGCTGTCATAAGGAGATTATCCTTATATAAACTACCGATTGCAGCTAGTTGTTATAATAATGCTGAGTACAAAATTTCAATCGTCTTCGGTATTGTTTCGAATCGGCTTTAAGCAGCCACATTACCCCTCGTGCAACAAAGCAGTAGCTAAAAGCTCCCAACTGACCGACATATTGAGAATTTCGTCCAATTAGAATTTTCTGATTGTGAAAGAACAAAAATAATTTTCTGTAGTTAATGTCGATTCGAACTAAGTGAAACGCACTATACTATTACATCTACACATTTTTGTATAATTTATAGTTTAATTCGCATAAATCTGAAATGTTTTCTTTATGAAATACTTTTTTGCAGTATAAAAAATAAAGCGAATTTGCTGTTATTAGGCATTCAAAACTCTGTTGGACATTTTTTGTATAAATTGATAGACTGCGGTGTAACTATTTGCATTGCGAGCAGTTCTCAGTAATCTTTCTGCATGAACATAATATTCTTTGACAAATAGTTTCTACTTGGAGAACGTTAAGAAGTTTAGTAAATAAAATACTTGCATTTTGAAAAAAAATATTTGTTACACAAGAGTTACAAAGATTTTTTCGATTTAAAATTGTTTTACAAGCATCCTGTCATTTTGCATGCATGAGTTGAAGAATGGGCAGATTTATGTCTTTAAAAATATATTCTTAAAAATGACAGTTTCTTACAAATATTTCCCTTAAATTATGAATGTTTTTTAAAAAACTAATTTTTAATTTAATACCTTTTGTTTAAAAAACCAAAATAATCATTCACAAATTTTAAGCTTAAAGGAGGCCCCAGAAAAAAATGTAAAAAAACTCAATGAATTGGATTAGATATGCTGTATAATGCAGTGGTGCTCAAGGTTTCATTTTTTTAAAATCATCATTATGAGGTTCTCGTCGTATTTTTGTAATGCTTTCAACATATTAAAATTTTGAAAATAAAATTCCACTCCTTGGCTTCATCTTAGAATTTGTTTCAATTAATAAAGAAAATTTAATAAAATTGTTTTATGAGAAAGCAATTCTCAATAAGATTTATTTAAAAGTGTTGTGTATGCTTTGACAAACCTAGAGCCCCTTTGCAAATGCAAGCGAGAAAGAGTAATTTGCGTTTTCTCCTAAGATTTTCTGGAGAATTAATGATTAAATGAGTCCAATTAGTGAATTTCACTTCTAAGTTTCAGTGGAATAACCGCCGATTACAAATTCTTTAGCATGCATAATATTTCAGATAATCATGATATTCAACGACTCGCTAAATACTCAAAAATTGCATTTTCCAATGAACAATTGCATTTTTAAACAGCATTTTCTGAGATTATTGTTCCTGTAAGATATTTCTGTAAAGGTATAGAGCCTTGTTATTTATTTTTTTTTTCAGTATAAATTTTTGTTATTTTTTATCCCTTTGATTGAAAGCATTTTTACAGAATTAAAGGTAACCAATTATATTAAAAAATAAAAAAATCTTTTAAATTGAGATAAAATAATTTACAACCTAAAAACTTGCAAAACAATGAGTATGAAAAAATGTAATATTCTGCAAAATTTCATTAAATATGAAAGGAACTCTTTAATTTGTTGATCCTTTGTAGGTAGATTTGTATTTCTGCATCATTCAGTATGATAACTTGATTAATTTTTAAGTCATAAAAAGACAGAGTCGCAACTAATTGTTGACGAAAATACTGCTGCAAACAACAAATGAGCTCTACATTGCTGTAAATAACAAATGAGCTCTACATTTCTAGGAAGGTGTGAATGTAAGCGAAAACTTAAAATTGATGTATGAATGATTAAGTTATGGCTTAATGGGAGACTGTCTTAAACTATTTCTCACATTTTATTACGGAATAAAACCGTGGGATGTCTTTAAATTATGAGAAAAATATTTTGGTAAGACAACGGAGAAACATGAATATATTTATAGCAAACAGAAGTAAACAGAGAAATTGTGAGACGAAAACGAGCAGATGGTAAAATTGTTTACAGTATGTCTACTGCCGAGGACGAGGCTAAGTACAAAGAACCAGCAGCTTGCGATTAAGTAAGGATAATAGGGAGATAAACACGACTGAAGTGTCGTGAATCTCCCCTTATTATTAACATTCATCTGAGTTAGTATTGTTCTTACCGTTGTTATCAATACTGTTACAAATTATTACGTCTACAGTTACAATAATAAATAATTGAATGCAGAAATAAAATTTAATATATACCATTTTGTTAACCAATAAAAAACACATGATTAATTGTTTGAGTGCATATGTTTAAAAATTGCACGCTAAATTCACTACATAGAGTATCTATGCATTATTTAATCACTGCTTTAGAGTATTTTTTTGCTGTTTAGTGTGAATAAAAATCATTCGATAGAACTAAATTTAAGAAATAGCTAAGATAAATTTTAAGAGTTTATTTACCTGCATATTAATCATATGGTGTCCTAACGAATTATTAAAAGCAAACATATCATTTGGAATAGAAAACTGGAGCGATTTTAGAGAGGCTGTATACATAAATGATTCATTTTTAGAAATTTTCGAGGGCTTCATTCTGATTAAGGTTCATTTTAAACTCCTCTTTTTCATGATCTTCCTTCTGGTATGTACATAGGCCATATAACACTATTGTGACTCAACAAGTTATTAGGTTACTACTCTTCTGATGATTCGAAGAAATCCTTGATGAGCCAGAAATCTCTTTTCTGCTCACACGAGCTTGAAAGATTCTTATGCACAGACTCTCCCCCCCCCCCCACAAAAAAACTTTCTAAATTTTACGAAAATGATATTTCTGGAACACAGCTACGTGATCGACATGTTTCGACGGCAGATACGAGAAATCGAAGAATCCGGGGGAAAACTATTAGTTCTAAGGGGATGGATTCGGGATTAAGCATAGAACGATTTATGCTGGAGCGATATATCGAGGTTTCACTGTATTTCAATCCAGAAGAGATGCAAGAATAAATTAGGAAATGCATAATATATATTTATTAATTAAAGTATCAGATAATTCTTGATTCTAGAAAGATGTCAATCATTTAATGAATACTACATTTAACTATTTTAAAAATGTTTGATACTCTGAGCTAGGGGTCGGCAGATCGCGGTTCGTGAACCGCATGCGGCTTTTTATAGACGTTTGTGGCTCTTCACACCTCTACCTCTAAGTAATGTGTCAATATCGATGAATTTATATGTGTGTATTTCTGATAAAATGATTGTTTCATTGACAATTTGGCTCCTCAGTCTAGAAACTATAAACTATCGCTCTAGATTAGTTAGATACACTTTTTTAAAAAGTATTTAATTTATCGTTTTTTAATTGAAGTTGGTAGAAGAAAGTTAATTAACGCATATTTTGACTTTCGACAAAGTAAAAATTAAATTAAAGACACTTTTCCTGAACAGTATCAAAAGTGTTTGAAAAACATACGTTTGTTATTTTCCATTTCACAGCAATTTGAATGTTCAACAATTAGTAAACAGAGATGGCTATTACTCAGGTAGAAGTGAATAAAAGAAACTTTTACTGATAAAATGTTCATAGTTTTTAAAAAATAGAATTTTATATATTGGGGAAAATTAAAATACTTTTATTTATGTCAAAAAAATCCTCTTTACAAAATCAGTGGTAAAAATCGGCCCTCAGATCAGCAGTTTATAATTTTTCAATTTTTGAAAATCTATCCAAATTTTATGATACAGCTTATATTTTAATTAACATGAATTGACTCGCCTTTGATATAGTTTTGTTGAAAGAAAAATAGAGTGATTTTCCATTACTTGGTTAGAATGCGGGACAGAAAATTTCTTTCATTTTTGAAACTCCATGATGTTAAATTCCAGTACTTTATTTGTTAGACAAAGAAAAAGAACAGAATTTTATTAACTACAAATATTCTAATGTGGAAGTAAACCTTTAGAAAACTAGAGTGAAAAACAATGTTCTTAATTTAAAGATAATAGTTTGAAGGGGGAAATAAACTTTGAGAGAAATTCCACATTAACTAATTAAATTGAGATAACCTATAAAATCACCCTATTCTGTTTTCTTTTATCCGAATGATCTCGATGCGCCACCTCTTTCACGTTTTTTCAGAAGTCGTTCACGTAATAGTATATCGGAATTTGATTATGCGTGTTAGACAGATAATGTATTTTTACGTTGAAATAAAAGTTAGTATTGACTCTAGTCATACGAGGAAGGTGAAAATAAGAATCTGAGTACCTAACAGTAAAAAGAGAGTAATTGTGTTTACAAGGAATAAAGTTTAGTACTTATTGTACTAATTATGAAAGAAAAGTAGTCATTTAAGGTTAGTTAATCATAGTTTTTCGTAAGACCTGATTATTGAAAATGTAACACAGTATAACATAGCTTGTAAAATCATTTGATTTTTCTTTAAATATAAGTTCTTTTAATCTAGGCTTAGAAATAGATACCTAGTTGTTTAATCCTAGTTATTAAATATCTTAAAGAAAAAATATCAAAGCAAAACCATTGCTTCTAAAAGAACTATGTAGGAAAACTTTTTTTCTATTTAGGGTTAGGAATGGATGCATTTTACAGTAAGTTAGTTCATTATGTTTGTTGAATTCGGTTTGAATCATGTTTATTCAAATAATTAAATGTTGAAATTTCTACAAATATTTCTGATTTTTACATTTTTGCAATTTTTTAATAGAAATATGTAACATTTGTACAACGACGTTGGCAGGTCCCAGCTATGAAGATATAACTTGTTTCTATATGCACAGTGATGCATATATGATTGAATGAAAGTTTCACCCTGTACTATATTTACGAAAAAAAGAATTTACATTTATTTCAATTTGCTTGTATAGGAATCGATCCTTTTATCCATTTCATTCGGATTTGCTTTTCCAGATGGAAGTAACTGAGTATTATATCTTTAAAAGAAAAAACTTTATTTGGATGTTACACGTACTCATCATTTTGCAATTATTTTAGATTATACATTTTAATATCTTTTAACGATTCAACCAAGGAATTTTTCCTTAGTTGATGAAGGGATTTGGGTTAAATTTTATTTGAATATTTTTCATAAATTTACCTAGAGTATTTATAACGCATATTGAATTCCTGTGTACATTAAACACAATTTTTTATTGAGCCGCGGTAGCTTAGTAGGCAAAGACACGATTTTGTAATCGGAGGATAGTGATCTCGAGCTGGCATAAGATCCGCGGTGCTCATTAATGGTGACTGGGGCACCATTCGTGGTCGCAATGGTCTCCAAGTACTCTAATGGTATTCCTGAAGATGACTAGCCAAATCTGTGGGGTCTTTTGCTTGGTCCCTGCTTCTAAATTAAAAGGACCCGCTCTTAGAAGCCTAACCTCTCGAGCTATGGCAACCATTTTCACTGATATGTCATTTGATTTTTAAATGGAAACGACACCAAACAACACAATTTTTCCTCAAAAACAGCAAAAAATATATAAAAGGAATTTTTAAGACGTTATGTGAACCAAAATATTTATGGTAAAAAATAGTATAAAAGAAAAAATCGTGCAGTGTAAGATTGAAACAGTTTTTCCGACTGGTTATATTTTTTCCTTTCCGATATTTCCTGTGAATTTCCCGACTAGAATATTTCATTTACTTTAAAGAAAGAAATTTGATTGAGGGAATACTTCCTAATTTACTATTTTCTAGCAGATACCTATTAAGTACTGTGATTACTTAGTTTACAACACTGAAATCCTTACGGTGGAATAAATGATAATATCATACA
Source organism: Pardosa pseudoannulata (assembly GCA_032207245.1). Classification (NCBI taxonomy): domain Eukaryota; kingdom Metazoa; phylum Arthropoda; class Arachnida; order Araneae; family Lycosidae; genus Pardosa; species Pardosa pseudoannulata. The sequence continues at coordinate 12,814,923 of CM063502.1, forward strand.
ATCTACCTATTTTTAAAATTTTAATATTGCTCATCTAAGTGACTGTAAACACTCCCAGTTAAATATAACAGAGGATAGGTCTCTTGTTCTTTTGCACGGTAAACTACATTGAAAAATTACTTTCTTTTAATCTTATAAAATTAATTAAAAGTAATATTAATGTTATAAAATAAACATAATAACCTAGTTCATCCTAACATAGTATTATAGAAGATATTTTGTCTGATTACTCTAAAGATCCGCATTAAAGGCATCACCATCAAGTAGAACGACATTACTATATGAAAATAAATAATTCGTTCTAATCAAGTTATTATATTTAATTCGTTCTAGTTTGAGTGTCCACTTCCCGCATGTGGCAAAGATGTTCATAGTCGTTGGAAACCAGCTTTAAGCGTTTGGTACCGGTTTAATTAGCCCATATGTTTCAAAATAATTGACAATAGCGCTCCAAACTAAACCAAACACAAATGGGAAGATTGTTTGCAGCCAACTCGACGTCATTAAGAATGTAGATTTTTTTTTTATCATGCGCATTTTATCCTTTGTTTAGTTTACTTTTGGATGGTCCTTTCATCAGATAAAAAGAAAGTACATAAACACATACTAAAGAAATGGCAGGTGAACTGGAATAATGATACAACTGGGAGAAAGACCTACATTTATTTTCCAGGGGTAAATGAAAATCGACTCGAAAGAAACTTCTGTATCAATCAAATTTATACAGGACATGGGGTAATATCTGTTTATCAAAATAGGTTCTTTGGAAGGGCTTCTAGATGCTGGTGTGATAAATAAGGAGGAACATTAAAACACTTAATTTATGACTGTGATTTAGTAAATAATATTAGGAAAGAATTTTTTTCATGTTAATTATCAGCAAGCTGCTCGACAAAGTCTCGCCGAGGTTTAATTTTCATTTTCGATTATTTTGTAAAACTGTCCCAGGAGAGTAAGTCTTTTAAATGTAGCGTTGTATTTAATAACTACGTTGTCTATGATTATGTTTGTATATATTATACTCTGTATGTAATTTGTATTAATAAAGAGCGGTTGGCTCTTTTCGAGGGATGTTTCAGTAGATCCAGCTTGGTGGCCTGGCTTCTGTCGTCTTTCTAAATATGGTTAGGATTTTTGTTTAGGTACTGGGTTTGATTGCTGTCTCGGCGATTAGGCAATATTTCCGTATGGCTTCGGGCATAAGAAATAACTTACTTTTGTTACCGGCACATTGTTTACTTTTTCAAAATTCAGTACTGGCAAAAATAATAAAATTCTGTAGCCGTTTGAAGCAAACTTGTATTGTTAAGGCAAGAAAAAAATTTAAAGGTAACAAGTTCAAATATGAAAGCTTTAAAATATCAAAATACAATCTAAATATAATAATCGGGATTATAATTTGAAATGACGAGAATTTTCTTCAGTGGTTGCGAGCGTGGTAACGAAAGATATCAAACTATAAATTTTGTGAGTTCAAAATTTTACAGGATGAGACGCGTATTAGCCATACCTGCTCTAAATCACTCTGAAATATTTCTGTGAATCCTCGAAATAGAAACATATATATTTATTACAATGGGAATAACAGTTTTAACAGCATTACTAAAGTAACAACACACTAAGTTGTAAGAGAGTTAAGATCATACATTAAAGGTACTGGGAATGTAGATTACTTCTTATGCAAGCTCCACCGGGACTCGTAAATTGGCTTTGCTTTTAGGTTTTTAAACGTAACTAATGCAGCTGTAAGTAAAACATTACATTATTACATTTACTATTGCTATATTACGTCAAATATCATCACCTTTTAAAATAAGTACATAAAATTTTATGTGCGATATTTTGCATATTTTATGTATTAAGACTTTTATTTCACTATTTATTAGTTTTTAAGTAATTATTCTTTTAGTTTTAGGTCTTTTGTTTAAACAATTTTTAAATACCAAATTAATACATTCAACAGTTACCTATAAAAACAATTTTTCAGGTTCTGTCTATCCCTTGCATGGAAATTTCTAACCTACAGGAAAAAATTATATCGATTGTCTATTTTTTTCAATACCTTCATTTCAATCACTTATTAACAATTCACTACCTGCATTGTATTTTTTTAAACTTTTCATTTCTTTCAGTTATTCTAATTTCATGCATTACATAAGAGGAATATTACAAATAAATCGAAACTGCAGAAAATTCTGGTAATGTTTTATGGTATGAAATGTCATTATATTAAAGATAACACGAAACAAATAATAATGCAAACTCCTACTCAAATTATTTTTTATCCTGAAAGAAGAATTGGGATATTACAAATAAGTGGGGTTTTTTATCTGAGAAATTGCCGTAATTAGATCAATCTATTTCAACAAGGGATAACAATAAAATATATTTCATATTTAAGCTACATAAATCATATGTTTATGGAAATAAGCATGTTGTCTAGACTAAAAATAATGCATACTTGGGTTATATAAAATGTGGAATATAAATGTTAAGATTGCATTGATTTTGCGATGTACCTTAAATATAAAATACGTGCTTGGAAAGCTTAACACATATAAAAAAGTATGAAAATTGCGGGAGTTTTTCAAATTTCAATTGTGTTGAGCAAGGTATACACTGGGGAGATTGAGAAATATATATGTATAAATAGATTATAAAGTTTCTATCGCTTAATATTTATGATGGCAAAACATTTTATTTTGATGACATTAAACTTTGTCTTTTAAATGTGACATTAAAATATATTGCCAGTAAATCAATAGCAAATAATGTAATTTCCTGTTTGTTTCTTGGTAACACCGAACCTGGATCCAAATAAAATGAATTTAATTAAAGGAGAATTTAGATTATATCATAATAGTATTTATAATTTTAAGTTTATATGATTAATATCATAAAATAACAAATAACTGTAGTTTTACAAATTTTGAAAATTAATTCTAAAAAACAAAGAGATTAATAGGTATGACACATCAAATGAAACAAATGATAAATTATACAAATTCACCTTTAAATTTCTACAATGTTCTACATCAAACGCGACCGAACCGAGGAATTTGTTGCATATGTAATTCAAACAAAATTAACGCTGGTTATAGTATAAAATTAAATTATTTTAATGAATATTTTTTTCATAATTATCTATGTATAGTTGTGAATGTTTAATTGTTCTATTTTTAATTTATGAATAATGTTATAAAATCCATAATAACAATAATATTAATGTATTTTAAATTTACTTAAAAAATTATAGGTAATGGGTATAATTTTACTTACTACAATCTTTGAGTTATACTCATGCTGGATGAAGAACAGCCATTAGGTATTAAAGGATACAGCAAAATTTGAAAATAAAAATGTAGAATTTATTGAGAAAATCTGTCTTTGGCGTTCTGCCTCCCAAATTCTGCATCTTAGCTTATATATTGCTATGAGGGCTCAAGGGAGTATTTAGAGTATACCACGTGGAGCTGGTAGTAACTGAAACTAAGTTACGTAAAGAGTTAAACACATAAGATTAGTTGAGCTTAGTAGAAATTAAGTTGATACTCTCATCATTGCCAAAGGTTACCAAAATTAAATGTGAAACATAGACTCCCCCCCCAAAGTGTAATTTATGGTATACAATCACTAGAAATTCTGTTTTTGAATATAATTATAATAACCCTTGTCAGTTTGGTTAAAATATCTCTACATACACTTCTAAAAACTAAGCACGGAGAGAAAATTTTAATTATCGCAAGCCAATCAGAATTAATAATGGTGCTGAAACTTTCTACAAAAGTAGAATGAAGTTTGTAAATATGTTAGGCAACATCTAAACACGGCTTCGCTTAGAGAAATATGCAAACCAGGCAGTCGTATAAGAAGCCGGCATTTTGATGAGTTACAGGAGTTACATATGTAAGTGCTGATGAGAGGTGTTTAGAGCATTTGTATTCTTCGTATTCCGTTCATCGTTTTTTCATTTCACGATTATGTAAACAATTTCAAACTAACAGTTGTCCGAAGATTTGTAACCGGTTTTCCAAGGATTACAAACCCCGACTAAAATAGATATATTGCTTGTAGCCAAGCGGAATCGAAGATCAAACTTCCACACTTGGGACATCTATGGTTGCAGAGGACATTGGTAAGACGATATCTGCCACTATTGTTTGCCTAAGGCTACACTTGAATGGTGTGTACGCCCGAGTGCCACAAGTTTGTGCTCCTTTATCCGTCTAATTCAGAGGGGCATGATTAAAGTGATGTCGACAGCATATGGATTGAACCATGTGTGATTGGGATAACATTATGTTCACAGATGAGTCCAGATTTGCTCTATAACTTGATGAAAAGCATGCTTGTGTCTGGAGAGAACAAGCACACGCAATCAGCCAGGGAATATCACCGAGCATCACGCATTCTAGGTGGAAGCATCATCCTCTGGGCAGGGATTACATTGGGATATTACACCTAATTGCTGATTTACAGGCGTGGTCCTTTGATGGCTGCACGATATCGAGATTAAGTCCTAGACCCCATTGCTGTAGCAGTTGGTCATTCGTTCGTATTAACAGACGTAATACTGCCATCGATAGAGCCATCATCGTTGACGACTTTCTGAAAAGTGAGGGGATTGTGCGTATGAAATGGAGTGGGCGGCTTACTCGCAGGACTTTAATCCAATTGAAAATCTTTCTCTCTCAGAGATTTAGAAACTGTCTTACAGGAGGAATGGCGATTACTGGACTCTGCGTTCACCTCGAAGCAAGAATGATCACACTGTGTACACATTGTCTAAAGTAAAGTTTTTGTAAATAACGCAAATAGGACTTCATCTTATAATTTACAAAAATTTAATTTTTTTAATCTCTGTTTGTAAGTCTTTGATTTGTTTCACGAATAAACCTAAAACTTCTTACTTGCAGAATTTCGTGTCAATTAAAGCAGTACTTGTCCCCATTTTCGCATTTTACCGCTCAATGCTTTACTTTTCGATGTCAGTGTATATGTGTATGTGCAACCGCTAAAAACATTTTTTTTTATTGATCACACTAGAAAAACATAGTCCATATTTTTAATTATTTGAAGCTAATGGATTTCTTAGCAATATTACTTCAATGATGCAGTCATACCACTTAGACTTTACTCACTTACACTCTAAGACAAAGCAAATACCTAATAAAAGTCTTTATTTATTCAAAATAATCTCTAAAAAAACGAATACATCTTATATAGTCAACAGCCACCGTGTGTCTGTCCACCGTGTGTTGACCAGTTTTCTTGTTCTAAGATAAAAATAAAGAATTTTTGCTAAAGTATCTTGCCTGATGCTTAGAGTGCGAGCAAACCGCCTTTCACGACATGATTCCAACTAAGTTGAGTTGTGAGGAAACAAATATACGAGATATAATTTTATGTGTGATAAGAGAAGGATAACTTTACTGTATACATATATATATATATATATATATATATATATATATATATATATAATATATATATATATAGTAATCCAACAGAATAATATTTGTCGGTCACTTTAATTATATAGCCCCTATTGTGTTTACTTGCCCAGGCTATTAGGCACGGAGAAGCCTTTGCAGCTAGACAATGAATAACGTTGCAGTCGGGCCACATTGAAGAGAAATACAATTTCGAGAACAACTTAAATTTTTATTGAGGAGCTACTAAAAAGACATCTTTTCTAGTCAACGGCAGGCAAGAGAATGATACGAAAAACACTTTGCAAGAAGAGAAGTGTACTAAAGAGCGAGGCAGATAGAATTTTCCCAAGGGACAAGAAGCTTAGTAAGCGAATTTAACTGTTAGATCAGAGGAAAAACTGAACCATTTTCCGGCTACAGCTGGAAAATGTGTTGAATAGCTAGAAAATTTGCATCTATTGCACAGAAAGCTTTGGGACGTGTGTTGGAAGAATTTTAAATCGAGGACACTCCTTAGATTAAGACATTTTGTGTCTGTGAAAATAGATTTTAAGGAATTAGAATGGGAGAGAGGAGGTTTTTAAGGGGATTAAAGTAAAATAATTTTGATATATTACATGTATGTATATATATATACATATACACATACAATGGTATTTTTAAGTGCAACATCCTAAAGTAATATATCCTTAAGTACAAACGCTTTAAGTATTTCTCTGTAACGTTTTGCTGTTCACACTTAAACTTACGTTTACTTGCATTCCAAGTAAACATAACATTACCAAAAGACAGGACGACATCTTCAAAGCAAGCCACGCTCAGCAAGAGCAAATTTGAATTGTTGATTCAAAACTTAAAACAATTTACCTTTTTTATTTTTTCAAATTGCTGCTTTAAGGTACTCTAGTTGAAAACTAGAGTACCTTAAAGCATTTAAGCCCCATTTTTTTCAATAAATGTAACTTACATTATAACCTGATTTAAACCCAAATTTCTGTAATTAGTTTATAAAAACTTTCATAAAGTTTTCGTGTTACACAGTCTGAAATAAGCCCTATCACCATCATGAGACTATTATCCGTGAGAAATTTCCACAGAGGAACAGTTGGTGGTTTATAATTTACAAGTTCATCGTTAACGAAGTTAGATGGTTCACCTATAAAAGAATTTAAAAGATCAAAGATGCTTTATTCATTAATGAAAAGCTTGTGCCGGCATTAAATATAGAAGGAAGACATTTTACTGAAAATCTGATTTTCATGTATCTACATATCTTTTTGTGCCCACACTTTCAGTAGAAAATTCCGAAACAAAACTTCTTTTGTTATGAACAAAAATTCGATTTCCCTCCAATGCTGTTTCTAAAAACTATGTTATGTTTTTATGAACATTTGTTAAAATTTAGGGAAATTTTAAAATTTTAACTAAATTTTATGCACACAAAATATTTATATTATACTGTGGTAATGCAGTTCTTTTGATGCTATCTTATACCCATCTGTATGCTAGCCATTATCTTCAACGAGCATCATATTGGCATCCACACTCAGCTACAGTGTATATATATTCATACATTTATAGAATATTAAACTTCAGTCCATTTTATGAAAGTTAGTGGCTTTGATCAAAATTGATCCATATCCGCAAAAACAGAAACTGACTAATATTGTTGCCATCTGTCTCAAAAGAGCACTTAGTTTGTATTAAGACTTACAATTATGATGTATAAAATAGTTAATGCTAAACCCTTGGAAAATCTCTCATAGCAAGCTTGAATATATAGGAAATTATTTCAATGGTGAAAATCAGTTTAGAAAATTAGGACAAGAAAAATATACAAACGAGCAATTCCCAAAGCCATTAGCTTACACTCAAAATCCAAAACATTATGACCGCCCCTACATTCTCTGGCGTCTCTGGGACCCGTGGTTGTAGTAGAGCTGACCATGAATGCTACAGGGTATCTGAACATCATTGAGGACCAGTTGCACCCTTATATGGCCTCTGTTTTTCCAGCTGGAAAGGGAATGTTCCAACAGGAAAACGCCCCGTACCAAGGCTAAAATTGTGTTGGAGTGGTTCCAGGAACATGATGCTGAATTCCAGTTAATGTCCTGGCCGCCTAACTCACCGGATCTCAATCCGATAGAACACATTGGGGATGTCATGGGATGGCAGCCCAGAGTTCAAAGACCACCAATTCGGAATTTGCGTAACCGTTGCTTAAACATCTGGTACAATCTGTATCCGTCCATCTACGAAGCACTTGTGTCATCCATGCCAAGGTGGGTTGAAGCTGTGTGTGCCAAAGGTGGGCAAACTCGTTATTTACAAGTGGTCATAATATTTTGGCTCTTGAGTGTATATGCTATAAAATATCTGACTAAAATAAAATTAAGTAGAGAGTTATGTACAATTATAGGATTGTTCATCTGAGGAAGTGTTTGTCTTGAGATTGGAAAACCTCTTTATACTAAAGTCATTATTTAAGCAGTTCTAGATCGTTCAAACGAAAATTTAAGGTCTGGTTGTTGAATTCATGACAAAATTTTGCTAAATATTTTTTCCTCCAAAGTAAGGCAACTTCAACTGTTGGATGAAATGGGGATGGTAGCTGAAAGAAAAATTCTTATAAAGTGGTTTCTTATAAAGTGGTTCTTATAAAGTAAATTCTTATAAATAGCAAAATTTTGCTAAATATTTTTTCCTCCAAAGTAAGGCAACTTCAACTGTTGGATGAAATGGGGATGGTAGCTGAAAGAAAAATTCTTATAAAGTGGTAACACTCTTCGTCCAGTTATCGAGAGGCTGTTATAAAAAATTAAGTGACAGGTAGACAGAATAAATTTCTACTTCACATAAAAAGTCGAGATACAATACACGTAACAGATTTTTTTTATGTTAAAAGTCATAAAGGAAAAAAACAATTTTAATTTTGAAAAAAAGAAAAAAAACTGCGCAGAAAACAATATAAAATATTCTAAAAGTTACTAAAGATCTACATTTCTAAAACATCTTACTAGATAATCGAATATTTTATAATAAATATCTAATTATAATAATCCAATTTTATAATAATAGTAAACCCAATAGCCCTCCAAAATATTAAATTGTTTCACTATATTTAAATCATCAAATATTTCGATTTTTCAGAAAAAAATATTACAAGAAAATTTTATTATCTCTACAATTTAAATTAATAGAGAAAAAAATATTCTTAAACATTAATGTTTTATAAGGTAAAACTAATCAGATGATTTAAGTAAAATTTAAATAAATCTTAAGAACAATTTTACTTAAATCCCAGTTTTGTTTATCCTTGCACGCATATGAACTCTTGAATTAGCGCATATATTTTTATAAATTTTTTCAATACATAAAATCATTTTAAAACTTCAATGCATATCTGAATTTAAGCATCTACTTGTAAATAAACATTTTTATATATCATGAAATACATTTTTATATAAATGAAAAAAAAATCTTTATTTTTTATAATATATATATTTTCAATTCAAAGTAACTCTGATAGTTTACAAAATATATCCCAAGGGATATTTAACCTTTGTATTTAAAAATAGATCAATAATCGTGTGAAAAATTCCATGATCTAAATTTTAACTTTAAAGAAAAGTATCTATTTTTTATTATACTTCATTAGTTTCTAACTTATTAACTGCCTATTCAATTAATAATATTTAAAGTTGATAAATTCTTACATGTTCTGTAAAAATAACCCTGTATTGCATGTATTGTTAACTATAATAAAACGAAAACTGCTAAGAATTGTTGATTGATCTCATTGTAAAGATTGTGAGACCTCTTAATATTTCATAAATTTAAAATCTGTACATTATAAAATTCTTAACTAAAATGTATATTTATATACCTGCATTCTCTATACATTACCTTCATCACATAAACAATCATATGAGAATAGAGAGAAAAAAAGAATTTCACTTTTATTAGAAACTTTCTGTTTATTCCATTTGGCAATCTTTTATGTACGCTAGTAATTGATCTCGGCTCCCTTTAAGCAGAAACTCCTTCCCAAGATGTCTTCAAACTAGACTAATAACATATAAAACTTAATCTCATCTGGTAAAGAAGTTTCGGTAATAGAAAATAATCATTATTATTCACTCCACGTCGAATATATCTCGAAGACTGCATTTATATGAATGAAAATCTAAATCTTAATATGTGATCGTCAGATGATAGATATGGAACCGAAACTATTGCGTTATCCTCATCAATTTAGTGAGTGCTGAGAATAAAGATATGTTTTCGGTTACGATGATACGATGGTTTTTGGTTACGATTAAAATACGGATACTTGAACTGGGTACTAGGTATAATCCAATTTAAAACCATTTATCTATTATGTACTTTTATTGATGACTATACTGGCTAATGTTATAAGATTTGATATGTTTATAAACTGAATCATTTAAAAAATCTTATCAAAATGTATGCATTTTATCATTGTATCATAATAACAGCAATTTCTATATATTTTTACGATTATTATTGGATAGTAGTGGCTAGAAATGTTTAAATTGGGGAGGGAAATATTTTTTAGTTCTGACAGATATTCAAATATTGATAAATAAATAAATTATATTAATTTATTTAGAATATAATACTATTCTGAGATCTATATCACATAGACTAGAAAAAATTGTCTGTTAACAAAATAAAACTGATTGGTCAGCATAATAAAACTTTAATTGTTAAGAAGACTCTTAAATTCTAACCACCTTAATATAAATTAAAATAATTCTTAATTTACTGATCAAAATTTAAATAATATCTTAATAACATAATTTAATTATTTAATTGATACAAAAGTTAACTAACATATGTTTTCGTTAAAATAAAAAGTATCTCTTTAAATTTTCTGACAACAGATATAAGAATTTTTTCCCCGTAATAATGTAATTCTAAACTAAAATTTTTCCTCTTGCATATAAGAAAAACCTTATGTTTCGATAAGAATTTTAAACCGAAAGCGAGATCATAATTCATTAGCGGGAAGATCACGATGGCTGATATTTTCCTGATATAGAAATGTCGCATGACATAGTTCCGGTATTTGAGTTTTTCTGTCCGAAAATCCAAATACTAATGATAGTTCTATTTATAATAATGTCAGTATGGACAGAAGAATGTTATTTGATAATAGATGATAGTAAAGGATGTTTCACAGCTGCTTTCGAAGTCTTAAGTTTGAATGGTATCATCGCGCACAGCCGTTTACATGTGGGCGGCCCTGCCTAATCGATAGCGTCCTGCGCCGAAGCAATGCCTGTCATCCAGAATCGGGAAATATAAAAAGGGATTTTGTGGTGTGCCTCGAGATCAACAGGCGCCTGAAGAGCAACTTTACTAGAAAACACTTCAACCTGTTTGCACGGACCATCCAGATCAAATTATACTGAAGGTAAGTAAGGTTTTAAAACGAGAAAAAAAATTTCAACTTCGGGAAAATGTTAGTTTGGAATTCGGTTTATTCTGTTATACATTTATGTTTGATTTTTTTTAAGTAGTAAAATCAACTATTTAAAAGCGCAAAAAAAGTGCAGACGAATTATAAATATTGTTTGTTCATTCATTCTAAAATTCATAACTAAATAAACAGTTTTTTTAATTGAGCAATTAAAATGAAAAATAATTTTTTGTTGTTTTATTTAGAAATGAACAGTTTTTTGAGTGATTGGTATTTTGTATAATCTTTTAACGACTCCATTCTCAACTAAGTACTATATTCAAGTCCTGTACGTTTTTGAGGTTGATGTAATTGCAGTTTTTGATTCCACATATGTTACAGTGAATCGCAACTTAAAATTATCCAACTTCTTGCTATTGTGTATAAGCGAATACTAAAGCAATTTTTACTGTTAAATTCATCTCTCTGCTTTACTTTCAATCTTGAAAAATAGGTTTAGCCAGCAGAATTTTATTTTAAAATAATCAAGAGAAGTAATATTATAATCATAAAGAGACGGTAGATTATAAAGTTCTTTAAAACATACTTAAAAAATTAATTATAAAAAGCTGTAAAAGCTACGACCGATAGTTTAAAATTTTACAGTAAAAATGTTTACTAAAACTACTAGTAATCTTAATAACCTAGCGAGAATTTGTGGTTTTCTTCACAAAAAGGGCATAAGCATATAATCTGTGAATATGTGGTCATTCAAACACATTAATTTATCGTACATTTATTTATCATAATGTTTATATATGTTATATTCATATATATGCACATAAATGTGCGTGTCCTCTCTCATGCATGCATGCATATATCTATGTAGGTATGTGAGTATACATTCGTAAACCCATATTTTGGGGATTTACAATCTACATATTATATAGATAAGATACACATTTGTGTATGTACATATACTTTAGTTTTATTACACTATAACAGCGGTTCTCAGAAATTTTTAATAATATTTTATAATTAATAATTCCTTTCACTAGCTTTCGATAGTTGCATTTCATAATATAAATTCTGATGTACTTTTGTGCCAAAATTCCTGGAGCTAAATATTTCTTTGTTTAACTGTTTCACATTTGTTTTGTGCTCTTATTTAGACGATCACAATTGTTTTTGCTTACCTTTTTTTATTCTTTACCCTTTTACTCTATAAGGAAACACCTTCATCAACCTGATTAAAACCCAAATTTAAGTTCAAAGATCTTTTAAAATGTGTACTTGGTTAGCAAGTTTTACTAAAGATGTATCCATCTCAGTGTCTGTAAAATTTTAACCAATGTTAAAATTTCAATATTATGAAATGAAGACATTATTTAATGAGTTTACTATAGTATGCTTTAATTTATAAATTCATTATTTTTCTGATATCAAGAATGGGATGTTGATTGTTAGAACTCTTATGAGCATTGAAATTGAAACCTAAGTCCTTAGTTTTAAACAAATATGGATTTTGTAAATCTATATTAAAAAGCCCACTTTCAAATTTGAAGAAACAAAACGACCGAAGTGTATAGACCGAAGATATTGTTTTATCAAATACAATATCTCGATAACATAAAAACCAAAATATTTTTTTCTTGTAATACTTGTATTAAGTAGACATTACTGGAAAATTTTCAGTTATGTATACATGACGGTATAAGGTTTAAGTACCTGTTTTTCAAGCATTCTGCAAAAACCTAGTGATTGTTGCAGTAAGACGAATAACACAAGTCAAGTACAATCAAAATATAAATAAGATACCTTTTACACAGTACTATAAAATAGGCTATGAAACTTTCTCTAATAAACTTAAAATCTTTCCAAGCCACTAAATATATCACGGGGCCCAATATTGAGTCGGGAACCATAAGTTGAGATTTTACCGTATTTGAGAAAATCAATGGCAGTCTTCTTTTCTATCGTTAATGTTGGCCAAGATATATTCCCCTTAAGTAATATAGTACCAAACTGTCATTTATTATAGGCTATCATTTCCACTTGGATTTAGATATTAAGTTACGATCGTGACACAATATCTCTGTCAGAGTGTTCTCTTCTCTTAGTTTAAGAGAAGGGAAAACTGACAGAATTATTTTTGGAAATTTAAAAAAAAATATTCTTGGGAACACATTTTGATTTACTGTACTATATATCATTGTTTATACAATTGTTTAATGAATTAAATGGACAAAAAATTTTCCAAGTTATAACCCCGTTAAAATCGTACAAAGTTGTTCAGTTACTTAAAGCGTATAAAATATCATCACCTCATTCCTATCCTCCTCCATTTTCTTTTATTCTTTAGAGAGTAAAAGAATAGGTTGAAAGATCGAGAAATTAAATCTCGTTGGTACTGAAATTACATAACTTTCTAGTTACATAATTTTGTCTAGATAAAAGGAAAGTACGTCATAATGTATAACGTTACTTGAGCTACACAGTTAAGTAAATTCTTTAGGTACAGTTAATTCACAGGTTATCCTCATGTTTAACACACATTAAAATATTTCATAATTTGCATTCTTAATTCGTATTATAAATTCAGTTTAAACGCTGTTCCTATTCAGGATCCGTATTAAAAATCTGTTATATAAAGAGCATACAGATCTTCATTGTGCTTGCTTATGGTCCATTTTATTCTTTGTAATTTAAATTAATATTCTTATCAAATGAATACAAAATTTGTTTAATACACTGTGTTGGTAATTTCACAGTAACGGGCAGAGATAAGACTTTATAACAACATATACACGTTATTAATATGTTATAGAATATAATAAAGAAATACTCAGATTTCGGTATTTAATTGCAGACTCTGAAAATTTGTTTATTGCTTAAATTCCAGACACTTATTGAAAATATATATCTAAATATCTCTATAATATTCTTACTCATATTGTCAGAACGTGAACTCAATAAAAACGCTGTGAATATTTATAAAGTCTAAATATGTTTGGTTGATTTACATTTTATAGAACTCTAAATGGAATCAGTAAGAATAGTCTCCAAATGGTAATTTTGGATATTATTCCACTTTTTCAGAACTCGCAAAACTTTTCTCCGTGAATAAAATGTGCGTTACTCGTAGTGGAACGTAAAAATAGTTTATCCCTGGGGATATTTTTTTAAGATTCTGCTTTGTCTTCAAGGATATTTTATGACCCCCGAGAAATATAAACCAAAAACGTTTCTTACGGAATCTAAATTTTACATATTTATGCATAATTTTTTTGTATTTTGATTCAGTTTCTTTCTTGCTTTTACGTCAAGCAGTTTCTTTTTTTTTTTTTTTTTTTTTTTTTTCAAAATACTTTTTAACGAAGAACAGCCCATAATATTTTAAAACTAAATTTCTACAACTTGAACCTAATTTATGACTTTTTTCGTGTTTTGAATATTACAAAGTTCCAATGTGCCTATTCTAAAATGTAGCTTTATGATAGTTTTATGATTTATCAAATAAATATTGTTTCATTTTATAATTGTTTTATAACAATATTCAAGAACAACATTGGGATTAGAGGATATCTATATTAGTAATAAATGTGACATTTCATTACTTGTTAAATTTTCTGGAGTAAAAAATATCAAGAGGTTTATTCATATGCAAGTTTTAACTCAAGTCTTCTAAATATATACATATGAATAAGCGGAAATCAGACTCATATTTTAATAATTATTATGTGGTATATTAAACGGTATACAGGACTAACACCGATATGAAATATAAGCAAAAACAATGTATTACACTATTATCATTTAATTAATGATCTAATATCTATAAATATTTTTTAGTGTCTGTATCATTTATTTACAGTGAGTAGATTGACTTTATAGCTAACGATAGGGGACTATAAAATGCTTGTCAGCCAACAAGAGGCTTTTCATAGTCAAAAAAAAAGCTTTGTAAATCTTGGGATACAAACATTTTCCAGAGATATAATTTCTATTATTACGAGAATTTCCTAGAAATTTTCATTCTTTTTTATTACGCTTGTGTCTCACTTTCATGTACAAAATTCAGATTGTGAAATAGAGTAAATTATTTTTTTTATCGTATAGGCAGTAAACTGAAGATTTAAAAGACAAAGAATGATTTAAAAATATATTTCTTAGAAGTTCAATATTTAAGTTATGCCTATTACCATATTATATTTCATATATGTTTAGGTAAAAATAAAAATTTTGAATGCCTAATTAAATCCTTAAAGTTATATATTGGAAGGATCTATTAATGAAATTTCATAAGTAGCGCTTATAAAACATTTTTACTATCTTTTACGTTGCCAATGATATTTTAAGGATTTTAGTTTAAAGATTAAAGAAATATTCACATAAAAAAATCTCTGTTGCATCTTTCGAAATTAATCAGAAAAAAAGTTTAATAATAAATGAGATGTTTGTTTTATCTTTGCATGAAGCCTCCTCAAAATGTACATCCAGGTATAATTGTACTTCATCTTGAACCCATCTTTATTGCAATATATTCAATTTTTGGTAAATTGAAATGCTTATGAAGTATATTTTCATTTTTCTGTTACGTTAAAAAAAATGATTTTCCTCTTTAACCGTAATAAGAAAATTTAGGTTAAGCGGATCAGTATTTATAGCCATGGAAGAAATAGGAGAATATAATTGCGTGAAAAAGGCTTAACAAGCGTGTCGCAAAGAGAGTCGGATGAAATAGTCCATAAATTTTGTACTGGGGTCACGTGATATATTGGCAGATCCAACTGAGGATTTCACTACAAGTTTTTTTATTCGTTTGTTTACCTGAATATAACCGTTACTGAATACAATATACAATTGTTGTTTTATAATTACATTGCAGTATTGACGGTAGTTTCAATTTGAAATATTCCTTTCTATTATACAATATAAACTAATATTAGTTTTGTTTTCTAAAAATTCTTCGTCTCAACTAGTAATATCTTTATTTACTATAACTAAACAGATGTGGAAATTGAAGAGATAGAGCAGTAAAAAAGAAGTTTAAACGAGCATTGTAATTAATTAAATTTGTTATGGGTTTGCAGTTTTATAACGATATACGGTAATTCTATGATATAAGGCTTTATTGCCTTAGATGCTAGTTTGTACATATTTCAATGAACGTATTCAAAAATGACCGAGAAAGGAAGGGACTATGAGAATATTTGCATTTTTGTCTTTAGCGTACCATATTTTAGTAAATTATTTTTTTTTCTAAATATTATACTTTGGGCTTAAGTTAACATGATGTAATCAAAAGTGTGTAAATCTGAATCTACTTCTTGATTTGCTTTTAATTACAAAATTTAAGAAATTCATGGCAGTCTCATATTAAATTTGTTTTAGTTTTGTCATATTTACTCGCTCACAAAAATACTTATCCTCGTTTCAAGTAAAGTGGTATAGACAATTACACACTTCACAATCCAATTCATTTCAGGTTTATCCTTAATATAAAGAACCTGTAAAATTAAAGTTTGTAATCATTTAGTTATTTAATGGCAGAATATTCAATTTTTAAAAGAAGAGAAAATGTAAATTTACTTCGATTTCATAAATGTGAAAAATATTTTAAAGAAATGCTCAAAGTAATGCTTTGTAACATTTACTTCCCAAAAACTCCCTTTAAAAGTATTCTCCTACATTTTTAAACAGTTTTATTTATCGTAGCATAGCAACATTTATACCAAGCCGATAGTAAACATGGGTGAGAATCATACACATTCAACTACGTCTCCTACAACACGTACAGCATTATATGAAGTATATATTATATCGTACTGTATTGTATAGAGACCGTGTTATATGACACTTAAAATCAGAAATGCATTAGAGATGCATCAAATCAGAAAATGAATTCTATGGAAACTGCATTATAAGAAAGTCGGATTTAATACAAACTAAATGAAATCGTCACTCTTTATATAAGAATCTCAAAAATAAATTGTACATAAATCAGGCATATTCAGACCTATATAAAAACTACATTCTCAAAGCATTCAGTTGTAACTGATAGATTAATTAATAAAATTATATTATAGAAATGGTAATGAGTATGTAGATTTTTATATGTCTGAATTTACGTTAGTTGAATATAATACATAGTTTATCATTTCTTTATATAGATTAAAAGAGTAGTGCTTTGTTGTTTGCCAAGTTTTAGGGACATTTCCTGATAGCTGGAATTAACAATACACCATAAATGCCAACTACAAAATTTAACATATCGAATGCTGCATAGACAAATTTTTCAAACCGTTTGAGTTTTTGGGACGTTCTTATGCTAAAAACGCGTTGCAAGTACGCGTTGTAATCTACACTGTTCTCCATCTGTATTCGGCAGAGATAGTTGTGGAATGCTTATGTTTTCATTCGTTAGAATTAAATGTCAAATTTTTAATTTGTTTAAATTTGCCTTTTAAATATCGTTTTAGGCGAAATAAAATCTCTCACTTAAACATAGTTAAAGTAGCATTTATAATAAGTATCTGTCACAATAAATAATTTTTGCCACATATCGTGTAACAACTAAACCTGCAGATGTTTTACAGATAGTAAATGTTATAGAAATGGTAAATCATAGAAATGTTTTACAAATACATATTATAATTTTCGCAAAAACATAGCAAGACCATTTTGTAATATCTTCATGGCATTCGAAGTCTAGACATACCCAAACCAAAACAGTACTAAAATCAGGCGAGAATCATTCCTATAGTGAATTATATCTGTGATCATGAGAGATATTTGCTTAGATTTCGTAGATTTGATGTATTCAGGGATGGACAAACATTTTAGGCCGTGGGCCAAAAATCGAAAGAAAATAAGTTTGGCGGGCCAAGATAAACTTTTCTGAAATTTAAAAAACATTATACAAGTACCTAATGGTTTAAATATGTTAATGAGATGAATAAAATAGCGATCTCATTTTTAAAAGTTTCTTATACTGAGATGTACTGGTTTTAAGGAACGATACTAAATGCTCATCTGTCAGTCTACTTCTTTCTAAGGTTCAAAGTTGAAAACACTTGTTCACATATAAGAAGCAAATATACCGCTGATCTTCTGGGCGTGAGATAATAAATTTGGGATATAATATTTAAGCAAAGTAGAAAAGGAGATGGATATATAATGTATAAATATATATTTCTTTTAATTTGTCTCGGACCGGCAACTTAAAATTCTATCCGCGGGCCGGATAAACCGGAGTTTGCCCATCCCTGTATTAATTTATAAAGCATTATACGTCAAATTTTTTTTACCTTTAAATATATGAAATTTATAATTTTCGTTTTATGAGGAATCGTTTGTTGTGTATAGTTTTAAATAAATTTTTAAAAATCCGCCAAATGCTGTGCTTTACATGTGAATTTAAATAGACAGGTGTCTTGTCAGGACATATTAACTTTATGACACATTTTAAAATTCTCTAGAAGCCATTTGAATTTGATAAACATTCCTTTTGTGTCTGCGTCATTCATCCATGAAGAGATATGATGAATTTGAAAAGGGCAGGATCAGAGAATTATTTTTGAAACGTGTCATTTGTCACTTGAAAATCAACTTTAAGAATGAGCACAAAAAGCTTTTGAATGAATGATGTGCATATAGATCTGAGAGTTTGTTTATCCATAGTTACTGTAGAATGTTTTCGATTTTAATATTAACTATTTGATTAATATAATTTGCATTAATGTTTAATGTGGATTATCAGTTAACTGCTTGTAAAAACATTACGTGGTGGTTTAAGTATCTGTGACAAAATATACTGAAAATATAGTAATGTTAGTATGATTAAGGCTAAAAAATTAATGCTAAATAGAAAAGCATATTCTATTCAATTTTGCTTTTATTTTTTTGTATTTTAATCGCGTCGGCAATACATATTTTACCGTAAAATTCTCAGATTTTTGCTATTAATCAATATTCTAATATTGGTATGTAGTTTTTCTAATATTTTACCTTTCCAATATATTTTCTAATATTTACTGTAATTTTTTACTTTTTATCTGCTTGCCACATATATTTTATTGCATTCAACTTCCAT
>CM063502.1:12838880-12898880 GCA_032207245.1 Pardosa pseudoannulata
ATACTTTTACATATTTAAATGAAATGGGATTATGATTCGAAGTCATTTAAATTATAGCGTTTAAATAGTGAAGATGTTTCATCAGAAATATATGAGTGTAACATTTTTGATTACAGCTCAGTTAAATAAAGTACTTAGAAATAATATGAAGATATAAGGAATTTATTTTCATTTCCTTATATATATATATATATATATATATATATATATATATATATATATATATATATATATATATATTGCTTGCTACATTTCTATCCCTTAACACTAATCATTATGAAAAAAGGATAATGATCGGACATCTTTATTGGTAACATAATGTTATAATTTTCTCAGTCATAATGAATTATTTATATACTTATTTTGGTAAGACACTTTGTGTTAAATATAATATAGTACAGACATTTTTTAGCTTCTCGAAGAAAAACTTTATTAATAATTACTGTATAGCTATGTTTTAAAAACTAAACACTTAATAAACTTTATAAAAAAGCATATACTATATAGTTCTGATGGAATTAATAAAAATCATTATTTTTTTATTTTTATTTTTTATTTTTATTTTTATTTTATTTTATTTTATTTTATTTATTTTTTTTTTTTTTTTGCCACAGCGGGCAAAAGTTTTCCGATTGACTTCTTGAAAGAAAGCTTTGTGAAGTTATTCCTTTATAGTGGTTGTAATAATTTGACTTAAAAATAAGAAAAGCAATAAATTTTGTATCCCTTTCATACTCTAACTCCCTTTTATCTTTATTCATCCATAAAAATGTATATGTCTGTCTATGCGTCATCCTCAATGTTTCTTACGATTTGTTTCCAATAGATGCACAGTTTTCCGTCCGTGAGGGTAATATTTTAAGAGGTTTGGGGCTTGGAATTTTGCTTTAAACAAAAGAGGTTCTGTTAAGGTAATGACATAGGAAGTTTAAAAGCTCCTGTTTTTTTATTCGACAATTTAGAAAGTTTAAAAAAATTTTTAGTGCCAGTGTTATTCTCTGTGTTGTTTATTTAGGTATGGTCTATCATTCATTTCGAAAATATGATTTATAACTGAGTTTGAAAGTATAAATTTCTTTTATTTGAACATTTTGAACTAATTTTTTCCTTCATATATGATGATTTATTTTTCAAGTAATGAGATTTACTTTTAGCAATCAAAATATTTTGTATTCTAGTTTTAAAAATGCTTAATAATGATACACTACATCCAACAAAACAACGATGTTGTTCAACAGCCTATATAAATATCTTATAAAATCTAAATAATTTATTTTCAATTATACAATGTTCTTCTTAAAAGCTGTGAAAAGATAAAACTGTTTTAAACACACATATTAATATATGCAGCGTAATATATACATTGTAACATAACCACTTTGGAGATTAGGCTTAGTATTTAAATTTCAAAAAATATATTTGGCAATTTATTTCTCAACTTTGAACGTATAAACGTACTTCAGCTCAAAATTTCCAGTAACGTTTTTGTAACTTATGTATTTAGGGAGCCACCCACATACCGAATATAAAAAGAGAACATTTTTGATACAATGTATCATAAGTGTAGAGAGTAATTGATGAATTTTAAATACTCGTTTTCTCCTTATACACTTTTATACCAAAACCCTTTAATAAGGGATTTTGTCTCTTAAGTGTTATGAAGACTGAAATACGATTTTATGTAACATCTGTATATTTTTAAAATTTAATGATATATACATTTTCTTTTTTTAAAACATTACCTTATAGTGTTCCTTGTGCAGCAGAACAGTAGATGGTAACCCTCCAAACTAACCAATCAACCCTATAGATTTAGTTAAAAAATTAAATAGTAGAAGTATGGATATATTTTGAGCATAAGCACTAAGAGTATTTCCTTTACTCACATCTCATCGTCAATTCAGTTTTTTAAACTTATTTGGCACTGCTATATTCTTACAAAACTACATCTTTTTTGTAATTTTCGTAAGTGGTTGATATAACTATGAGGAAAAATCTTGTAAAAAAGGCAATTTTTTAAAGAAACCTTTAATTTGCCAGCTGTATTTTCAAAACATTTTTCAAACATTACCAAGAGAAAGATAAATGCTATGAAAAAGTTGCAAATTATTTCCAGATACGGAGTAATCATATTTAATTTTTTCTTTTCAAATATATGGGGGATCACCTACATACATTAGTCACCAAAACCTCACCGGAAATTGTGAAAATTCTTTATATGGATAAAGTTAGTGAGTAAATATTTTTAAGAATTCTTTTAAAAAGTGTAAATTATATTGTTAATATAATTTTTGGCTCTTCGTTGTATGTAGGGCAATAAATTTTTAATAAAATATTTAAATTACGAGACTCAAACTCATTATTTACACTTCTGTACATATAAGCGAAAGCCAAATGAGTGCTGCAAAGTCTAATTCTTTATCACTAAGTCTAATAATTTTTAAAGCTTATTATTAGGTATGACATTTATCGATGAACAACATAAGAAGTTCAAGATATTTACTTCGATATTACCTGAAATATAAAATATAAATCTTTATTTTTACTGAATTTTCTGTCTGCAGAAATTTCAATTTTTATTCTTAGATAATAGCTGACTCTTAACTAGTTCTATATTTAAAAATATTAATGGTTCAAAAACGGGTTATATATTTTGGTAATTACACTCCTTAAAATATTTGTCAAAAATGAAAATATTCCATTGTATTTCCTCTAAATATCAATCTAACGTTTTTGCAATTCCATTATTAAAAGGTCTGGTATACATTTTAGATTATCTCAATTCAAATTTTTTGATGAAATGATGAAATGATGACTGTGTAACTAAATGTTTCAATTAAACCTTTACGTTGATGTGAAATAAAATCTAGCATGATATTATTCCAGAGAATAGCGTTTCATTAAATTCTCTATATTACTGGGTTTTTTTTAAAGTTTTCGGAGGGCATTTAGACTTTAAAACTATTATGGTAGTCAATTTTCCTTTGTAAATTTTTATTGAAATTTTTAATATTAAATGTCTAGTTATTTTTTAAACAACGTATATATATATATATATATATATATATATATATATATATATATATATATAACCATAATTATTTTATCACTATTTAACTGTCTACAAATACATCCGTTAATAATTTTTTTAAGCTTTTGCTTTGAAATTACGGTAATTCAACTTTCATTTAAATTTACTTAGGTCATTCTAAATACATGCAAATGGGTTACAAAGGTATATCATTTCGCTTATATTAGGTATGTTTAGATTACAGCAAATGCATTCGGTTGGTGTATAGTTAGGGTTTGATACAATGACAAAAAGTCATTGTATCCAACCATGAATGTTACAATAGGTGTACCTTAGGTAATAAAATTTCATTAATTTTATAAATAACTTCAAACTTGGGTAATTTTAAAACAAACCAAATTCCGTTACAACCCAAATAACTATTTCAAAGAAATACTGTTAGATAAGTTTTCAAAGACAAAGTAACCGAAGAGTTTATACAAATATAAGTCTTATCAATATATTATACAATCATAAATTTTTTGTGTAATAGAATTTTGTGTAATAAATTTTTTGTGTTCTAGAAAAATTTAACGTTTAAAATTCCAACATTATGTACCAATATACCAAGCAGTTTATGAGCTAGATACAAAAATCATATCACTGTAAGTAATAATGTTTTTTGGGCTTATCACACATCATTTACGTTCAAATAAGAGTTGAGAAACCAATTTAATTTTTTTTACTTTACATTCGGTTAATAAGCATTCTAAATTTAATACCAAAAGAAAATATCTTTAGAAATGGGATTAATACAAAAATAACAGATACGCTTATGAGTGTTAATCATACTTTTATTAAAATTTACATTCATCCTGATGCAAAAAAGGCATATTTTTACAAAAATTGAACCTTATGCGTAATATATGATTTTCGTTTCTTCCTATATCATTCTCATTTGAGTGAACGACCCAATTTCAGTCATTATTATCGATGTGATAAAGAAGTAATATTGATACTCGAAAAAAAAATAACTATTTATTTTCTACCTGTTAAATTCCCTTTTTGCATTTTCCTCCCACTTCGAGGAGATCAATCAAAACTTTAATGAAACTGATCTTAACTTAAATTTAATCAATCATGAAGTTTTAGTTTGCCAAAGTAATTCTTTTTCTACGAGAAGCTATGTTTACTCTTTGATTTCATGGTCTTTGATAATTCTTGTCACGTTTCAACACCTTCGTTAAATTAGAGAATTTTTCTGGTATACTCAAGAGCTAAAATAATGTAAAAAGCTCTCTAGTGGATAAAGTTCTGCTAATTTGGTACTTAGAAAATGTTTATAGAGAAATAAGGGGAATGCAAAACCTTCCGAACTTGTTATATATATCTAGATGGAGTATATTTTGGGCTAACAGACAAGAGCATCTTTTGAGGCTTAAATATTTATATTTCTAAAGCAGTATACAATTTAGAAAACTTATTACAGTCACTCGGTCGTGTTTCCTTACTTTCTATTACATTTCTCTAAAAATACTATAAGCTTTTTACACGTTTTCTAGAAATAGAACCTTTTAACAAACATGCAAGCTTTCCTAGTATTAACTCATCCTTATACTAGCTTCACTATTCGATAGCTCAATTTATGAAATTTCTATGAGACTTACACCAAACGATGGCCGAATGAATAGGACGCTGTTCCTCGGTACCGGAGTTCGCAAGTTACAATCTCGCTAATGGTATGGATGTTTGTAGCTGTTTGGAATCGGCTTTAAGCAATAGATCCGGATATCATTAGCCCCCGTGTAGCAAAACAGTAGACTAGCGCTCCAAACCAAATCAAACTAAATCTAGTGGACTGGGATAGTTTATGTATTAATTACAATGACAAACATAAAAACAATTTAAAGTAATAACAATAGGAAGTGATAAGTGGAAAAAGAGGAAATTAAAGTAATAAAAAAAAAGCATCTTTTATAAATTTCATTACTTTTCGTTTTTGTAATTTATTAGATATCGAAAGAATATCGACGAATATATAAATTTATTTTATATTACTAACGCTAGAACCACGGGATTGATCATTTTGACCCAAAAACTCTTTTGCGTCCAATTTTTTCAAAAAGTTACTAACGAAATTAAAATAATTTTTTTTAACTTTTCTTCATTTTATACCCATAAAAATCTATGAAAATATAATATTGAAGAATCTGTGCGTATGCAAAAAATGGTTCATTGCTAAGCTTCCAAGTGTGGAATATTTGTTATTATGTTGTGAAATGTAGATATTTGTTCTAACTGTAAAATACAGATATGTAAAAATTGTACAATATATATATATATATATATATATATATATATATATATATATATATATATATATAAAGTTGTCCAAACATCGCCTGAACTATGTAGGAAATCTTGTCTGGTAAGAAACTTAATATTTCTATTAAAGTCGTCTATATATTTTTATACCTATATATATATATATATATCGATATTGTAATATCTTATTATTTTTACCAATTATTATAATTTAATGTTTAAAATGAATGTCATTGCATATAAATACAGTGCGCTTTAAATAACAACATATTACATAATATATTTATCAGGGAATGTATAACGCAGCCCACGGTTTTAGGTATATCGGAACTCAAGTGGTTCTAGTGTTAATATAGATCGATGACACTTTAGTTGTTAATAGTTTTAGAAGCTTGAAAATACCATTACATGGTCAAACCTCCAATAACTTCGTAATGTTTCCATGCTATCAGTTATATTAACAAAAATGTGCCATTTATAAATGATTAAATTCGTCCTTTGAAAGTTGTTGTATTCAAGTACTAATTTTAAAAATTATGTATGAGCAAAAATACGTACCATTCAATGTTTGACTACATGTCTCTATTGCTAGCCAAATTCCTAAAAACTAGACTTTTAAACCATATGTGTATTATATGTCTTATTATTTATGTATTTTTTATAATTAAAATTAATTTCTTTAACCCCTTAACGTACACGCTCGAGTTAACTCAAGCGCGCTAAACTGGCCAAACTGTGGACACTCGAGATAATTCTATCTGCGTTGTACTTTATGTTGCTATAATCTTTCACATTCGAATGCAATCGAGAATTGAAAATAACAATGTGAAAGAAAAAAAACATTCTTTTTGTTGATATTTATCATTTACATGGGATTGTCAGCTATAACACTTACTTATTCAAGTATAAAATATATATTTTTTCTTCTTATCACTTACGACTTATCTTTTCCTTGTGATCGATGTGCGTGTAATAGTACAATATTCAACTATTTTCTGCAATGTTATCAAAATCCAAAATTACAATAAGAATTTTGATTATTTTTGTAATTTTCTTGACAAGACAACGTTCTAAATTGTGTTTTTTACATTAAAAAAAGATTTTCTTTGACCGACCTTTTTTTAAAAAAATGTACATTAAGGGGTTAATAAAGATATCATGTAATAAATTGAATTGTGACATTCCCTTTCTGTTATTATTCCTCGTTGAGCTAAGAAGTTTTAAAAATAAATAAATAAATACTTCTCTTCCTCTTACTAACCTTAATAGAAACTTACTATCTTAATAGAAACCCTGTGTTTAGTTCAATTCTTTTTTCATTTACGACTTACCTTTTTGAGAAATATGGAATTTTGCTCTAATAATTTTCTATAAAATATTCTTTACGAAGATATTCTTCCAAAATCAACAACAAAATAGAAATCTCAAATCCTAAAAAGTGAAATGTCATGCTATGTGATGTTTAGCGTGTAAACTGTCACATCTGAACTTATCTTGAGTCAATAGTTTCATTGAAACATCCACTCATGTGTCCAAGCTGTCTGAGCTTTTTCAGAATTTTTGTAACTTTTTCAATTTTTACATATTTGAGGCGAGTGTTCAGTAATCGCTCAAATTCCGCAATCGATTTTTAAATGCACTTGAATTTGCTTTGATTTTTCTAAGAAATTATTCAAATAAATTTCGATTTTCTTGCATCAACGTTAGTAAAGTTTTTATGTGAGATTAAAAGA
Organism: Pardosa pseudoannulata; assembly: GCA_032207245.1. Taxonomy (NCBI): domain Eukaryota; kingdom Metazoa; phylum Arthropoda; class Arachnida; order Araneae; family Lycosidae; genus Pardosa; species Pardosa pseudoannulata. The sequence continues at coordinate 12,845,949 of CM063502.1, forward strand.
TGTTTATAATCTATTCTTCTATTTATACAGTTTTAGGGATTGCGAAATAAATTGGATGCACCATAAATAGTTTTTGTTAATAGCTTTTACTTTTATTATTACAATTCGTAGAAACCATCTATTTAAAACAGAATTTTTTGAAATTTCGGAATAAGAGTTTTAAATTACTTCACAATTATTGAGCACTCTGAGTAAATAAAAGACTGAATACGGGTTATAAAACATATTTCTCCAATAATTAAAATATTGTGATAAAGTTCTAGGTATTGAAATATTGCTGTCAAGGGATATATTTACTCCTAATTTGTCATATAAAAGAATTCACCAGTCCACTTGTTAAATGAATTTAGTATCATTTAAAAGGAGTTTTTTTTATCCATTGTTTGTAAAAATGTTCATTGCTCAATAATTTATTTTTGTGTCCTTGCTTGTAAAATATTTAACAATCAATAATACTAATATTGCTACTGTTGGATATCTGGTTTTCACATACATACAACCTTGCTGGAGATAATGTAAAAAATTTTAGAAATAATTTTTCAGTCGTAGAAATAGCTCTCTTTAAAAATTAAGAAGAATTTCTGTGAAATTTTAACGGTAAAAAAATAAAAAGAGATGAAAGCATATTCTACTTTATTTACCTGTGTTTACTGCGACGTTTGTTGTCCTGTGCAATCTACATAAAAATGTCTGTGACTTATATAGAGGCAACATATTTTACAGTTATATACTCTAAACCAGTGCTTCTTAAGCTAAGGGTCATGGTCCTAATTGGGGTCACAAAAATTTAATTTAGACATGTATTCAAAGAAATATTATTTTTAATATTATTATATATCTTTAATATTATAAATTCTAAAAGTCTCTGTTTTAGACACGCTGGCACCAGCTCTTTTTGTAGGGAACATTTTTAATTCAAAGTCACTTAATTCTTTTTTATTATCTATTTTGACATTAACTTTCTCAATGACTATTTGACCAAGTAATATGTAAACAACTTTGCGTTGTTACGTCTCTGTTGGACTGGTTCATTTTCAAATATGGGTTGTCTATTTTTTTTTACTACTCAAAGTAACTAGATTAATTTCCCTTTAATCTACCATTACTAATATACTGCTGACTGGTCTGAAATTATATAGCTGTGAAGTAATAATAGATTACCCCGCATCTTTCTTCAAACTATGGTTTACATGACAAATCTTACACGCAAGAAAAAGCCTATTTAAACCAAAATAAGATTTTAGGTTAATTAATATTTTCATTAATTATAAGCCTCTAAAGATAATCTTATTGAAATCAGTTCGCCATCATTTTCCAAATCCGTGGATATCTGCCTAGCCCTGAATCTTCCTACCGTTTTCGAAGAGTCTGGTATAAGTATAAATTTAAAAGTATTCAGGAGAAGAAAATAAAATTGAACTGTTTGAAAAGTTAATAAAATGAATATGAATAAGATAATATAAATAAAAATTAATTACAGACGATAATGAAATAAAAAATATGGGGCTAAGATTTTGTATGAGAAAATACATCATATAGATGTATAGAAGTAATAATGGTGATTCTGACAAATATAATTAAAATACAGAAAATGGAAATATACTTTAAAATTTAATAATTCAACTTATAAAAAGAGTGAAAAAGATAGTGAGATATAAATGAAGAAAATTTAAGCAAGAATAGTCTTTTAGGGAAAATACTAAATTATAGTTTCATGTAAAAATAAATATTAGTTATTTCCTTAGTAAAAATCGTTGGAATTAAAAATAACCTATTAAAAATAATCTTATACATTTATAACTTTTAAACCATTTGCATAATTTCAATAAACTGTATAGCAATTTAAATATCCTTGAAAGTGCTTGAAGTGTATATAGAATTTTTAATTTGAATATTTTTATTAGTAGAAAAGCATTAATATTTTGAGAAGCTCAAGTAGTATCATCTGTCAGCGATCGCCTACGTTAAAGTTCGTTGAGATTTAAAGTCATATAGAATGTGGAAGAGGTTTCAATGCCGGTAGGGACTTTTTGTTGGAATCAAAAATATCCTTTAAAAAAGAGGTGACTATACTACAAACATATCTGTATTAAGTTTCAATGTTCATACAAATATATATATGACATGGTCCAGTGTTAAAGAGAACGGAATAATTAGTCCTTCTTAGTAAAAACACTTCTTCATTTAATTCAGAATTTCCGTTTCAGGCGTCTCTAGCGCCATTTTCATTTATTCGTGGCGAAAACTAAGCGTGGAATGGAGTTGACAGCTCCATGTCCACTCGCTAACTGATTCTTATCGCTTGATTAGTCATCAAATTCGTGGGAAATATCTCTGAGTTTGACCGCATTACTCCAAAAGGTTACGCAAGCGTGGGTCTTTTTCATTTATTTTATTATTATAAAAGAGTGCCCTTTTAAAATTGTTTATAACTCACGTAATTTCCTACTACCCCCTTTATAGACCTGATATATATATATATATATATATATATATATATATATATATATATATATATATATATATATATATATATATATATATATATATATATATAAGTAGTATTGTTTTGCATGACTCTGGCACAGCAATGGAGCATTTTGATTGGTCGAGAGCCCAAAATGCTGCGTTCTGATTGATCCGCATAACTAGGGGGCGTGACCTAAAAAAGAGTCGGAGATATGACCTCGACCCCCTCCCAGAAACCGCTCGTTGTTTTGTTGAATAGTGGCATCGAATTCGCAGTTATCCATATTAGAATTTGGGTGATCGATGACTGAGCTCGATAAAGTCATGAATTAAAATGTCGTTCTTAGAATACAGTAAATATATATATATTTCCCATCCCATCCCCCTATCTCCAAAATTGTGTATTATTCACCACCGAAATTGTGTGCAAAAATATCTTATTCGCCGTAGGAGATAGAGGCAATTTCCCGCCAATAGGTAAAATTATATCCCCCCATTCCTCCTAATACAAATATACCTCTCAAGCTAAGACATCAATGACCTCTCCAAAGTGGTTTTCCTATCCCAAGTTTCCCTCCAAACATGTATATAAATATTATAGAAAATATCTCTCGCAGTAGGGGGTCACGATGAACCATAAAAATAAACACTCCATATTTATCCCTCTCAAGATGTAAACAATCGTATGAGTATGTTAACCCCATTCTCTTACGTCACCACAACATCCATCATTGCACATGTGGTCTTCAACCCATCATTCCAAAATAACACTGCAACACGGCGTCGTCACAATGCACCACTTAACCCCTCCGAGAGAATAGCATCCCGTCATTCCCAGAATATCACCGTCGATATGCATCCCTTTCGAAGAAAACACGTGCGACCCCCTGTCGAGCCACAATGTACCAAGTGCTCTCAAACCCTAAACCACGCCCACTTTTTAGGCCACGCCCCCTCATTATGCGGACCAATCAGAACGCAGCATTTTGGCTCTCGACCAATCAGAATGCTCCATTGCTGTGCCAGAATCAAGCATGTCTGCCAGAGTCATGCAAAACAATACTACTTATATATATATATATATATATATATATATATATATATATATATATATATATATATATATATATATATATATATATATATATATATATATACATGCACTCACTTTTATTATACAGGGATAATGCTGTTCATAATTTCTTTTATTATACTTTCATAACATTAAAAATTAAGTTCCGGAAAATTATAACTCAAGCTGGAGATTAGTATTGCTCGGAGAGTGTAAATTAAAAATTTATTTAAACTGTTTGCTTAATGGTGTTATTCCTCGACGGACCCAATGAAAAATTATTGATGTAAATTCATTTATCAGCACTACTATTACGCTAAAAGCTTCTAATAGCTGCTAATTTTCAGTTGTAACATTTCTCTGTTATCTGTAATCCTATTTGGTTTAATCTTCTAATAAACTCATGATTTGTTGAAATACATTAAAAAAGTATCAAATTAATTTAGTACTAAATTAGGAATGAAAAGTGAAAGTAAACTCTATTGGCCCTTTCACTCGTGTATAAATTATGTTCTTCTCTGCTTTACAGCAATATGGAAATTTTGGTCTAAACACGTTGTTAATAAACCCCACAGCATTCTCAGAAGAAAATTGCTCTGTGATTCTTCCAGATGCAAAGATCATTATCGTAATTAATCATCATTACCAGAGCTTACATTTTCTATTATATAGAGAGAGATCTAATGGTGACATAGTAAAAGACTTTAATTTGCTTAAACTAATAACTGTAAGTTTTCAATTTATTATCTTACTTTCACTAGGAAATTAAAAAATATATTCCTACTTTGGGAATAAAATTTCATAATTTTCATCTTGTGAAGTAGGGATCTTTAACGGTAATCTGCCAAAATATGAATTTTTTAAATCTGTATTAGTTTTTAGAATTAAATGCTATCTTCCAACATTTGTAATTAAATTGTACATACGAAGACATAAATATGTCTTCTGTGATTAAAACGAACGTGGGTGGAATATCCTCATGATTTGAATCTCGTCAATAACTCAGTAATGTAGCACATAATGAGAGATAAGTAACTGGATCATCCAACGTATTATGCGTTTGAGGAGCTCATTAGTGGATAGTATGGCAGATCTTAAGAAGTTAATGAGGATGATGCGTTCGTGTAGCGGAAAGTTATATTTTCCAAATTTACATTTCACTATTAAATGAGTAAGATTGTTTCTGTATGTATGTATATATAGATTTACATACATACATGCATGTATACACTATTTATTCTATACTCAAGTTTTGTGATTCAAAAACACTACTTTGTTTTTAACGAAAATCCAATACTATGTCTGAAATGATGTGGAATAATACTTTTTCAAAAGAACTTGATTAAACTAAAAATTTTGATTGCATATTTTACATGGGCACATCATTTCTTTACTCTTCAGTGGTGCTGAAAATCCTTGTAAGGGGTGATTATCCCTAGACTTAGAGAAATAAAGTTATTACCTCTTCTCTTAGATAAAGATACAAAGTTTATGGTAATACAATTTTAATGACACCAATATTGGTGAAACGGAAAAGGGGATTCATTACAGTCAGGGAGAAATATTATAGAACAATAAGCAGTATTATGTTACTGAAAACTAACTTTAAAGGAAACAATATTTTTGTTGAAATTTAGGTGAGGAATCAAGTTTTTCACAACAAAAAACATAATTGGTAAATAGTTAGAAAAAATTAGTAGGCTGACTACTGTATGTGATAATGTAGCGATAACTAACTTCCCCTACAAGTAGTTATGAGCGATTTTCTAAATATACTGGTAATACAATACGGCATAAATAATATAGATTGATTCCACATCAGTTATTAATAAAGTTTGACTAAGGTATAAAGTATTTGTGTAAGCAATAATCCATTAGTAATTTTATATATCCTCTTAATTCTTTCTTTTTCAGCTTTTGCTGTAACTGGACACTAGAAGATCATGGGCCGTTGGATTTTTGCCATTTTCCTTGGAATTACTCTTTTGACTCAAGTGCTTCTTCCATCAGCATATATGGCCACTTCAGACGCAGGTTTCAAAACATTCAGAAATATTTTAAATCTAAATGGAATTTAATATAAACGATTATTTTAATATACAAGACAAGAACACAAGCTAATATATAGTTTATATCTTTATTTCGGAACAAGAAAATCCTTGATGCCGGGGAAAATCCACATTTATTCAGTATTTTAGAATACGAGTAGTATTTTATTGCTCTCAAATGCAATTCTACAACATCACCTAAAGTATTAAAAGAAAAGAAATTATTGTCGATCTACGAGTCGTGTAGATTCTTTTAAATAAAAGGAGATAAAAGTGAATTTTTATTTTCTGACTTGATTTAAATCTTTAGAAAGGCAAATAAATAAATAAATAAATAAAACTCCAATCTTATAATACAGAATGTAATAAGAATTGCCTTTTGTCAGTAATGATGTTTAAAGCGTAATAACGTTTTTCAATTACTTTCTGTGAAAACATTTAGTGTTTCATTGTATTATATGCAAAAGAGATTAATAGGAAATTTACTCTTTTACGTTGCTTTAACCTAATATATGGTAGTGCAGAGTATTTAATATTCTAGGATTGGGATCCATATTTTGAAATTACAATTTTAATGCTTCAGAGAAAATGCTGTACACGTAGTTTCAAAAAGTATTAAATGAAAGACTTAATTGGAAACTGAACAACACTTTTAATTTTTTCAAATTTGCATGATGTGACTGCTTACGTGCAATTGTCTTATCTTTGAATTATTCAATACTGTTAAAACCGGTAATTATGGAGTGGAAAAAACGCGAACTCCTTTCATATCTACTATCTGATATAATTATGTTAAAAAACTAGATTATTAATAAATGTTTCAGGCCAATTCAGGATAAATATATTAATAAATTAACTTCTGCAAGGTACATTTCTATTATGAGCCATGGTAGCTCAATCGAGAAAGGCACCAAGCTCATAACCCGAGGGTTGCGAGTTTGAGGCTCGAGCCGGACAAAGATCCTCCATGTTCATCAATGATGGCGAATGCACGTAAAATAGGTTCATGGCCACAGTGTCCTACAACCTCAAACGATATCTCTGGATGTGGCCGACCAAGCCTAAGGTGTCTTCTGTGTGGTCCCTGCTTCTAAATTAAGAGGATCCACTTTGAGCAAAAAGTCGTTCTTTCCCCATAGCGCGACGCTCTTCAAACGAAAAGTAGATCCCTTCGCCTTAATTCGTGTAGCTTTTTGCTTTACGTTATTGGCTTATCCAATTGCCATTACGAACAACAACAAACTTCTACTAATATGGTTATACATAATTTATAGGTATGATCCACTTGTTCGTTTTTAACCAGCCTTGTATTTAGCTTTGCTCTTTGCTTTACGTCATTGGCTTATCCAAGTGCCATTAAGAACAACGACAAACTTCTACTAATGTGGTTTTACATAATTTATAGGTATGATCCACTTGTTCGTTTTTAACCAGTCTTGTATTTAGCTTTGCTCTTTGCTTTACGCCATTGGCTTATCCAAGTGCCATTAAGAACAACGACAAACTTCTACTAATGTGGTTTTACATAATTTATAGGTATGATCCACTTGTTCGGTTTTAGCCAGCCTTGTATTTAACACGAGTTATCTTTTTTTTTTAATTTTAGTATATGCATGTATCAATATATACCAAATGATTTAAAACAAAATAACCCTGTCTAAAACAATTTGAAAAGAGAACAAATATGAGCAACAATCGAAATCGGGACTACATGATTTTTAGAAGGTTATATAAATATCATTGCGGTTAAAAGAAAACATTATTTCAAAAATAATCTACAGAAGACATCAGTTTTCCTACATTATTTCTTTCCTTATAATAAAAAAGTTTTATAATTAGAAAAGATTTTTGCATCAATGTTTAAAAATTTAGGATTCAATTGAATAATCGAATACACACATTTTGTAAAGTTATTCAACGGTCGCGGAGCTACTCTTGTTGTCTGATAATATCTTACTATGAAAACTATTATGTGAGAACTTCGAAAACACTTCTTCAGTTGTTAAAATATGTAGACAACTGTTGTTGGAACTGTTGCTGAAAGGCAACACAAATACAACGTGCCTTTCAATGAAGGGTGTTTAAATTTTTAAGCAGAATTTATACTTCGTCAGTACATCGTGCTCTTGGGAATAGAAATGATACAACGATCGATATTGAGAAAGTGTTTATAAAATAGTGGCTCTGTGTTAAGGCACCTCTAATGCCACTACAAGACTTAGGTTTGCTTCTAGAAATTTTTTTAAACTTATACAGTGGCTGTAAAGATAACATTCAACGTAAAATAGCAACCTGGCATCGTTGACATTCATGCAGTGTTTGTTTTACTTTTCTCTACATATATGAAGAATAATAATATTGAGCAACATCCTTTTATCGGAAAAGTCTTCTTTTTATAAAACAAGGAATCCTCAAAATTGTTGCATCGGGTCTGTAAACAATTCTAGGCCTTTGTGATATAATTACATCCCAAATGATTCCTTGTATAGCTACCTTTCTAATCGGTACAATTTTCGTTGATGATATCCACCTATACGGCCTACACTGGATTTATTAAATAACTTGAATTTAATTAAATGGATTTTAATTGGGCATGTTGTAGACTTTTATTAATTTTCAGGCCATCTTCAGTATGATCCTGAACAATAAGAGGGATACATTATAGTGTTAACTAAAATTCTGATAACATATTTCATTACCTATATAATATCTTGTAATATATAACCCTGAAGAGTATGATATCCTAAACTGTAATCCATAATGTTGTCATTATAATCGCTTCAAAATACATTTCAACCAAGAAGTGAATCTCTTTTCATCGAAAATCAAGTTTAGCAATAGTTGAGCAAGTATTTTAGGAAAAATCTGATAATTAGTTTGGTTATCTTAAATTTAATGCCATCCCGTTCCCCAGACTTAATCAGTACTATACCAGTAGGAATTCTATCATGCTAGTTTCAAATTTTCAGATATAGAATTCCATAAGCAGAATATACAATGTATATATGATACAAAAATAATAAAGTTCGGGTATTTTGGTTGTTTTGTCATATCTGTTTACACCTGTAATCAGGTCCTTATAAAATCCCTCTAAAGTGGATCCACTAACACTGTAAAAGTCTTAAAGATCGATTCCTCTTTTATAAGTCATACAGTTAATAACATTTAAAAATTTTCCGTCTAGAAGCACTTGAAATTTGGTCCTGGGGGAAACCAAACCGTAGAGGCAAGAAGCACTTAACTCAATGAAATCATATTTAAATATTCTACGAAGAATGCCACACTAAATATATTTCGAGCATCATAGTCTGTACTTCGTTTCAGAATATATTTAAGAGACATTTATTAGCTAGATATTGAACTCCATGCATTTATATAATGCACTGTGCATTTGCAATCTGAACTCATCATACTATTCAAAATCCATAGCTACTTTATCCGAATACAACTCACCATTTGATGCAATTATAGTAAAATTCCGAGAAAACCTTATATATACTAAGATCTTGGAGACTAGCAGAGGATCCAACTACAGTGTAAAATTGTCAGGAAACCATTTGCCATAGGCTTTCTTTATTTTGCCCTCATTTCTCCGTGCTTAAACATCGTTTATTTATATTCTTTATGTTGATATATTATTTTGAATAAGTATGGTGTCTATTAAATATTCTGCTATTTATCATACTGCTTCATTTTTATATTCGTCGGTTTTCACTACTCCACTGCGTTACATTATAATTTTTAGCTTTTCAGATTATCTGAAAAGCATCGTTTATTAAATTAAAAACCAATAAACTTCGTTATTTATTTGGTCCCTTTCTGGACACTTGTATAATATTTATGGAATATTAACAAAGTTGTTGTTATTATTCTTAATGCCTCTTGGACGAGCTAAGGTTGTGAGCCCGGGGTTACTGAATTTAAGGCGAAAGGTTGCGACTTTTGTTTTAAAGAGCCCTGCTAGGGTGAAAGGGCGACGCTTAGCTCAAAGTAGGTCCTCGTAATTTGTAAATAGAGACCAAGCAGAAGACTGCCCCTCCCCCTACTCCGTAGGCTTGGTCTACTACCTTCAGAGGCGTGAATTTGGAGGACATTCCAACCACAAAACTTTTTTAATATAATTAATGCATTTATCAAGAAATCTGATGTTCATGAGTATTATTTTAATTTCTTCAACTATTTCTTCTGTAACTTCTGACAATGGTTTCATTCAATTATGTATCTTTAGAGCTGTTTTTTACATTTTCGTAATTCATTTAAGACTGATGTTGCGAAAACACATTCATTTCTGGATTAAAAATTTTTTCTGAATATTTTATGTTTAAACTAATGTTTTTATTTGTTTTTTAATAATTTAAATGTATTTATAAATTAAATATACTTTTTATTAGCAATATTTTACAACTAACCAAAATGATTTTCTTTTCATCTTTTGGAGAACTTGAAGTGGTCTTTGATGACTTAAGCAGTCGTCTTCTAATTTTTGTATTGTTCCCCATTTTACAAGATTTAAAATAACACTAAATTTTCTATGGAAGTAAGTATACATTTAAAGAAATGAAGTGCAGTTATTTAAATTTCATTTTTAATGAATGTTACACTAAAACAAAGTTTAATACAGTATTCAAATTACTAATTGTTGTCTTTAAAAATTTACTTATTATTGTCCAACGTATTTAAACTTCCCATAAAACTGTTAGTTTAGTACAATCTTCTTGCAAACATTAAATTATTGGATCTAAATCGTACTGTTTTTCAAATATACCCATTTTCTGTAATTTACGTTTATAAATTTAAAATTAAAAATTTTTCAGAATACTACGGCAAGAACTGCCCTTTAGTGATAATCAAACTTTGACTGTGATGGTATTCTGTAAATTTGCTGAATTGATTCATTAAAAGGTACTAACAAAAATGATTCCATTGAAATGCTCTTGAAAATTTGATTAATAAAGTAGTAAGAACGAATTGTTTTTCCTTCATTTAAAATGCAGATTATCCCTTTTCTATCTGGATGATATTCTGTAAATTTGCTGAATTGATTCATTAAAAGGTACTAACAAAAATGATTCCATTGAAATGCTCTTGAAAATTTGATTAATAAAGTAGTAAGAACGAATTGTTTTTCCTTCATTTAAAATGCAGATTATCCCTTTTCTATCTGGATTATTTAAGTAAAAAAAATATATTCTGTAAATATTTATTTAGTTGTTGAAGAAACAAGCTGATTCAAACATTCTTTACTTATAGATACGCCTGCCGTGGATGACTATGCAGATGTCGCTCGCTTGTTATACTTTGCTCGGAAGTAAGTAAGAGTAATTTGGATATTTCAAAAACTTTAACACGACTAAGATATCAATTTATGAAATAGTTAAAGTAATATACATAAAACAATATTCTATTCTTATTCTATAGGTATTGTATATTTGTAAAGAGCAGAGAGCATTTTTATTCACATTTTTTTTCTTAGCGTGTTCTACTTCTCTAATTCAAAAATAATTTTAGTTTCCTGCTGAAAATTTTAGTTTTAAAACTTTAATAGTGTGCATTTGCGACTCCATTTATACTATAGTAACGTTAACTTAGTACCAATGACGTACGAAGAAACTTTTGAATTATCCAGATAAAATTGGTAGTATATTTTGGTTGGATTTCCAAATAGAACAGCTTTAATGATTTTTACTACTTACATTACACATGTCATTTTGAATTATATATTTCATTATGATTTCGTGCTTTTAATATTTATATTTTTACTGCGTACGAAAGTATCATCCTACTAGTATAAATAATAAAATCCTTGATAGAAGGGAAAAATATATGCATATTTTTCTGGAATCAGTTCTTTTAGCTTTTAAAAACACTTTTTAAATATCTGAACCCGAAAACCTGTTTGCAATAATTTTGCATGAATGTATTCAAAAGGGTACGTTTTTATTTTTGTTTTTCTGGGGAAATTTTGGAAAAATTTACATTTCTTATTAATAAAACTTTAAAGAAAGTGAAGCTGAATTAGACATTTGTTTACATGAGTTATGTTTAGTAGAAAGTATTAAGTTTTAAAACAGGAATTAACACATGATGAAAAAGTTCTAGCTATGTCCTACTTTGAGAATCAGAAATTATAGACAGATTTGATGATTAAAGTCACAAGGAATAAACTAAACAATAATGCAAGAATAGGGATTTGAAAATATAGTTACAAGTTTCGTAAAAGTTTTCAAGAGCTCGAAATATTTGACATTTGAAATCAGTAGAATTGTTTTTAGAAATCAACTCAAAATGAATTTCTTCAGAAACTACTTATAATAGAAGAAAATTCTGTAAGTTTGTATGAATGTAATTTTTTATAAATATTACTAAAATATCAAAGCATTGTAAAATTCAGAATTTTCTTTCCTCGGCAAACATATTGAATTCTGATTTCATTAGCAAAATAGATATTATAAGGGTAAATCCAAATTTCTTGAGATCAAGTTATTTTCTAAAATTTTATTCTTTAAATATTACATATTTCAAAGTTAAAGTAGATTAGTATAAAATCCTTTACGTACGTGTGTTAACCCTTTAAAGGTCACTATTATAAATTCTTTGGTATTTAATGAAATTATTTTATAAATGGTATCTATGAACTTTATAAATGTTGATGCATAATTTTTTTTTACATTTTTTGAGGGGTGGTTAAAATGCAAAATCCAGCCCCTTGTACGGAGTGAAAATGCTTTTTTAAAGGTTTAATTACGCTGTGGGAACAATGATTATTATCTAAAAGGGTATGATACCAAAAAACTAACCAATTTATAGTTGAACGATATCCATATAGTACAGCGCTACTTTTAGGTACCGGAATTCATGGGTTAAAATCCCACTGCAGGTATGGATGTTCGTAGCAATTCGGAATCGGCTTTAAGCTGTAGGTCTCGGTCTTATTCGCCCTCGTGTTGAAAGACAGTAGACCGTACCAAACATAAGCAGCTTATAAGTGTTGTTTGGATAGACAATGATTTGGACTTATAAGTGAAAAAATCATATTACTGACTTTTCCAACTAAAGTGAGTTTAACCACGTATATTTCAAACGAAGTATAGAGCTCTTGTATACTCTCTATTGTGAGTTGGAAATGGGATAAACATATAAAACCTAAAAGTCCATCCTATGTCTTTCAACAGCAGAGAAAGAATTTAACAGGTGGTTTCGCTCCGAAACCACTGTCCGTTAAAGTTTTAAGCATTCTTACTCTCAAAGAGGAAATAAATTTGTATTTGCAATCTATGTCATATACGCTTATTTTCCACTGAGAAATATTTCAGTATAAAATAAACAATTCATCCTTAGCTCATCATTTATCCATAGATATTTATTCTAACAAAAGAGATTTTATTTAATCCGTACTCCTTTCAAAAGACAGGCGAACGTAAATTAAAGTAAAAACTATCGCTATTTGTTTGAAAAAATATTTTAAAGAAAGAGATAAACGTAAGGAGTACAAAAATTCTACATTAGTTGAAATTCAGTTCAAATTCAGGTTTTCCCTTAAAAATCCCACATTTAAAACCGTCAAATACTGAATGGCTATTTATCCGAAAATATGTAATCATTTCAATTCAACAAGGCTAAACCTTTTCTAATCCCCTGCCTTATTTTAGATCCTTCATTGGATTACACCGTAGAGTTGAAAACTAATTTAAGGAGAAATATTAGATTATTTTCAAAAACTAATAGACAGATAATTAAATCTCTTGATGAAAAGATATCGCTCGTTTCCTCCAAACAACTTTCAGTTAATGAGGGTTGTGCATCGACTACAACACCTACTCCTTCCAGTACACGAATAAATTTTCGGAAATCATTTAAGAACACAGCAGGTTTAAAGAATGCTTTTGTACCATAAAACACCTTCATTATGTCCAAAACAAGTTTGGTTTTAATTATTGTTCAGGGTAATTTATCATCACTCAGGGTTGAGTGACAGATATTTCTGTTTCTTTCGCCTTTACTAATTTCAAATATTTACAAGTAATTGCAGTATAAAAATTAGGAGAAATTGTGTCAAGCAGCGTAATCTAAATTTTTCAAACAATTATATTAATTTCATAAAAGTATTTTGTTCGCTTGCAAATTCGGTTTTATTTGTGTATACATGTGTTCTGTCATTTCTTTCTATATTAGAATCTATAGCAGTTTAATCTTATTCTGATAATAATTTAAGCTATTAAACAGAAATAAATTAACAATTTGTGATATATAGGTACTGTATGATAAGTGATATGTTAACTCTTTTTTAAATCTGAACTATTTTGCGAACAATGACCTAGTGGTTAGGACGATGATCTTCGGTACCTGAGTTCGTGGATTCGAATCCCCTTTGGGCATGGTTCTTTGTAGCCGTTCGGAATCGGCTTTAAACAGTAGATCCTGGTTTTACTATCCCTCGTGTTGCAAAAAAAGTAGACTGTAGTGCTCCAAACCAAACCAAACCTAACCTGAACTATTTTAACTACTTTTCTTCTGAAATGGGGTGTTTGAATACTTTTTGCTATTTTTTAAATTACTCTGAAATTATATATATATATATATATATATATATATATATATATATATGTGTGTGTGTGTGTGTGTGTGTGTGTGTGTGTGTGTGTGTGTGTGTGTGAGTGTGTGCGCGCTCGTGTGTGTGTGTGTGTGTGCGTATGTGTGTATGCAAATAAATGCTTTTTTAACACACACACAATAGTACAAATGATTCAAAGATAATTTAGGCTAGATTTATCCCGTTAGTATATTTGAAGATATAAAGACCATAAGGCACAAATAATTAAAACGTCGCAGTTGTCGCAAAACTTTTACAATGAAAGGACATCCAGTTTTATTTTACTAGACGCACTACTCTCCTTGCAGTCAAAAAGACATCCATACAGAAGCAGAAAAGGAAGAAAAGGGGATCTCACAACCTTACCCTGTCCTCTATATAATCTTCTAAAAAAATGTGAAGATCACACAAACGCTGTATGTGTAAGATCTCAAAGGCAAAATATAAATTTTTTTCTGTATCTGTCCTTTGCTCGAATACATTCTCCCGAATTAGGATGAAAAGGAATGAATAGAATTTAACAATTTATCAAATTCTTTTCTATCACTATATACTATGTGTATGTGTTTGTGTATAATGATATTTTAACCATAATTAACTAACTTAATTATAATTATTGCACGATGCAACGTGTCATAAAGCTCTCAGTGACTTGTGGGGTTCGAAGAGCACCAGGATCAGTTTACCGTACTCTCTTGGCCAGCAAATTTCCAGGACTGGAATCCAATCAAGAATCTGTGGGACCACCTCGATCGGGTTGTTCGTACTATGGTCTCTCCCTCACCCGTGTAACCTAGCGCAGCTGGCCACGGCAATTCAGTTGGCATGACTCAACATCCCAGTGAAAACCTCCAGGAACCAAATTGACTCTCTTCCTACACGTCTCACAGCCGTCCGCTCTGCGAAAGGTGGTAATTCTGGATTTTTTACAGGCAGTTAACCCTTTCTTGGGCCTTGGGAAGATTACTTCCCTACTATATGATTTTACAAAATACACCTCTGTGAAGCGCAAAACCTATTAAAATATGTTAGCCTTGCTATTATAACGATGGGAAGACTAATTCTCGCTTCAGTTTCGTGTCGTCATCTATTGTTCGATCGACTGAATAGAATTAACACTTCTGTTTTGAAAGTTTGAAAACGTTGTGTGGGAAATAAATGGCCCCCGAAAGCATTATATTAATGTGACTGGACTGTGTATAAACGAATGTAAAATGTTTTGTCGAGAGGTCCCCAAAGATACATTGTCAGAATTAACTCAATATTTTTTCCAGATTTATAATCTATATTCTTTTATAGCCTACGACTTCACTGTATCCAGCATGGATACCATTCTAAGTTTATATTCTAAGTGGTTAAACACCCATCACACACACACACACACACACACACACACACATATATATATATATATATATATATATATATATATATATATATATATATATAAACAAATAATTTTATGTAAAATTTCAAACAAATTTTAATCATAATGTAGAAGATATTTAATTTTAATGCCAATTAATATTTAAGGAAAGGTTTTTAAAAACCTTTGTTTTTCAGTAATTTCTGATAAAATTTTGAAGTAAAAAATTTTCCGTTTAAGTAAACAATTTTTAATGTAAAACTTCAAATAAACTCGAACAAACCTTAACAGTTTTTAAAGATCTAAAATAAGCTTTTATTTGTAAATTACAATATTTAGTAAAATTTGTTTTAGTATTTGGCATTTTAAAACACGAATTTGCTCAAAGAGCAACACTGCATAGTTCTTCAGTCTTTATCCAGTTTCTGACACTCATTTTACTGCTTTGCCTCGTGATTCTTCATTTTTCTTGCAGGTTTTTTTTTCTTTTTTCTTAACTAAAGGAGATACATAGATAATAATAGAAAAGGTGACTAATGTGCATAAGAGGGAGTTTTATAGCTCAGAGAGTTAATAGTTGATTTCGAAAGACAATTGGTCTTAGTTCACTTCTATTGAAACTTGGGTTTAGACCTCAAATTGTTAAAAGATGTATTGTTAATAAGCAAGAATTGTGTTGAAACTTTTCTGTATTTCACATTTTAAATAACCATAAAGATAATTTTCTTTTCAGTCATGATTTTGATATGTAAATAGAATAAGACATTTTGAAATGAATAAACAGACTGTATAATAGATAATTTTTAATGATTATATAGAACTGTTTAATTTACTGTTTGTTTTCGTAAGTAAAGAATTCCCATTTTTGACTAATTTATGTGGCACTAGATATAATCTAAGTTAACCTTTTTTAAAATTCATTTTCCTCTAGCTTAATAAGCGTGAATTATTCTCGATAGTATTTATATGACCTTTATATATTTCTTAAATATCTTTACATATTAGATACTTTACCTCATTTAATTTTTACTCATTTAAGAATGCATCATTTCCCAGACTCCGTATAGGAAGTTTTAGTATTAAAGCTACTAAAGTTTTCGTACTAAGTTCTTATCTTCTTAAATAAAAGCTAATAACTCGTCTTTGAATAAATATATAATTAAAAAAGAACATCACCGAAAGGAATTATCTGAATGGAACGAAAATAGGTAGATGTGATGTACATATACAGAAAAGTAAATTATTACAATTTGAGAAAATTCAGATGATTTATTCAAGTGATAAAGCTTTGCAAAATGATAAACTCAATAGCGCATTTGTTCACCTCTGGCCCTTATACAAGCAGTTATTCGGCTTGGCATTGATTGACAGAGGTAGCAGATGTCCTCCTAAGGTATATCGCGCCAGATTATATCCAACTGGCGCGTTAGATCGTCAAAATTCCGAGCTGGTTGGAAGGCCCAGCCCATAATTCTCCAAACGGACTCAATAGGAGAGGGATCCGGCGAACTTGCTGAAAACTTGCTGACCGAGGTAGCGTTTTGCAAGCACGAAGACAAGAAGTAGAAACACGTGCAGTATGGGGCCAGGCATTATCTTGCTGAAATGTAAAGCCATGACGGAGTGACATGAAGGGCAACACAATTGGGCATATAACTTCGTCGACGTACCGCTGTTCTGTAAGGGTGTTACGGATGACACCAAAGGAGTCCTACTGTGAAATGAAATGGCACCACAGACCATTACTCCAGGTTGTCGGTCTGTATGCCGGAAGACAGTCTACTGGTATCCCATCGCTGTTCGAGGCCTCTCCAGATAAGTCTTCGCTAGTTATCGAGGCCCAGTTTAAAGCGGAACTCATCACTGAAGACTATTTCACTCCAGTCAGAGACATTCCAGTTCGAATGAGTCCGACATCACTGCAAATGGGCTTGTCGTTGTACAGAGGTCAATGGTAAACGGCGCAAGGAACCCCGTGACCTGTGCCCCCTTTCTGTGAGCCGCCTATGAATGGTCCTTGCAGTCACTGAAACACTAGTTGCACTTACAATCGATAATAATGATGCATCTGGGGCAGTGGGTGCCACTCTGACGATTTCTCGGTCCTCACATTTTGTCGTTTCTTCAGGCCGACCGCTTCCTTCTTGACTCTGTTTTCAACTATGGTTCACCCATTCTTGCCAACATCGTCTAATAGGGGTATCGATCAGGCCTAAATGTCAAACGATTCGCCGATTAGACCAACCGGCTTCTTTAAGCTCAACTACACGACCTCTCTAAAATGCTGATATATTCGCATATCGTTCGCGCATCTATATACGAGACATATTTACTGTCTATTTGAATAATCCTGGAATATGACCTAGAATCGAAACTTCTCCTCTTGAATATCCTGCCAGTTGCGCAGATAAGAGATGCTGCAGCGGCACAAGGTAATTCAATGGCCGCCAAACTTTAAAATTTTGCATGTTCCTTCGCAACTTGAATCCATATCAATTACTGTCCTTGCATGACATCTTTTCGGTGCATCATGGTGCGTTTTTTTTTAACCAATTACTGAGAGTGGTGTCAAATGACAGTTTTTCAGAAATGCAACTGAAAGTTTTTTTCATGCGGAAATTCACTACATTAATAAACAAATAGTTAGATGAAATTCCTACTTTTAGAGGCTTACTCAGACTTCTTTAATAGTTGGAATATTAGGCGAAAGTAACCTCGGTAATTTTTTAAGGTAACATGCCTGTGAAACATGTCAGGGAAACTATAATACAATATAATAAGTGTGTATTATGTTATAATTTTACAAAACCATAATAAAAGTTTCAAAATATTATATAAGATCATGAGTATACTTATTGTCTTTATGTCAAAAATTAAAACTTTTTTTTTCAGTCTATTGTCCATGGAATGGGTTTAAAACTTCAACTACCTCTTTCCCCCCTTGTGCGAGCCAATACTCACTTTGTACCATATATTTTCACTTAGCTCAGTAACTGATTTTTTAAATCAATCTTTTTAATGTGGTCAGTGACATTAATCAAGTAAGAGAGGAATAATGTCTTTTTTTTTTCTTTCTGTATTTTTCTTCATTCATCCATAATGTATACATGTATGATTATAGTTGGATCTCTTTTTAACGAATCTTTATTTTTACGAACTTTATTATAACGAAACTTTTCCTTGGAAGCAAGATCATTTTGCGAAGTTCTTCGTAAAATAACACCCAAATAGTAAAGTGTATTATCTATTTAACGAACTTTTTCCTTTAATCTAATATTTTTCTCCCTATGTTTCGAATGATTTCTGAACATTTCAAACTTCTTTCTTTTATGATGATCAATGGCCTTGCGCTGGTTTTACGAAGAACCTAACTCACCGAGCAGTGGAGTACGCAGAATTTTTTCAAGAGGGGGGGGGGGTTTGTTCATAATTCTAAAAAATAATAGCCCGCATAATTTCTACTAAAATTTTTATTTTTGCCATTTTGTCTGAGCTCAAGGGGGTGTTTAAACCCCTAACCTCCCCTTGCGTATGCCCCTGTCACCGAGGGCAGCAAAATCGGTGTCATTTTTTACGCTTCAATCAGAAAGTGCAATCTTTATCTAATTCATTGTCCCCTTATTTAAAAAACTTTCAGTATCTCCCTTTTACCTTCAAAGCAAACAGGGGATCAATTACTTTTTTTTAATAATATTTCGTGTTTATGAATTTAAAATATGTTTTATATGCTTTAATGTGAATCTATATTTGATGAATTTTTCATGTAACGAACTTATTTTACCGATTTAGTGCCTTCGTTAATAAGAGGTTCGACTGTATATTTATTGCTATATTTATCTCATTATTCACCATGTAATAACTTGTAATTAAAGGAGAAGTTGTATTAAGCGTGGATCGAGCTGCGATCATCGGCCAAATGACTGCTGTGACAACTCTTCCTGTCGATGCAATTTGTGGGGAACTAATTGCCGCTGCCAACGAATGGGCCTCTTCCAGAAGTGGGGCAAATAGCTACCTGTTCTGAAGAAAACAGTATTTTATGGACTCTGATTATAGCTTGTGTAACTGTCAATCGAATTTCATTTTATTGCCTTTTCTCGTCTTATCACGAGAATACAATTATTTTGTATTTTTTATTCCTTTATGGTACTTGTTAACGCTGGCATAGACTGTACAACTTCATTTGATGTAACTGCTATAATCTTTAAAAAGTATTTTTTTTTTTAAATTGCGATGCAAAATTCATCGCAAAAGATTATAAGCCACAAATAGTTAAGTTTTATCTGGCGATGGTGACATTCTAATACTTTTTTTAAAAGAAAAATATATTTAAAAAAGTGTACTTAGATTAACCAAAATCGCCAATTTAAGTTTGTTTAAACAGCTAATTATTTCGTAAAATGTTATTACCTTCATCCTATGTACTGATTTTTAAAAAATTTTCTCTTCAACATTTCTGTTTTAGAAAACTATAGCTTTGTACTTTTTATCGTATGAATATTAAAATAAAACTGGTGCTTTCTTTAAGGAACATTTATTTTTGAATAGCTATCATTTTAGTTAAATTGCTTTGTTTTCATTTTCTATTGCAATACCACTGACAATAGATTTAAAAATTCACTATTTTGATATCGTTCGAAATTGGCGATAGGTGACTCAAATGAATATTAAAAATAATTTCGACACAAGAAATATCTGGTTGCGATAATTTACTGATTTAATATATCTGAATTTGAAGAACATAGTTGTATAGTATACGGTAAGGAATATAAATAACACACAATTAACTTTAAAGTGTAAAGTTAAATAAAGTTTAAGAACATTTTGTGGGAAATCTGATTTAAATTTCTAAATTAGAGCAACATAGTTCTTAGCTAAATAAGCTGCCACTCATTCACTGACAACTGAAATTAATCGAAAACTGGAGCAGACAAATTTGACAGCTGTTCCCTGCCTTTAGTTTCAGCTCGGAGCGATGAAGTGTGCTTTCGAAATAAGATGAATATTTTCTTTAGAATTGCATTACAGTTATAGTTCATAGCTTTCTGTTCAAGGCTACTTTTTTTTCTTTCATTTTTACTGTACATATGGTAAAAGGGGAAATATATAGAGCTAAACGATATAAAAGATTTTCTTTTTACTTCTTCTTTCAAACATCTGTGTAATGAAAGTGTTAACAACTAGTAGGTCAAATCGTCTCTCTTTCCAACCTAACAAAAGATTTCTTCCTTTATGAAACCCGTTAACCAAATCGGTAGAGCGCTGACTTCTAGTACCAACTCCCACTTATTCGAATCCCACTGCTTGCAAGATTGTTAGTAGCCGTTCAGACCATACACAACCGTTAAGCAGTAGATAGGTACTGGTCTTAGTTGCAAACCAAAACAAAATCTTTTTGAAACACCATGTTTGGAGATATATCACTTTTCTGAATAACACATAATTAATCTTTAACATAATCGAAATTCTAATTTTTGGTCAGTTAATATCTAATTAGTTTTATGTGCAAAATGGAGATATTTATGACTTTTGTTCACAAACTTCAAAGATTTTCAAACAGGGCATCTCACACAAAGTTAAACCATGTGTGAAAAGTTATTGGATTTTGATCTCAGTTAACATGGTCTATAATTTAAATTCTTTTTGTTTCCCTAAACAACTGTAAAAGTCAGCTAGAGAATTCAGCCGTCATTGATGACCAGAGGTTTAACGTTGATACTCGTTTTTTTTTATACTAATTGTGAAGTTTCTATAGACTTTCGCAACGACTTTGAGTATTCCACAATGATCGAATTTCTACGATCATTTCTAAAATACATTGAAATTTCATCATTCTCACATTTAATCACTCCTAAAATGAGAAATTCAGTTGTATGTTTTATATAAGCATCAAACACTCATTTTTATACAAGTCTTTAGCAATGACATTTCTACTTTGGTTTGGTTTAAAGCGCTACGATATTTTTTTTCAATACGAGGTGTAATTAGATTAGACCTTTAGACTAATTAGAAAAGACTCTTACTACATGCCGAATGTGTATTTGTTTTGATTTATCATAAGTTTTTGAATACCTAATAAAATTATACAAAAAAATTTAGACTTAAGGTTTGCTTCAACGCTTATAAAATTATACCTCTTAATTAGAATAAAAATATAGAATATTTATTACAGAAAAATTTTAAATTATACGTTATATTCCGATCCCTTAGATTTGAAGAAAAATTTCCTCAACTAGATAAGCCTAATATTTTCTACGTATATATAGTTCCTTTTCTACTTAAAAATAACCGTTGCATTTGGTTCCCATTCACAGTAGACGCCGTTACAAAATAATTTCTACATTAACAAAGTATATTCAGTATATGTATTAATAAATTTTATAATGATAATGAATTTCAATGCCATGAGTTTCTATCAGGTATTTCCTACAGTTAATTTAAAAGACATGACTAACTAAAGGGAAAACCGACATATCAGTTTAAATTCTGGATATTATCTTGGATATTTAAATTACTGCTTCTTAGTCTTCTAGACAAATAAATCCATATTACAAATAATTTGGTTAAGGTCTATAAAAAGGTTTAGGAAAACATAATCGGCAATCTTCTTTTTTAGTATTTCATATAATGTTATGATCTACACAGTTTAAGACATACTTGTTCAAAAAGGTCTTTTCATATTTTCTTTCATTATCTTTGTAATATATTATTTATTGTGTTTAATTCCTTTTTCCTGAAAGTATTAACAATGATACATCTATTATAGTCATATATCTGCATTTAAAAGTTTAGTACACAAAACTATTCGCATATACGGTGCAAAACTCGATAAAGGCCACAATTAACACAAAAACGTTGGATTCCATTGGCACAAGTTTGCAATTTGTCTTTTGGTTAGGTGTACTCAGACACAGGAAATTGAAATCGTGGCATTTAATTAGAAAAATGTGTTGGCCAACTCAAGTATTTAAATGTTGGCCTTCCTTTTGCCCAACTTAAAATAGTCCTGTTTATGCTTCTTGCACGAATACCGGTATATTATTGGCTAATAAACACAAAAGTAACCCTCCTATAGCTACGTGTATGTGCAGATCTAGCGGCAAACTGGAAAGCTATGCACTGCAATATTTCAAGATTAATCTTAAGGTGGAAAAGCATTGGAATAAATTTTTACGCTCATAGTAAATTGTATAACTGTATTACACTTTTCTCTGAGTTTGGAGAACGATTGCAATTTCTTTCTAAAGTAACTGAAATTAGTTTTTATGGCTTGTGACTGGCTAAAACCACATCACATCATCAGGGTTACTTTAGTAAAAAACTGCCTTTTTTTCTCCAAACTCGGAGAAAAGCGTGATGCAGTTGAACAATTTACTATGAACAAGAATTTATAATTATTGGCATTCCAAACAGTATGTTGGCATTCAGTTGGTTATCACTGCCCATCCCAATATTATACTCGCATTCTGTTAGAAACAGCCAATAGCTTAATGCTGATTTCAGTTGGCAAACTTACCATATAGCGATTGGCCACTCATAAAGTTGCAAGCTGGGACCCCTATTTTTTAATGTAGATTAGTCGTCCTTAAAATTTGTAAATTATTGACTTCATTGTTAAATCAGAATTTTCCAAAGCAGCGTTTGTAAAACTCCAAAGTACTTTTAGTAAAATAGTCGATTTTTATATTAGTTACGTAAGAGTAAATGAAACATCAATTAGGTCACATAAAAATTTTATGAATAAAATTTTATAAATACAATAATGAATGGCATTGACATTAATGAGTTTGTTGGTCAGAATACATTTTCTCAAATGATATAATTCAACTGCACACAGGTATGGTCATTTCCTTTTCCACGTTCATTTTTCCTCCATATATTGATTTTACAAACAGAAACTATAAAAGGCCTTGCTTCATGCAAATAAGAAATAGCAACTGGAATCAAAATTTTCTGATTTTAGCATCTATGATAGATAGTATTAATGTGTTATTGATTCTGCAATACTACCTTTTGATTCTAATGAATTTTCAGAAGACAACTCAATAAAATTCTCTTCCTTTGTAGTAGAAAATCCTGATGTAGTAATGCCATTTAAGGGATCTTGAATCCATACCAAGTTGTAGGCATTATCATTTTGAAAGTATTTCTTAATCCAAGTGATAATCTGTGACAAGTGTTCTTTGAAAATCTGTTTCACTGGAGATCAGTAAGATGAAACATTCCTTTTCGTTCAAATTTCTTTTCCATACAATTAAACGCTTTTACAAAAGCGAATAACGGGCTGTCGGGCCAACTATGATGATGATGACAAAAGCGAATTTTTTAAAATTTCTTATGAAAAAAATATATATCCTGCAGACACTTTTATTCTGTTTCTACTAAACATATTATATGCCATATAATTACAATCAATGTTGTGCTATAAAGTTGTATGATTAGTAGACAAAACTCATAAAGACCTATCCTTAAGACTCAGTCCATCTAATAACATCGCTCGACTATAGTGTGTAGAAGAGAACAATTGATGCAGTTTACAGCCTATAAATGAAAAAGAACAATTCTTATCGGCTTGTTTAAATAAAAAAATCAGTAAACTTTGGGCTAAAAATCAAATGTTTGAACAGACAGAAAAAAAAACTAACCTAAAAAAATGAAAGATAAATATAATATCAAGATAAATGTGATCAATAATTCTCTACGATGTGTTAAAAGAATGTGTACAATGGTGTATTTAAGACATTTGTTCATCGAATTTCTAACCATAACTGAAAAAAAATCTTAAATTAGCTTTCTGAAGTACTTAAAGATTTTACACTTAATAGACTGCTTTGGAACGTTAGAATATTAGTAAGATTTAAAAGCGTGGCTACCAATCTCAATGTCACCAGCGTTGAGTTCTTAATTGTCTTTAGAAATAGTAAGCTATGTGAAGGATTAACATTGATAAATATTATACAATAAATCCCCTATCAAGAGCCTTTTAGAATCAGATATTACTTTAGAAAAGAAAAGGGAATGTCTAGCGAAAACGTAGTTGTGAAATATGATCTGAATAAAACTGAAACTATGATAATAATAAAGGGACGGAAGTGTTTAAAGTCAGAAGAGAGTACCTGGAGCCACTCTGTAGCAATTCTGGGCTTGTAGGGTGTCACATTGTCCTGTTGGAATTCTCCAAGTCCATCGGAATGCGCAATGGACATGAATGTGTGCAGGTGATCAGACAGGATGCTTACGTACGTGTTACCTCTCAGAGCCGTATCTAGACTTATCAGGAGTTCTATATGACTCCAACTGTACTCACCCCATACCATCACAGAGCCTCCAACAGTCCCTTGTTGACATACATGGTCGATGGATTCATCCGGTTGTCTCCATACCAGTACACGTCGTTCTGCTCGATACAATTTGAAATGAGACTCGTCAGACCAGGCAACGTGTTTCCAATCATTAACAGTTCAATATCGGGGTTGACGGGCCCAGGCGAGGCATAAAGCTTTGTGTCGTGCAATCATCAAGGGTGCACGAGTGGGCCTTCTGCTCCGAAAACCCATATCGATCATGTTTCGTTGAAGGGTTCGCACGCCGACACTTGTTGATGGCCCAGCATTGAAATCTGCTGCAATTTGCGGAAGGGTTGCACTTCTATCACATTTAAGGGTTCTTCCCAGCCGTCGTTGGTTCCGTTCTTGCACGCTCTTTTTCCGGCCGTAGCGATTCGGAAATTTGATGCTTTACCTTATTCCCGATATTCACGGTACACTAGTGAAATGAGTGTACGGGATAATCCATATTTCATTGCTACCTCGGAGATGCTTTGTCCCATCTCTCGTGTGCGACTATAACACCGCGTTCAAACTTACTTACATCTTGATAACGTGCCATTGTAGCAGCAGTAACCGATCTAACAACTGTGCCAGACACTTGCTGCCTTATTTATGCGTTACCGACCACAGCGGCACATTCTGATTGGTCCCTTATCTCTTTATTTGCATACTCATATGTGTGTGTGGTGATATTTTAACCTAAAACTAACCAACTTAATTATAATTATATTTTAAAATAAATTTCGGGCGATTCTATCCTTAAATTGCAGCTTTTGGCGAAACTCTTTTATTCTTTCCTTCTCATTCTGGAAAATTGACACCAATACCTAGGTATTGGTGTCAATTTTGGATAATGGAAATGTTTTCAAGATGTCAGGAATGTTTTCAAATGGATCAAGGATAATGTTTTCTTATTTGTAGTGAGTTAAAATGCTCATTACAAATAAATAAATATGGTGAGCCAAAAGTCCGTTAAAACTTTAAATGTGTATAAAAATGGAAGGAAATAATGATAAAGGTATTCAGTTTACATGAAAGGGGTAAAAAAATAAAGCAGATTTTGTTTAGAAGAAAAAAAAACACTTAAAAAGTAACTGATAGGTCGAGAGATTCAGTCGATTTATGCACATTAATTTATAAATGCATAGTTCTCTCTGGTAATAACAAAATATTTTGTTCCCTTGAATTTTGGCCTTTTTTATTATTTAAGAAGCTAAGTCTGATATTTGAAAATTCAAATAATCGAAAAATGTCAAGGTTTAGATATCTTACAGCTGTTCAGTTTCCCACAGCATCTATCACTCTTGAGGTGGTGCCATCTATGTGTCTTAAAATGCACTACTTATCAAACTCTAGGGATTATAGTTATTTGATTTTCAAATTTGACCTGATTTCTAAGACTCAGCTTACTTCCGGATTCATGCGATCAAGTTTCAGAAGTAAAATACTGCTCTACTTTTACTGGCTGAGTGATTTAATTTGTTTTTGATAACATAAATAAATTGAAAAAGATAAACAATAGTAGGAAAGGTATTTCTGTAATTTCTTAAAGTAATTATTTCATCTGCCTGATATCATGCGTGCTAATGTAGATAGCCAATGAGTCAAGAAATAATTTTGGTTTATTTATTTATTATTTATTATTGATAAACCTGTATTCAGTTATTTTAATATGCACGAAACTCCAATTGTCCCCCTTCTACGTTACCCACGTTCCTAAGTTGTGTAAAGGATAGTGAAATAGACGAATAAACAAAACGCCATTAGTGACTGTTAGCATAATATGATAAACTCTGGAGTTTATTCTGTATACTCCATTTAAACATTTATAAACTTGGAATAATAAGAGTAAGCACAGTACTTAAAAAATAAGAGTTTACTCACTACTGCATGAAATGAAACAGTAAAAAGAATAGACGTCTCTCGGATTTTAATGGAGAAACGCACTGCTATCACGTAGCGCGAGTTCATGTGTTACACGTCAAGGACAATTATACCACGAGTCACTGACGAATCATGATCACAAGTTTTATTCTCCCAAACATTACATCATTCTTCAAGTTTGTTCTAATTTATTTTTCATTGTCTTAAACTTATTTAAAAATGAAGAAACTCTAATTTATTTTAACCCTCAAGTGTTTGACTATCTTTTGCTCCATTCTCAATTAATCAAGAGTACTTTTAATTTATTAGATCATAAGTCACTATTAGCGTTTGTAAATTTATCAACTTTTCATTTACAGTAATTTAGTAAATTAAAAGATGGATACTGATTCACCGATTGTTTACCGGTAATTTTTTGTTTCCGAATACTAACGTAAAAGGTAAGTAATAGGTACTAAATATATACAATAAATTTAATTTGTGAGATGATATTTCAAAGACAAAATACTGAATAGTAGTTAAAGTAAAATATAAACCTTTAAAACCCACCCCAAAAATATTCAATAAAATTAAATTTTTTGATAGTCAAAATAGTCTTGAAAATATTTTATACATCTAAAATTAAAATATAAGTATATAAAGGATATTGCCGTTATAATAGATATCTTTTAAAACTTAATACTTTTTAAAAAGGACTTTCTTAAACATAATCTATCCAAAATTTTATCAGTTTTATCACCCAATGTGGATCTAATTTTATTATAAAAAGAGCCGCGGTAGATCAGTCGGCAAAAAAAGATGTCGATTTCATAAGTCAGTTTCATTTGTCAGTTCGAGGCTAGGTTGGCATAAGATCCGCCGTGTTCATTAATGGCGGGAGGGTCGTGTATAATAGACTCGTAGTCACAATGTTCTCCAAGTTCTGGAGATGACCAAGCCTGAGGGTCTTCTGCTTGGTCCCTGCTTTTAAATTACGAGGACCCAGAAGGAACAATTTTACTTTGTTTCCACAGCAATCGTTAAGCTCCGCATGTAACAACTTCGCAGCCCTGTTTGGCATAAATGTCTGTATACATTGCCAGCTGCATTGGAGAAAGAATTTATTTCAAAACAATGCAGCTGCTGAAAATATTCCCTCGGATAAGGGCTTAGGAAAATTTTTTCGTGGAGGGGAGATTCCCGCCCCCTCCTACTCATATTTCAAAATTAATACAGCAATCCTTATATTTATAATACATCTATACAGCAGTCTTCATGTGGAGGTAACCTACACCCCCCCCCCTTTACTAAACCCCAACTGGGGTTCTAGACTCGTTAGTTGGATGGTCAAATAATCAGAAACTCTTAGAATGTACTTCCCTGTTACTTTCTCTTGTCAAAAATGATCCCCATTTTTGTTAACTCAGCTTATTGATATTCTTTTCATCTATAATTGAATTTGCCTGAGATTTTTTAAGCAACATTATAAGCTTTTCTTTCATCAGTAACTCAGCATTTGACTTCGAAGTTTCAATTTCGCTATCCGATTCATAATCTCTAAGTGAGTGTCAGTACTTTTCTTTATTTGTTCTACGAGATTCTTTCGGCCTAATTAGTGTTTATTCCTATTATTACGGCTTTATTGCTGTGGTAAAAATTTCTGACTAATCACCTCTGAAAAATGTGCAGGAAAACCACCAGCTGTGTCAACCCTATATCGCTCCGAACCTCTAAAAGGCTGTGGCAGAGAGGTTTGATTTGTGACCACTTTCTGATGCATGAAGCACTCACTGGGATTGCAACTTGTTAATAATATACATAGCCACTGAATAAAGTGTTATGAAAAATTTAAGTTTTAATATTTGTTTATAGGAGATGAACGGTTGTCCCAGTCAGAATACCTTCTTTTAATATATGCTGCACAGACAGTGGCGCAGACAGAATTTCTGTCTGGAGGTGGGGAAGGGGGCTAGTATTCGAACTGTACTTCTAGAAAAGGAAAAGATCCCACGAACAACCAATAAAGGGTTTATGGCCTCGCCCTTAAGTCATCTCACAATTTAAAGGGTCTCACTATCTTTAAAACCTAAAAAGAATTGAAATGTTTCGAAAATATATATATTATTACTTACACTCTTCTAAATAGTTTAAAAGAAATCCAGAGAGGGAATTCTTATAATTACACAAGATATAATTTAAAAAAAAAACGCATGCAACACAAAAATAAAAATAGCTAAAAGATCATGCGGCATAGCTGTATCTTCAAAAAAGATAAAGTATTCGATTAAGAACACTGAAAACGGACTATAAATTTCGAAAGTTTGGCTATGGTAAAAGTTTATCTGGAAAAGAATGTTTAACGACTGCTGTAATCAACAACTTGCCAGTGTACTATGACAATGATATACGCTAACATAATACCAAAAATGCAGGGTGGGCTATTTACTTTCACACTCAATCAACCGACAAGAAGCATCTCACCTTTTTTTGCCCAAACTGAGTTGAAACATGGTGCAAATATCAAGAGCAGGATGAAGAATTTTCATCATCCTGTTACCTTACCTCTTGCTGAAATTGATGCCATGTAATCAAGACATTATTCAACTCATTGTCTGTCCCTGATCTTCTGAAAAGATCAATGAAAAATTAAATATTCATTTATACCATAATTACCAACTCTCAGCTCTTCCTCCCCCCCCCCAAAAAAAAAATATTTAAAAATATTTAAAACTATATAAAAATAAAAATAAAGTGTAGGCCATGAGTCTAACTGCTCCAGTTTGGGACTTAATGAAGCAGGAAACAATCAAGAATTAATTCGCAAAGTTGGGTTGTCCTTTTATTGAAGAAAGCCCATTTTTTTTTCAAAGTATTGAATCGGTTACTAGTACTAATTACGATATTACAGAGTGATTTTACTTTCGAGAATTATTAAAATTGTGATGCGGATTTAGTTTCATGAAAATTGACTTCTATTGATGGATTGAGTCACAAGTTGCAAAAGATAAAAGCAGTAGTGATGATGATAACGAAGTCCCAACTCACCACCAAATTTCAGTGAGGCAATATCCTGTGTAGTGACTCTACCATCATTTTTATGTGTTATGATACAAAACAAAACACATTCTATCATTTAAATGTTATCCAAAATACCTTAATAAATGTTAAAAAAGACTTAAGGGCAAAAAAAAATAAAGACAAATAAAAATAAATAATTAATAATAATAAAATAAAAAATATAAATAAAAAATAAGATTTCTTGAAGTCTTGAATACTATTTTAAATAATCGGTAAGTTTGTTTCATTTTGACGCATTAATGCATCATAAATTTCTTCTTGTTTGTTTACTGCTAATATTGAAACTATACACGCAATATAACATTGTGTTAATGCATTGGTATTATGCAATCTGCAATTTCTAAGTAATATAATATTTCATTTATACAGTGCTTTTTCTCGGTACTTTGAAAAACGTATAAATAATGCTCTGATATATTTCATTTATACGTGTTTATTTTTCTCTGGTCCATTGAAAAATGTATAAATGGGTTCCTCTGTAGAATATTTGAATGTTCATCCCATAATGTATTTCTCCAACCACTGATGTTAGGTTAAACGAATTTCGCTCGCCCAATGTAGGGTCTCCCAATACCCGCGTTCTGCTTACCACCACCATATGGGCCCAGTTCAGTGCTCGATTGTACTAATATATTCACTTATGTGAATATTCAGTCAAACATATTTATTTAAACGAAGTATTCGTTTAGACAAAGAGATTTTCCATGTCCTAATGTAAATATTATTTAATAATACGAATGAAGCACAACTTTTCTGCGAAATTTTTTAGCACCACTTCCTTAAAGGAATGTTGACCGTTTACGATCGGACCCACTTTGAGGTATTTCCGATAATTTCCTTTTCCTTCCGTCATCAACAGCCCTCATCCCTCTGTTGCTTATTAAGGTTATTTCCTTGTGTCTGTGATCACCCCCCCCCTATATAATTTTTTAAAATTAAAGTTAGTAATTTTGTCACGTTTGCAGTGTCTTTTATTTCTTTTTTATTATGTATTTACAAAGTAAACAGATGATGAGTAAAAGGAAAATAATCACGCTTTCTGAGCAAGACAAAAATGAAAATTTTTTAAAGGTGTTTATTACAACCCCAATTAAACAAAATTTGGATTGTCAAAAATATTAAAATTCTTTTGTTATTCTATGCCACTTTTTGGGGGAAGAGAGACGAAAGAGAGAGGAATATCATGAGAGTGATTCAAGTATTATAAGAACTCGTGCAAATGATGACAAATACACTAGTTTGGAAAAACAAATGAACAATATAAAATAATATTACAAATTTTTTTAAGGCATAAAATGAGCAATTTTACAGACATGGCGTTATCAATGATCACAGTTGCATCCTTAAGTGCACATTAAGGTCCCTCTGTATTTTTGTTTTTTGTTTCAGAACTTTTAGTTAGAATTGTTCTTTAAAAAATATATGAGAGTTTCCGTTTAATTTGTGTAATATCTCTTTGAGTTTAATTTTATTTTAGTGTACAAGTGTTTTATAAACAGATTTCGTTGTATGTTTGTATCTATATATTCCTTACAGCAACAAGATATACTTAATATAGACGAGAAAATTGATTTTGGTCTAATAGCCTACAGATATTAAAATAAAATTGTTTATGCTTTAATCTACGTTTATGTATTTTTAATAAATAAACAAACGTAGAATGAATGAAAAATGGTACTGTATTGGCCTCATATTGTCATAGGCGAAAACGACTCCTAGTGACACATACAAAATATTCATTTATACGTAAAATTTTCTGTCTCCCTTCGTCTTCGTATAAGTGAGTTTCCACTGTATAAGAAAAATAAAATAAGAATTTCAAGTAAGAGGAATATATAGAGTACCATGTTTTTAGAATTGATCAATCTAACCATTCTTAAAAGGAATTAAGGTAGCACAGGGACTGTTGAATTCGGAAAAGGATTGATAAATATGATCTCGTCCTAATAACTATAATTCTAATAAAATGAATTTTAATTTTTTTGATACTAAATATATATAAACTATACCTTTTAATTTATAATATATAAAAAATGAAAATTATAATACGAAAAGTATTATAAAATTAAAGGTTTTCAATATGCTACAAAATAAAAATAAAAAAACCCACTCTCATCATAAAACTAATGGAGATACTTATATATGAAACATTGCAGTCAATGCCACCCCTACCTTTGAACTGAAACCAAAATATATACAAAAAGTAATATAGAAATTTTAAAAAATGAGGAGAAGATTAAAAATTTAAAAGAATATTTAAATTATGTTCACATTTTTCAATTTTAAAATTTTATACTTAAAAAACTAATATATAACCAGTGGCGTGTGGTCTATATGTGCAGGGTGTGCACTACACACTTTGGCAAAATTATGATGAACAATAATTTTCTGCACCTATGTCTACCTATCTTTATATGGTATATAATAAATATTATTTATAATATATTCAAATACTATGTTGATTTGCTTGCTTGTATTCTCGCAGTGCGTGCGGTACTAGGTGCTGCACCACGTAGTTCGCAAACGAACATAGGAAGTTCAGATGTGTACGCACTGCGCTCTAAATTGAAAATCACGCTTTATATGTATGGGTTACTGGAGAAGCACAGCATACTATAGCACTGAGGCAAGTGCAGCTACTTTTCCTGCACTTGGCATTCGGAATCATCCGAAGGTACGGTTTAGTAAGCATTGTATTAGAGTGGGGACTTTTTTTTTTTTTTAACTAATTAACTGGCTATACGATTTTGCAGACGGTTAATGTTTAAATTTATATATTGTAAGATTTTGTTTTCATGGAAATATAAAAGAAGTATTTCATCAATATAAAGTGAAATATTTTAGTGTGGTAAATTAATTTCGGTGATGTATTATATTTATTGAAATAATTAGCCGAAAAACAATGTTTTTTTTTTTTAAAGAAACGATTTTTAACAGAAAAGTCCAAATTTTAATATTCACTGTGTTTTACAGAGAGTATATAAGTTATATTATGTAACACCATATCCCTGGTTTTATTTTTAAAAATTGTCAAGATGTTTTTCGCAGAATATATGATTTCCAAATGTTAAAACCAATTAATAAATTTAATTTAATCCACTGACAGAACAAGAAACAGTTCGCTCTGTTGTGCCAGCGTGTAGTGACATCCTCTGCACGTGGAGTAGACGCTCGGTTTGTCGGCACCAATGAGCATCCGGATAAGGCACCGCAGCTACGGGCGCCATGTGGTGCTACGTTTACTGAACATATAAGTTTTTCGTAGAAGCAAGAAGCGTTGCTTTTTCGACGCCGATATGATACCATACGACAAAAGACATGATTTTTGCTTCAGTGTTAGTAGAATTCAGTGTTAGTAGCTTCAGTGTTAGTAGAAAATTGACATGATGTCAATGTTTTCGTTCTTGGGAAAATCCAGGATTTTATGGGAGCAGAAATATTGGGAATTAAAACCCAAAGGTATGTAAAATCATTTATATATTTATCCAATTTTACTTAACATGTATTAATATTTTATTCATGCTAATCACAACTCTTCTGTTTGTAGACATAGACAAGTCAAATAGATATACATATATCATATACACACACATTTGTAGTAGCATCGCTTTTTATAGAGATGAATGTAATATTAAAATAAAAATTAGAGGAGGTATTCATTGTGAGGTCCCGGTCTCATTAGCCCTCGTGTTGCAAAAAGTAGACCGTAGCGCTCCAAAACCAAACTAAAATCAAAAGAATTCTTAGATATTTTAAATTTGATGAAAAGAAATTTAAAATCTTTAAAAGGCTTTACTTAATTATTTATACATTTTTAAAAAGCAATACAATTTTATTGCCTTTAATATTAATGTTAAATTAAAAAATGTATAAAGTTTCTGAAATTAAATTTAATTTAAAAGTAATATCATTATTAAGTATTTTAAAAATATTATACTTTTTTTCAAATTAGTCACCAATGTCATCGAAAACTATCACTGTGAATTGATGCACTTAAAAAAGTATGCATCTCTGAAGAAAATATTTAGCATACCATGAAAAAATATATAACTTTCTCCTCCCCCGAGTTATTTATTAGATAATTATATGCTTTAGATATTTATATGCTTTATCAAACATTTATTGTACTTGAACTCTGTGATAATACTAAAAAAATAGCAGTTTTAAAAGCACTGGTTAATCAACAATCCTTTTAAAGGTATAGATGTATTTTTATATACTTTAATTGTTCTAAATTAGTAATATTTAAACAAAAGCAAGCATTTATTTACCGAAAAATAGTCTTCACAAATCCATAGAAATGATTATATGATAATTTGGGATTTAATTTCGCATCCCTTTTCATCGCATTTGTCCAGATTTTACGTGTATGTGGATCTTTGGGAACGATGAAAAATATCTTCTCATTGCAATTAGTTGTTGTATTTTTACAGAGTGGCACAATACAATATTTATAATATGATTTTTAATGCCAGACATAATAGAAAAATTTCTATTATATGCGATACTTTACACAGAAGTAAATTTAAAAGTAGCCTTTTATCATGTAAACGACATAGGGGTGTTTTCGTGAACGATGATGTCACAAACTCGGCTGACGAAAAGTATCGTTTTTGAGAGACGTTAAAGAGTCCGCTATAAAGCCCATTAGAATTCACTAATCAGCCCCCAAATGAAAGTAAAATAGGTACTGCCTTGCTTACTTTTTGTCTTCTATTGTTTGAAATTAAAATTAGAAAGTGTGAAAATTCCTCATTAGGGATGATTCATTTGCTCATGTAATCTTTTTCTTCTTATATTAACACACTATTTCAAAATAGAACTACATTTTTTTTTCTATTCTCGAGATCAATTTTTCTGAAATTTCTTTTGAATTGTGTTTATTCATCATATGTAGATTAAAACATAGTAAATAAAATAACTGCAAACGCTGTAAAATTAATTAAATCAAGATCGAATTAAAAATTTCCTGAACTTGAGGAGGATATGAGGAGCTGGACATATCGATTGATCAGTTATTGTTTACATAAATAGTTATTTCAGTGAAACGCATCATAAACATTCCTCATGCGTGAAATTAACATCGCAGTTTGTTTACCTAGACCGGCGTTTTCTTCGTTCATGACTCCGGATTTTAAATTTTAAATAAAGATAGAAAAGTAAATTTTTCTACAAGATAATTTATTTCCGTGTCAAACAATGGACATGTGAAAAGGAGTAGTTTACCGATGTGTTTCAATTAGGGTGTAGATGGGTAAGTGCTTTAATAGGCCATTTTTTCTGTTATTTTGTTACATCCACTGCCACCTGGGGAATAGAATAGAACTGCATGTCTACTAAATCCATCCACTAGAGCGTCTGGTGCAAGAGGACAGTTTCTTCGAAGCTTTCAAAGTCGCATGCGTTGTTCTGACTCGGAAGTAAAGTTGAAGGTGCCTGGCTTCTATCCTATATTTTACCTTCGAAAATTTTCTTTTTGACAAACAACCAAGGTAAATTATTCGTTTAGATGTTATACTTTATGCGTATAATTGAAAGATAATTTTGCTTTTCATTTTGAGTAAGTTAAGCTAATCACGCCAATTGAAATAACAAAAATACTAAAATTCTTTGGCACTCTTTGTAACCATCTTGGAGAAGAGAGACGAAATCGATAGGAATTTCATGAGTCTGGACCAAGTGTTGTCAAGAGAGCTTGGGCAAAAGACGATCATGAAGTGGGTTTAGAAAAACAAATGACAGAACAATAATACCACTTTTTTTTAGTCCTCAAATGAGCAATTTTGTGAATATGACTTTATCGATGACCATATTTGCCTACTTAGGTATATATTAACTTCTCTCTGCATTTTTGCATTTTGTTTAAGATTTTTAGCTAGCCTTGTTCTTTAAAAAGATGTAAGAGAGAGTTTTCATTTAATGTGTGTTATCTATTTCTCTTAGCATTTAATTTTATTTTAGTGTAGCAGTAGTTTACGCAATTACCCCCAAAACATTTTCGACAAGAGGTGGATGCGTTTAAGTGCGTAAATAGTATTTAGATTATATCTTTCATTAAATTCAATGAAATTATGCTGATAAATAAAATCTTGATCATAGGGTGAGATTAACTCACAAACATTGTGCTATGATTTTGGACTAGAAATTATGTGTTAAAACTAAATAATAATTCAGATTAAGTTCCTTTAATACGGTGAAAACAAAATTTAGAGA
Source organism: Pardosa pseudoannulata (assembly GCA_032207245.1). NCBI lineage: Eukaryota > Metazoa > Arthropoda > Arachnida > Araneae > Lycosidae > Pardosa > Pardosa pseudoannulata. The sequence goes on from CM063502.1 coordinate 12,881,977, forward strand.
GGGGAAATTCTATTTGAAATCTAATTATGAAATTTAATTTTGAAAGAATTATTTTAGATTATTTGCTTATTAAGCCATTATTCAATTTAATAATAGTTACCATTGTATTCATTAGTCCCATTAGGCATATTATAACTCAGTTTCGACCAAATTCACCGTTGATGTTTAAAAAACTTAATAAGTTCAAGGTTTTTTATAATCATGAAAAATCTGAGCAGTTCAACAGTTTTAAGACGATGGAATGGAAATGTTTTATAAATTAGAGCACATTATGAAATCAGGCATGAAGGTGTATATCATTGCATATGGAATTTGTCTCGGGGAAGATAGGATATCCGATAGCTTGGGACTTTGACTTTATGGTGACAACTCCAGTGTCCCGGTCAGGACACTTGCTATCTATTTCCAAGTCTACTTTAGCCTTACTCTCTCAGTCTATCTTGCCGACCATTCTCACCATCTTCATCTCTTATTTTTTTGGGTGACTTATTCTTTGTTCGGATCTGATTGATACGGGGCTGGTTCATATTTTATGGTCCCTGTTTTTACTGGTTCGTTTCTCCAATAGGATACACGACCTTCTACTGGATGGCAAATGCTCTTCGTACGAATGTTCATGTGCCTCTTTACAACGTGAGCTTCTCATGCTGGTCCATGAGCCTTAGGACTATGTTTTGACCTTTTTGCCCTGTCATAAAATGCCCTTTTGACATTCTCACTGTTAATTTTCATCTTTTATTATTAAAGTAGGTTAAACACGATAATGTTGCTTTCTTTTATGGCCCTTATGGCTGGTTTCTTCCATTATCTTTGCTACACTTTCTTTTCTTTGTCGAATTTTAATAATAATTTCAATTATCGATTTCGGTGAGATCTCGAAGCAAAAAAGCAAAAATGCGAGAATTAATTGTTTACCATCTCAATATACATTGGCCATGATGGCGTCATCTGCAATATACATTTTCCATGATGGTTGGCTAGAAGCTCTGCGATCTACTATTTATGGTCAACGAGGGCTAACATAAGCTTATTGAAATGGATATCATGAAATCTTAACAATCTTCATACTCTCTTCACACTCAACCCACATTTTGCTGGCGCTGGGTCTCAGGGAAGGAAATTCTGAAGAATTTGACTCATACATACAACAGATGACGGAGGATGAGGAGCACTACGAAATGGATTTCAAGACAAAAAAAGAACTCCTCCTGAATGACTGAGTGACTCACAATTTCTAGGGATAAAGTATTTGAACTATGTTTGGAAAGTAGTTGGATAAGAGTGACATTTTAATTGAATTTTCGAGAAAGAATGTATTCTCCGTAGATGAACTTCATTTAGGTTTTCGAAAAGAAAGGCACAAGTTTAATTGAAATGAAGGACATTGTACTTATTCTTTTTCCCTGCTTTTCAAATAGGTTGTCGAGAATAATTTTTAACTAGTTTTTCTCAGTTGGGCTGTATTTAATAGGTTATATTCTTTATTTTACTTTATAGAAATAAAAAGCTATAATCGTGTTAATAAACTGATATATCGAAACATACACTTTCACTATGTAGCAAACCCCATTAGAAAGAATGGAACCCCTTAAATCCTCAAGTGCAATTCATTATGATCTATATATGATACTTATTATTCGTAACTAGTTAAATAACTCTGAACTCAAATTTAAAAGAATTCAGATTCTTTTGCACTGGAGAAACAAAACTAACAAGTAACATATTAATATACTCGAAAATATATAGTTATTTTTGTATATAATTGTATATTTTGTAGTTATAGTTAATTCATTCAATAGAATGAATTCATTCTATTGAATGAATTAATACAGAAATATTTTTTTATGTGTGAAATTCAAAACCACGTGTAAAATTGAAGAAAAGTAGAAGAATGCTGTCATAAATATTTAGTCATTAAAAATAACCTAAATGTTTAACTATATGCAAGCTATTAATTTATTCTACAAATAATGCAAATATATACACAAAGAAAAAAAAATTGACTTTTCTATCGAGAAGAATTGTTTTAATCATATGGATCAAGAATTAAACTACTATATATTAATTTAGCTATATTTTAATTCAAATCAATTAATGCGATATAATAACTTTCGAGCTGAAAAGTCTTCTTTATAAGAGCTTTTTTTTAGCTTTTTGCTCTGTTTAGAATAAATTTCCTTAAATCATTACTAAAGTTCTAACTTTGTAAGAAAATTTAGTTTTGTTATATGAAGCAAAACATTATTAATATATATATATATATATATATATATATATATATACACCACATGAAAAATTACAAGTACGCTTACACGTTAAATACTTTCTAAAATTAGTAAATTAAACACAAATTTTTTACATTAAATAGAAGCTAATTACCTTTTTATTCTATGCCCTTCATGAAACCTACCTTTCCTACTTCCTACCTCTCCTACTTCATAATTCCTACCTTCTTATTCTATGCCTTACTAATACGAGCAATGTATTTTATTTTATAGCATGATAAATGTAGTTATTTTGTAAATTTTCAATCTCTTCATCGATTTTATTTTATTTTTTATTTTAAAATGCCAGATACCTTTAAATATTCAGGTTTGAAGAAAGAAGAAGATAAAAATTGAGCTTCTAATACATATATTTCAAAAAGTATCTTAAGGGTAAATAGATTTCATTTTTTTTCCTTTGATGTATACTTTTTAAGTTATATTAAAAAACGTATTGCTTAAAAGGACAAAACTAAATATTTTTTAATTAAAACTTTGTTAAAACACTCTTAAAAAATAATTCTCAAAGGAGGAGAAATTTTATTATGAATGGATAAAACGTTGTTTTAATGAAGATTGCAAGTCTCGAAAAGCACTTTGTCCACTTAAGAGTGATAACTTTATAATTTTATAAGAATTGAAACCGGCCTTAAATACCTCACAAAATTTTTTGTATGATTTTATTATGTAATTAAAAAACTTATCGGTCAAAACATTTACATTTTCATCAAGCAAAGACTTCCTTAGAAGGTATGACCTTTAACAGTTCCATGTAGGAATCAATTCATATTTCTTTTTCTTTTCTTTTCTATACACTCATTGCATTTTCTCATATGAGGACTCGCAAGAATGAAAGAAATAATGACAAATTGCACACTGTATATCTCCCTTCGAAATCCAATCTCTCGAGAATATTCTAAACTCCTCAGCAGTCTGTGTGCAGTTGGCAACGAAAGAAAATATTTTTTTAAAAAATCTCACTCAGCTGGTCTTTAGTAGGCCATTCCGTGACGGGTCAGATGTAGAAAACTGGTTTCAAGATTTATCGTTTGCGGATTCTAGTTTTCCTACGACAGTACATACAAACAGAGAAGGAAACTGGAAGGAAAAATTAAAATCTGACGAAAAAATATTGTATCTCAAATGATGCATTTTTTCGTATGTATAGTATACGATTTTTTTTACTCTGGAGAAATTAGGTTAGGAGTCATAATGATATATTCTCTTTAAAGCTTCCGAGCTGTTTATTGAAGAGCGTGAAAACTACCTAACAGAGGCCTCTCGAAGTATTATAAAATTTTACCTAAACTTACTTATTTTTGTTACCTAACATTTAAGGTAGCCGACCACGTTTATACTGCAAGAAAAAAGTTTTAAAAAATATTGCTATTAAAATAAATGATGATAACAAAGTAAGTAATTTTTAGGTAATTTTGGTTTATTAAAGTAAAGAAGTGGTGCGTTAATACATTTAAGATGAATTTCTGAAAATTTGCATTAGCTACTACACCTCTTTACTGTAACAGCGACAACTGTAGGAATTTAAGAAGTCTAGAGACTTGAATTTTCAAAATTTTCAATTTATTATTATTTTTATACATATTAAACTACAAACATTTCGTTACATTTATATATCATTACTTTTTCTAAGCATTAAATGGTAAGGCAGTTAAAATGAAGTAAATTACTTCTTTTGCATTGCAAATTACTTAAACTTTAGATTGTTTTTCTCTGACTATATATGTTTCAGTTTATGCTCATATCTTTCTAATCACTCCTAACAGCATCAGGGAGTTTTGTATACTCATGTAACCTTCGTGGAATCTCGATCTCTCATTCGCACATTCAACATTCGAGTGATTTCGGGATTCCAGATTTTATGACCATACAACCAGTAGTCAATTTTTCTCGCATTTATCATCTCTGTATATTTATTTTCCCCGTATCATTGAAAAAAAATCACTCCAGTCTGTTTGTCTTCCAGAAAAAATCCTTGGAACAAACAAAACAATTTTTGTTCTGAGCATGAACAAAAATTCCCTGAAGAATATTTGTTCATCCTTAGGAGTGTAGATTTTTGCTCCTGATTCCGCAATGATTTCCTGATTCCTGTCTTCCATCTATCAACCTCCCAACGAGTGGAGATTCAGACCCACTGATTAAACCTGCACCCCCGTTCTCTTTGAATACCAAATAATGTTTAGCGCATTTGCCACATGCTGACCAGTAGACCATCTCGTGTCCAGGTAATACATTGTAAAATGGTTGACCTCTCCAGATGTAAACTAAACTAATATCATTATATATTTTACAACCCAAATATTCTACAGTATCACTTCCCATCCACTGATTGGGTGCAAAATTTGATACGTATCTACAATTTACGTACAAAAACAATATGCCAAATTTTATTAATCTAACTCATTCGGCGATCTACCAATCTTATCGTTTCCTGAACTTGCCACTACTTTGCATAAAAATATGTTTAAGATTCCATTGGAAACCATACAGGATCTGGATTAATCATTTCCAAAACTATACAAGACCTGTATTCAGGGGCGTAATTTGGGAGGGGCAAAGAGTGCAATTGACCCCCTCCCCCAGAATTTTTAGAGGAGGGGCAAACTTGTAGTTTTGCCCCTATAGAGTTTGAGGTTTTAGTTAATAAATAAATTTTTATTCGACATTTTAATGAATTTTGAAATTATTCTGTTATTATCAGTATGCTTAAGGCTTATCCTAATTACTGTTATCATTCTTTCCTGTGAATTTTTTAAAGCAAGTATAGGTAATTGTATTTTATTTGCAATACAGACCTATATAGGAAAGGTATAACATAAACATACAGAAACTGGACACGTCAAGGGACGGAAATGACCTCTAAGGAACATAAATGGACACAGTATGGGCTGGAGTGAGCAGAGGATTCAGTCATTAGGAACCAAAATTGATTAAACAGCCATTTGCAAAATATAACCAACTTTGTCTCTACACGATTTTTCTTCCTTGAAAAGGGAATCGCACATCTGGTCGGCATAAGTGTCGCACCTAAAACTCTACTATTCGTGAAATCGTTTGCATGACTGGGCTAGGCATTTTAACCAAGCCGTTAAATAAGCGTCATATAATCTTAAACTAGAAAATCCTAATAATTCCAAAGTTTTAATCATAAGGTATCCATACAAATCTCTCACCGTACCTAGTTCATTATCGGCTTAACGAACGATTTATATAATAAAATTTTATGTGACAGATTTAACTAGACGGAAGGCCAGGGAGTCCAGCTACCCATCATTCGTGTAAGTGATTGAGTAGTTGGATATTGAAAAGATACTGTCAGCCCTCGACTATTTCAGATTTCCAAATTAGGTAACATTTAAAATTGTTAGACTGCAGTGCATAGAGTTAATTCATTTTTAATTTTTTGCGTGTCTGTATATGCATAGAAAATTTTAAAGCAAGTATAGGTACTCGAATAACTGTTGCTTCTCGACTTTTTTAAAGAAATTTTTTTCAGGAATAAGCACATGCCATCGAAAAAGGAATTAGTAAGATCGTTGTTAAGAATCTTCAAGATTCTTCAACAGATTTCTTTTTTCAAGGACGTAGTCAATGGTAGTATTCAAGGGACCGGTCCCCCCGCCTCCCCATCGAAATTCCAAAATTCTAAAAGATCGTTCGTGGGGAGACAAATTCTATGTTAGAAAATAGCTTCAACCTATCACGTTAGACTACATTTTAGTATGTAGCTAAATGAGAACGGAATTTAAACAAATAAAAGCAGTGTATAGTATTTTATTAATATGAATATAATGATAGATTTCGTTAAAAATTGTTTTTACATTAGTAGAATATTAATAAATAGGAGGGGGAAGAAGAATAAAGAAAAATCTATGAACAACTGCCTAAATTTTTACTTTTGAATGGATGTCCTGAAAATGGAGATATATTTATTTTGATACAGTTCAGTTTTAACATAGATGTAAATATTACTTACATAATTTACATGACACCAAGTTATCACTAGAGAGCAAATACTTATGTTTTTGAATTTTAAACGAGGTAGTGTAAGATTTCGGAAATAAACAAATAATCGGATGACAATAAACAAATAAACAAATAATCGGAGCTTGACGTGAGGAAATACAATACAATATGTGTGTGTGTGAAATAGATCAGGAAAAAATGTAGAACTTTAATAATGATGAATTTACTCTTATGTTTTATTAACTTCCGTATTATGTTATTTTTTAAATAAACGAATCCCAGTAAAAATTAAATGCTTTATTTTTACTTCACCGATTACATGAAATAAGTAAAACCTTTCTTATGTTAGACATGTATAAATTATTTTTTTAATTAGAAAATTTTAAATTCCACATAAAAGGAAGTATTAAATAGATCCCCAGAATAGTTTTGGTTGGTTTGCTGATTCGTTTGGAGCGCTATATTCCACTGCTTTTTAACACAAGCATGAAACTTGGTCCTGAGATCAGGACCTATTGCTTATAGCCGATTGATTCCGAACGGTTATGAACATCCGTTACAGCAGTGGGATTCAAACGGATGAACTCCGGTAACAAACAGCAGTAACCTACCCATTCGGCCAAGAACAACTTCGAAAACTAATGTTAAATTCGAAAGAAAGTTATTTTGCAATCAATTAAAAGTAATAAAAGGGTGCATGCTTAATGTAGTATAGGCAAACATCTTCATGAAATTACCTTTATGATTTTAATGAAAATATGTTACTGAGTATTAACTCTAAACTTAGAAGAGGATAGTTTAATAATCAAGAAGATTATTAAACTAATGTAGCACAGATGAAAATCTTTATTTTTAGTAAATCTCTTAAAAGCCTTTCAAATGAAATTGAAATGAAACATCCTGATTGCATCAGTATAAATAAATTACTGCTCCCCTAAAAAGTTACTTGCAAGAGTTTTAAAATAAAATTAAGATCTATATTTTATTTAAATTTTTACATATTAAGTCTTATACGGGGTGATTTCGTTTGGTTTGGAGGCCTACGGTATACTATTTTGTTACACAAGGTCTGGTGTGACCGGAACCTACTGCCATCCATATTTTTATCCAAAGCCCAAAACTGCTGAAAATTGTTGTTCGATTTCATTTTTAAGAGTATTAAAAACACTTATTAATTGTAATGGTACATAATTTTATAATAGCTGCTTATCTACAAAAAAAAAAAAGGGAAACTTTGCTAAATATATACTTTACTAAATCTCATAGCACCATTTAATACGAATAAAAAAAAAATTCTTCTGATGTAGTGATTGAGGCTTTTTTTTATGTTTTTGTAATCGTGACGAAATTTTTATCTATTTATGGAAGATTTCTTTCATGAAAATATAAAGCCCTTTGCATATCAGGAAACAAAAGTAGAAGTAACTAGATTGTAGCGTGAGAAAACGACACATGCCATTGATTTCTTAACTGTAGGGATAAGAAATAGAAATAAAAACGCAATTCAATATTTCTGTCAAGGGTCTTCTGCATATTCTTACACTTTCGAATATCATAACGAAAAAGAGTTTTCCTCTTAAAACAGTATATTAATGATTCCGACATGATGATTCTATTATTTAATCGATGTATCAATACATTTAAAAAATATCTTTTAACAAATTAATAATACTAGCTAACAAATCACTTAAACTCGTTCAATTTCTTTGTAAAAATGAAATTGAATCTAATTCATTCTTGAATCAACCTATAGGCAAGGACGAATTTATAGGGAGGTCCGGGGGTCTGGACCCTACCTGAAATATTTTACATATATTTAAAAATATGATACATTTAGAAAATATCTTTTAACAACTTATTAATACTAGTTAACAAAGCACTTAACCTCATTCAATTTCTTAATAAAAGTGAAACTAGAAGCTAATTCACTCTTGAATCAACCTGTAGGAAAAGACGAATTTATAGGGAGGTCCGGCGGTCTGGACCCTACCTGAAATATTCTACATTTAAAAATATGATACATTTAAAAAATATCTTTTAACAAATTAATAATACTAGGTAACAAAGCACCAAAACTCGTTCAAATTCTTTGTAAAAGTGAAACTAGAATCTAATTCACTCTTAAATCAAACTATAGGCAAGGACGAATTTATAGGGAGGTCCAGAGGTCTGGGCCCTACCTGAAATATTTTACATACATTTAAAAATATCATACATTTTAAAAATATCTTTTAGGAAATTAGTAATGCTAGTTAACAAAGCACTTAACCTCGTTCAATTTCTTTGTAAAAGTGAAACTAGAATCTAATTCACTCTTGAATCAACCTATAGGCAAGGAGGAATTTATAGGGAGGTCCAGGGGTCTGTACTCTACCTGAAATATTTTCAATTTTTGGATTACAAGATATTTTTAGCTTGTTAAAATTTGTATACATCACTAGTTTCCGCTGCAAATGTGGAAAGATCATTTTCAACTGTGAAAACGATAAAAACATTTCTTCTCAATAAAACTAGTCACAAGATGCTGACAAACGTAGCATTACTTTCGGTGATTATAGAAATGACTATAGATGAAGATGAAGTTTTGAACAATCTGGCCTTAAAAGCTATAAGAATTAATTTACTACTATAAAACGGCAGTTTATGAGTTATTCACTATGCCATACATTTTTCGATTTTTGTTGTTATGCAAGGTATGTAAGTTTGTAAAAGAAATAAAAGGATTACCTATTTTTCAAGATACAATATACGTACTGCGTTGCTGATCCGTTTGGCTTTATGACGTATTTATGCATGCATGAAAAACTATGGATGTACGTATAATACTTATATATGTATGAATGTGCTTTGTATGTGTGCGTACTGAAAATTTTTTATGAGATTGAAAGTTCACAGTACTTTAGATTAAGACTTTGGACCCTCCCTGAAAAATATTCTGACTACGTGACTGACAGTAATATTTTAGAAGAAACTACGTCTCATAAAGTATTTTAATTTTTCGTTTTTAACTTTTCTCGGTTAAACTCAATTATGTTTTAACCCTCAGTGATTTTCATCAGTAAATCAGATATTATTTACAAATGCATTAATTCTACATTCGTAACATTAACTTTATATCTTGATGAACATAAATAACAATTGTTGAGAATTTATCCGTTGTACCCCTGACTATCTTTGTTGCTTTACCGTAGAGTAGATCCAAGATACAATACCTTCGATGTGAAAAAAACTCTAATAAATCAGTTATTCGTGCAAACATTTGAATTTTTATAACTAATATTTCTTTTTTAATTGATCTCATTTGACAAACATCATGCTTCAGAACATATTGGATATAAAACTGTAGTATGTATAGTAATTTTTTGTTTGCATTGCAATGAAATTTGTTTCTTGTACTTAAATTTTATTTAATTATTCTATTACACTTTTTGGATAGAGATCAGTATTTATGCATTTGTGAGTTAAAAATTTCTATTATTGTTTCCAATGCGGCGGCATTGCGGCCGAACTCTGGCCGATTGGTTAGTTGACTGATCGTCGGTACCGGAGTTCGTGGGTTCGAATCCCACTATGGTATCGATGTAGTAGCCGTTCGGAATCGGCTTTAAGCAGTAGGTCCCGGTCTCATTAGCCCTCGTGTGCAAAACAGTAGACCGTAGCGCTCCAAACCAAAAGCGGCGGTATTGCTTTTATGTAGCCTCCACACTATGGCCAAGTGTTCACCACTTCCTGATGGTGACCTTCAACGATGGTTCACGGGTTGCATCTACACGCTGGGCCACTAAATGAGCCGAGAGCGTGGATTCGTCCATAGGGTCTACTGCGCACTTTAGTTGCGCATCTGGCTGCCTTTGATCTTTGGAGAAAAACCGCCTCCGAAGCCATCGTCCGCCAAGGCTATTTTATCGTCTGCTACCATCGACCACGATAAGCCATACCCATCCAGACGGTGGTAATGGCTTGCAGTGGACCATAGTGTGGAGCGGCCTTTATAGAATTCGCCACTACCAAGCCGAAGATATTTGTTGTTCTATTTTAAGAGCACCATAGAGGCGGCCAACATTACTCCCTAGAGACAACGCAAACAAAATGGTTCCTCGTCATTTAGAAGCAGTACAAACAGACCCCCCCCCCTTCAGAACTGGCTTTCTATCTACAAAGGTATCATTTCAGAATTTGACAAACATTGTGACCACGAACCTATTTTACTTTCCTCAGCCGCCTTTAATGAACACGGAGATAGTTGGAGTCGGACTCGCAACCTTCCATTTATGAGATCAATGCCTTTGTCGACTGAGCTACCGAGTTAGAGATTATAAAATAATCAGTAAATTCAAGGTACATCATGGCATTATACAATGGTCGTAATTGAATTATAATTGTTAAACGCTCAGAATTGTACGAATAATTACTATAAAATTATAATAAAAATGCATCCGCAAATTAACAAGCTACAGTATCGAAATAATGAATCAGATAGTTTTTCTTTGTAAAAGGGAAAAAATACAATAAAATGTAAAAATAAGACCAAGGTACAACAATTTGTTATCTCTGGGTAATAAGAAATTTTAGATGGAAATCTAAAACTAGTAACCAGATTGAATTTTTTTACTAAAATTTTAATAAATTGAAGAGTATATAACTTTAGTTTGCCAAGCAATTTTTATAAGCATTAAAGATACAAATTTAAACACTTAGATAAACTTTTAATAGATTCATTTAAAGCTGAACTGAATTTAATAGTGAATGTATTTAGTGATGTAAATATTTTACTTTGGATTTTCTCGAAATGTTTAATTATATCTGCTTTGATTAATGCTTTGTCGACTGAGCTACCGCGGAGCCGAGTTAGAGATTATAAACTAATCAGTAGGTCCAAGATATATCATGGCATTATACAATGGTTTTAAATGAATTATAAATGTTAAACGCTCAGAATTGTACAAATAATTACTATAAAATTATAATAAAAATGCATCCGCAAATTAACAAGCTACAGTATCGAAATAATGAATTAGATAATTTTTTCTTTGTAAAAGGGAAAAATACAATAAAACGTAAAATTAGGACCAAGGTACAACAATTTGTTGTTTCTGGGTAAAAAGAAATTTTAGATGGAAATCTAAAACTAGTAACCAGATTGAATTTTTTTACTAAAATTTAATAAATTGAAGAGTATATACCTTTAGTTTGCCAAGCAATTTTTATAAGCATTAAAGATACAAATTTAAACACTTAGATAAACTTTTAATAGATTCATTTAAAGCTGAACTGAATTTAATAGTGAATGTACTTAGTGATGTAAAAATTTTACATTGGATTTTCTCAAATTGTTTAATTATATCTGCTCATCGAAAGTTAGTCTATTATAAGGCGACCCTATTTTTATACAGTACCTTGGGGACAAATCAACGCTGTACCCCTGAATCCAAGGAAAATATATTTGGGGAACTATTTGGTGACAAAAGACACTAATATGTATCCCCATAATTTAAAGCTTTATTGACTTTTAATATATTTTAAATTGAACTGAATAGCTTTTTGCTTTAATACTGTGAAACTATGAATATTTATTAGAACTCTCGGTACATTCAATTGTCTTTAAATTTTTACAAAAAGAAAACCTCTTTTATCTCATTTTCTGTTATTACACACTGAAACTTGAATTTATTGTAATTAGAATAAAAACTGCAGATTTATTATACTTTTTGCCAATAATGTGCGAGTAAAAGCTCTTAAATACTTAGTTTATCACGAATATTTTTTAAAATATATTTTGTCAGTAATAGAGACTAAAGAACAGCAATATGATCTTTGGATATCTTAATTTCCTGGAATGACTCATTGTCATAAAAAAAATCTTCCGAAAATTAAAAAAAAAAATGTAAACATAATTTAACTGTAGCTCAGTTAGAATGACAAAAATGACAAACCTTTTAAATGTGGGGACTTTTCGCGTCCTTAAGTAGTCAAAATATTTTTGAGAACAAATTTTCAAAAGGATCTAAATTTGGGGGCTGTCCCCAAATTTCGAAAACGTACATATCATAAGTACTGTAGCCTAATGCCTATGCCTAAGTAACACGGAACAAACATCGAAAGTAAAGGACACTACGCCACAAATTTCAAATTTTATAAACGAGCATAATAGCGATTTTTTTTTTTACAAATTTGTGTAAACCATACCGTTAAAGTGAAAGGCTTTATTAGAGTCTTTGATATAATAGGGAATATATCAGGGCCGTAGAAACAAATTATTTTCGGAGGGGGACCAAGGGAGAAAGATATCTTTTGTCTGTCAATGGTACTTCAATTAATGAAAATAAAAGCACTGTATTTCCGGAATACAGTGTTGTATTTCCGTCCAGCGGCCCAGCAAGACTTTTATAGTCTCAGCGGTTTTTTCTAAGAAAATAACTGTCCATGTTCATAAACAACTAGGCAGATAGCACATACACACACAGTCGTGGGATATTGTCCTCTACAAAATAGTCTTTCAAAATTTCGGGGGGGGGGGACCCGTCCCCCAAATCCCCCCCCCTGCCTACGGCCTTGGAATATATATGTATATACATTTATATATATATATATATATATATATATATATATATATATATATATATAGTGTGTGTGTGTGTGTGTGTGTATATATCTTATATGATGCTATATATATATATGTGTGTGTGTGTGTGTGTGTGTGTGTGTGACATAGAGCCTTTTTTTAATAGTGCCTGCAAACTTTCAAAAATAGTACTAATGTTAAGTTTATGTCCGAATGGTAGTGTTTGCCTCAGTATTATATTAGTCCATAATTTTTTTTACACTTTGCTAAAACTCTCCAGTTTAGGAAATGGAGGTAATGCTTTTATCACATAATAGAAGAGAGAGCATATCATATACAAATATGCAATAATCTCAATTTAAAAAAAATTTGATATAGTGCCCTTTATTTACTTTGTACAGATATATTCATGATCAACCTATTCGAAATTAATGCTTTAAAAAATGGTAGTTGATCGCGTATGAACTTAGGCACTGCAACGATTTTTTATTAGTCGTTTTACGTTATTCATACCTATGCTTGCAGAATCGTTCTTATACGTGCTGAAACGATATCTTACGTCTCGGAGACATTTCGTAGTTAAAATAACAAGTTTTTAAAAAGTTGGATTTAGCCTCTGAACTACTTCGTTCAAGGGTAAAAATTGCCCTTATGTAAGTACAATGTATTTTTTTAAGAAAAAAAAAAGATATATAGTCTTTTTAACGTCCAGCGAGTTATAACAATCTTACTTAATACGTTGTTGTTCGTAAATAATTCTTGATTTTTATTAGTTTTGGAAAATCTACGTTCCACAGATGCAGTAGAAAAATCCTTAGATTAATCTTCAAGTCTGGAGCAAAATCCAGTTTTATTTCAAGACTGCGAAAAGTGGTAAATCTCTTCCAATACAGTACACATCACTGATATTTCGTCACAAAGTGACTGTTTATATCTGATGATTCACATCTGTTAAAACTCAGATAATTTTCTAATTAATTTTGAAAGTTCTTCCCGATTTTTTTTCTTATTTTGGTTTGGTAATTCTGTGCCTCTTGATCTTCCTACTTTGTTCTTGGGAAGAGACTAATGGAGTGTTCTTCTGCACCTCCAGTTAAAAGATGAAAATAAATTTAATGTGCAATAAATAATGTTTTTAATGAAATCGTCTGTATTACCAGTGCCATATTATCGACAGGGCACGCGGGGTATGTACCCAGGGACCACTGATTCCAGGGGCCCAAATATTTTTAGATCCAGAGGTAATTTTGAAATAAATAAATTTTAACTTAAAAATTTCATGTTTTTATTCTATATACAAATTTAGTGAACTAAAATTTTCAAAGTGTTTCATTATTTCACAGAGTATTCGCAAGTATAAATACCCACAGATTTGTCAATCATGGGTTTGCTTAAGTGAAAACTCATATATATATATATATATATATATATATATATATATATATATATATATATATATATATATATATATATATATATATATATATATATATATATATACATGTATATATATATATATGCATATGCATATATATATATATATATATGTGTGTGTGTGTGTGTGTGTGTGTGTGTGTGTGTGTAAAGCCAAGAATGCAGGTCATTTTGCAAACGAAATCCTCCAATCAGATCTTTAGATTTTGAGAACTTTTCTCAAAAATGTTGTCAATCGCAAAAATCTGATTGGTGGATTACGTTTGCAAAATATTTGGAATATGACCTGCATAATAGCATATCTTTTCAACCCTCTGGTCAAATTAAAAGAAATGATTGTTGCATTATGCAAATATTTCAGCTATACATTAATAAAATGTAATAATAATCTACAAGGGCCCAAAACATATTCTCTGCCCTGCGCCCAAAATCTTGATAATCGGGCCCTGTGTATTACTTGTCATTCCTTGTTTTTAAATTTTTAAAACGTCATTTTGCAAACGTAACAAAAAGTAAAAACGCTCAACAAAAGAAGGAGATCATTATAGGATTAGGAATTTATTAACACAAGGCCAAAAATACGTGTTTCGAATTCACTATGTGCTGCTGACTAATTGAAACATTATTTCAGATGATAGTTTGGAACTCGAAATGAAATTGTCTTTATGATAATGCTTCAAGGTTTCCCAATAGATGTCAGGATCTGTCGTACATTTCGCTGAAATAACAGAGTAGATCCAATGAGATAGATTTCTATACGTATTTCATCCGGTTATAGACAAATATTGAAACAGCGACTTCGATGAAGAAAGATAGCGGCAAGTAAGTTATCTGAATGCAGACAGTAAAAAAACGCATAACATGCTCATTCGCAACAAAGCAAATACCCCACACTTAAAATCTTGTTTTCTATTCTCATTCTATGGTTCTTGTTAGAACAGCTCCGGCTGCAGATGTTTTAGATTCAAGTTCACTTTTTTCATCTCTCTTGAAAGTATTATAACGACGAAAGATTATCACCACGTTTTATTTATCACTACGTTAATTGATTCACGATTCTCAAAATGTGTAAAATCACTAAAATGGAAACAATATAATAGATTTTGTTTCAGATAAAAACAATTAATTTGTTCCGTGTGTCAAAATTCGAAACTACTCGATTCTGTAATCTGGAAAAAAAAAAAAAAAAAAACTTGCTACTTGGAATCGAATCTTGGTGTCCAGTTAAGAGAAGAACATTTCACAATTTCACTCCCGAACTACAATAGAATAAGAGAAGAGATGAAAAAATGGCTAGAAAGTCGTTGTTTATTAAATGGAAATCATTTATCTATAACAGTGCTTGCCAACATTTCATCTTCCACGGCACACCTACATTTTTTTTTACTATTCCGCTTTTTGTTGGTTTAGATCACTACGGTGTATTGTTTTGCTACATGAGTGCTAAAGAGATTGGGACCCACTGCTTAAATCCAATTCCGATGGACTACGAACACCCATGCCGTCAGTGGGATTCGAACCCACGAACTCCGGTACCGAAGCGAATCACTCTGCTCAATAGAACATCGACTACGATTTTTCGGCACACGTAAAAGTGTGCAGATATAAAAAACTACTTTAACATGTATGTTTTATTGTATATATACACACGATAAAATAATTTTACGTATGCATATATTTACTTTTATATACAACTGTTAGAATGGTGCACATCATAAATAAATTTTTTTGAGTTTAGATTACAAGTTTTTTAAGATTTACTCTGTTAAATAAAATTAAAAATTGTTTTTTAGAATTTGCTTACTTTTACTTAATTTGTATTTCGCATACATGTGCACATATATACACAGAGAAACACTACAGCAAGAATGAAAATATAATCCCACTTCTTCTAATCTAAAGGTGGATAGTTTTGCTGCTACATTAAGCTTAGAAATAAAATGTATATCATAAGTGAGAAATTCCCATTTTATAAAACGCTTAGCAAACATTGTTCATGTCGATTCTTCAATCATCTTTAATTTGGCTTCTGCTTCTATTTCCATATTCAAAATTTATTGTTGGTATACTTGGAAAAGTTCCACGGTACAACCAAAATCGTTTTGTAACACACTAACGTGTTGCGGCACAGCGTTGCGCAGCACTAATCTATAAAGATTGAATTTTATAACTGATCCAATGTACTGTCATCAGTATGCACAATCTGGGCACAATTGAAGATCGGAAAGTTAGAGCACATTTGATTACAATATTTAGTCCTACATAGACAAAGGGTGCGAATTAAATAAAAGCGTGTAAAAAAGTACCTTTTAACTACATGCCGATCGTATTCAACATATCTTGGACCTGCTTGTTATCCCTTATCACTTATTTAATCGGAGTAACTAAAAATAGCCTGGTTGGGAAAGAATTCCAAATTTAGAATAGCTGAACAATAGTGAAATAAACCTAAATTAAAGGCACAGAGACACAAAGTACATAAAGCACGCAAAAGAGGTTTATTTTTTCATAAGTAGTCCTTTTCATATTTTCTAAACAATTTTATGATGCTTCGACGGAGTAAGGTTGATTCGGTAAGACAGATTTATCAGAATTATCATATATATTGTTTCTGTAGTATATATTCCTTTTGGGAAGTGTAAACTCGCCGAGCGGTT
>CM063502.1:12903880-12928534 GCA_032207245.1 Pardosa pseudoannulata
ATAATGTGATTATCTCTTTGCTTGCATGTTTTCTCCAAGCTAGAGGAAATTTTCATAAGAGACCAGGAGGTTTCTGGTTCTGTAAGATCCTTACTCAATAAAACTTCTAACTTCAGACTATAGCCCACGTAGGGCCACCGTAGCTGCTTGGCCTTTGTTCCGAAAGACGATCCCAGGCGCCTAAGAGTGGCGGATTCGTCGAAAATCTCCTCTGTGGCAGCTACAATGTGATTATCATTAGCATTACGGTATACAAATACCCAAAATTTGCTCATGACCTTTTTCTTCTGACTTTGGCCGATCGTCCCATGCCAGTTCCCGCATTGGCTGGCCAAACCCCGAAATCAATGAAAGATCGGACATTGGCCAGTCATTGTGAGGCGATATTGGCTATTTCGCGATTTGGCCGGCCAATTCGGGAACTGGCCAACTTCAGCTTTGGCCGTAACATATATATATATATATATATATATATATATATGTGTGTGTGTGTGTGTGTGTGTGTGTGTGTGTGTGTGTAATATGGGAGAGACTCATTCAAAAGTACGACACATTTTATTTCTGGAGAGATACATGAAATCCATACAACAGTCAAACACTTTTACAACCTCGTGCACCCAGACAATGTGATCCTGCACACACACACACACTTTTCAAATAGGGATTTCTCAGCTAAAAACACTACGAATAATTCCTAAGCACAATTTATCAAGTGATAAAAAATACCCATGTTTAAAGAGAACAAACTAACTATTGGCTAAAGTAGTACAGACAGAGGCTGAATTAAGTCTATAGCGTGTCTGGAGGGAAAAATCAGAATTACTGCGCAAACCCTCAGCGTGTTTTATGAACAAAAGTTATTAAGTTAATATTAAAATATGTAAATGAGGGATTTTAATATTACATATATATATATATATATATATATATATATATATATATATATATATATATTTAAAATGAAGTGGAATACATAATACAAACTTTTTTCTAGACATAAAATCGAAGAATGGAGAAATTTTAAAGGGATATAGTACCGATACAGTATTCCAACCAATAAGTCTTCATTACAAAGGCCTTTTTTTAACCACATCACAAAATATGAAAGTCTGCTCATTTTAGAAAATTTTTTACAAGTTCTTTAATAAGACTCGAGCTTAAAAAAAATTATTTACTTTTGTGATTCCCGGCCGTTTTTTGAGAAATTGAGGTTGCATACAAACAGAACATGAGAAGCAAACAGATTTTAATAGCATTTAGATGATAACTAAAGCATTTTGTTTCTATTTTACAGTGAATATTTAGTTAGAAATGTTGCATAGGACTCAGCGGCAAAGAGGGCAATCCGAGGAATACCGACCCTTGCCTTAGCCAAAGGGATCTGTCAGATGATAGAACGTGGGCCTTGAAAACTGAGATCGAAGTTGGGTTTAAGAAGTTAGGGCAGGGATGGGCAAACTACGGCCCGCCGGAAGGTTTTATCCGGCCCGCGGATAGAATTTTAAGTTGCCGGTTCGAGGCAAATTAAAAGAAATATATATTTATACATTATATATCCATCTCCTTTTCCACTTTATTTAAATATTATATCCCAAATTTATTATCTCACGCCCAGAAGATCAGCGGTATATTTGCTCCTTATATGGGAGCAAGTGTTTTCAACTTTGAGCCTTAGGAAGAATCATTTCAGAAGTAGACTGACAGATGAGCATTTAGCCTCGTACCTTAAAATCAGTACATCTCACTTCGAACCTCAGTATAAGGAACTTTTAAAAATGAAATCGCAATTTCATTCATCTCATTAACGTATTTAAACCGTAATACTTGTATATTGTTTTTAAAATTTTAGAAAAATTTATCTTGGCCCGCCAAACTTATTTTCTTTCGATTTTTGACCCGCGACTGAAAAAGTTTGCCCATCCCTGAGTTAGGGTGATTAGACCTTACCCAACTTTCACACGGAGAATCAATATATCCTCATTTCGAACACTACTGAACATCATTTGGAAGTTAGGGTCTTTAGATATTATCCGGCTTTCCCACAAAGAATCGATAAATCATCATTTGAAAGATTGTAATACATTGCGAATACGAGCGGATCCAAAGCTGCATTCCAACTCGTATCGCAAATGAATGTTGAACAAAAGGAAAGAGATTGAACAGTTAACCAAAACTTAACATTTATTTCGACCTCACTCAAATATTTCCATGAGGAAAAAATACACCAGCTAGCAGGACATTAGCAAGACGAGAGACTGATGCACCGCTGTTCATATCCCTCGCCGGTAAGTGTTGTACCAGTACAATTACAGTTACATGTTGCCTCGGTACGTCGCTCGACCAACGCGTCACCGCAACATAATAAATACCCATAGAATATATCAACATAATCACATTTATAAGCAACCATAAATAATATATCTATTAGGGTTTACACTGTTTATTGCTGACCTTAAAAAGTAAAATATATATCCGCGGAAAGACAGGCAATAACTTTCGGCACTATAAGAATAGTTCACTACAACCGCGATTATCGAACTGAGTGCAGCGAGTGTACAGCAGAGGTGTTGCGTTAATAATCAAGCAAAGTCGACTAAAAAGTGTAAAATTATTAAAGAAAGCACGAACATACTTAAACATTAAGTTGCCTTCTCTTGCTACTCCACATTTATCTCGGGGTGAAATTAATCCTCTACGTCCACAGTTATCAAACTGAGTTCCGAGGCGAAAAAAAGTTTGAGAACCATTAAAAGACTTGCTGGTCTTGGAAAACTAACTTACGATCGCGAGATATTGTTGCATAGGAATTCAATGCAAGCATATTTTATATATTTAACAAATCTTTAAAAAGTATCCAATTTTTTTTTCAGCATTATTAAAGAAATTGGCGATTCTTTTCATTCAAAGTTTCGGTAAATTTGTTAGAAATAATTTTTAATTGTACTATTTGATTTAAACTTGTATAAAACATTATTACATTTTCTGTTTAGATAGTTTTTTTAATGTTCAGTCTTATCTCTTTTGTATACACCTTAAATTGTTGTTTTTAACATACCAAAAGTACATTTATGGTAGCTGTAACACAGTAACTTCTATACAGTTGCACTTCTATTAAGGGACATTGTTTTTCAAAATTAAGGTCAAATTGACCCGGTGCATGTATTAAGGATTTGACAAAAATAGATTAATACAAATAGCATTGACACAACGGCTTTATCCCAAAAAATTGGACTCTGGTGTTATGAAAAACTTTATGAAATCTTTATGAAATACGTGTAACTTGAAAACGCTTAAGACAAAATATTGGTTAACACGAAATAATATAACGGTCCCATCAAACGACTATGCAATTTCATGCATTTTTTTCTCTTAACAAGAAAAGAAAATCGCTTAATACAAAGATTTCCCTTCAACAAAATACCTAAAACACTAGCGGCCCGGCACACTTTCTACCCCTTCAAACGCCACACAAAAACATCTCATCTGTCATTAGTTGACTTTGGAATTTGGTGACGAGAAAGTACATGACAGTGGGAGTAAAAATTAGTTTGATTCACGTTTTTTTTTTCTTTTCTATTTTAGAAGAATTTTTTTACGAGCACAATGGCAAAGAGCTCAGTGGGGAAGCAATCTCCTTTTTCGCTTAAAATGAAGATGGAGCTTCTTAAGGCTGTTGATACACATAGAGATGTAAAAAATCTGAAATTTTAAAGAGGTGAGAATAAATCCGGGACTTTGGGGGAATAAACCCGGAATTTGGGAAACTTTTGGGAAGAAATCATTTAAAAAAATGTTTACATTTATTTTTTCAACAGTGGCTATTTAAGAACTAGCATATTATTTCTAAGAGATTTTTTTTTTACTTTTGGTAATATATATATATATATATATATATATATATATATATATATATATATATATATATATATATATATATATATATATATATATATATATATATATATATATATATATATATATATTCAAGAAATAATAGCAATGAGCATTTAAATGATTTTATAGTAATACTTATGTAATTAATTACCCTGCTAGTCTAATCAAACACATAACTGGTTGCTTCAATTTTAATTGCTACTATAATAATTATATACATTATTTTTTTATCATTATCTATTATGTAAATTGTATTATGTTAAACTTTTCCCCTCCTTTTATAATATAAAAATTAATTATTAAATTTAAAATAACAGTTTATTATTTTTTTAATGCATATATCATTTAAATGTGTAATCATTTGACAATGTTGCATTTTGTGTCCAATTTCTACACACACACACACACACACACACACACACACATATATATATATATATATATATATATATATATATATATATATATATATATATATATATATATATATATATATATATATAGAGAGAGAGAGAGAGAGAGAGATATGTTATCCAAGAAAAATAATGTTTTATGGGTTTTGTGACATTACAGATTATTGTCTAATATTTATGTAATAATAAAAATATTGGATATTTCTTAAAGGAAAAATATACTCATACTTTCATGCTAAACATGATACCTTGCAAAATACAGTTAGTTAATCTTAATTATTCAAGTTTTTGGCTGTTTGGCTTCCTTACACGTTTATTCATTACATTTGCCAGTTAACAATTAATATCAAGCCATTTACGAAATGTAAAAACTGTCTTGTGCGATTAGGATAAAAGTAAACAAAATACTTCAAAATTCCATGTTTTGGAAATTTTCAAAATTCCCTTCCCAAAAAGATATATATATATATATATATATATATATATATATATATATATATATATATATATATATATATATATATATATATATATATATAACCCAAAGAATATTCCCAACCAGATATATATATATATATATATATATATATATATATATATATATATATATATATATATATATATATATATATATACATATATATATATATATATACATATATATATATACATATATATATATATATATATATATATATATATATATATATACATATATATATATATATATATATATATATATATATATATATATATATATATATATATATATATATATATATATATATATATATGTATGTATGTATGTATGCACGTATATGCATCTATCTATCTATCTATATACATATATATGTGTTTGTGTGTGTAACATAGCTGAGTTTTGGAACGTTATACCTCAATATAAAAACCGCAAGGCAAAATAAAGAAGCAAGGACGACACATAGTATTTTAAAAACGTCATTTTTTATTTTATAAGCTAGCCATCTCACAGGTTTCTTATATAGACAGAAAAGCAATATTTGTCATGAGTCGATAAATTTGTTGACTTCAAAAGTGATGATGTGGAGCATCTATCTCTCAGCACTGCACGTGTGTTGTGAAAGTCCACTGGCGAAATAGGTGACTGGTGACATTTCTTTATATTATAACTCAATTTAATTTTTCGATAAGAAAAAAAGAATTTTCGAATTTAACAATTGATATATATGTATGTAACAAAGAAGTTTTCTCTTTCTCACTAATAGCTCCACACCCATAATAAGTTTAAAGCAGAGTAATGAGAGGTTTATATTTTTATACTCTGCAGAAGAAGCCTTACTGATTTCAGACAAGATTATCCAAGAATTAAAAAGAAAAATGATTCTAGTTTTAGAAAAACCTTTTAAAATGACATTTTGGAGGAATAAAACTACAATCTATGTGAAATAAATCTACAGGAAAATAAAATGGATGCAGTTTTCGCCCTCTTCCTTTTCTTTCATTAAATCTAGAAATACTGATTTTTCCATGCATTCAAATTCCTAAAACAGAAAAAAAAATGATAATATCATAAGGACTATGAAACCATTTACTGTAAATTTATTAGAATCTAAATTATCCTTTCCTTTATAATATAATACAATTCCTTAAAACTGTTTATTTGATGGAAAATAATTTAAAACCTTTATTTAAACAGAAAGTCTAATTTAATATTAATTTCTATGAAAGTAGTGACAAAACTTTTTCCTAGAGGGCGGTAGTTGCAAACATCGAAAAGTGGACACGCGCTATGTTTGATTTCGTATATTGTGTGTAGGGAAATGTCAACTAAAAATTTTGTTTGCGTTAACTAAAATGTTTTTAAAACCAATTTATGTATATATTTCTTTTTTTCTAACTATTACACTAACATAATTTGAGTCATGTGTCAACGAAGTGCATTATTTTCCTATTTTGTTGTAATGAAAGAAGAAAATGTAGTGTAATTCATATAACATTGTTAGTTTTTTTACAATATTTGTAATAAGAGAATAAGTATTCTTAATTTGTGACCACGAAACGACGGCTGATATGCCATTAATTGATCTTTTTGAGTATTAAAACTGTGAAGAGTGAAGGTATACAGTTATTCTGAAATAATATGGACTTTAAAACTTTTCAAAAATTTTGCATTTAATATATTTTATTATGTTTATGTTTTTTTTCTTTAATCATGCTATTTGTGTACTATGATTTTTTATATTTCTATGTATATTATGATTGTTAACTTATTGCAAATTTGTTCAGTAATTAAACCCATAATCCTCTTTGCAAATCCTTACTGATACATAACAATTAGGACATTCTTCTGTATGAATTAAATGAGTTTTAAAATTTCTTTTATATTTCGGATTAAAAAAAAACTAAAATGAGACAATTTTTGTATTATTGCAATTTTATTTTATATAGGAAGAAAAATAGGTTATTTCTTAAAATATATGTTTTGATTTTTTTTTAAATTTAATATTTGTCAGTATTTGTGACAGAAGTCTAGCAATTTTAAATTTTTTAGCTTTATTTAATTTAGCAAGGATCAAAATAAACATTATAAAATGTTTTGCATTATTTAACAAATTTAATAATTCATAAGCGATATAATACCATTTATCTTATTAGTTTTCATAGTTTTGAATGCTGTCACCCTTCTTCTTCAAGAAGAATATTATATTGTATATTTATAGAATATTTTGAGGATGTTGTATATTACCTTTGACTATAAAAGATTTGAGACATTCATATAAATTGGTTATTACAATAGACTTTTAAATTCCCATGTGTTCTTATGCCTCTAGCGTTATGTGCATTTCCAAATGTAATGATCATCTGTTTAAAACCGTAAATCAGTAGATGTATATGATAAAATTTGAATGTTTCTATTATTTATAATATTTCAAATTTAAAATGATAAGTATGAATAATAAAGTTGATGCATTGATGAGAAATTAAGTAAGTCATGGGTGACTGACATATTTAATGATTCCTTTTAAGCAAGATATGTTTAAGATTTTATGGAAGAGATGATCAGATTTATATTTTGAAGACTATTTTACTTTTTATTTTTTTTCTATGAAAAAGAAAAATACTTATAGATATAAATTGATTCTACAATATAAATAAACAATCTTAAACAAAACAAAAATTGATTTCATTTAAAAATTTATTATTGAAAAGTTATATAAACCTATTTTTTCTAATTCAATATAAATATCTTCTTTAAAAAATAATTTAAATGTAAATCATAAACGTGTCCTTTGTTTGTTTAACATGAGATTTTCTATAAAGTTCTTTTTAATTTAAGAATTCTTATGAAATATAGTATATAACTTGTCATCTTTACGTTTTGCTTCCATATTGATCTGCATTAAACCTTTTGA
The DNA here is from genome assembly GCA_032207245.1 of Pardosa pseudoannulata. NCBI lineage: Eukaryota > Metazoa > Arthropoda > Arachnida > Araneae > Lycosidae > Pardosa > Pardosa pseudoannulata. Next base: position 12,911,580 of record CM063502.1, read on the forward strand.
ATATAAAAATTTACTTGTATTTTGAACATTGTTTTAAAATAAGTTATAATAGTTGTTCCTAAACTTCTCTTTTACAGAAATGAGTCACTTTACTATTTTAAATGGTACATGTTCCTATTTTTCATCTGAGTAGTAGTAGCTATTTGCTAATTATATTGTTTAAAGAAATGGATGCTGAATCATCATCTAGTCGACCAAAAGCAGTTGAGATTTGTAGCAATTCTATTTCTTTGAAAGTAATTGCTGATGATAAAAAAGAAAGAGCAGCTAATGAAGGTGAATTTACTAAGTAATATGTGTAAATATCTAATAATTTTTAATGAAATGTATCAAAGTATTTATTACTATCCAATTAGTTTTGCCTATACATTCAGCAACATTTGGATACTGTAACATATATTTATCGATGAATTATTTAAGATGCTAACTTGAATTATTTAAAATCAGTTATATAGTACACTATATATTAATCATTCTTAAAAAATGTTGTTTGATTGAGAATAACACATTATAAATTAAATTCTATAAAATAACTTAATTTTTTTTATGTTAGGAATAAAACCTTTGATTTTAAAAACATCATTTTTCAAAAATATTTGCATATCAGTCTTTTCTATCCAAAGAATGTGTCAATTTATTCATTTTTATGCTTGAAAATTTTTATGACTTCTTAACTATGAAAATAGGGAATTCATTTTATTTATAGAGTATTACTGCTTGACTGTAGCATTACTTCCATTTCAAACATATGCCAAATGTTCTGACCTACTTTTCTCTTGAGAAATGTTTTTATACTTCCAGAAATAATGTTATATGCATATATTATAATAGTTAGTCAAATACATTTTAACTTCATATACATGTTATATTTCCATTTGTGATTTTTCATGGTTAAAATTATTTAAAATGTTGTGCTAAATTCTTATGACCTGCCATGATTTAATACAAATCATTCAAATCAAATTTTAATAATTTTGCTTATATGTATATGCCTGGTTAATAACCAATGGGGAGGGAAAGAAGGACTCAGTAAAGTTCCTGTACAATAAATTTATTATCCTTTCTTCATATCTGAATGCAAAATATTACACTTTCTTAAACATTGCTACACAAATTAAGCGACAAAACACTTAAAGAACATTTTAGCAGGGACTCGCCTGCTCTTAATCCCAAAGAAAATTGCTAAATGTACTGTTATCTTAACATTAGAATGTCTGCTTCCGCAATGAAATTATACAATTGAAACTGTAAAAGAAAATAAATATGTTTTAAGTTACGAAAGAAAATAAAATTAAAGTTTGTAGGCACTAGAGGTGTTTCAATAGATTTGGGAATCGAAATTACTCTAATGGGCATTCTATTGTTAAATAAGTTACTTAACCACATATTTCATAATGTTAATGAGTGTATTTAAAACTGAAATTTGTTTCTTAACATGACATGTGTGTATTTATCAAAATGTGTTATATAATATTACTATAAGATAAATGTAACTGTTAATATTACTGTAAAATAAGTTTTATTTTAATATATCTCTTTAAAATATATTTTCCATTTCATGTGTTTCATTACTTTATACAGATTCTATCATGCTCTTTTCTGGGATTGGTGAAGAAAGGTCATTTTTATCGGCAACTGCAAATTCCCAAGCAAGCAGCTTAAAATATGAAAGAGATTGTTTCATTTTAGAGGCACTCTTTACCAGTTTAGAATATAAAAATTTATCTTCAGAACAAGTTATAGAATCAGTTATACCTATTATTGAAAAATATGAAATTGTAAGTACATTTGCATTCTTATTTTCATACATAAATAGATGTCATGTTAAAATTCTGCCATTAAATAAAATATTTTTCTTATTTAAGTGGTGTATGTGTATTTTCATTTAACTAATTTAGTCATATTTCCTGATTTAATTCAAATATCAAGAAAACCTTTTATGCTAGTCCAAATGATGCGGTTTTTCATTTTTGTTGTTAATTGGTTAATATCTTTATTGTAGCAGTTGTGGTTGCTATATGAATACTGTGAAATGAATTAAACCACTTTTGTACCATATGTTACTATGAATAATAAATTATTAAATGTTAATTTGTTGCTGTCTAACAGGCTTTAAGGTTAAGTTTTTCATTCTGTGTTGAAATTATACATTGTAATATTTATAAATAGGTTAAAGAAAGAATATCACTTATTTAATGTACTGAGTGAAGTCATAAGACATTTCAGAATTTATTAATATATGTTAAAATATATTTGACTTTTGATATCTTAATGTCTCCAAGGCTGAGAAAAATATCCAAAATGTTGAAAATACATTCATTATTTTATTATAGTATATTTGACCATTATGCCAAAAATATAGGAATAAAACAAAATAATTTTACATTTTATGTGACAAACTTAGTTAATATTATTAAAATAACAATAGAAGTGGTACAATAAAAAATTATTATACTATTATGGATAAAAATAATTTTTCCACTTTACTTGAATAAGGAGTGAAGTACTACATAATTTTTAAACTATTTTTAAAAAATTAAACTTATAGAATAACTTATTACTGTACAAAGCATGCATTAAAATTTTTGGTATGTTTTTCCAGATATCGGTTTAATAATGAGTATTGATATTGCACACCTAATGTCAACATTAGGTAGCATATTATCTGTAACAAGTCCTCTTTCACATTTGTGGCTTCTTAAACTATTATTTTTATGATAATCTTTTCATCTGAATGTTTTTTCTGATAAGATTTAAATATACATTTATGAAGTATAAAAAAAAAATGCTAATTCTTTTTCAATGTGTTATGTGGGGTAGTGGGAGGATACTATTCATTTTATAAAATAGGTTAAGTTAGTTCCTAAGTAAATTTCATTTCACCAAGACCTAAAATTTGTTCTAATGTCGCTGGATGATGGTTGAATGAGTTAAGGGCTGAAGTTTGTAAGTCCCATTGCTTACATGGATGTTTGTAATTTGGAATCAGCTTTAAGCAGTAGGTCTTGTTCTGATTAGCCCATATGTAGCAAAATAGTAGACCATAACTGTCCAAGCCATATCAAACGATTCAGTGTGATTAGTATATGCCCATGTTTTCTGCATATTTTCATAATGTTTTTGAATGGCAGGAATTAAATCATTAACTGTTGGGGATCTTTTGAAAACATTTTTATTGTTGCTGTACTGATTTATTTTTTTTCTCTTTTTTAGAGTTATTTGTGGAGTATATTTAAAAGTATTGTTGAAAAACGTATGGCCAGTTTATCACGGGAAAAAATGATTTCTGAAACAGAATGGCTTAGAGATCCTACCATACGCTTAGCCAAAATTTTATACTTTTTACCAATGAAGTAATTATTCATTTTATATTTTATTTTGTTCTGAAATGTTTTGTTAAACATGAAGCAAATATGTAGATTCTGTCGTAGTATGTATTTAAAGAAAGAAAAATCAAAATTTGTATAATTATGTTGTAAATTTGGATAGATTTAATTCACTCTGGTTTGTTTTCAGGAGTTAAGAAGTTTAACAGTGTACTAAAAATATGTTTGGCATTTTTCAATTCAAACAAAGGCCTTTCTGTATATTGTACTGCTTGCATCAAATTTTTAAACAATTATCATGCAAGTAAATATAACTTTAATAAAAATGCTCTATTTAAAAAATATATATGCTAGGAATTGTTTGTGAACTTTTATAAATTAATTTCCCCCCCTTTAATAAACACTTGGCAGCACTCATTTTATGAATTTTGTTTTTAATTTAAAAACAAAATTATTTTTTTAATTAGATATGTATTTCCATTTTGTTTATTTTTTAAAATGTAATTGTGCAAACATTCATTTGAATTTTGTTAGCAATATTTTTGATACAAAAATATTTGAAATCTTTCAAAAAGCCTTTAGTGACTACTGTGTATAACCTTGTGTTTTTGCATCATATTCATAAAGTAATTGTGGCAAGAAAACTCATGAGATTTGCTCCACAATAATGTGCCTTCTTACTATGTAATTATTATTAAAGGCTGCATGACCAAAAAAAAAAAAAATCCTTTAATGGTTATTTTATATTAAATATCAAAGTATTTGAGTAATAAAATGTGTAAAAAATGTTCTGAATCCATTTTCAGTGAACCACATTCTAGCTGTTTGAAAATCAAGGTAATATTGATCACTTTATTAGGTTGTCATGATAATGTGCATTATCATTGTCTACAATCTGGACAGACTCTCAGTAAAATTTGTTTGAATGTTTTGTGGTATTTGCAGTCCACAATCTCCATATGTATTTTCAATTACCTAGTATAACACATTCTTATTTCCTCATTTGAAGCTATGACTTCCTGGTCTCTATTTTTTTCAGCATATTAATGGAGTATAAGAAAATTTCTTATGAACTTAGGGTTTCATAAAAATGATCAATCACTTCAGCCAAAAAGAAGTATGTTACAAAAGTGCCTACAATGTGCTGTACATGCCAGCAAGAAATTAAGTATGTCATGCAACAGTGATAAGAATATGACAGAAATAAAGTTGGTGTTCATCATGTGCCTTTTTGTTATCAAAAGTGGTTAATTTTTATGCTTTATTCTGTAAAAAAGACAGTTGTAACAAAAAGCAAGAAATATTTACTTTTGAGGTTTCAATTAGATGTGGATGGGTAAATTTACACATTCCCAATTATGAAAACATGGAAGGATGTCTGTTGATGGCACTTTGAATTATTTTAGACATAACAAACGGGTCATTCTTGGAAAAAATTTCTACCAACAAAATCTGTGAACAAGGTATAGAGTGTGTGCCAAACAAAATAAATGCAGGAAAACTAGAAGTAAATGCAAGTAATACCTTATATAATTGCATATTCCAAACTGTTTCAAAAGATACCATACTTCAAAAAATTATTAATAAACAAATTTAGTATTTATATTTGTGTAATTTTATAATCAATTGATGTATTGTCATGTTCTCTTCAAAAGACCTTTAGATTGAAAAAAGTCTTAGGTAAAAAATTAATTAGTTTAGATAATATAAAACTTTTTTCTGATTTCTACAAAGTTGCAGTTCTCAAATTGAGTCTGCAAATTTACACCAAGTGTGCAGTGGCAATAATCCAGAAAAGATTGAAATTATTTAGAAATTTTGAAGATATCCTAAAAGTTAAAGTTAACTTTTCTTGCGTATACATCACTGTCAAACATACTAAGAATTGATCTCAATGTACAATCAATCTTCTACCTCTGTAACTCTCAAATTAGGTTCATATTCCAGCACCCTGGGGTGCTAGAGCTAAATATGTCATAGCAGAAAAGGTTTACAAACTGTTCCTATAAGATATCTAACAATTAATGCTCATATGAAAGGAATATCTCTATCCCCAACTGTGTTAGTATTTAGATATAGATATGTAGGATCTGTACCCAAATGTTTGACACTGGTAATATTTTATAACATCTCTGTAAGTGGGTTAAATCTGGATTTTTTAAAATTTTATTTTTTTAAGATAATATTTCAAAGTTATCAACTTTTGTAATTGTATTATTTCTTCCATTAAAGATTTAAAAATGTTGTTTGCTTCTATCTCTCTTCCTTACAATTGTTTTTAAGCCTATAAATGTTTTATTAAGTTACATAGTAAAAATTTTGCATATTATACCACTATTAATGTGGTCTAATATTGTTTATAGTAAAGCTTGCTAATTAGATGCTTTTCTAAAATATCTTCATGTAAAAGCTGATGAAATTTGGAGAACCCCTGTGATCTAGTAGTCTTGTGCAAAATCACAGTTTTTCCATGTCATTGTAAGTTAAAAAGAATGCTGGACAAATGTCCTTCTCTTAATCAAAATATCTGAAACCTCCCTTTTTTATTCTCAAAAACATAAATACTCCAAACATATTCAATGTTATTTTTCTTGCCTGTAGTTACTATTCTATAGTATAGCTGTTTTCTTATATTTAATAATTGTTAAAATACAGTTCCTCATAACATGTGTACATTCATTGCTAGTGGAGGGAATTTAGATTAGGTTGGGTCTTTGAATAAATTGTTATTTGATACCTTGACCCATAAACACTGTAGTTTCATCCATAGTAGTCATGTTTAAAAATTTATATTTAGGATTAGATATTATCATGAATGTCTTAAATGCAACTGTACATTTAAGCATTTCTGAATTTTCAAGCTTAAGAAGTGTTGTCAATCTTAAAGTAGAGACAATTCATATGGTTAAATTAAGTCATTGAGTCAGTGATGTGATGTTTTAAATCCTGGCAATATTTCTACTGTGGTACCATTTCAAGTGAAAAGGCTTGAATGCACTGTAAACAACCAAATGCTTATGTCATCTCTCAGCAATCTGTTCATAATGATACCTTTTCAACCCAGGAAATTATGATTGCCAGCCTAGACCACACTTACGCTTCATAGCATTTCCTTTGTTAATTTGCTGACTGAGATATTCTGATTGCCATTTTCAGACCCTTTGAAGTTCCAAATATTCTCTTCTGAGAAATTTGTATGACTCTTATCCTGGGGATCTTCTACAATTTCTTTCTTCAGCTCTTTTTGCACCACCTTATATGAAGTTCAAAATATTCCCTTTAAATATAAAACACATTATTTAAACAAGTGCTAATTGCCTCTAGCTATTTCTTTTTATTGACAATTCTTTGCTCTTGGAGTATCATCAAAGATGAACTCTTTCCCCAAAATAGCAACCCAGCAAGGTAGGATGTACTCTGCAAGTGTTAGTTCAATTCAATCATCTGTTACAACATGACATTGAATACTGAAGATTTTAATTAGTTGCAGTCATGTCTTTTAGTCATAAAATGTGCACATTAATGCTTTTTCACTTTATTTGTCATTCAGCTATAAGTCTAGCTGTCATATGGCTGACTATCTTAACTGGTTCTTATTGTGAAGATTGGCTTAGTTTTTAAATAAATTTTATTTTGGGAAAAATACAGTAATATCATTCTTTATCTGCAACTGATCACTTAACTTTTGTGGTTATTTCTATTTTGATTAATTTCTTTTATTGGTCAATTTTATCTTGAAATCATATTTTTTTTCTTTGATCTTTCCTATCTCTATGCTTTAAACTGAAAAATTGCACTATTTGTATCAAATGAGAAAAAGCAAGCTGGTCTATTGACATTCAACATGTTTTAATATAAATTTTAATAAGTTCAACAGTTATTGTTCTTATTAAAAATTTTCATGGGTATTATTCAAATAGGACATGAAAATAAATACTTATTATCTTATTCCTTATTTGAGTATAAGCTAAAGCTTATGAATAATATTTAGCCTTTTTCTTTATTTAGGAAAGTGCCTTCGATTGTGCTAGGGCCTCTGGATTCAGATTTATCTAAAGACAAACATCAAGAGTGTGTCTTTTTAGATTCACTGCTGGGTAATTTTCTTTAACGTAAATAATTTGAAAAATGTTTTTCCTGTTTTTTCTTTTAGTCATGTATCACATGCACTTGTTGCATTCACATTTGTTAAAATTTTATTGTTGTATTAAGCATCATTAAAATTCTTTATAAGCTCCTTGCAAGAAAGGAAAATCATCAGGTATCATCTATTTTTTCATTTATTTAAAATTATTCACCTGTATACTCAAAATCTTTAATAAGATGCCTTAATTATTTTCACTTGCTTCAAAACTTAATTTTGTACTTTCTATAAATGTTTACTAAGTTTTAATTCTGTTTTATGCAGAATTTAGATTTCTGTTTTCAGTTGATATGACTCCTAAAGGAGCCCTAGTGACCTTAGGCTATTTTCCATTCAAATGTGTAGTTTTAATTTTATAGTTTGAAATTAACTCTGTAGAATATTCAAAATGAGTAATATAAAATTTTTCTTTTTTGGGGAATATGCATTTTTTAGTTTATTTTAAACCATGTAGTTATTTATTTTGGGTGAAAACATTTTTATTTTTTTTTTTTTTTACAGGATTCCATTATTGCACTTGAGAGATTTTTATCTCTTAACTTTTGTGCACTTTTAAAGTGCACAAAAGTTAATAGATAAATTAAATTTCAGAAAAACTGTATTTGAATTCACTTATGAATATCTTACCTTTAGTTGGAGAATAGCTTTTAGATGCTTAATGTTTTAAAAAGAGGAATTTGAAACAGCAGTCTACACCTATTATATATTTTTAAATAATGCAAATGCAGAAATATATGCATAGTTGAAAAAACTTCTATGAGGCTATTCAAGAAATATTTGTGTATTGTAAAATTTTAATTTGTTTCCTATATTGCTACTTATGTTTGCATTTTTTATAGAGACCACAAATGCTTCTCATTGTTCTTTTGAATTAGATGAGAGTTCTAAAGTAGAAGATATACACAATAATCGGTAAGAAACTTTTTGCTGCTTTAAATCTATTTATTTGTTTTAAAATTTTTATTTTTGAATTTCAGATTAAATACATTGCAAAATTTCTGAAAGTATAAAAGAATTAATAAAATTTTGAATATGAATAAAGTTGAATTTATTTGGCTATTTTCAACAACACAAATCTGTAATCTATTTTATAAACTTTGCATGCTTTGTTTTATAATAATTACTATAAATAATCATTTATTCATTTATTGATACTTTGTAGCAAGGTCATTACAAGAGAGAGGCTTGAGCCCTCCATCTCCCTTCTTACTTCCCATAAATTCTGAATTTTATTTTATTGCATTATAATATTGAAATAAAAATACAACTTAAAATATAAACATTTTTTAAATTGCACACATAGTTAAAGTTTAATTTTTAAATAAAAATTTTACTTTTTTAATTTTAATATTTTTGTTCCAAACTGTTTTATATATTTAGTGAAGCATGTGATACAAAATTGTGCATGAATTATATATATATATTATATATATATATATATATATATATATATATATATATATATATATATGTGTGTGTGTGTGTGTATGTATGTATGTGTGTGTATGCAATTTTATATAATGTTTAATACATTGATTAATATTAAATACTAATATTTATTCTATATAATTTTTTACTAAATTTTGTTTTTTTAGAAAAAGTGATATATTGGGGGAGGGAGGGGGGCTCAGTCTAGGTTGAGTTCTCTCCTTAAACTAAATCCTGGCCATGACCCTGTAATATAGTTACATTGAATGTTGCGTTAAAGTATTTATGCTCATGAAGGTGAATTGTTGTTCTGCTACAAATTATTTTGGTGCTTAAAGATAAGAAAATTTCCTTGGACACTTTTATTTTTTTGTTAGATGATTCATTTTGCTTAACCCCTTCGTGACCAACATCTCGTTTATGTGACACAGTGATTTCACTCTTATCAATCCAGCTTTGCCTCCATGCTATAATCTACAGTTGATATTGAGAGATCAGCGTTGTGTGTGCGTAATAGGAGATCTGAATGTTTTATTTTAAATTTTAAATGGTAGATTTAATTACTAGATGGCGTAAACAGCAACTGTTTTCACAACAGTCAACTCGTATAGCATTTACGTGCTGGTCCTCAAGGGATTAAGGCAAGAATGAATAGAATAGAATCCTATTATTATTATTATATATCTACCCATTCTAAAGTGCTTGAGAAGTAGGTAATGTCAACTTTACCATCTTCAAGCTTTTGAATATACAGCCATAATTCAATTCATGTATAACTTTCATTAAGTTTTTCAATTTTTTGAAATCTTTGTCAACAATTTTTAAATTGTTACAACTCTGAATTCATTATTATAATAAAATATTACTGTGTATCTTTAAAGCACTTTAGTTATACGGGTGGTGCTATTTAATATGTGAATATCAAATTACATTGAATTGTAAATGATTCAATATTATTTGATATTCGCACTTATAACTTTAATCATATTAAAAATGCTTCCTGTCTATTTAATTAACTTTGGAAACTCAAAAGCTAGAATGAGTTGTTTTATTCTTATGGTTCTATCTGCTCCTTGGTTGACTCTCAATGTGAACTGTCAATATTCATTCAAATATTGAAACAACAATGGAACACTATTTCCCTCTAAATGATGTTTCAGTTTTTATTGGAATATGGGTTGTATGGGTTCGATATTCCAGTTTTTTTTTTATCTTCTCTTTGGTAGGTGTTTATTTTTATATGCTGATATTGGCTAAACAACCAATGTTTTCATATTAGCAAAATCAGAGACTTGTTCCTTACATTAATTCCTAATATAATTACTTTTCAGCTGGTCTCTGCTCATTGTCATAATAAGGTTCAATGATGTTACTGATTATGTGTCTAAATTTTCTACTACTTTATTTTTGAAAATCTTAACAAGAGAAAGAGAAAAATTTAATGTTAAATGTATGAAATATAAAGTGATACTAGCCTTCAGCTTTATTTTTTTTCAAGAATCTAGAGATCTTTTTTATATCAGAAAATTCACTAATTGTTATCTCTACTGCTAAAGCTAGAATAAGTAATGTTGTTACTTAGGTTTGTTTATATCATTTTCTTTTTGTTAATACTTCTATTTATCTTTTTGATTTTAAGAACCATAAACTCTAGAATATATATTGCTTTCTTTTACTAGAAAGAACTTTAAAAAAAATATATAAACAAAACATTATGATTCTTTGTATATTATAAATGCCATTCTCTGAAATTCTTGAGCCTTATATTTTGTTATTTAAATTATACAGGAATATTTAAATTGAGGATAAAATACTGGATTCAAAAAGAAAATTATATTTAATGGAAAATATTAATTTCTACTCTTGATGAATAAAAATACTTTTTAAATAAATGTTTCATTATTGTAGGATTCAATGAAATGTCTTTTTTTTTCCCTTAGAGACAACATAGTCAAATTATTGTCCAAAATAGATGAACTACAATATCGAACTGCTATCTTAAATGAGGAAAACATCCAAGTACAGGATATGCTTATTGATGCTGGTCAAAAACTCAAAATTGCTTCAGAAGAAAATTCACTATTAAAACATCAATTAATTCGGTATGTTTTTTCATATCCTGTAAATTTTTTTATAATATATTTGCTGTAATTTGTGCTAATTTTAAACACACATGCTTATATATTAATGTAGTCTTTAGAAATTTGCTTAATTTAAGTTAAATGAATAAGCTGGTTTTTTTCTTTCTCCTATTCAGCAATAAACTAGATGACCAATATTTTATGGTACTGCATCCATAAGTTTGAATCTCATAGCCATTATGGATGCTTATAGTCATATCTGCTCTAAGTAGCCCAGCCAATAATCTTCATATACCAAACTGTGTCCTCTTAACTAATGAAGCTTTTTAATAATAAATTTTGAAGTCTTATCCAATTTATATATAAAGCTATTTTCAGTTTTAAACTCTTGTTTTAGAGACATCTCAACTTAAATGCATTCATTTTCATTGCCTACTTGGTTACAGAAGCATGATGTAGAAATTTAAGAAAATTATAGGACAATCAATTGAGAACCATATGACAGTTTAAAGTTACATTTGTGAATTAAATATCTATATATTTATAAATTTTATTAACTTATAATAAATTTTGTGTAAATCATTTTTGTAGTGCTAAGGTTAATGTAAAGGAAATTGATGATTTGACGTCAGAAGTTTGGAATTTGAAATCTAAATTAACAAGATTTGAATGTATAGAAAAGGCGAAGCGGAAAAAGTTGAAAGAAATTGAAGAGCAGGAAGTCATTTTGTTCAAACGAGTTCAAGATGTAGAAGGAAAGGTATATCATAATGATATTTCTCTTAAAGTAATTTTTGGAAATTTGTATTATAATGACCAAAGTGTATGAATTTAAAAATTTTTAATACTATTTCTTTATTTTTATAGATTCATTATTGGCATGCAATTGTTGAGGATGCAAAAAATGAGCTTAATGCCCTGAAAAATTTGGTATATGCTCAAGAAGAGAGACTAGTGTTAGTAGTTCAAGAAACAACACTTACTGAATTTCAACTGAAAGAGGTCAGTAATGACTTAAGTTGTAGATTGCTGAGGACTGTAGATATAACCTTAATACAAAATTTCTAAAAAACTTTTGTCAATTAATAGTGCATTATAGATTGGGTTTATATAATTCTTTAAAACTTTAGATTAAGTGTAAAAAAAAAGCCTTTAAAACTACAATTTTTTATGTGAAAAGGCTCTTTTTAAATATGAAATTATATGAAAGTGCTTTTAATTGTTGCTTTTTCTCCCTTGTACATAATTATTATTGCACATTTTTGTAATAGTATTAATACCCATTTGATAATAAATTATAATTTATTATAAATATAGTATGTGTTTTCATAAATCTCTATTTTGATGTAATATTTATGGATAACCAACTTTATAGTATAAATCTTTTATTTATTTATTTTATTTTATTTTGCCAGTTCAGATTATAATATTCATAAAAAGTAAAATTTGAAATTTTGATAAGTGTATTCAGGTTGTTTGCTTTGGTAATACTGCCATCCAAATTAGTCAAAAAATTATATAGAATTAAACCATTATAGAATTGTAATAGCTAACTCTGCATTAGTTTGCTGTTGGGTCATTAGAGGTGTTTCTTTTCTGCCCTGCCAAATAAGTGTGAACTGTTTTAATAGAATAAATAATTTTTTTGTTTACATTATAATATATATTAACAGTAAAATTTGAAAATGGAATAAGTGTATTCCAAAATTTTACTTTATTATTTCACTGCACAAAAATGATATAGGATGAAAACAATATAGAATGTAATAATTATACCTAGATTTGATATAATCACAGTGTTTATGAACAAAATTAATTAAATGTGTTGATTTTTATATAAAATTACAAATGTCAATATTTGTGCACTACCATTATTTGCTGTATTTATTTTACTTGTTTATTGTACATGCAGTCTAGAATTTTGAATTGTAAATATTTGGTATTAAAAAAAATTGGGGGGTTTTGTTATTTTAATGTGTGAAAATATTGAAATTAGTAACACATTTCCAAAAAATGAAGCCAAATTACAGACTTTATTATTCTTTTGTTATAGATGGCTTGGGCATATTTTTAGATGTGCTTACTCAAACCATATTAAAATGGCAACATTTGCAAATGTTGAGGGTGCTAAGAAAAGAGGAAGACCTCACATGAGATAATTAGACTGTATAAAGGTCTTAATGTGTTAAAAATCAACTGTTGGCAGGCTATATTATCTGATCTATCTGGAAGCTTGTTGAAACACTCTTCTCCTCGAGTAGGCTATAGTAGATTTAGAAAAATTAGGCTGTTGAAATTGTATTTCCCCCTACTTTTTTTAGTAAAAATATTAAGTATAAAATGTTAAGAAAATAGAGTAGATTTAATATATTAATTCAAACTGATATGTTGAATAGTCATCAATTGTTATCAATGTATTAAAATGTTTAACATACCCAAAATAATCACATTGTAAACACTTATATTATCAGAACAATTTCCATAAAAATTTAAATTTGAAAATATCACTAAAATAAGTCAATGTAGCTGTGTTATTAACTTATGACAAAAAGGATCCATTTTAGTGATATTTTCATCAAATTTTAATTTTAATAAAACTTGTTTGGATGAGTATAAACATTTTATAATATAATTCTTTCTGTATTTGAATAGAAATATATACATAATTTAAGAAATAATTTTTTGAATCCTATGCCAAATTGTGGCTATTCTGAACTGCCCAATAAACTAACATTTAAATAACAGTTAAAATCATTCACAATATTAATAGCCATGTCATCAAGTCCAGGACATGAGTTCAAATGATCTCCCATCATATTGATGTGTGTGGCAAAGTGGGTTGGCCAGTGAGTTCACCAGTTCAAACCTAAATAGATGTTTTCTTAAGTACTTGTGTCCAGTTCTTATTCTGAAGTTGATTTGATGAATGTTATATGTTATACATTATTATACATTGGTACCAATTTAACTTATCAGTTTGTACTAATAGATTAAGTCTACTCTACTTTCCTAGCATTTCAATTTTAAGAAAAAGGAAACAATACATGTTCAAGAGCATCATATAATTTCTAGTCAGAGAAATCATAAAGCCTATTTTTTTGGTATATGAGCTTTAGAACACTTGTCTTTGATATCATTACATCATATTTCTATTGCAAATTATTGCAGTATTTAAAATAATCTTTCAATTGATCTGAAGTGAAATAAATCGGTAAATGTCACTAAATTTCTCTTTATAGATGCTAATGCATTTAAATTTAACTTGCATATAAAAGTTGTATTTATTTACGTTTATGAATAGCTTATATAAGCTTTGGGCTTTATACACAGTCCAGTCATATTAATGTGACCAATGCCTACTTTTTAACATCAACATTAAAAAAACAATTCCAGAAGGCACATGCCATCAGCAAATTTAGTGGACATATAAAGTGTGTTGTAGGCATTTAGAAAAATATTTCAGTTATTGCAGTCATGCAGAAATGGAACAATTTATTTAATGTTTTGTCAACACCAATAACCAAATCTGCTCTGATTTAGGGAGTAAAAGTGAGATATTTCTTTAATTCAAGCAGTATATTTGAGTTTATAATTTTGCTTTAAAAAAAAGTGATTTAAAGATATGTAAACATACATATTTTATGTATTTTTCACTAAGTTTTTGGTAACATTCTAAAGAATGTTTACATTTAATTTTATTGAATTATGGAATCTGAGGTATTAATGCAGCCTTTTTTTTTTAATTTTTAATTTTCAGCTTATCCAAGTCAAAACAGATTTAGAAATTTCTGTTAAAGAGTTACTGAATGCCAATGAAGTAAGTTTAAATAGTTTTCTTTCAGCTAATAAAAATGACGTATAACTTGACTGTTTTTAACTGTTATATGCACTGTTTATGTAAGTTTCTTATGATTCAATCTCTGATAATTTAAAATTGTTTGTTCTTATGAATTAAAAATGAATTTAATACAGTCAGCTATTAATATATCAGCTTTCTAAGTGCTTTACACTTAGTAAAACTTAGTACTTCAAGGAAATGTAAGTGCACTTAGTATAATATGTGTTTCAAAAGAGTGTAATGAGAATTTTTAGCATAAGAAATGCTTGTATTTCATGCTATTAATTTTAATGATTCCAGAAAGTAATGCAGAATAGGAATGAATTTTTTAGCTATGTCACAAAAATAGTCTCACATTTCCCTTTTTCCATAATAAATGAAATTATTAAAAGCTTATTGTTTTAAGATCAAGACAACAAGGATCATATTTTAAACAAACATTTTATTCTCATTTTTTAAAGAAAGCAAAATCTGCAGCAGTAAATGTAGTACAAAAGAAACAATCATAAATATTTTAAGTGGATAATACTGTCTTTTAAAAACTTTTCTTTGTTTAATATAATTTATAATGCTTATTTCATGGTTAATTGCTTTTCATTGATTTCTTTTCATTGGTCTAGTATCCTGATTTCTCATACAGTACAAAATTAACCATATATAATAATAGAATACTATATGATTTAGATGTCTTTTATACCATATAGTATAAGGTCATTGTATCAAATGACAAACAGGATAAATTATTGCAGGATTTTTTTTTTTTTTTTTTGGGGGGGGGGGGTTAGTTAGCATGTCTGTACATCCATCTTCTGCAGTATATTGAGCTTCTCTCAGCAAATTTTGATTTGTTCATAAGGCTTCTAAAAGGGGACTCAGTTCAGTATCTCTCCATATTTCTTGGTGTGATTTCTTTGATTATAGTGTTTCAATTTGCATCATTTGAAATTTTTTTATATCATTCTTCAATTTCTCTGAAGTTCTTGGTAATCAAGACTAAAAATCTGTATTCCTGTGATAATTAGTACCCTGGAATACTGTATTAAAATAGAATGTTATAATTATGCATAATGCAACAGTGCAGTAGCAGACTACACTAGCAATTCCTGTCTTGATCCAAATATTGCTACTAATAGTTCAACAGTCAGTTATTTGTGTGAATCATCTTTCTTTCAAGTACAAATAGAACTTTTAACTGCCGAAACTGTTGCAAGAGCCTTCTTATCAATCTGAGAATATTTCTGCTCTGACTTGGTCAAGGTTTTGGATATAACAGCTATCAGCATTCTAATCCATCTGGGTATATATATATATATATATATATATATATATATATATATATATATATATATGAGATAGCACACATCCATATAACCCCTTCTGTGTTTCGTCTTTCAGGGTCAATTTTCATTTGTACATGTACATGCTTAAAATCTAATTTCAAAAATTGTTTTTACCCATTTAAACTGAAAAAGATTTTCTGTAATCTTGGCAAGAGGCATTGGGTTTTAGGGTTACTGTACATAGTCATATACTATACTGCTATTCATTTGTACTAACAATACTACTGGTAGTTCCCATCCTGTACTTTCTACCCATTTTATAATACCTTCTTTTTCTAATCTTTATTTCAGTTTCACCTCTACCTTTTATCACAAATGGCACAAATAGCCCTGCAAAGTAGATGTTTCACTTCTGAAGTTGAAACTTAACTTCATATTTATTTATTTCATCCAGTGTATGGTAAAAAAGTGACAATGAGTTCATTTGAATTCAATTTAGTAGTAGCTCTGACATCTTTAATACATTCCCATTGACTTCATAAACCCATTCACAACTAAGAATGGTATTAAAGCCTTCCTTTACAATATACAGGTTTAAATTCAAAAATAAATTTCTGTATTCAACCTTACCAGTATCATATCCTAATTGGAACCAATGAATCACTCTTATAGGTTTTGGAAGTTATTTTAGTAGGTTGAATTTATTTTATTAGAAATTTTTCTAAAATTCCTTAATCTCATTACACTGACTGTTCCATGAAACAGTTTTTATTCTCAATTATCAAAGGATCATGATTGGATGTTGTTCTGTTTCTTGTATACAATTATTGGAATTCAACATGAATAAGGAGACTTCGG
>CM063502.1:12928634-12978634 GCA_032207245.1 Pardosa pseudoannulata
ACTTGACAAGTGATCAGAAACATCCTATGCTGTTGCCTAAAGATCACTTTATTACAGATATTTTAATACAGTATTTTCATTCTAAACATTTCCATGCTGGTCCACAGCTTACTTTATCGCTTATTCGACAAAGGTTTTGGTTTACCAACGGACGCTCAAAGGTAAGACAAGTAATCAACAAATGCTTGTTATGCAAAAAACTAAAAGCCGCTACTTGTCAACAGATCATGGGAAATCTTCCTGCTGATCGAATAAATCTAGTTCGTGCCTTCCAGAAAATCGGAATTGACTTTTGTGGACCCGTAATTACGAAACCTAACCTTGTTCGAAGTAAAACCAGAATTAAAACGTATATATGTGTGATAGTATGCATGTGTACTAAAGCGGCCTATATTGACTGTGTGTCGGACTTGTCAACACAAGCCTTGTTAGCTTGCCTTAGACGTTTTATAAGTCGACGAGGTATTCTATCAGACATTTTCTCGGATAATGGTAAGAACTTCGTGGGACTATCAAACGAACTGAAAAAACTGTACAAACTCTCTAAGACTGAAGAAGTACAGCATTTTGCATCTTCCCAATCAATTCGTTGGCATTTTATTCCACCATATGCTCCAAATTTCGGTGGCATATGGGAATCTGCTGTAAAATCAACAAAAACATTGCTAGTTCGAGCCTGTAAATCTGTAGTTCTTAACTTTGAAGAATTGACAACATTTTTATGTCAAATTGAAGCTATGCTGAACTCAAGACCACTGACTCCTATGTCCTCTGATCCGTCCGATATCAGGACCTTAACACCAGGGCATTTTCTAATTGGAACTGAAATGTTAAGCTTTCCAGAGTCATCCTCAAAATCACCTCTGACATTAAGTGAGAGATGGCTACTCCTTCAAAGGATGAGATCACAATTTTGGGACCGTTGGTCTCGTGATTACCTTAATCAACTCCAGCAAAGACCAAAATCGCGTAGTTCTGCCAGTCGTGACCTCCAGCTTGGAGATCTTGTGGTTATACATGAGCATTCTGCACCCCCTCTTAAATGGTTTTTGGGACGAGTATCTAAAATTTTTCCAGGGGCAGATGGTCATGTTCGAGTAATCAACATTAAGACATCTTCAGGGGAATTAAGGAGACCCATTTCAAAGGTAACTTTGCTACTGCCCGGCCCGGAGGATGTTCGGTCTTGAGTTCCGTAATAAGCTGGCCACTAGATGGCGCTGTATGCTATGTTTGTATTTAAAAATTCTGAGATGTCGTTGTAAGTCGGTTGTTGGTGGAATAAATTCGTTGCTGTTATGGAAATCTTTAAAGTCATTTTTTTTTATGGGATTTTACTTCTTTAATTCAAAATTTTAGTTCCAAATTCATCTCGATGGTTACTTCAACCCAGGACAACGGTAAGTCGTTATTTTTTATTTTATTTCCCATGGTTGATCTATGTTTTCATTTTTCCGTTGTAACGTAACCAGTGCATGCTACTTAGTTTGGTTTTTAAAATTAAGATAATCTCATACATCACCAAATACCAACGAATCCCGCGGACATACACAAAAGTGCCATTATAACCCTTTTTAGCCTTTTTGAAAGAACTCGGATGCAATATGGCCTCTGCAATGTAGCTGCTACCTTTCAAAGGTTCATCGATGAAGTTACCTTCCATTTGTGTATGCTTTTGTAGACGATATTTTGGTTGCATCCCGTTCACCAGAAGAGCATCTTCAACACTTAAAAATTTTGTTTTGAAGGTTAAAACAATATGATTCGTGTTTTAAATCCTCTAAATGTATTTTTGAAGTCTCTACAGTTGAATTTTTACGATTTACAGTCTCTGAATCAGGAATTCAACCCCATCCCTAACGTGTAGAAATTCAAAATTTTCCATAAACGAGCACATTCATTCAACTGAAACGTTTCCTAGGTTTATTTAACTTTTATAGAAGGTTTGTTCCTAAAGCTACAAAAATACTAATAACAAATTCTTGGGATCAAAAACACAATAAAATCTTAAGAGAATAAAAGAAATAAAACCCCAAGATTTTCGTCAATGGGCTGGGGGGGGGGCTACACAGGCATTTACTAATGCTAAAAATGCTTTAGCGAATACCTCTGTTTTTACCTGGAGTAACATGAATAATATGAAACCTTGTCCCACATCTGCCCAAGGTCAAGTAAAAGTTTATATGCATCCGCTGTTGACAGACTGAATTCATGTTTATCTTCGTGAGAATAAAGTATCCCTACCTTTGTTTTAGTGATACACTGGTCCTCGTGAAGTTCCGTCAAGAGACGACAAAACACTGACATCAATGGAAGTAAAAGTTGTCTCTTGACAGAGTCAAGCCTATATTTGTTTCAACTAACCTGCCAATATCTAAAAATATCCTTCATAACAGCAGTAGCATTTCAACCTCTTTTAAAAATATCTCGAACTATAGAACTAATACCACAAAATCCGGCAGGCATGTTAAGTTCTCCAAAAAGTGAATTACAGAAATTAGATAAAAACTTTACCTGATTAACGTATTTCTTTATCATTTCATATCCTAATCATTTTTGGTTTCTCATTATGTCATATATTTTCTCTCTACTATGTAATAATGCAACATATTTTGTTGTTCTTTCGCATTGCTCCCTCACTAGAAGTATACTCCTGTAGCGATCAACACCAATTCTTGCAGAGAGATGACAGCACTCTGCAGTGCCAAAAGTTTATCTCCCATTTAATGCCAGAGTACAATGCGAGGCAGAAATTTTGCTCGTGTGGTTTAGAGAGAATAAAGTTTTTTTTTAATTATCGTTATAAAGCCTCATCTCTAAATGTCGCATGGAAAGGCAATTGAGTATAATAGGCGGCATCATCAACTTTAGGTATCCATCACTAAAGTTTAATTCTCAAGCTCAGCACAGCCGAATGATGGCCGAATGGTTAGATCGCTGATCTTCGAAATCGGAGTTTGTGGGTTTGAATCCCACTGTGGCATTGTTGTTTGTAGCCATTCAGAGTCGGACTTATGCAGTAGGTCTCAGTCTCATTAGTCCTCGAGTTGCAAAACAGTAGACTGTATCGCCCTAAACCAAGATCATTAGCAAAGGCAGGGTCGTAACTAGGTCCTTTGGCACACGTGACAAAAAACTGGCGGAAGCCCCTACAATCAAATATACAGGTAATAATATATAAACATGCTTTCTTTATGTCATATATTCAGAATGAACTCACAAAATAAAACACTAATGACTTTATATTAATCATTATAAAAATGTATTTATAGTATATTTTTCTAGCTTTAGCATCCGCGAATAAATCAATGATGTCATTGTATTGGGTTGTTCGGAAGTAATTTCGTTTTTTTTTTGTGGAAATGAAAGACAGTTTTCGTATAATAAACAAATACTTTATTAAATTATATATTTACCGTTCTGGTCCAACATCTTTTGCCATCTTTCTGGTAGTAGCATAATTCCACGCTCATAAATTTTTTGGTCTTTGCTGGCAAAAAACTAATCGAGGTGGTTTGTGACCTCCTCATTTGAGGTGAAGGTTTTACCATCTAAAAAAATTTGGAGTGACCGGAACAAATAATAATCCGATGGTGCCAGGTCTGGAGAATATGGTGGATGTGGTATTGTACCCCATTCAAGCTGTAAAAGCTTTTGGCGAGAAACGAAACTTGTGTGAAATCTCGCGTTGTCTTGGTGAAACACTACACCTTTCCTGTTGATTAGTTCTGACCTTTTCTGTTGAAGTGCATCTTTCAGTTTGTCCAGCTGATGACAGTAGACTTCCGAATTAATCGTTGTGTTATCCGGTAAAAGCATTAAAAAAATAAAAAAAAAAAAAAAAGATTCCTTTAAATTCCCACCAAACAGACAGCATCACCCTTTTTGGGTGAATATCGGCTTTGGAAATGGTTTGAGCCGGTTCATCTTTTTTGCTCCATGACCCCTTGCGTTTGACGTTATTGTATACAACCCATTTTTCGTCCCAGTGATGATGCGCTTCAAAAACGGATCATTTTCGTGACGTTTGAGAAGCGAATGGTAGACGTCAATGCGGCGACACAGATTTCTCTTTGTGAGAATATGGGGAACCCATACATCGAGCTTCGAGGATAATCCCAGGCCTTTCAAGTGGTCATAAACTGTTGAATTTGATA
Organism: Pardosa pseudoannulata; assembly: GCA_032207245.1. Classification (NCBI taxonomy): domain Eukaryota; kingdom Metazoa; phylum Arthropoda; class Arachnida; order Araneae; family Lycosidae; genus Pardosa; species Pardosa pseudoannulata. The sequence continues at coordinate 12,932,792 of CM063502.1, forward strand.
AACTTAACCTCAATCCGATCTCACGTGTTGTTATTCACCGGTTCGCATCTACTAAAGCCTTTATCTCGTCTTTATCAGCTTCAATCGGCCTTCCCGAACGTGGTGCATCTTCGACATCAAAATTGACGTATCGAAATTTAGCGAACCAGTTCTGGCACTGGCCTACTGTCAATACACCTTCTCCATACACATCGGTCAATTTCTTTCTGACTTGAACAGCATTTTTACCCTTTCTGTAGTAAATCAGTAAGATATGTCGAAAATGCTGCTTATCGCTCTACATATTTAAAAGGGCACCAACCAAAAACTACTGAGTAGAATTAATTGGAATTTTTCACACACAAGCCTTGCTATATAAGCTCTTAAAGCATATAAAAATTATACGGCTTAAATGTGAAGTTGGGTGCAAAAAAATACAATTAAATCCTCTGTCGGGAAAAAACGAAATTGCTTTCCAAACAACCCAATAGTTTGAGCTGTTTGTGGTTTCTTTCTCAGTTTCAAACGGCTGTCTTTAACTTTAAAAATCATATAGAAATGCTCCCAAATAAATAATATTATAAAGGTATTACGACTGTTGAATCGACAAAAATTTTAAATTTTCAGAAATATATATATATATATATATATATATATATATATATATATATATATATATATATATATATATATATATATATATATATATATATATATGTGAGAAGGAATTAAGTTCTGAACATTTTAAAAGAATCCGCGTGAAAAATTTCCAATATTTAGGAGTTATGAATAAAAACGTATTAGCTGTTTACTGTAAACAAATTTAAACTTACAAAACTTTAACTTGATTTTACTCAAATTGCGTTTTTTTTTTTTTGAGTAACGCGCATGTGTATCTCAAAATGTGTTTACAGGTGTACATGAAATTTTTACAGGTTGTATATAATATAATTTTTATCCGATTGTATCTAAAATTTCTTGCATATTTCCCAAAATATGTTATTTTGCAATGATAAATTTTTAAGGATAAAAATTCACTTTTTCAAATATTTTTAAAAAAATATATATGTATCTTAAATATAGATACAAATTTAGGTTCAGAGATATTTTAAGATATTGTAGTATGTATGTAGCAATAAGTTTGTCTTAAATTAATTATATTTTTAGTAGTAACCATGCGCGTTAGCCTTGATATTATTTTTGTTAAGAACAAAGTGTCTCTTATTTAATATGTTCTAACAAAAATATTCTTTATACTTCAGAAATGAATAAGATATGTATGCAAAGATAATAATTAGTTTAAAATATGTTTAAAAATTATGTTTGTAAAACTGGTAGTCTTCAAGTTACGAGAAGTCGAAAAAGATAATTTTTTTTTTTATTTTTATTAGATTTTTTCAAGAGTCGCATGACTCTTTAATAAAAGATAATAGACAAATAAAACGATCATGTACAGTAATAGAACATACAACTCTTATAAAGAAAGAATTTTTTTTAAAGTTTGCACTCACTTTTTTTAAAGTCGCACCTTACACTTCTTCGAAGACAATGAATTCTTATGAGAAAACTAAATAAATGAGAGAGGTAGTAAACCATTTACAGTTATCAAAGATTATTATAATAAAAACTATGTCTTCAATTTATACGGGTCTCATTAACCCTCGTGTTGCAAGAAAGTAGACCGTAGCGCTCCAAACCAAACCAAATCCATTTATACAACTGTGACACAGTGGCATAGCGTATATTTCTGCCGCCCAGAGCAGAAGCTGTCAAAATGTGATATTAAACACGTTGAAGACTGCAAAGTATACTACCGGTATTCAAATTCGTAGACGTGTGTAAATTCTAAAAAATTAACTCTGAAGACCCAATATACGACACATTTATTAATGCGCACTTACTTATTTCCATTCTCGGTGAACTGACTCACCTCCACACTGCTCGCTGGAATTGTTTTTCCCGATGCCATAAACACAAAGACATTTAGCATGATTGGTTTGGAGTACTAGGGTCTACTTTTTGCAACACGAGGGCTAATGTGACCGGAACCTACAGCTTAAAGTCGACTCCGAAAGGCTACGAACATCCATGCCACTGTGGGATTTAAACCCACGAATTCCGGTACCGAAGGTCCAGCACCCTAACCAATCGGCCCTCGTTCGGCCATTTACATGAGATCCATAGAAGCCAAATTTAGGCAGCTGACAAATTTGCCGCTCCTTTCTCCTACAGAATACGATAGAAGAGATAAAATTTTCCAAGAGTAAGTAAAATATTAAACTACAATGAGAAATTTTTTTTCAATTTGGAAAAGAAATTTAATACATATTTTGATATTTTTTTTGTATTAATCGAAAATAATAATTATTATTATTCAGAAACTACTGACTATTTCTATAAGAACAACCTTTCTTCACCGAAGAAAAGAATTTTTAGCAACTTATATCTATCATCTACATATATATTGAAATATGCTTCTTATTAGTAATTCAGCGACAGGAATATTACAGTCCCCAGTAAAATACTGCCCGGTCGAGCGTCCCCTCTGCTCTGTTACGCTACGATACTGAGTATGTCCGGTGGTTAAGTTCTCGTCACCAGGGCCATAACTAGACTCTTTGGCACCCGTGGCAGAAAACTGACTTGTGTCCCTACTACCATACATAGTGGAATATAAATATATGTTTTATCCCTGTAAAATGTGTTCAGAATGAACTCAACATACAGAATAAAAAGTCACCAAATTTGTTCCTACGTATTGCATGAAGAGAAAAGGTATTTATAACATTATTTTCCGAGTTTTAGCGTCTATGATTTCGTCATAGTTCAAGATGTTTGGGATATCTTTTCCAACACACAGTATGGTTACATTTCCTGTACAATTGAGAAGCGTAGATAGGATTTTATCAGTTTCAGTCTGCTAGAAGAACTCTCACTTTAAGCACAAACAGAATAAAAAGTTTCTCAATGCAATTACTAAATTTGTATGTATGTGTTTTCTAATTCTAGCTAATGAAATACTTCTAAAACGGCTAATGAGCTTGAAGTATTTAAGTGTTGAAATTTTAAACTTTTCACCAGTGAAATGCTATGAATTTATGTGTATTTAAGTTAGCAAAATTTGGAATGGAAGGGCGACGGAAAGGGTAGGAATACAGTAGAGGGGTGGGGAAAAGGGTAGATTGAAGGAAAAGGGTAGGAATAGGGGAGATATGGAGAGGAGTTAGGGCAGGGGAGGTGTTGGGGAAAGGGGTATTCTTTGTTTAAAAAAAGTTTTAATTAAGCTTTTCCTTGCAACGTTTTAATAAGACTGGCGCAACCTTTCAGTCATACAGTTTTTTAGCTCTTTTTATTATAATATTTTAACTATTTAGATTATAAAAACTATACTACATTTGCAGTTCATATAAAGTTGTACCTATCTCTGACATTTTTATAATATATATATATATATATTTACATACCTTTTTTCATCTAGTATCTTATATAGAACATTTTATCCTTTTGATATATCTCTGATTACAATAACTTAAACTAACTAACTATATATATATATATATATATATATATATATATATATATATATATATATATTCATGCCCCATTAATTCCATTGTTGACTAAACTTTCAAACAATAAACTAGAAAATGGTACAAACATGTCACTAACCTCCAACGAATTTTGAACAATACTGTAAGTTCCACCTCCAATTTTTCCCTTCTTGAATTATTGACAGGTTTTAAAATGAAAACAAATAATGACGCAAAAATAATCCCAATTTTAAAGGACGAATACACAATAAGCCTCTTGCACGAGCTTAACTAAATGCGAGAACGAAACTTTGAAAAATTTTAGAAAGAAAGTAACAAAGCTCAGTATGACAAAGATGTAAAAAACCTAACTCATATAAAATATGTGATCTTGTTGCTATAAAAAAGAACATAGTTTGGAACATATCTTAAATTACGGCCTAGGTATTTTGAACCCTAAAGTATCAAAACAGTCAAGCCTCACAACAGGTATGAAGTTGAGAAAGTTGGACAACACGACGGTCCACAATTTATTTCCACTACAATTGACTTCATAGAGAAGTTGTCAACAGATGAAGACTAACACACAGCAACCTAGACTTTCTTAACAGTGACCTTCAGCTTACTCAGACAGTGACTATTTCATCCACGACAAGACAATTTTTGATTTCAATTTCTTCATTGTTATATTTTTTAAAACGAAGCATGCATAATGACGCTAAATTTAAGTTTAAACGTACAGTTACTTCTCTTTCTGTTTTTATTTCCTTAAGTTCTACTGGTAAAAACATGATGATGACAGCGACGATGATGCTCGGTTTCCATGGTCGTCACGAACAGTTCCAGGGCAGAACGGCCGAGTGTAAATGCGGTGCAACAATCCAATACGAAGCTTCCACTGCTTCATGGTCTTCATGCCAACTGACAACTTAAAATTGGACAAGGGAGAAGCACGCGCCAGAGAGAGAAAAAGAATGTCGAACACTCGCATTCGTTGGGATTCGTTGTTATTTTTTAACATATATATATATATATATATTTAATTTTTAAAGTTTTCTGTGTAGTTCTCGTATTTTTTACTCTTCACTAGAAGTAAGAAAACAAAAAAGGAACGTGGATCTTTTTAGAGGACTTTGAACTCAAAAATCAAAAGAAAAATTTTATGGTTCAACTTATTAGAAAATTCTAAATTTATTCTTATTTTAAGTTTAAACCTAACGATTCCAACTCAAAGTTGAGTGGCGTTGCTTAAGGCTGCATTGCTTAATTAACGATTAGAGCTAATCGAAGGTTAAACGCTTTTCAATCGAACTAGAGAGTTAATCTCCGTGAGACAAGATTGACTTTACGATTATCTTTAATTCGCTATAATTAAATGCGTAGTTAATATCTGATTATTTATAACGGTAAAACCAGGCCTTTGTTCTATATTTTTATAACGTGAAAATGGTTTTGTAAAGTGCTTTTCACTTTTGCTAATTTTGGTTATCTCCAAATTTTGTTGAACAGGAGAATATTCTTGTGTGCAAGTTAAAAACAACTAATTTGTTCCCACATCTGGACTTTTGAAATCTGTTCTCAACCTTGCATCAATGAACTGAAAATGGTACAGAAAAGTAAGCCATTAACAGTTTTAAATAGATTTGAACAATTGTAAGAAGATTTAATTTGACTTTTTATTATCTTATGGTTATACGGTTTGTGGATAGTCTATGACATCATGTTATTTTCTGTACACATCAGTTCGTCGAGTTCAGAGCTACGGGATTCTCTTCTGTGAACACGAGGTTTCAGATGACCATCTATCAAACGGAGTAAGGTAAAAACACACTAATTCTTTTTTAAAAGTTTGTGAATTCTTGTACTGTTCCCCCAAGACTGAGTCAGTTTAGCAGGATGTTAATTTTAAAATATCAAATTGTTTAAATTGGCTCATACTATAAACATGGATTAATATTTTGAAATCTGTACCTTTTGTGTTTTTAAATTTATGCATATAATTTCATCAGAGCGTAACTTACGATTTAATCTAATTCGCTGTAATTAAATTAGTAATTAATCTCGATAAGATCAGAATTTTGTTCTATTTTTATAAGAAAAAAATGGTTTTTGTAAAGGGCTTTGCACTTTTGTTGATAGTGATTATCTCTAAATTTTGTTGAAAAGGACAATATACTTGTGTGCAAGCTCTAAACAACTCATTTATTGCCAAACGTCTCGACTTGTTATCGGGTCAGCAGTGAACTGAAAAGAGTACAGAAAAATATAAATTTGATGGCTTTACCCGTTGAAAAAAGGGCCCTTACTCTGAACGTTACGGTTCGGTTCGAACCTTCGTTGTGACGTCACTTTGACTTCAGCTTGTGGACATTATGCAAACAAACGATTAAGCTGAAGTCAAATGACGTCACAACAAACGTTCGAACCGACTTGCAAAGTCCAGAGTAGGCCCCAAGATTATGGGCCGGTTTCACTAAAGTAGTTTAACGGCTAACCGCGATTAACCCATGGCTCCATCCAATTCTCCGCTTAAACAGATATTAATCGCGGATTTAACGACTTTGGTGAAAACGGCACTAACTTTGGCTTTTAATTCTTAAATGTTTGAATGAGTGAGTGCTTCATGATTTTTCTGACACAATCACCTATTAGATTGTCAAGAGTTGTGGCTCCATCAGAGTCATAGCTACAGGGTTCTCAGGCTTTGAAACACGACTTTTACAATGATTAACTATCATAAGGACACTTAAGGTAAATAATTATTTTATAAAGTTTGTGAATCCTTATACTGTTTTACAATTTAACATAACGAAGTCAATGGAAGGGGGCTTTAACCTTAAGAATGTCGAAATGTTTAAATGGGTCATAGCTTTCTCGCATTTACGAACATGTATGAAAAAACAACTTATATCTGTATTTTCATTATTTTGAAAGCAACTCGTGGATATAATTTATAGCATTTCTTAACAAGTGAAAAGTGTAAATATTTCTTTCCATGTTTTTTTTCCCTCCAAATTCCATGCATTACAAACTGAGTGCAAGTCTTATTTTGTGTTGAACATGCAAGCGTTAAACTATGTATACGAATTTTCTGCCATGTATAGAGTAAAACTGCGAATGGAAAAGTAAAAAGTTGACTATATTTTGTTAGACACAGATATGTTAAAATATCTGTCAAAATGCATTGTATTTAACTGTGTCGTTTTTTTATAAAATAGAATTCTAGAGGTATCTAAAAATTTCTGCACAGATTTACGTAGAAAGCATTTAGAGAACACGTCTTTAGTAGACTTGCAAAGATTATTAAAGCATTTTGAAGGTTTAAAAAATACTAAAGGATTAACTTAGACTTTATTATCCTAAAGTGCTTTAAACTCTATTCTAGATTACAAAACAATTACAATATTTACTGTAATAACGGTTTTCTTTTAAATGAGTTTCATGTGCGCTTAAAATTGAATGGTATTTAAATACATTTTGCTGTATTTCAAACGAGTTAACGTGAAGAATTGTATATTTGCTTTACGTATGCATTCTAGTTTAATTACAAGGTTAAATGTTTGTATTCTATATATAAGTATATATTAATACCTTTACTGTCTGAATTTTTTAGTAATTATATGGGTATAAATGCTTTGAACAAGAGAATTTGTTTTAATTATATGTCTTAACAAATTTAAGACATATATTTGTGTTAACAAGCGTGATCTAAATGAGTCTCGTTACATTTTGACAATTTTTTAATGACCATTAATCTATAAACCAATAGCCATTTAAAAATAGAAGAACATTGGAGATTTTGTTAGCATATTACTTTTTTAAAAATTTTAAGAAATGTTTAAGTTAAGAAAGCACGTTAAAACTACGATCTCGCAGATTTAGTTAACGCTTTGATCCATTTGTTACTAATCAGATGACAGTGGAAATAACGACTCCTATTTACATCATAGAATTTGGTTATAAGTAACTAATTCCACATTTCTGCTTAAATTTTCTTCATATGCATTGCGTTTTATTTGACGATTTATCCTTTTACTTGGTTAACTTCTTGCGCATTTCCTGTAGAAATATTAATAATCATTGAATTTCTTTAATCAAGGGATTGAATCCATTGTATTGAAATATATTTCTATTTATTACTAGTGATAATCGTTGGTAGTGACGTATTTGCTTACTGTATGGATTTTAGAACTGAAAGCTTCCGTATCCTTAACAAATGGTGATAATTTTCAATAACTTTAGAGTATACTTCATTCTTTGAAACAACCGTAAAAGTTTTTATATATTTAGAAATTTGATGTTATTTGTTTGTCAATTTCATGAACTGATACTAAAAAATTTAGATATTTAAATTTTTTAACTTAAATCTCGCATAAAGGTATCTTTTTTAAATAATTTATTACTGTTTAAAATGTGTTTAACTTTTTATACCGACTGTATTTTAATAATGGATGTAAAAATCGTTAGAAGTTGAGCTAATGTTCAATTTATTTCACGTTCAAATGTACCCAATGGAGATTTATTAGTATATGTGTTTGCTCCAAATGCACATATCTAACAAATCTCTTTTAGGTTTCATTACTGTTTTATATTTCGAAAGGTAAGTATAAAACATTTTAAACCTGATATTTTCACTAAATTATTTTTCCAAGTCATTTTATAACTTTTTAAGATATACTTTGAGCTATTTGAAGACATTTTGTCAGCTTCGGTATATCCAAAACTGATTTTTGGAAAAGTTTTTATATCAAAAGGAGATATGCTCTTCATTTTTACTTTCTAAAATCTGATAAAAATGTATGATTAAGAAAATGCTACCGAATTTTGGTAATATAAAAACCGTTCTAAGAAAAAGTATGTTATGTCACACTTGTTACCCTCTTCTCAAGGGCAATAGGTTTCATGTAGCAAAACGGTAAGCTGTAGAGCTCGAACTATCCTAATGTTTAGTTTTTTCCTCCATGTTAATTAATGGTTTTTTTATCAATTAGTAGAGTTCAGCAGCAAATGATTTTGTCGGTTTCGAGCTCTATAGCCTGGGCTTATAAGACTCCGAATGGCATTCGAACTCACGGAAAGCCGCCACTGTGTGTAAAAATGAAGATATTGTGTCCTGTTATTAACCTTTGTTTCTTTTAATTCTTGGATTCTGTTTGTAAACATAGAAATAGAGGATTGTTCGAATGTGGTAGATTTATAGCTATTATACTCGGAAATAACTCTGTAATGCTTTTGAAATAAATACTCAATTGCTAAGAAAAGTTGAGATTAACAGTTCATCGCCCTCTACAACAGTTGTCTTTAAGTGAATAGAAGGTATGGATGAAATGTATAAGATACTGAGAACAGTCGGTGCAACATTTTTAAGCTGCAATGTAACTAGTAAAGCTGAGGCAACAGGTAAGCTCACAACCCGCCCTCCCTTCTAGGTGTAGGTATTTTTATACATTTTTTATGTCACTAAGCCCTCTAGCGGCGACCAGAAAGTCCAAAACAGCGCCACCTATCCGATGTCATGGCAAACTACGGAAAAAAAGGCAGTATAGAAAGAAACGCAACCAGGACAGGAATAAAAAGTTCCCAACTCGCCCTCCCTTTGATGTGCAGTTACTTTTATACATTTTTTATGTCACTAAGCCCTCTAGCGGCGACCAGAAAGTCCAAAACAGCGCCACCTATCCGATGTCATGGCAAACTACGGAAAAAAAGGCAGTATAGAAAGAAACGCAACCAGGACAGGAATAAAAAGTTCCCGACCCGCCCTCCCTTCGAGGTGCAGTTACTTTTATACATTTTCTATGTCACTAAGCCCTCTAGCGGCGACCAGAAAGTCCAAAACAGCGCCACCTATCGGATGTCGTGGCAAACTACGGAAAAAAAGGCAGTATAGAAAGAAACGCAACCAGGACAGGAATAAAAAGTTCCCAACTCGCCCTCCCTTTGATGTGCAGTTACTTTTATACATTTTCTATGTCACTAAGCCCTCTAACGGCGATAAGAAAATCCACAACAGTGCCATCTATCTGATGCCATGGCAAACTACGAAAAATAAAAGTATGCATAGAAAGAAACGCAACTAGGACATGGATAAAAAGTTCCCGACCCGCCCTCCCTTCGAGGTGCAGTTACTTTTATACATTTTCTATGTCACTAAGCCCTCTAGCGGCGATCAGAAAATCCACAACAGCGCCACCTATCGGATGTCGTGGCAAACTACGGAAAAAAAGGCAGTATAGAAAGAAACGCAACCAGGACAGGAATAAAAAGTTCCCGACCCGCCCTCCCTTCGAGGTGCAGTTACTTTTATACATTTTCTATGTCACTAAGCCCTCTAGCGGCGACCAGAAAGTCCAAAACAGCGCCACCTATCGGATGTCGTGGCAAACTACGGAAAAAAAGGCAGTATAGAAAGAAACGCAACCAGGACAGGAATAAAAAGTTCCCGACCCGCCCTCCCTTCGAGGTGCAGTTACTTTTATACATTTTCTATGTCACTAAGCCCTCTAGCGGCGACCAGAAAATCTACAACAGCGCCATCTATCGGATGTCATGGCAAGCTACTAAAAAAATTATGCATAGAAAGATACGCAACTAGGACGGGAATGAAAAGTTCCCAACCCGCCCTCCCTTCGAGGTGCAGTTACTTTTATACATTTTCTATGTCACTAAGCCCTCTAGCGGCGATCAAAAAAATCCAAAACAGCGCCACCTACCGGATGTGAAACGTACGGAAAAAGATTATGCATAGAAAGAAACACATACTGGGTATTGTGGAAAGTACCCACCCACCCTCCCTTCTAGGTGTAGTACTTTTATACATTTTCTTTGTCATAAAGTGCTCTAGCGGACACTTAAATTGCATAACAGCGCCACCTAGTGGTGTTACAAAATCTATTTTGTTATAGTGTTTTGTAACATGACTTTTAGATGACAGAGTTAAAGATCTCAAAGTGACCTCTCTTTTAAATGCAGTTCCTTTTATAGTTATTCGATGTTAAAAGCCATCCAGCGGTCGAAAACAAATCGGATGAATATATATATTTATCCCCTATCCCTCTATCGATATCATATTAAAGAATTTGTGGAAACGATTACACTTAGTGGGGTAATTAAAAAGTGCGGTTTCTCCCCTTAGAGCAGAGTGTACTTTATCAAATAAGATCCTGGGGAGAACCGATCAATGTGTTAAGCTCCCAACATTCATCATAATTCTTAGTTTCTTTGACAGTGAACTCACTATAGTAATCAGCTCTGTTAGTTTTTCTATTAGTTGATAGCGAAGTTGAGTCGGCAAAGGCGCCGATATCAGAACTGGAGGGTTGTGAGTTCAAACCAAAGATCCGTCATATTCATTAATGACATGTAAAATAGGTTAGTGGTTCCCATGTCCTCTGGTTTGCGTTTTGGAGTGCTACGGTCTACTTTTTGCAACACGAGGGCTAATGAGACCGGGACCTACTGCCTAAACCAGATTCCGAACGGCTACGAACATCCATGCCATAGTGGGATTCGAACCCACGAACTCCGGTTCCGAAGGCCAGCACCCTAACCATTCGGCCATCTTTCGGCTCCATGCCCTCTGGAGTTGGGGTTATTCCTTAAGCTCCGGGTGGTGCTAAATCAGTAACAACTTTCCAGTCGTGTTTGGCTTTAAGGTATCTATATCCACTACCAGCTGCAGTGAAAACAGTGAAAAAAAAATGCCACCTTAAATACAATTTTATTGGCAATTTATAGCCTTTTTTTAATATTGTTCTCTAACAAAACTGCATATTTTGTTGACCGCTATATTATAGAAGTGCACAATATTATTTCCTATAAATGGAACATAAAAAATGCATCAAATTATTACTTGGGAATAGAACCCGACCACAATATGCAAACCACTATATAATCTGGGCGATTGAAAGTATAAAATAAAGGGGGAACATTCTTACACTGATTTTTCATCATCTTAAATATTAGATTTGATTCATACTCTGCTATATCGGGAAACTTAGAATTTTCAAACAATATCGTTAGCAGATAAATATCAGCTCAAAGGTGGTACTTTATTGCGGTCAACAGAACGTCGTTTTACGTCGACTTCGTAAGTTATGAGGTCGATCGGTCGAGATATTTTTAATAAGGTGTATATAAAAAGTCAAATATTAGTAAAGAAAATAGTATTATAATATTTAATACTTACCTTTCAAAAACATAACAGTTCTGAAAGTAATCCAACCGAAAAGAGATTTTTTAGATATGTGCATTTGGAGTAGACACATATACTAATAAATCTCCATTGGGTACAATGTGACGCGAAATGTTTATACAAAAGCATCGAAATAAATCATACATTAGCTCAATTATAAAGGAAACTTACTGTTAGTTCCCCTAAACATGAAATTGACAGACAAATAACAAATTTCTAAATGTGTAAAAACTTTTAGGATTATTCCAACGAGTGAAATACATTCGAAAGTTATTTGAATTTTCTATTACAAATAATTTTGGCCCACAGATGTTAAGGATATGGAATCTTTCAGTTGGCCAATCAGTTCTAAAAATCATACAATACGTTTGTACTACCAAGGGATATCATAACTAATAAATTTCAAAATAATGATACAATAGATTCAGTCAGTTGATTCAGGAAATTTAATGATCATTAATATTTGTATATACCTTTTTACAAACTCACAAGAAATGTAGTTAAGAGTAAAAAGATAAATTGCCAAACAAAATGTATATGAAGAACATTTTTTTGAAAATGTGCAATTCGTAAGTACCAAATTCTAGAAGATAGATATGCTGAACACTGTCGAGATGTAATCTGACCTTAAGCAGCAGATGTCGATCCGATTATTGAAAAATTGATCAAATTTTCTTGCTAGAGCTGTTAAAACGTAGTTTTAAAGTTATCTCTGACCTTTAAAATTTAGAAATGTTCAATTTTAGCTGCATGTTGAAAAAATCTGGAGCGCTCTTTACATTTTGAATGGATAAATTACACAATGATTCATTTAGCTTACGCTCGTTAAAATAAATATAAACCTAGCGAGTCTTGTTAAAAACATTTATAGATATATAAATACTTAATTCAAACTGAAAACCTATTAATATATATTTATCTACAAAATAAAGACATTCAGCCTTGTTCTGAGTCGAACTCTATTATAACAATACACAACTTATAAGAACAAAAAAATTCTATTTCTAGAGAATTACTCAACTTTTTTTTAAAAATCGTTTCCAAAGCTAAGATATAAACGTAGCACATTAAAAATATTTCATCGTGACATCACAAACAAGTCATTTAGTAATGTGACCACGTACCCCTGACACTTGTAATAAAGCTAAAATGCACCGTATAAATACCCAATGCCTATTAATATGCAACTATAATTATTTATGCCCTCTGGATATATTTATTGAAGCTTGCAACACATACATAACGTTTTAAAACTTTCTTAAACATTCTATACATAACGTTTTAACACTCATCTTAAACTTTTAAAACTAAGGAAAAAGTGAATTACATAAAGAATATACAGCGTTTCCACCTTTTCTTTATGCGATTTAAAGAAATCTTCCGTATAAAATAAAAATTAAACATCCACACTTTAATTTTTTAAAGAAAAGATATTATAGCTATAGTAGTATTGAAAAGATAAAAATGCAGTAAATGAGTGTTCCCGATGCCACATTGACAACATTGCATACTTACATAATGGCTTTTGTATTTTCGGTAAATCGAGCTCATTAAAATAAAAGTTTAAATGAACGGGACAGACTGAAGGAAAAAAAATCCGGTTTTCATTTATAGACACTAGTGTACGAATTGTTCAGTTAAACTAGTTTGGAACAAAACAAGGGACATTCTGTCGAGCAAAAAATTTATGCACCCAACACCCGCTCAATTTTAAGAGGACATGATTCATTTTTCAAAAACAAGTTTATTCGAAGTATTACAGAAAATACTGGAATCTTACTTTTTAACACTTTTGCTCCAAATCGTCTTTTGATATCTATTAAAGCTCCTTACATAAGTCTGTAAGTGGATTTTTAGATATCTCTAGATTCAAGTTTTATAAAAACATTGCTGATACAGTGAAACCAAGTATTTTAACAGTTTTTTTTAAAATTTATATCAGTGTATAACATAATGAAGCAACTTTTAGCTTATTAACAATGTTATCCCATATATTATAAAATAGCTATATACAAAACTTAACGCTTTCATCATCAACACAAAATGAATAGAATAACTTTAAAATTATGAACGCATGGAATTTGGAGGAAAACAAATATTGAAACAATGCCATTTATAGTGCTCATTAATTTAAAACAAGGACCTATAAATGAAGTTATATACATAAATTTAAAAACAAAGAAGATACTGATTTCATATTTTCCCATTAATGTTTATAAGATGAGGCAATTTAAATAATTCGAAAATTTTAAATTTAACATTCTTTTAAATTGACTCAATTGTTCGAAACCAAGAGGAAACAGTGCAAGAATTTACCAACTTTTTAAAAAGAATTCGTGTGTATTTACCTTAGATATCGGTTCGGTAGACGGCCATGAGAAACTTCGTGTATCAAAGAGAACCCCGTAGCTCTGAATGACACTGGACTAATTGATTTGTGCAGAAAAAAACATGACGTCATAGTCTATGACGCTGATAGTCTATATCAGCAGAACGCATTGCCATTAGATAATAAAACATCATATTAATCTTCTTACAACTGTTAATGCCCCATTTTTCTGTACCCTTTTCAATTCATTGCTGTAAGGTTGAGAACAGATTTCAAAAGTCGAGAGGTATAGCAAATTAGTTGTTTTGACCTTGCGCATTAGTATATTCTCCTTTTTAACAAAATTTAGAGATAACCAAAATTAACAAAAGTGCAAAGCACTTTACAAAACTATTTTCACGTTATAAAAATATAGAACAAAGGCCTGATTTCACCGTTATAAATAATCAGATATTAACTACGCATTTAATTATAGAGAATTAAAGATAATCGTAAAGTCAATCTTGTTTCAAGAGATTAACTCTGCAGTTCGATTGAAAAGCGTTTAACCCCCGATTAGCTCTAATCATTAATCTAATTATTGTCCCAGTATAGCAGAGTACGTATCAAATCAATTCTATAAGATCCAGAAATATCAGTGCAAGACTGTTCACCTTTTTAGGATACTTATTTCATACATTCAACCACCGAGAATGTGTAGTGGTTAGCATATTGTACTCGGCTTGTTTCCCCGACTAAGGTTTGGATGTATTTTTGCTGTCCCTCTCATAGTGAATAATGTTGGCCTTTTCCATAATAAAACAACCAAAAAAAATCTACAGCTTTTTGTATTGGCCATTGTTGAAAAAGGCTCTAAATTGTAAATAGAGTTTTACACTTTTTGGTGATCATTTTTTATGATTTTTTTAACTGCACTTGGCAGTGCAGTCCAATATTATAATCCCAAACACCGATGGAAAGCTGTTACATATTTAGCACTACCTGGAGAACGTGTAGTTTTAGGATTTTGGTTTGGTTTGGTTGTGGAGTGCTACGGTCTACTTTTTGCAACACGAGGGCTAATGAGACCGGGACCTACTGCTGAAAGCCGATTCCGAACGGCTACGAACATCCATGTCATAGTAGGATTCGAACCCACGAACTCCGGTTCCGAAGGCCTGCACCCTAACCATTCGGCCATCGTTCGGCGTGTAGTTTTAGGAATGATTCCCAACTTCAGCGGACACCGGGGCCATGAATCTATTTCACGTGCTACTATTCAATTTGACGGATCTTTTGATTGAACTCTCAACCCTCTAGTTCTGCAATTGGTACCTTTGCTGACTAATTTCCGCTATCAATTTAACTACCAGGAAACTAACAGAGAGCGCATTACTATAGTGAGTCGTTAGATCCACCGCTAGGGGGAAGAAAGTATAAAAATTAACTGCGATGGAAATTTGGAACCTTACCACGTTGAAAGGTTCTTTTCAGGATCTTATTTGATAAAATATAGTGGGGAAAAAGCGCACTGCTTAGTTACCCCACTAAGTGTAACCGTTCTTACAAATTGGTTAACATAAGACCGATATATGGCGTTGTCATCCGATTTGTTTTCGGCCACTAGAAGATTTTTCGCATAGAAAATGTATAAAAGTAGCTATACCCAGAAGGGAAGGTGTTTTGGGAATACTCTAGCTTACAATGTTGCTCACGCTCTTCTCATTCCTCCCCAGGTTGCCTATCTTTCTATGTATAATCGTTCTAAGAGTTTGAAGTGTGCTATGCATCCGATAGATGGCGCTGTTTGAGATTTTTGGCGACCACTAGAGGGCATATGACATAGAAAATCTATAAAAGTAGCTACATCTAGAAGGGAAGACACTACTATCGATTTTTATCCTCAATATCGTGTTGCAATATATCTGTTATGTCTTATTCCACGCAAATCCAGAAATCTGACTTAGAGGGCTTGGCCCAGGGAAGTCAGGTATGAGAGCTCCTGAGCGATGTCCTGAGCGGGAAGACACGCAGCGCATGATGTTGCATGGGTTCTTCTCATAACTGCATATATGAATTGCATTGTAATTGGAATATTGAACACTAGGTGCAAGAAAAGGCTTACTAAGAGAGGGATCACTTTCTTCCTCTTAATATGATGAATGATTTAACTGTTGTCAATATTTGTAATTATTCTTATTGTGACTTAGGCTAGCAATCTATGTAGACGATAAAATTTTTGCCATATTTAGAGGAAGAAATATATGGCCGACATTTCAGAATTCAGGAAAGAATAGATGTGCAATGAAATAAGTATAAAAATATAAACGTTTCTTAGAAAATGAGAATTTTAAAAGTACTGCAGAGTTATTTCTCAGTAAAATAGCCATAGATTTACCACAGTTCCGAATATCGAACACAATCCTTGGTTTCTAAGTTTTCAATCAGAATTTAAGAAAAAAAAAGTTAACATGGCTCACAACTATCATTTTACACAACATGATGGCCTTTCGCGAATTCGAATCCCGTCGCTGGCGTAGAAAACTTATGGAGTCTTATTAGCCCAAAAGTAGACTACAGAGTTTCTAAACCGGCGGAGTCATTCGCCACAAAGCTCTACTAATTGGAAAAACACTAAACTAAATTTCAAATAGCAGAAAGCTATGAGAAAGTTTAGAGCGCTACAGTCTACTGTTTGGATACAAGAGACCTATTGTCCTTGGAGGGGGGTATAACATACTTTGATTAAATAAGTTTTTAAGTTACCAAAATTCGGAGGCTTAATTAGGGCGAATTTCTGAATCGTAGGTATTTTTTGATTAGTTTTTAGAATGTAAAAATGAAGACAATTTCCTTAACTCATTTTTTGATCAGTTATACCGAAGCTGACAATGTTTTTAAATATTCCAAAGTATATCTTATGAGTTTATAAAATGACTTAATAAGTGGGCGTAAAAATAATCAAGAATTTAGTAAAGATATAAGGTTTTAAATGTTTCATACTTACCTTTCAAAATATAGAAAAATGATCCAACCGAAAAGATTTTTTAGATATGTGCATTTGGAGGAGACACATATACTATTAAATCTCCATTGGGTACAACTGGACACGAAATAAATAATTAGCTCAATAATAAGTTCAATAAACAATAAAGCGTGGGAATCATTTTCTATAGCTGCTCTTCTGCGTCGAGTTTATTTCATTGTTTCGTCAATGATCCAGTATGATATTTGGAAATTTTCTCAATATTGTAATTCATTTAAGTTTAACTTATATTTATTGTATTTATATCGAGGGTGAGAGTTATGCCACATAAAAACGTTTTAAATCCACATAGGAGTCCATCGGTATGAGAAAAAAATATCCATTCTAATCGTTTTACACCGTTATCTGACATCTTTATTAATTTTTAGATTTTGCTTGCAATTTTCCTCATTTTAATGAATTTATGTATATGTGTATGTGCATGTTATATACATTAATAAAGAAGCCTACTAATACAGCCAGTTGATCGATTTTTCTTATTTAAAATGAGTGTGAGAAACCTTTAAAGGTTTATTATTTTGAAGAAAATCCCCAATACTCCTATTTTTTTCTACATTCGAGAAACATTTTTCCATAAATTTTTAGTATGCATTGGTTATGGAGGAAAATTTAGTTCTTGATTAAATTCTATTTATTTTTAAATGGGATATTTTTACAAGTTATTTACACTTCAGTGAGCAATAACCACTTGGTCTTTTCTACAACCCCTCGACATCACTCGTGCATTCCACACTTGAATCTCGTACATGGAGAGAGAACCACCTTCAGCTGACTCCTAGGGACCTCTGATGAGGGCAGGCCCGAAAGTGCTTTTTACATGTAATCATAGTTGTAAACTGATAAATTTTCTGTATTCACAAGTTTCTTTTCTTTGTTTCCATGAAAAATGTTTCATTGAAATTCTTTGAATCGACGCTTCCTTCTATAATGTTGTATTGGCCATAGTAACCTATCTTTGAAAAATGGAGTAGGATTAAGAATTTTTTTTCTTGTGAGTGCGTATGTGTGTATTTGATTAGGATCATCCTAGATATTGAAACGTCTCAAGTTATAATCTGATTTCAAAAACATGAAGAAATTGTATATAGTAAAGGGGGATTACAAAATTGCCTTTTCTTTAGTTAATATCATTCAAGTGCGAAGTGCTCATCAGAACAGATATCTAACAAATTTTTTTGTGTTACTAGGGTAGTTAAAAAAATCATTGGCAATTTATTACACCCTTTCACAAATTAAAATTTTCCATACAGAACCTTCATTATCATCTCTTCTTATTTTTACAGCATCTGAACTAACAGAGAACTTTTGTTCTTTAGGTTTCACACTAGAAGAAATCAACCTTTCTTCGAAACTGTACAAAATCGGACCATTTCTTTACTTTTCATGTTTTTTTTTTATAAACTAAGAGACACATTGTAACCAAATATAAAATTAAATCTTAATTTTTAAAAATAAAAAGACAGTTCTGAACTGTAATTTAGATTCTGATACTGTAGAGCATGGTGGCATTTCAAATGGCTCTTTATATTAGACCGTAGCCTTCGAAGAAACTAGACCAAATTGCACATCGATATCGTTTCACTGATTATTTTGTCAGATTAATCCCCGAGAAACCAAAATAAGTAAATAAAATAAATTAAAAACTGCCAGAAATATCATTTTGCGGCTTTTTCTTTTTAATATTTTATGATATATTGGGCAATCAATACGATTCCGAGCAATCATTTTTTATCCCGTATTCACCAAAATATCATTCGCCTCCGATATTAGAAGAACGAGCAAGTAGCAAAATATCAACACTTGTACGTATCGCTTACTGTTGCGATCAAGCAGTTAAGGTCAGTTATCTTGATATATCCCAATATTTTTCCAATAAACCAGTAGCAGGTGCGTTGAACAACCGAGTTCATCCTCGCCTATCGTGAGCAGTGAATTTCTGGTTTTGACCCGACTAATTTGATTAATTCGTTATTGGGATATATTCGGATATACTAAAGACCTGGAAGGAGACGTGAACTGCAAATTTTCTAGCTTGCGTTTGTGTCAAGTACGTGGGTAAATGCGCGAAGCGGACGCCAAACGAATGCAGTAACTTTAAAAATATTTTATCTGGAATATTAAGGATGTCTTTCGGTGATCCTCGTTATCGCGCTCGAGGGAAAATAGTCTCGCCGTGGAGTGATACATTGACAGAGAAGAATTTTAATATTGTTATCGTGATACTTAAAAAGAATATGAATATGTGACAATATATTGATAAACGATCCAGGCCTAATGTATGTGTATGTGCACACATACATATACACATTTTAATTTTATCGCATTATCTTAACTTTTCTGCATATAAGATTTGAAATCTGTATTTTAAATATTTTAACAGTTTTTGAATGCATCTTTTTTTACATTTATAGGCGCTTTTCATAACAAATGGAAACTTTAAATGGAGTTTTTCCCATGCTTGTTTTTACTTTAATTCTATGAATTAAAATACTAAAAACTTATTTAAGACAAGAGTTAAAAGGAAAATTATACAGGTTTTCTACATTGCATAGAATAAAATGCATGAAATTATCAATAAAGTTATTTCTTTTTATATACAAATATATACAAGACTGTCAATTTTCATTATTTTCACTCATTAATTTTTTTTTGAGTAAATATTACGAAACGTTTTAGCATTTTAAATTAGTTATTTAAACAGACTTACTTTCTTGAATATGATTTAAATTAGATTAAAAAATGTAAAACAATTACAATGTTTATAGGCGTAATACTGAAAGAGTTGGTACCTTTCAAGAGTTTAAATGATCATTAGTCTAACGTATTTTAAATGCATCATATAGAAAACAGTTCAGCTCCTTTTAAAATTATTTCTTTTACAAGTATCTTAACGTTTTAGCGTCGAAATAAAATTAGTTTGTTATTTTAAGCAACATTTTTAAAAATAACAGAAAAGATACACAAAGTGAAACAAAAAATGAACTTACTATGAATATTACTTTTGAAAAATTTATATTAGAAATTAAATTTTTATATCAAATTTAGGTAAAATAACTATTTAATCCTATAAACTTAAAACTTTAAATTTAAAATTTCAGAATTTTTAAAACTGAAAACTGGTAAGAAAATGGATTTAAAGAACATTCTTTCTGATTCTATAATATACAATGTATTATTCGTTTAATCATAATTTAAGGTCACAGAATAAAAGCAATGATTAGCATCTATTTGATATAAAAATTCGTTTGTAATTTGCAAAAGTTTTTTTTTTCAGATCACTGGGTACCTACTTTGTCTACCTATTTTATGTTTTATTAAAAATGTTTTGCTACACATGGAAAAAACTAACAAATGTTATAAAGCTAGAACACCTTAGTAATGATCAAGGAAATATTTAGAGTGAATGAAAAATTAGGTACTATAAAGTCTTTCCTTTTCGAAAGGTATTATTGTCTCTCTAAAATAAATCTGAAAGGGTACCGTGTCCCCTTAGATCAGGGATGGGCAAACTCTGGCCCGCCGGAAGGTTTTATTCGGCCCTTGGATAGAATTTTAAGTTGCCGGTCGAGACAAATTAAAAGAAATATATATTTATACATTATATATCCATCTCCTTTTCTACTTTGCTTAAATATTATATACCAAATTTATTATCTCAAGCCCAGAAGATCAGCCGTATATTTGCTTGTTTTACATCAACAAGTGTTTTCAACATTGAACCTTAGAAAGAATCATTTCAGAAGTAGACTGACAGATGAGAATTTAGCATCGTTCCTTAAAATCAGTACATTTCACTTCGAACCTCAGTATAAGGAACTTTTAAAAATGAAATCGCAATTTCATTCATCTCATTTACGTATTTATACCGTTAGGTACTTGTATATTGTCTTTAAAATTTCAGAAAAATTTATTTTGCTCCCCCAAATTTATTTTCTCTCGATTTCTGGCCCGCGGCCGAAAAAGTTTGTCTATCCCTGCCTTAGATCGAAATATTTCGCCTGAAACATTGCGTGAGGCTACGACAGTTGGTCAGATATAATGTATTTTTTGATCTATTGGATTTTAAGCTAAATGTAGCGTTTCGAGAAAACATTAACCTTTCAAAAGCTTCGCTACTTAAGCAAAAACACGTCATTTCTGAAGGAAGACTCTTCCACTCTTTCTTTTCCAGCTAATTATAGACACTAAAATAACTAAGGGGAGTAGTTATTGTCCAATGTCAAAATATTTAAAATTCATTTCCTCTTCAAATCAAAGGCAAAGCTTCAATTTTCGCTGTATAAGGTTTCCCAGTGTTTGTCCCTTAAATTCCAATTTTGATTCTAATTATTGAAATTTAAATATTTCATTTAATTTGTGATGTACAGTTTGAACAATTTTTGCTTTATTAAAGTAACTTTGTTGCAAGTGGTATCTTGAAATGTCATTGCAACATTAACTAATTTAATTCGATTAAAATAATTTACTTTTAGAACAATTTTTTGCAAAGTTTGGTTTTATTTGAAGCTTTGTGGTAAAAGTTTTGCTACTCGAAGATGACGGGACCTATTTTCTTCTTGTAGTAGCCACTTGCCCGTGAAACGGGTGAAGATGCATTGCATTTAATTCGCCCATTGTCGTGAGACCTGTCTATATGGTCTCATTTACTCGAGATTATTAGGCCAGGACATACTACTTAAAGCAGATTTCAATAGGCTACTAACATCTATATCAGTAGTGGGACTCGAATTCGCTGATTCTAGACTCAAGGCAGGGCCCTACCAATGCGAACATCGCCCACCCTCCACTTTTTTAACAAAAGAAATCCTGAACAAAATGTATTAGTTTATTTACGTAATAAAGTAAAATATAAACAATTAGTTTATTATTTAAAAATAAATTTTAGCATACATTTTTAAGACGACTGAACTAATTTGGCAGGCTTTCGGAGCTTCATACGACGGCAAGTTGGATGTTTTCTTCTAATGAGGATAACAGAATCTTAGAGTTAACACGCAACGCACATACCTTTGTACCTTTTAATAAGCTTCTTCTTGATATTACGAAATCTGTGGAAGGAAATTTAATAGGTATTTAAACAAAACCACTAACATTTAAAAACATACTGCTTGAAAAATAAAAGTTAAATTTTCCAAGTGGAAGCACTTGAGACCAAGCCCTGGCCACCCACATCGGAGTTGATAACATATTTTGAAGAATACACTTTCTGAAGTTATCATTGCACCATTACTGCAACGTATATAAAGAACTAAAGTCTTTAGCAAAGTGGCCTTTAGAAAAAATATATTAAACTCAGACTGATAAAGAACAATTAAAAAAGAGTTAAAAGTCGTCGTTGGCTGCAAAAAGTAAAAACTTCAATTTTTATAGACGAGTAGAATAATATACACAAGGTAAAAAAAATAAGCAATGCAAGATGTTAATGTTTAAAAAATATTTTGATATCAGCGAATTTACCCCATGTTGTATATGAAAATATTAGCTCACATTCAAAGAAGATGCGTGAAAAAATAGCAGTACCAAAGAGCATCACAAGAAATTTTAAAACTTAGTTAGGAAATTCACATAATTTTTCTACATACAGTTATATTAGTCGTGCGGACCACGAATTTGACAACCCTGATCTAGTCTACATTATTAAAGTACAATATCCTTTTATATGACGACTTTATCGAAAATGAAATATAAATTTCTCTTTACAAACATGCATTTTTAAAGTTTTCTCCCCCCATTTTGTTTTCTATGCAAGCCATCCTTTCCAAACTACGAGTTAAAAAAAATATTTTGGAATTCTCTTTTTTAAAAATTCCATCTCGTAAGCACAATTCTTGGTATGAGTGTACTCTTCCCCACTTTCAAACAATCCTGTTCTAAGCAAAAACATACCCCCATTTCGAAATATGGAAGGTCATACTGCCGAGTTCCAGATCAATGAAATGTTATTGCACCAATGGCGATACTACACTGTACACTAGAAGATTATTCATAAATTCTCGATTATCCGAAAATTTCGATTATCCAAAGTAGGTTCGATCCCAAATGTACAAACGTCCCCTATTTCTCAGTCCGTAAAAATATTAGTTATTTAGAAATTTTCACTAAATGGAAATTCACTATACAGAAACTTAAATGCATATCATTTTAAACCCTTTTACAATGTGTGGAAGAATATAAATTTATCTTATCGCCAATTTGCCTCTTATTAATGAAGAAAATATTTGGTTTGGTTTGGTTTGGAGTGCTACGATATACTTTTTGCAACACGAAGGCTAATGAGACCGGGACCTACAGCTTAAAGCCGATTCCGAACGGCTACGAACATCCATGCCAATGTGGGATTTGAACCCACGAACTCCGGTACCAAAGGCCAGCACCCTAACCAATCGGCCATCGTTCGGCAAAGAAGAAAATATTTGAGATTCATTTAAAGAGTTACTGACAAAGAGCTAATTTTTAGAAATTGTTAAAAATTTTCTCTATAATGCCAAAACTGACAACTTAATAAGTGGACCTCAATTGTATGACTTTTATAGTGCAACTGAGTTCACTTCAGATGGTATTTATGAGAACCTAAATATACAGGGTATAAATATGTCTGACAGTCCGACCTCAACGGCCTGAAGCTTCTGATCCTTATAATATCAAAGAAGCACTCGATATTCAGTTTATAGGACTCTGTACATACAAAGAAACTGATTCCTTCACAGATATATAACCATATTAGATTTTGAACCCTAGACATACAATGAGATGGGCTCGTCATTCATTTTATGCGATACTACAGACCAGTGTTTCTCAATCTTTTTTTGGATCATGCTCCACAGAATTGCTTTTAAATATCTGATGTCCCCACATGGTGAATATATTTAATTACTGTAGTTTCCAGATTATACTGATCTAGCCATGATGCAACTTTACAGGCTCTGTTAATATAAATTTAAAAAAGACTTAAGAAAATTAAGTTTTAAATAGGATAAACAGAGTAAAAGTACAATTCTGAGGTAATAAAAAGAACATTTTATTTTTTCCCAGTACAATACAGTGAAGGTAGGTATCGAATGTAGGCTACCGAAGTGGGACTTAAATAATAGGATGCACCTCAAAAAAATTAGTGAGACCCCTGCAATAATGACACCGGCACGACAGCTGATCAAAACATGATGCGCTCTTTATTGGTGTTAACGATTCTGCGCTGCTGAGCCATTAAACGCAAATATTTTTATAAATAGTTTTTATTCCTGTTCTACCGTGCTTTAACTGACCATTCTCAAGTTGTAAGCATATTATACCACCTAATTGGAAAGGGTTAACTTAATTGTCCTTTGAAATATCGTATGCCCCACATCGTGAACTACTGCTGTAGACTGTCAAATCTATCATTTCTCAAAGCGCAAACACAAGCAACCTTAATGCCCTTAATTTAGTCTTCCCCTTAATAATTTTACTCTAAGCATTATAACTATATACTGACCCAAATCAATAACCCTGTTCTTATCTCCCAGTAAAATTTGAACTAGAGGGCTTGTCTCAGTGAATTCAGTTCTCATCACCACTCTGTGAGCAAATCTACCTTATCAAGAATATGCAGTATATTTTTAGATTACTCAGTTGCTTCAATCGTGCCTCGATTCTGGTCTGTTTACCATGTTCAAAATACCCCCCTTCCCCTTTATCAACAGTACCAATAACAAAATTGCATTCACAAATCAGTAAATGAGAGAGAAGCACACTGACCTCAGAATGCAGTATAGCAGTGATCTCGTATGACGAATGTAAAATTTCAGATTGATCGAATCAAATATTATCAGAAATAAGAGAAATGGCAATGTTTGAGTCAAATGTTTTATATCATCCAAATATAAATATATGTATACATAATATTGTTATATATATATATATATATATATATATATATATATATATATATATATTATATCTTGGTTTAAAAACTGAATAATATGGTCCATATCACATCAGAAATGGGACTAAACTAGCTAACTTTATTGGAACATACAGATCGAAATACTCCAACTGAGAATCCCTCTAACGTGTTATAATGGTTGTACCGGGTGCCCCTGATTAAAAACTTTGTTACAACTTTATAAAAGGCTTTATGGTACTGCATCCTCATGGGATATATTGTACTTTATATACAAGAACAAAGGATTAAGAATTTTAGTTTGTACAAGGGGGGAATCAGATTGGGCGTCTGTTCATTGAAATAAATTTAAAAATTCAGCCACAAGATACCACTGACAGGAAATATTTGTACAAATTAGGCTTTCAGTAAAAGGCAGAAGGACACTTCATTCAATATTCTTATTCATGCAATGAATTGTTAAAAATTAAATCCGTGACATAGTAGTGTAAAACTAATATGAATCGATGACATCGAATAATAAATCCCCTTGCATGCCGTTTTTCTTGACTGATTAGTATAAATTTTTATATGTATTGTCTGTGAATATTTCTTATCAGCGTCATCTACCGGTGAATTCCCACTATTTCGCTAATCGCGCTATGTTTGGATGACAATGCATAACCGCTTTATACACACCAACATCAGCCACGCACCAACAGTGGTTTTGTTCTTGGGTGAGCCCATTGTATAAATGGAGGGAAATTTCTTTAACTTATTATAATAAGTTAAAGAAATATCCAAAACTGCTAAAATTCGAGACCCCAATTGGGGTTGCGACCTACAGTTAAAGAAACTCTAAACAAAGAAAATGTGCCGAGTATTATGAAATAGAGGAATTTGGAAATAAACATTTTATAATATCGAATTTGAAGGAAATACGCAATTCTTTATTATAGCAGTAAATAGGTGTATTGAGCAATGACTTACCTCTCTGTGCAGCAGCACGATATCAAAATAATTATTTCAATTATTAGAACAGCGAGCGCAATGAAGACAAACCAGCTGTAGTCATACCCCTTAGGCTGGGGAGAATCAACAATCTTTTCGCACCTTTCCCCCGTAAGGGTTTCAGGACACCTATATAAATAATTTTTAGAACTTTTTATAAAACAAAGTCTTTCAAATTAGTAAACAGCAAGGGTGTAAGATTTTTATGAATAAAAATAAAAAGCCCTTGTTGTTAATGTTAAAAATCGTTTACACGCTCCCATATACGCACACTGTATGCATGCATATAGAGTGGATCCCGCTTAACCCTTAATTTGACAAGATGTTTTTTCAAATATCGATTAAAATATATTTAAATAAATAATAATTTAAATAATAATGATTAATAATAATATATAATATATGTAATATATTATATATTATAGATAAAAATATATATTTATTATAAAGATTTTATTTGATTATTCGTTGTAGCGGACTTAGCCAAATTATGGGTTAAGACGTTATGTTCTTTTGGTCCCAATTTTATTCATACATCTGTAATAATAAATTGCCCTGGTTAAGAAATTTTTCTTTTGAACATTTTCCAGCTTAGTTTTATTTCCTCATAATCTCCTTTCCCATTTTAACGTGAGGCTTCATTATTATCATTATTATTACTTTTTCTGTTGCTGAATAAACGGACGAAAGATATCTTTACAGAACTATTTAATGGTAATAGAGAAAAGAAATAAATAGCATTTTAACGTTTGTTACAAATATTATTAAAAATTAGGCTGTTTTGACACCCTGCTTATCTATTAAACTCGTGAAATTTAATAACAGCTGTATAATATGAGCTCTACAAATGGAGCTGCTCTGGTAGTTATTTAATGTTTAAATTTTTTTTGTATGTAAAGCTGTTTTAAGTTGTTTTCCTAAGAAACAAACAAGTACGTACCTCATTTTGTTAATTTTTTGAAATGCACACAATTTTGAATCTCCATGTATATGTGCGTTTACATTAAATGTAGAAAGTATGAATAAAGACAATTATCATATAAAAAGTCTCGTTTTAAAAAGGAATATGAATAGAAAATTCAAATTAAGCAAGGGCATATTTACGATGGATAGTTGTTTTCCTGTGAAATTTAAATCAAAACAAAACATGTTATTTAAACACAAATAATCCATCTTGTATTGGGCCAAATTATCACACGGGTACCCAGGGGGAGGTATCAGCTCATATCTCATCGTTAATTGAATTTAAAACCATTGTAACTAAGGATCTCTTGCAAAACATTTTTCTGTAAACTTCGCAAGCAATTGACAAACTTTGAAAATTATGAGAAAATTTTTTTTAAGGATTTAAAGAAACTTTTAAAGTTTATTTAAAATATGAGCCGTGTTTCTAAAAAATCCTCTAAACTTCACTAATAGTCAAATAAAAGTTATAAAACAACTTACAAATCATTTCCAGTTATTTATGATGCAGTGCAATCAAGAATATTTTTATCAATATGTAGCTGGCCATTTAAATGCACAAGTCGCTAAGTTTAAGCATGTTCTTTATATAGTCAAAGTTAACGAACAATTCACCAAGTATTACTTTAGATATTTTAAAAGTTAACTCCAAAGTGGTTAAAATGTTTTGGCTGTTCTGTGTGTGAACATTTATTCTGTGGAGGTTAATATTTGTAGCCCCCACATTGGAATGCATGCCATTCCAATGAACAGTTGGATAAAGGCAGTAGTTTGGTGGTTGGTTGGTTTGAAGAACTACGGTCTACACAAGGGCTAATAAGACCTGAACATACTGCTTAAAGCTGATTCCGAACATCCATGGAAGCAGTGGAATTCAGACTCACCAACTGTGGGACTAAAGAACAACATCCTAGCCATTCGGAAGTCAATAGTCTGAATCCGATGTGATACATATGCTGTTCAAAATAGAAAAAAGGAGCATGCAGAGATATTC
Organism: Pardosa pseudoannulata; assembly: GCA_032207245.1. NCBI lineage: Eukaryota > Metazoa > Arthropoda > Arachnida > Araneae > Lycosidae > Pardosa > Pardosa pseudoannulata. The sequence goes on from CM063502.1 coordinate 12,960,675, forward strand.
TCCTCAAAAGAATGTAAATTGGACCCAAAAGCCATTAGAAAATCGCAACTTTATATGTTATATCATCTCTCTCTATTAAATCTGCGAAGAAATGTGCGGCCGAGTCTAAATGTTACTGTGAAAGTGACCAGTATGATAACTTAAGGGCAGTTAATTCTCACGTGTTTAATTTTCCGATAAGAACAATGACATCGTATATACATATCTATATAAAAGGTACATGTTTTGGAAGATCAGTGTACGAAAGATACGTGAAATTGCTAACATTGAAGGGATACCAAAAGCGTCTATTACACTTCGCTGAAGTAATTTAACAATTATTTTTTTCACATCGGCACGAGATAACTTAGTAGCTGGAGCCTAGAATGGCGAAAAGGACTGAAATGCCGGCTCTGAGCACTGGCAGGCGCTCACAGCATCTCAGCATTTTCCTAATTGATAAACGTTTTCACAGTCCAATCAAACTTTTGCTTCTAAGACGGGTATTAGGCACTCTGCCCAGGTAAAACGAAAATTCCACTCCTTGCATACGGCGCATATCGGAAGTTGCGGCTCGTACATAAAAATACTGACCGTGCAAGACAAAAGAAGTATGGCCTTCAACCGGACGCGCTGTGCTGTAGAAACAATGTTGGAGTACGACAAAGCTGGACCTAAGCCTAACCTCTTACTTAGCAAGCAGTCTTTGGCACGATCCTGGGTATTAAGACATTTTGAACTACCTTTGCGATTAATTCTTGTGTGTTTAGTTTTTGCAGTTTTCAACGAGTCTTTTTAAAGTTGTGTTAAATTTTGAATTGATTTTCTTATATAATTATCAAAACTTAACTGTCGTTACACGATTAATATATATATAGTTGTTTTGTTTAACTTAAGGATTCAATAAAGGATTGCAAGCTGTTTTCGTTTCGTAGTTACTTCCAAACCAATGCTGAGTTTACTTATGCTCAGATTTGAAATTTGTAAGTGTTACACTACTAACTGTTCTTCAGCAAACCACAGACAAGGCCAGATCAACCTTAGAAATTAGGGGAAGCACAGTAAGTAGCATTTTGAAGGTCCGGATAATCTTGGTTGTGATCCATCTCGTACCTTGTTGAAATCGTAATCACGATATAAATGTCTAAAATATTCTTACGCACTCTTGTCTATTTCATAATGTAAATAAATATTGTACATATACAAGTTTTTAGACTAGAACTTAATTATTTTCGGAATTCAGGTTACCCAGGATATTAAAATACAGATACACACAAACGCGAGTGCGTGGTGAAAAATCCCGTTTCAAAAGAGAAGTTGAATAAAACAAGTTTCAAACTTACTTGCAGACATAATTTCCATCCTCTACCACACATTCTACTCCTTTAGTGCAGAAAGTTTCAGGACACTTGGTTGACGAAGGCGAGGTGGATGTGGTAACAGGAGGTTTAAGCTCGCAATTGCCATTCTTTAGAAAATATCCCTCTGCACATGCGCAAACGTGATTAGAATGTGTCAATAGACACAAATGAGGGCAGTCAGAGTTCTCACATTTATTAATTCCTATGAAATAAATCGATGTTTTGAAATGCGCATAGAATATTCTGAATATAACGTGACAAATATTAAAAGCTAATATTAAAATATTTCGTAAGATTTATTCCGTGTTAATAATTTGTAAGATTCTTAAAAGTCGTATCAATGAAATTTAAAAAAGAAGTTTGGTTGATTTTTGAATTTGATCTTTGATATTTTTTGTCTTTGGTTGATTTGAATTCCCAAGAGCTAAATAATCTGAAACCCCTATTTAAAGCCAAAGGATTCAAAAATGTCCATAACTACAGTGAGGATTTGATTTGGTTTGGTTTGGGAGCGCTACGGTCTACTTTTTGCAACACGAGGGCTAATGAGACCGGGACCTACTGCTTAAAGCCGATTCCGAACGGCTACGAACATCCATGCCATAGTGGGATTCGAACCCACGAACTCCGGTTCCGAAGGCCAGCACCCTAACCATTCGGCCATCGTTCGGCAGTGTGGATTTGAGCAATTCCGTTAACAAAAGGCAAACCTTTAAAAGCCGAGCAACACTCGGCAAAAAGAAATACTTGTAACGAAATAAATGAAAGTAAGAAATAAATGAAGCTGAAGTCAAATTGCGAGTTAAAAGTACTAGAGTCAAATTTTACAACACGAGGGCCAACTAAATCTGTACCTTAAGATTAAAGCGAACACCAAGTGGCTACAAGCATGCACACCACCAGTAGAATTTTAACACAAGGACTACGGTACTTAAGATTTCCTACCTGTTCGGTTATCGTTGTCAAAATCATTAATAAAGATTTTCTAAAGATGATAGCTATAGAATCTTTGTATTATCTTTTGAAACATTATTCGATTCTAGATTTTTTTTTCTGCAATGATTGGAAGAAAGTATATGTTGGATTGATAATTACTATCCCGTTTGGAGGATAATCATCTTTTATGACTTAATTTTTTCCGTAAGTTCTGTATCACACGAGACAATGATACACAGTTTCGTGATTATTTCATGCTGCAGTCGGATGAAGATCTATGTTCTATATAGTATTTTCGTCCAATTATCAGTACATATTATCGTCTTGTGTGATATGGGCTTTAACGGAAGTTTAGGGAAAAACTTTCCGTATAAGCCTGAATAAAAAATTACAGTTTATCCCTTTCAGTATAAATAATTGATGGCTGCTGGAAATATAACTACCTATTGGTATATTGTATACAGCAGGCAAAGGGTTATTCAATATATGCTAAAAATATTGAACATAAAATGATTGTACTTTTACACGTCAGCACAGGTGATTTTACTAGTTATATTTTAAAAGGTAATTCCCCCCCTTTTTTTTAAACAGAGCATTTTGGAATCCTTCCAAGAAGTATACACCTACTCCGAGGATCAAAAAGTAAACTCTCGGTGTGCAATTATGAGAATTTGATAATTATTTTCTTATGTTTTTGTATGTTTCAACCTAAACATGGTGTTTAATTTTCATAGTTGGGAAACTTCGTGTGATATACTGTTACTTTTGTTATTGAAATTTTAGCATCCGTCCTGAAACAGTTGTTTCTAAAAGGCATTATTGAGGGATTAAACTCGTAGATGGTATGACATGCATTTTTTTAAAAATGGGTAAATACATCTCCAAAAATAAAGGTGTAGTTAGTAATAAAAAGAAATTTAGAATTTAAAAATATTTAAATGACCATTTCTCTTTTCTTACTGATTTTACCACGAATTTAAATATGAGGAAACAAACTTCAAAAATGAACTTACGATGGGTTTAACATAATGATTTCGTAAGTTACTTTATGTATTAAGTATTTATCTCACCTTCATTAACTGAACTGTTATGTATTTATGCTATTTAAAAGATATATATATATATATATATATATATTTAACATGATTTCAACTACTTTAAAATACTGTATATGATTTATAAATGTCAGTCATTCAGCTTACAAACAATTTAACACAAAACCTCTACTTTCAAATATAAAAGATATGCTACATAAAATTTGTGCATTTTAGTATATTCAATTTCTTACCTTTGGGTTGCATAATTTTGTGTACGATTAAAAGGACTTGCGCTTTGACATCATTCTTCTTGATTTGAGAACAATCCTTACCAGTGAATTTTTCGCATTTTACTATAATATCGTTGCCCCAGTCAGCCCAATATACATAATCCTCGAAAACTGTCATTGCATATGGAAAGTCCATATCATATTGTATAATACGTCGCCTGTAAAATGAAAGATATAAATGATTTACGTTACGATACTGCAGTATATTTCAATTATGTCTTAAAAATGTTTTGAAGTCCCGAAACTTGTACAATAAAAACTTAGTGAAATTTATACTCTAGCTATATTAATAGTTTATAACGATATTCTATAACCAAATTAATATACAGTCTTAATTCGTAAGTTTTAATTCTCAGAAATTTTCTTGGTTGTACTCGAGTTCCCATATTTTCCCAGATATCTATGTGATCATAATGAGAAGTCGATTCCATGAAGAAAAGAATTAAAAAGCATTATCAAGTTCTCAAGATAGAGATACTAGTTATCTTGGGGTTAGTTTCAAGCGTATTACCCAGAGAAATTTTTACCTTATTTTTCTTTATAAAAAGCTTAAAAGCTTATATATATTTCCCTAATTTTAGGAGATATTTAATCAGAAAATTTATATAAGAAGCAAAACAAAATTTAAAAAATCATCTGCAAATCTAGACGGATACATTAATTAAAATTTTCTTTCAAAACATACTTTGATTTCACATACATGATTCTTGATTGATACATACCTTTTCGTTCCATCAAAATTTGCCATTTCTAACGTTTGCAACTTTGGATCGGTCCAGTATATTACGTGAAGAACATGATCCACTGTCACTGATGTAGGCCTTCTTGTATTTTCTGACACTATAATCATCTGATTTGAGCCGTCCATTTCTGCTCGCTCGATCACGCCTGAAGCTTGGTGATCAGAAGTAATCCATGCGGTCCAGAACATGTATCTGAAATTGGAAAAACGCATTCAGGGATTTTCCACCAGTGTGCACTACCGTATTGTGTTGCTATATTGACAAGACTTACATTGAAATGATCATGAATTTATTAACTAGCCAAACGATACCGTTCAAAGGTGTTAGTGGATTTTAAGCTGGGGAAATTTGGCTGAAAATTGATATTATCATCAAACCCGATTTCTGGGATGGATATTTAAAGTTGGTCAGAATGGACTTTACACAGTAGGTCCCAGTCTGATTAGCCCTTGTTCAGCAAAACATTTATTGTAACGCTCCAAATAAGCAAAAAATCAATCTCAGAACATCCTACTGAGTCCGATACCTATTGTCTAGTAGTAGCCATCGATCTAAAACTTTTTATTTTCTTGAAAGATTCGTTTCACTTTCCTTCCGATGCAAAAGGGATGGTATGCATGGCATACGTGATTATGAAATTTTTATTAAAGTGTGAAATATAGCATGAACAATTCTCCTAGATTAGATAAACTAGCCCAGACTATATTTTTGATTCTTAGATTCTTTAACAGATCCTTAGAAACATTCCTGTTGAAATTTTAAACTCTCAGGGGAATGAAGAGATTTAAAGTTTAAGGTATTAGAAACTTTACTATTAGAATTTGTAGCTTTAAGAACTTTAAAATCTTATGACAATACCATATAACCAACCATACGCTAAACATATTTGTTACAATTTTGGTAAGAAAATACGAGCAATTTCATACATATTGGTCTTGAAACAGGTAATATTTATGAATTAGAAACTTCATGATCATAAATTGAAAGATTAATCTATTTTAATAAGCCTATACGGTTTCTTGGTGCATCTCTTCTCAATGTATTAAAAGCAAGTTTGATGAGCTAGGGGTGTTAAATTAACTTTGACTACTCGATAAGAAACAAAACTGTATCGTACTGTTTAATTATTTGTTAGTCTCAACATTCAATTAGTCATACTCGCCGCAGATTACGACAATCTGTTTAATCTTATTTTACCATAGAAGTTCTATCACAAAATGTTGAACTGAATTCCCTTATGTGTGTTTAAACCTCTTAAAAAGAGATACTATGAAAACCCTTAACGTTTATGCGTATAATGGAATAGCAATTAAATTTATTTAAAACATCCCGACATTTCAACAGTGAAAAGGATTGCGACTAACCAAAGCCGATTCAGTTCGAGAATCAAACCCATATACTTTGATGCTAAATGTTAGATAAGAGGCATGATGCTTTGTGAAAACTGTTCAAAACAACTGCTTGAATTGCTACTCAAGGGTTAATGAGACCGGGACTTACTTCTTTCAGTCAATTTTAAATGACCATGCCAACAGACTGATTCAAATCCAAACGGTTTGGTTTGTAGCATTACAATTAAATTTTTGCTACACGAGGGCTTAATACTAGACTGGAACCTACTGCTTGAAACCGTTTTCAAAAGTCTTCGAACATCCCTGCTAATAATGAGGTTCCAAACCGTGGACTCTAGTGCAGAAAAGAAGCGACCTATTTCTTTAGCTATCTTTTTGATTCTAAAATGCTGATCACTTTGGAATATCAGTTGGGAAATTTTTTTTAGTTTAAACTAGAAGTATTAACAAACAAAGGTAATATACTCGCTGAAAGATTGTTAGTTCTCGATGTTTTATGTATATTTATTACGCAGTTTGGCTTCACAAAGCAAACTTCAGAAATATGATATACTGGTTTGCATATATTAAAGGTAATATTCTATTTTTAAAAATAATATCTAGTAATAATCCTAAAAAATAATTAACTCTCGAGTTACACAATAAACTATAATGAAAGACAATATTTAAATCTCCATGCATAGCATTGCCAAAAGAAAACAAAATATTAAAAAAAATTGCGATAATGCATTTAAATGTTCTAAATACTACGAAAATTGTGTTTCATTCTTGAATAAAAGTGGAGAAAAAGATTTCAACCTAAATGGAATAAATAAGATTTAAGATATAGAAAAATCTGAAAATATGGCACTTACCCGGTAGTGGGTGACAAATCGATGCTGTCTAGAGATGTTCCATGCGTCTTAATCAAAATTGTACAAAACCGTCCATCCTTACTACAGACGCCGATTCTTGATTCAAGATCCGAGTAGTAGAGGTTTTTTGTAATCCAGTCATATTTGATATAAATAGGTTTCGATGAGGTACGGACGATAATGTTTTCGCGTTGAGTGTTTGGAGAATGACTGTTAATAGAACCCTTGAAATAAAAAATTGTAGCGACAATATGATAAGCTTTACTCATTTTAGAAACGGGATTACAATAATAAATACTGCTTACATTATTTCACTGCATAGGAAGAAGTTTAAAAAATTACTAGATGTACTAATTACTATATGTACCCATTATTAGATGCATTTTTAGAAAACTAAATACTAATTCAAGTCAAACTTTCTGTACAATAATTTACTATAAAACAGTAATAACCAACCTGGTGCCTACCGGCCACTAGCGGGCGTTCAAGAATTCATAGTGGGCAATAGCGGAGAAACGAAACAGTGCTGGGAGCGGCCATCTAAATCCCTACTTAATAGAAACTAGTCAGTAAGTAGTCATATTTATGAGAGTGTTCACAGTTTCAAACAAAATATTGTAAAATATCGTGAGCCCATGTCTCAAAATAAGAAATACCCACTCGACTAGACAGAGTATCTGAAGATGGGCTTCATAGAATATATTGCAAATAAACATCCAATGTGTTTATGGTGCCATAAAACTGTATCCAATGAGTCAATGAAGCCAAATCGATTGCAAGCAGGAGAGTACGTGGAGGGGTTTAAACCCTCCCCTTGATCTCAGTCAAAATGGCAAAAATAAAAATTTTAGCAGAAATTATGTGGGTTATTTTTTAGAATTATGACCCCCCCCCTTGAAAAAATTCTGCGTACGCCACTGATTGCAAGAACGTTTTTCTACAAAGTATCCAAATGCCAAGGACAAGCCCATTGAATATTTTTAGTAAGTATATAGAAAATCTCAATATCGTTCAGCTATTATTGCATCAGTTAAGAAACAACATAAGACGGGCGAAGATGGATTAATTGCTCCTTACAAAACATACAAGCATTCATTTAGTAAGTGATATATTGTAATGTCACAGAAAACTCTTCTCATATGAAAATGAAACAGTACTAGTGTTGAAGTTCAGAGAATGCATTAAGAAAATAACAAGCTAAGATTTAAGCAGTAGCGAAGAATCTTCAAATAAGATTACAGATCTATTAACTTAGTTAAGAGAAAAAAGAAGAGCATTACTGTGGGGATATTCTTGAAGTCGTCGGAGCTTCGTTCAAGAAACCAATTAATGTTAGAAAGTACTTAATAAAGAAATTTTTTAGATTTTTCAGTAATCGTCATTTTAAAGTTAAAAAAAAATGGAAGACGAACTTGTTTCCTATAAAGTGAATTCACCTTATAACTAGTGTTCCAAAGGTACTACAGTAACTGCAAGTAAAGCACTATATATCGTATACAGATACTACTTACGGTATCTAGTACTATATGTCGTTCAAACAGATCAATGAATATTTCGATTTGATACAGTACCTAAAGAGAAGACCTAAAGAATCCTACAGTAGAACAAAAGAAAACAAACGACGACAAAAGAAAAAGAAATTTGCTGTGGACACCACATGAATTCCTTGTACGCCTATTATATATATTTTATTATTTTGTATGACGCTTCATCAGAATTATCATTTGCACATTCTCTAAAATTCACAAAGTTTGAAAGGTAACTGCTCAAGCCCTGCCCTCTGGCAACGAACCGAAGCGTTAATTTTCACTATATTGAAATTTTTTGTTACATAGATATTTCATTTTAAACCGAAATCTTTCGCAATTACAATACTCCCTTTACCCAGTACCAGCAACTAATAAACAGAAAAACTAAATTATTCACCACCAATATTAATAAAAATGGACTTGATTCAACTGTTTATAAAGCATTGTTACAACTGCATATGAATATATTGATATATTTGTGTTGCCTTCTAGTAGACCAGTAGCATTAATATTAGTTATGCTGAAATTTCTCATTATATAGAGGGGCGATTGCAATCAAAAGAAGTGCACAACTCGATAGAAACACTTACGGCTAATCTCTTTTGAACTATGCGAGATACGCACTGACATCACAAAGAAGTTAATCAAAATTCATTCAGTACACAGAGTGGCGCAATTTTACCATGAAAATCGTATAAATTATAAATGAAAAGGACTTGACTTACATCATTAAATTCAGTCCAATAGAAAATCATCTCACTGGCATCGTAGTCCATTCCTCTTATATCAGCATTCGTTAAATTTATATACACTCTTTGAGTATGAGTAACTAATTCAAAGCTCCTTATTTGATTCACGAGCACATAAACAAGAATTGCCGGCCCTCCGTCTGCTTTGCACAGTCGGTCTTCCTGTAAGTAGTAACCTTCGGCACAGCTACATTTGAAGCCACCTTTAGTATTATTGCAAAAATGACTACAAGTTCCAGGTTCAAGACATTCGTTAATATCCTCACACCTCTTGTTATCAGACTGGAGCCTTGAAAAAAGCATTGATCAACACATAAATTATAAGAATAAATAAAACTTTGGAGTTTTCCAAATTACTAAGAAAATGCATTTCATTATATTATCTCTTTTATTGAAAGGATGGTAACAGCCATTTAACATTCCTAACTTAGAGATAGTTAAGAAATAAATGCTAGATTAACAGGTACAAAAATTAAATTTGGACACATTTACAGATTAAAACATTTCATTTGAAATAAAAATGAGGTAGACTAATGCAGTAGCAACAGAGGCTGTCGAAATAACACCCTTGTGTTTTAAATATATAGATAACTACAATTTAGTAGTATTACCTATATCCCTTGAGACAAATACATTGCGGTCCCTGTGGAGACTTCTTGCAAATTTGAGAACAACCCCCATTGTCGCCGGAACATGCTCTCTGACATCGACCGCCTTCATCTGGTATGTTAGGACAATCAGGAAATCCATCGCAAACCTTAGACCATGGAAGACAATGACCAGTTGCGTAACAGAAAAATTCGTCACATTCCGAGGCTATAGTAAAGAGATTTATCTCATAATTGTAGCATTGAATAACTTTAAAAGGTAATAAGGATTTGACTCATCTTACTGAATCGCCCAAACGAGAACCGAAGTTAATATATCATACTTTTAAAAACAAACTAAAATTCCTTTTGCTTTCGTTTTCACGAATTTACTTTTTCTGAATAGCTACTATTATTTCTGCCTCGAGTTGGTTTGGAACCTTCGGACATTTGTACATGGTGATAGGAGGAAAAAATTTTTCAGTCGCAGATATACAAAACAGCCATGCAAACACATTTTTAGGCTCACAAGGTCAATTTTACTATTATTGTATTAATTTACTCTATACCACAGCAAATAAATGTTAAAAAATATTATGTAACATATTAAACATATTAATTAAACATATTAATTAATTAACATAATTAAATTTTTAGTTAAAAAATATGTAAAATATTAATGTAACATAAATATTATGTAAAATATTATGTAAAAAATATTATTCACACTAAAATTGAAGTGCTTGTTTAAATCATTGCATCTAAAAATTTAGAACTTTATAATAAATTGTTAAGCTTAACCAATACCCATTTCCCCCATCATACAAAAATAATCATTAAGCATAAAATATTTAAAAAAAAATGTTTTTTGCCTGTTTTTGAAAAACTGTTACTCAGAAAACCTTGTAGTTGATTATTAAAAAACACTGACGATAAAGAAATAAAATATTACTTTTTTGAAAGTTTTTAAAGACCCTAGAAAAGAAGAATATATTCCTGACTTGCAAGCAAGGCAATCTATGTTGACAGATGCAAAATATAAAACGTCTTAATGAAAATAAATGTTGCCAAAAAATGCCTAAAAATATATTACAAAGCTAAAATATAATTGTTAAAAGTTACGATGTGTCTTTTAAGTAAATCATAAAAAATACCCATTTTACCCCACCAGACCCTAACATACAAGCACTGGTGAAAAAATATAATTTAAACTTGATACAAGAACAAATACCTTTTAATATCATATACTATTTCAGTAGCGTGATGCTACAATAGAAATTTTCCCCTGTTAAATATATTTGTATAAAATGTGTTGAATAACAATAATTACACATAAGGATATTTTGCAGCTTCTGGAAAGACTCGTATGTTAGTTCAATTTTATAAACAAAATTTTATAAAATTTTAACTTTCATGAAACTAATATTTTACATTGTTTTATTTTCTTTCGAATTTGTTATGATTAATACAACCCCTCTCCAACTTTTCTTGTAACCTAATGCTCTTTGTAATAAACATTTGTGTTTAGATTCTTAAGACAACTGAAAATTATAAAATATTGTTTAAAAATTAAATCGAAAGAAAAATAATTGTTCATATTATCAAAGAGATTGCATTCTCGTATTTCCTGTCAGTTTCAAATACAGACTTAGAATACAAAAATTTAAAAAAAAAAGTTACGAGTCGATGAACAAGATGCAAGATTTTCTACTTATTAAATTTTAAAAATTGATAAAACTATATTTTAGGCTGAGACGTGTATAGTTATTACTTATGATAGCCATGAAAAAAGGATCATTTTTTATTATTAAGTATTGATAATTATGAAAGTATTTTCTCAGATTTCTAATCATTTGGGAAAAAAAAGGGGGTTATGTTTTTTACCAGTAAATTGGACCCACCTAGAAATTATTTTCTGGGTATGGCCCCTTGCTGAGATCCATTGTTTTAAAGGAATGCCTTGCTCATGGGAGTTGTTAGACTTAGCATATATTTGCGAAGCCTTTGTGTTTCACAACCATTTACACTACTTATGTGTGCCTTACTTAGGTTGGCTTTGCATTTGACGCTATAAATGTCCGATTATTGAAAGCTTTCTTTACCAACGTCCTGATTTCGGCTGCCATAACCTAAGTTTAGCTGAGACAATACCATATAGAAAAATAGGCAATTTTTATGGTTAGTAACATAGAAATAGCTTCAATCTACAACAAAATTTAAACTGGTATTGATATATCACTAAACATTACGTAAATTTTTTAAACTGTTTTATCTGATCAGACGGTAAGTGTTAATGTAATCAAGCAAAACATCCCCCCCCCAATCTGTCTTTACATGTTTCTTCATTTCATTTTGTTTATGTTCAATTTTATTTATAGCATCTTAATAGTATATTGCTGTTTTACCAAAATGGATCAAAAAGGGAGCTTTTCACCAGAGGTAGCTTGAATTACTTGTGAAAGGGCATTTCTAAACCACAGGATTCAGTAGTACTAACTTAAATTTATTACTTTACTAACCGTTCTACAGTGGGGTGAGTTCTGAGTGAGGCTGCACTAAGTGAGGTATTCCTGTACTTATAATTCAAATCTGAATATATGCTACCACACAGATTAAACTGTTAAAAACATCGCTATACTAAAGGATTGTTTACCTCTAACTTTTGAACGAGGTCTTAAAGGTTGTTTTCGAGATTCTTTGCAGTTTTTCTCATCACTTCCATCAGAACAGTCAGGATGACCATCACAAATCTTGCTGAGAGGAGTGCAGCGATTTGTAGGTTGACAAAGTAGATCATTAGGCCGACAACCTTTTCATGGGCATAAAAAATGTTATAAACGTTGGCGCTGATAAATTATTCCAAGATATTGTATAATTTATAAGATTTCCCATCTCGATACAAATATTTATAGATGGATTGATTTTACATAGTTTTTGCCAATAAAAATTTTAGTCCAGAACTTTGTGATATAGATTTTATAAACACAAATTTTGATGAATAAAAAGTTAATCTTTATCCCTGATCAAACGTATTTGTATCTTTACTCTAGTTCTTATTCTACGATGATATTCTATAAACTTTACAAGAGATTTGTTTTATGTTACTATTCTCCTCTGATTTCTAGTTACTCATGTTAAAAGTTACTTCAAAACTTTAAAACTAGGTAGCCATTCTGAAACATGTGGTGACTGGCTTTTCAATAAGGATTTAAAGATATTCTTACTAATTACAACTAATACAAATTGCTTAATTTACATATTATTTGAGTTCAGGATTCTATACGCAACGAATTCTGGACTATATTGTCTTACAGGTAAACTACCTCTGAAAGTTTCAATGTTAAATATTCGACATTAAACAACTTTATTTTTAAAAAGTGTTTTAATGGTAATGTTTTTTAATATTTTTAATGTATTTTTTTTTCTGGATGAAGTTTGATACAAGAAGACTACAACTAATTAGAAATTCTAATTTCCATGAAACAATATTTACACATTATATTGATTGAAATTTTAAAAAATGCTTATTTTAAAACAAGTATAATATTATACTTACTACAATAAAGTTCATCTTCACCGTCATTACAGTCTTTATAACCATCACAGACTTCGTAGACGTAAATGCAGGAACCATCATTACATTTGTACATACCTTTGATGCAATCTATATAAAAATGCAAAACAAGAAATAAGAATAAATGAGGCTTATTTTTCACACTAATCCTGCAAGCATATTTTAATTTTAGTGATAGTCTAGTAATGTTTAATAGGAATTTAGACAACAGACTGTCAATTAAATACTTTAAAATAATGTATGGTATGAATAATAGATAGATTTTGACATTCATTTACGTTCGTATAAGTTAAAAAACACTAGAAATAAAATGCAAGTGCTATTCAAAAATTGGCGTATTACATGGTTGGTAAAGTGTTGATCGTGCAAACTGCCTGGCTTTCTCATTTGTAAAATTATAAAGAAAAAAAATCATCTGAAACAATTAAATTTCTGAATCTTCTAAATCATCCAACTCATAGAATTAGTTGGATATTGCCTACTTAGACTGCAAATCTTGATTACTATTTGAATAGCTACTGTTAAGTTAAGGCAGCACTAATAAAGCATTCGCTCTGTCAAAAACAGCCATTATTTGGCTACATAATAGTAATAAACTAATAGCTCTTGTTGGGAGGTAGGAAATGTTAAAAAAATTGCACAGGAGTTTAATGTAAGTTGATATGCTAATGGGAGCAACATTTGTAAAATAGGATGTTATATATCTATTTACTGCTTCGTTTAATAAGAAATGCGGGCACCCTACAAAGCTATGTAAGTGTCGCATCGAGCTCATAGTATCCATGAGGCTACTGATTTTGGTAGTAATTCCCACTCTTCCCAAAACTGATTTTAACATCTGTAGGGTCCTTGGAGGCAATTGTCAACAAGCATTTGCCCTTCCTAGAGCATCCCACAAGTGCTATATGCGATTGAAGTCCAAAGACACCACTGAGCATAACATACGGTAAATATCTTCTAGATAATCTTCAACAAGTGGAAATCTGTATGGTCTCTCATTGTCATTTTTATCGTCCATAAAATTGAATTGGTCTCCCATAGTTCCTCAAAAATCCATCCGTAAGGTTTGAGATTTTCATTCCTTGAACGTTCTGTTGTCACTGTAACCACTAGGCAAAATAGGGAGCGGTGTAAGCCCGTTCAACATGATCCCTCTTCATACAAGGATGCCAATGTCACCAAAGCGATGGATTTCTCTGGTGTTTCCAGGATGATAGCGTTTCAAAGTTCTCTCCAGATGAAACTCGTCGTGAATCTATATGCTGAATTTAAACTCATTACTGAAATCGGGGATTACGTAGAAGTTGCTAATCTGAACTTGTGATATGCTCTTTTTTCACATGTGTTTCAAATTAACATGGTATAAATGTCTCAAACATAAGTAAATATTGTATAAATGTCGACTCGCTTATTTAAGATGGTTGGGATATCAAATGCAAAGCTATATAACTCCTTGGCCTGGGGATTCTGCAAATCACAAATAAGCCTGCATTCAAGCTTAAATTTAGATATATAGCAAAAACGCTGAAGTTCATTAGAATAATGAAAAGAACTAATTTTTTAACTAATCACCAGAACAATTAATTTCATCCGATCCGTCAGTACAATCTGCTCTTTTATCACATCGCAAATGCTCGCCCACACAGGCTCCATCTGTTTCACATCGAAACTCATTATGAGAACAGGTCTCTTTGCCTACAAGAATAGAAGATAAAAGAGAATTAATGTCTTACTGTCGTATCAAACAGAAGTTCTGTAACTAAATAAAAAAGAACAGTTTAGGAAAATATACTAGTGTCTGTGCAAAAAACAAAGTGCATAAATAAGTATTATTTATTCCATTTAAATTTTAAAAAAATCTGAAAACATTAAAAAGATTTAACCACACTAACTCTTGAGTGACTAAATAGATTATAAAAATATATTAGTTTATTTTAAAATGTCGAAAGAATTTTTTCACGAGCTATTTCAAAAAGTAACTCGGGAATACACAAGACTAATACACATGGACCTAAATAAAGGAGCCTCGTGGGCATGTTCCATGAAGTGGTGTAATAGGGGACCCTCTCCTAACAGAACACAAACTACTAGGAGCATCTGTTAAATAGGATCAATGTTGTCTGGATATTGAAAAGAAATCGAATGGACTTACACGAAATCCTCGTCTAAAGATGAGAGAATTATTAGTCTTCGATTTGACTTGTAATTATCCTTGTCTTCTACGGCAGCTGGTTCACTGGCTCCTACTCTGCTCTGCGTCGGAGACGCTTCTCAGAGCAGCGTTTGCTGGTGATTCAGTCTCTATCGGTTTCTAGTCGGTAGGAAAAGTCGGTATCCAATAGAGACTGGTCGAAGATTAACTTTCGGTGGCTTTTCAGTTATATAATCAGACGAACCACCTATTTTCATGCCAATTTTATTTATATTTCAATGTGTTGGGTTGGTTTAGTTTAAAGAGCAATGATCAATATTTTGAAACATGGTCTAATTAGACAAGGATCTATTTTTTAAAGCTGATTCAGAAAGGCTACGAGCATCCCTGCTTGCAGCGGAAATCGAAACCTTAGAATCCAATATCGAAAGACTGTGCCCAGTCCATTCGGCAATCGTCCGAATATATTCTTATGGGATAAACGTAAAAATGTTAATAGTTTTATTTATACATTTGTTTACTACTCAATATATTGTAAGAAATTTGTGCTTAAAATGCAAAAATAGCTAGTTTTTTAATACACTAATTCCAACCCTAATTTAGACACAAAACTAGCACAGCTATTTATTCCCATTCCGATTGTTAATGTACTAATGATTTTCAGTTTGTGTATCCGTACTGCATGCCAGCAAGTCAGCAATAGTTCGAACGTTAGTAAAATAGAAATGGTTTTCACTGCCACAACTTGTATATTGTGCACTAATTCACCGCCGCCCGATAAAAGCAAAGAGCTATTACTGGTAATGCTCGGTAACAAGACACAAATTTTAGTCCCTGCTTGAGATTGCTGAGCTTAAGATACAAAAATGTTTGATTGAAAAAATGCCTTCTTAATGCTGAAAAAAATTCCTTTATAAGCTTAACTTACTGCAATTCCGCTCATCTGTTCCATCCTTACAGTCAGCTGTGCCATCACATACCCAAGAAATAGGTACACATTGACCCTGATCACATCGGAACATATTTTCCGTATCGCATCGAGTGCTATCACAGAACTGTTCATCCATAGAGTCAGCGCAGTCTGCTTCACCATCACAGCGCCATAAAACTGAAATGCAGTGTCCATCACTACATGGCACCTTATCTTTCGTGCATACCCCTTCTTCCGCTGAAAGTAAGAATATGCTAATGATTTTCATTTAAACTAAATCAGCCATACATCTTCAATTATACTTCTCACACATTTAACAAACGTTGCTTTAAAAAAAGTAGCCATGGGAGAAAAGAAAGGTTGGTTGGTTGGAATTTTTACGGCGCAAGGTCCTATTTAGGACATAAGCGCCAAGCACAAGGTGTTTTCATAAAAGCAACAAGACCTAACTGATAAAAGTATCCTAATCCAAAAACAGAACAAGCTAAAACCAGAAAAGGTAAAACCGTACCAATTTAATAAAGTTATAAAAAAGTCTGCTTTATATATACTCAATTACACCGGATAGGTGCGTAAAAGGTAAAAATGATGAAATATTAAAAAGCTAAAAGCACAATAAATTTTAATTAAAAGATGTAAAAAGTACTAAAACAATTCATAGAAAATAAGTTAAATAGACCAAAATAAGCCTGTAAAACGGAGAAAAGAGAAAAGACAGGGATGCGGGGGTTCATCTAGTAACTCCGTTAAGTTAGGATGCCGTGTACTAAAAAATAAGTCATAGACAGGCTGTAAGTGGCTACAAGAGGTAAGTATGTGTAAAATAGTTAGTTGGGACTGACAAAAAGAACATCGGGGTTTGGGTTCATTTAAAAGATGGTAACTATGTGTGAGGAGAAAAGAAAGGATTAATGTACTTTTCAAACAGTTTAGATTGCTTGTACAGAAAACAAAGATATAGGTAAAATACACCATCAAACGTCTAAATGCGAGAAATTATTGCTCTAACGTTTTATATTTAAAATGCATTTTTCCTTTAAGGATTTAAAATGCAGTTAAAAATTTCATAAGCAAAATTGTTAATTTAAGCATGTTAGAAAAACTTTTTAGCTTATCAAAGAATAAATGGGTGCAGTTTATCCCACACATATTTTATTATTTATTTATGGTAAAATTCTTTTAATTATATATTATTTCAAGTACAAATTAGGATTTAATTTTTTTATTGTTAAAGTTTACGTATTTATTATAAAATTGATTACAGTCTTTGGTGAATAGGCAAAAGTGTAGAATATAGTTCTGCCAGTCAAAAAAAAAAAAGATAAATATTTGCCGCTAAAGTCTCACTCTGATTAATAAGGAGCTCCACTCACGGCAATTTTCTTCGTCAGAATTGTCTTTACAGTCATCTCTATTATCACATTGCCAAGATTTCAAAATACATCGACCATTCTTGCATTGGAAGTCATCCCCAGGACAACGTGTTCCTGAAAAACACTAGTATAAATAAAATGGAATTCTTGAAATAACTTATTAAGAAGAGAATCTATTCTGGTGATTTTCTAAATTATTTTTCCATATTTTAAATAATGGGATATTAAACGTTACAGATGTTTGACATAGAAACTAAAATTTCTTGAAATACCTAAATCATTGTGTGGTTTGTAATTTAGTACTGCCAGTCAAAAAGATAATATTTGCCGTTAAAGTCTCACTCGGAGTAATAAGGATCAAACTATACTCGTCAGTTAGGATCGAGGAGATCGAGATTTAATTCGGTTGCAATTTTCAATATGATTGAGATTTTTCTGCAATACACAAAAATCTAAATACCTCAAATAATGAAATTATTTTAAAAAAGACAACCGAAAAGCACGGTGCTTTTG
>CM063502.1:12978734-13053734 GCA_032207245.1 Pardosa pseudoannulata
ACCACAACTCATTTTAAAAATGATAAAATGTTATTTTTAAAAAAGATAATCTGCTAAATATGTGTTTTGATAACATTGAAAAAAATTATTTTTTGTGATATTCTACATTTTTGATATTCTACTAAAAATATATCAGACATTTTTAGTAGAAAAATTGGTTTAGAGATTTTTGTAACATTTCTATCAAAACTTCAGCGTGAATGAATATATAATTTTCATGAAATACATTAGGAATTATGAATTATGCTCAATGTTTATCAATATTAAAATATTTATGTAAAAATTGGTATTTTAAATATTTTTCTATTTACTTTCATTGCATGTTTGTTACTCTATAGTATAGGATATATTTCTCTTTACATTTATAGGTTTTCTTAGATGAAGAAATTACCATTCAGAAAAAAAATTCAGCATCAGGGAAGTCTATGGTAAGGCAAAATTTATTACTTTATATATTCAAAGAAATCATTATATATAGGTCCTGTGTCACTTTATACCTTTTGAATTAATCATTCTCAAAATTCTTGTTAGCGTATTGTTCTTTTGCTGATGGAATTTAACACCACTTTAAATTCTGTTTTAATATGTGATTACAGATATGTCACTCCTCTGATGTTAGGGACCAAATTAATGAGCAAATCAGGGCCTTAAGAGAACAGTTAGTCAGAAGTCAAGTACTTTTCACATATTTGGTAAGATTAAATCCCTTCTTATGAATTTATTGTTCACTTCTCTCTCTCTCTCTCTGTATATATGTGTGTGTGTGGAAAAAGAGAGAGAGAGAGAATAAAAAAAAATTAATTTATGTTTGTGTAAAATATAATTTTAGAAAATTATATTTCAAATTAACTGATTTATTTTGTTTACAGCTGAAAGATGGGAGCACAGATCATACACCAAAAAGTTTAGATTGTAAAACTCAACTCCGTACTTTGTTAGAAGGTATATATATGTTTTTAAATGACATAATAAATTAATTTATCAAAATGTGTATATATATATATATATATATATATATATATAATTTACAAAAGTTTACATGTATATATTCTCTATTCATTAACATTAGTTTTAAACTAAAAGATGAACTAGTCATGACTTCTAATAGAGTGAAATTATTGTGAGATAGTCTCTAAGCTTTTGAAACATTTGAATTTCAAAATATTTTTTAATAAATTTCATAATACTAATTAGTTATTTTACTTATTGCTTTGCTTGTTGCAGTTATTTTACTGAAGAGAAATGTGTATTAAGTTTATAGCAGTTATTTTACTCAGACCTTGTCTAAAGTTATGTCCAATTTCTGAAAGTCAATAATCAAATCTTAAAAATAATATACTTTTTATTCATTAAGAATTTCCTCTTGAATTTCATTTTAATTTGAACTAAGCCACCAGATAATTGTTAAAAATATTTTTTTAAATATATATTAGATTAGATTATCCATTTTATCATTTGAATATTTGAGTATATTTTTCTTAAGATTTTTCAGTATACATTGATAATTTGCTGTCAAAAATATAGTTTTAAGTTGCTCCTTGTAAATAGCTGATGGTATTTGATTTCAGAGGGAAATCTCAGTGATGTGATATTTCAATGTAAAAGTTTTGATGGCCAGGTCCCTGCTCGCTTTTACAATCGCTCTAATCGGTATGTATTTACATGACAAACTAAAATTTCTTTCTCTTTTTTCCCCCCTAGATTTGAATGTTTTACTTTTTTAGGAAATTTAATAATAAAATAATAATAAATGTAATGGGTATAATAAAATTCTTGTTTCCAGAAATTTCTTTTTTCTCTTATGTTTTCTAAACAAGGATTTCAAACAATATAATAATAAACCTTGTCTTAATCAAAAAACATAATCAATGTTCAAAATATTATTATGATTATTTTTTGAATGCATAAATACTACTGAGATTATAAAGAAAGCTTATTTTTTCAAATTAAAACTGGAAAATATGTATATTTTCTAGAAAATAATAAGTAGATGACTCAATTTTCTGTAACATTTGCCTGAATAATACTAATACATTTTGTGTTTGTGCATGCATACACTATATATAATATAATATAGAAAAAGTTACTTATGTATTTACTTAATTCTAATATGTGTAAATTTAAAATATGGTGACAAGGGAATGTGCTTAAAAAATACCTTCTGTACTGCCATACTGTGTACTAGATAGGTTAATGGGATGAAAATATTTCTTAATATTGATTTTGTCATTAAAAAAATTTTTTTTGAACAGTGAAATTTTTTATTGCAGTTTTTACTTAAAATAAACTGTTATATTTTTTAATTATGACGGAAGTTTAAATTTTCACAAAGAAAAATGCCATAGCTATACTTATATTTCAATAATTTGATTAATTACATAATTTTTCAGCAAAAATTTATAATTAATGGTCTTATTTTGTGTGTGTGTTTTCTACCAGTGAATTTTTAACTTATGTGTATGTTTTCTCCCGTGAAAAAATAAATTATAATTATTGCATTGAACAAGTCACTGGCAAACAGGTTCTATTATACATATATCAATGTCCACAATGTTTATAGTATGTCATTGGTGTTGAGTGGAACCTGGAAATTGTATACTGTTAGTGATAATGTTGAATATTTTTGAGTAAAGGAATTAAGAAAAATTAATTTATATTATTTTATTTTTGATCTTTTGTGAGCTTTAATTACTGAATAGGACTGACATTTAGGTATTTATGGGTTTCCTTCAATTGAAATTCATTTAAGGGAATGACATTTTCACTCATACTAAAAAATAATTAATATCTTAATTTTAAAAGTATAAGACAGATTTGCTAATTAATAAAGAAGGTTTAATTACATCTTTTTGTATGCATATTGTATTTTAATCTACACATAAATTTGAAAATATTTGTAGTGCATGCTACAGCTCAAGTGAATGAATATTAAATTTTCAGGAGCAGTAGTTCCTATGCAAGTCACAGATCCACTCCTATGCATTGTGGCTATACCTCACAGTCTTGCCCAACGTTACCAATTGAATCACCTGTTGTCACAAAATCAACACAAACTGAACCAATGTCAGGTGTTACATTTTACATGAGAACTGGTACAAATGGTGTATTTTCTGCAACATCATCTAATTCTCTCAGTAAGGGAAATGTATTTTTTTCTCCCCCATCTACTCCATGTGAAACTGTCTTTGAGCCTTTAGTTTTAACTGATGTTTGTGAAGTTCATCAGGAACCAGATGAGCATTCATTTCCTCGTCATCGAACTAACAGTTTTTTATCTGCTGTTAAAGATGGAAATCCTAAACTTATTGATGCTACTATTGAGTTTACTGAAAAAATTATGGAACTTGAAGGAAGTCTTTGTTATGAAGACAGAAAGCCAATATCTGGTTTTATAGATGATGGTAAAACTGAATTTTTTGAATCCTCATCAGTTTTGAAAATATCAGATTCTGATGTCAAACATACAATTGAAGAAAATAAGTAAGTCTATCATTTTCTAAAATTATTTTCTATTATGTTAGCTTTTAACTTTTTAAAAGTAAAACAGATAAGTTTTACATTGAGTTTAAAATTACAGTAAAAATATAGTAAGTTTCATTGATCATCATCATACTTAGAAATATGTATTATGACTAAAAAAGGGAATCTTCTAAAGTCGTAAAAAAATTTGCATGATATGATTTTTGTTTTAAAAAATGTATCCTCTCAATACTGTTACTGATCTTTTATAGATAAAAAGAATAATTTCCTTTCTATTTCAACTAATGGTAAATGGTCTGCAGTATAAAAATATAAATAATTTAATTTTCTTTGATCATACTTTATAAGAAAATAGTAGTATTATTATGGTTGATCAATCAAAATTATATTTTTTGATTTGCATAAAGGAATGGTAAGGTAAATATGCTTATTTTGGTATAAAGAATAATGATACCTAATTGAATGGGACATTGCAATATTCTTCATTGTGAAACTTCTCTTTATAATAATGGCTAGATTTCATATTTAAGCTTTCCATTCATATTAAATGGCCAGTATAAATATATTTTCTATGTGAATAGATATTTGCTACTATACAATTTTGATACTTTCTGTTCATATTTTACTACTTTTTTGCTATCAACTAGTATGATATATGCTTTTGCAATTCATTGATTTCTTGTTGACAGAAATCATGAAAATATAAAAGCAGCTAAAATATTCATGTTAATTCTTTTTATCTTACCAATATAAAAATATGAAAAATTTAAGTGCATGTGAAAATTGATATCAGTATATTAGAGAAAAAAATTTCTGGCTGGTTGTTGTGATTTTTAAAATATGTTCAGTATGAATAAAATGGTATATAATTTTAATGTAAGCATTTTCATAAATAAAAGATATATTCCTATTTAATTTCATAGATTTTCATCATTTCCAAAATGGATTGTTTCTTAGTTCTAAGGGTTTAATTATTTTTTCTTTCAGTCCTTGGGTATATTTCTTATGTTAAAATTTTGATATTTATGAATTTCTACATCAAATATATCTTCAATGTTTTGTAACATTTATAGCAATTCTTATCAAAGACAAGCATTATATAGATATATATATATATTTAATCATTTTGTAACTTTTAAACTGAAAACTCAAATAACTCAAATGAGTTTAAATTATATTTTAAGTTTATTTTCTGTATTACATTTTATGTTCAAAGCATTCCCAAATTTTTGTTTTACTATTATAAACTGTTTGATAGTTGCTTCATTTTTGTTTGTTATTCCTGTTTTAACTCGCATCTAAAGTTTTTGTTCAAGTTGTTCAGACAATTATTTTTGAATTTTAAATATTAAAAGTTTCTTTTCTTATCCTTTTAATATTGTTAGTTCTCTATTTGCTTTAAATCTCTATATTATAAGCCATGATGTTTGTGTGAAATATTTGGTTATGTTATGAACCACCAATCGATTTTTCATTAGAATTGGGTACTCTTAGTTGTGATATCTGATTTTGTTTATTCAGATAGTTTGATTTTTATATTTGTGTTTTATTTCTTTTATTCTCATTAATGGTTGAAGACACTTCACTTTACCATGTCTTGCTTCCCTTCCCTTTCTCAGTCCATTGATTATTTTCTGTTTGTTTTCAAATTTGGAAATAGTGCTTTATATTTTCGTTCCTATTCATCTGAGAGCGAAAATTTCTCACTGTTTTTCAGTTTTAATATTTTCTTTCATTCTGAACAGAGAATGCATCTTTCCTCGCAAACTCTCTATTCTTTTGGAAGAAGATTATGAAGATGCATCTGGAAACTATTTTTCTGTGTGCAGTTCTCAGCCATTTTTGAACAGAAGGAAAAAGTTATCACCATCATGCAATGTGAAAACTCAAACTGATTTATCTATCTCCTCACAGTCCCCACCTTTTCATATTGAAACACCACCTAACAAAACTCTGCCTGATGAGTTGCCTGTTAAAGAATTTTGCTTGCCAAGACATGGCTATAGCATTGTTACTGCAGCAATTCAGAAAAAAACTGTCTATTCTGAGGAATTGCCTCATAAACTTGTTTTAAGACATCCACCACCATACACAAAACATCAGTCCAAATCGAGTAGTAGTATGCCTTCAGCAAATAGTTATTTTCAAGAATATCATTTAAAATCCAAAACTCATATGTATAAGTGGGCTACTGTAGCCGAATCGTTGCCAAGTAAAAGTGAATTATCTCATAATCTTACTCCTAAGTCTCGCCATGACTCAAACCTACAAACTAGGCATCTTTCACTGGAAAAACAAGAATCCTTTTCATCCTGTGATCACAGTTTATACCCAGACAGCCAGATGTCTTCCATAACAGACTGCTCTGCTTGGATGACCAAATCGGACATTGAACTGAATTCAAGACCTGATCCTCCCAGTTACCAACAAACAGTTTTAGGAACTTACCGGAATCAGTCTGCCAGAAATAGGTGGGCTTGGAAATATGTAACGCTTGTTATCTTCATGTAATGTTTATTTTCCTCCTAAGTATTTCATGCATGATATAGTCATATTTATTCTTTTTACAGTACTGCTTATTAAAGCTGTTTGACAACCGTATCATTTACTTTATTGACCTGTATTGTTATGCATGCTGTGCAGTGCAAATTTCTATGAAACCTGTGTCAGATGTGTCGTTTTTGTTAAGTTTTATACTACTCAATAAAATATTGTGTTAAAGATCGCTTATAACAGTTTTTTCCTACCATCGTAACTTAGCATGTGCATCTCATATTTGCATGCTTTTTGAATCTGATTCATATTATGTACTTTTATAACAGCATTAATTTGATAATGATTGCATCAACTTATTTATAAAAATTTCTTATTTCTCGTAGCTTCGTAAGTGAATGTAAAGTCTTTTACTCCTTACTGCAAAGGATCATTATTGGTTTTAATATGATGCGCATTATACTTGTACATAATAATGTAACTGTGATTTGAAAAAAACTGCTCCCAGTGATGGAATGCTTTGTTTTGCATTATGTGTAGAATTAAACAAATTTTAAGGAATATATTTTTACTTTCAAACTACAAACAAACAATACAAAATTATACTTTTTTCATAGATTGTGCCTTTTGTGTTATATTAGGATTCTTAATAAATAATTATTTACTAATTTTCTTTATATAAGATATGTTTATTTTGTTCAGACCTCAAATTCATCTTGTATTTTTTCCATATGGTATTTCTTCCTTAATAATATCTCGAGAGAAATGAAATGAGAAAATCAATTTTTTTTTTTATTCTATATACTAAGAAATTCCTTTACTGCTACTTTGTTTTGTGATGAAGTCATGTTTATTTATATTCTATAGTTCCTAAATTACCTCTTTTATGAATGCCACTACAAAATGTTTTTGTTCTAAAATTCTATTTTGGTAAATTATTGCTTCATTCTATGCTACACAGTTCTATGCATAGATCACAGTTCCATTTAAACACTAAAACACCATACAACATGAAACGTTTTAATGCTTTAAGATTATGGTGCTATGTTTACTGCCTAAATCAATTCATATCCTATATTAGTCAGTTTTAAACAGCTAATGCTTAACTGTTAATAAGCATGTTCAAAATGTGTTTCTGTGAAATCAAAATTTTTGTTAATACTTCTATACTTTGATTCATCAAATAAGCAATAAACTTTATACAAAATAAGCAAAACTAGCATCTAGAAACTGTATGTTTGTTAGAGAAAGCATAGCACACACCTTTTTTTAAAGCTTATAGAGTGTTTTTCTTGGTGTGGGAAAGCAAAAAACTTACTGGTAGAAACTACAAAAGTTTTTCACTTCTGCAGATGTCTGTTATGCCTTCCTTAACCTATATGTGCACTAAATGCAGCTTTTTCACATAAACCTATAAGTATATCTGAAATAAAACACACATGTATGGCCACTTCAAATTAAAAATTTGATTGGTAGAGAGAACATTTACACACTTTCCTTTTTTATTCTGTTTTGTACTTGAATTTTTAATCCATGGAAACAACAAGCATGTATAAAATTGACAAACCAAGTATTATTATGCATTTGAAAGTGTTGACATTACTTTAATTTAAAATATTAAACTTTGTTGCAGTAGGAGTGTTTATTTCACTGCAACAAAGAATTTAAATAATTAAAAAATAATTTTTTAAGGTTTTTTAAATAATTAAAACGTACACACTGTGAACTTTAGACATAGTCTCTGTGAAAGTTCTTGTTATTTAAAAATTTTATGGGTTTTAGTAGTTGAGTTCAGGTTTAAAAATTCTTTAGCTTCTGCTATATTTAATTTATTTATAAAAATAGTAAAATTATATTTTTATAAGCACCATATAACTCTTTAATATGTACAGCTTTATACTGCTAATAACTAGAATATTCTGTACTGCAGAAATGTGTATGATTTTGTTTGAAAGCTGAATGGGACATCTATATTAAGAAAGTTGTTAATTATATCAGCTTGAATATAAATTTTGAAGAGTTTTACTATCTTATTACTGTGAAATTTTTCAATTAATACAAGCTTTAATATAAGATTCATAACCTATTTATTTATTTTCATTTCCGTACAATGCTGTAATTCAGTTTAAATTTTGTACAGTTACTTCTTGTATTTTAAAATTAAAAGTTTTAACTATAAAGGTATTGATTTAAACCAAGACTGCTTGAAATTTAAATGGAGCCATGATTGCTCTTGATTAACATTCATTGTTATTGATGAATCTTTGCTGACACACAAGCTAGAGAAAAGCACAGAACATGGCATATCTTAGCCATAAACGCATGTTAAGGCCCAGTCACAATATTAAAAAAAAAAAAAAAAAAAAAAAAAAATCCAGGCAGATATTGTTAATGAAATTAAGTGTTGATGACTTGCCTTCCTTCTCTGACATAAGTGTCATAAAGAACCGGTGATAATTTGCAAACATTTGCCAAGATTAGTGAAACTGCAATTTTTATTTTGACAAATAATATGTAGAAAAGTAGATGTTTGTAGTTATTTTAGGGTCCATTTGTTAATAAATTATTTCGAAATGATTCTGTGTACCCGTGAAAATATAAAATTGATTTTGGGTTAGTTGGTTCACAAATAATCCCCATATTGGCACATAAATTATGTTATGTTGGAGAAGGGTAGTTTGTGTTTGTATTTATTATAATGATGAAAATAATATCAGTGATTTTTTAACTCAATTTCTAGCTTAAAACTGATTAGTTTTGTAACTGTGGTGTTTTTCCTTTGGATAATTTTCCATTCTTATAATTTTATGGCTTCATCAAGGGGTGGTGCATGAAAGAGATTTTCCTTTAGACTTAGATTTTTTCATGTTTTTATTTAACTAAATAAAAATAACAATAAAATAGATGCTTGCTAGCCACCTGTCATGCAAATAAGATTTATATTTATAGTACCTGATGTGATTAATCGTCCAGTTCCTACTATATCAAGATATAATACTTTTTTTTTTTTTAAACAAACTTTAAATTTCTAGATAATTTGACATTAAATTTTAAAAACCTAATAGTCAATTAGTCTAAATCCATAATATCTCTGCATATATGTAATTTAAAAAGATTCCTTTTGGATTGTGGGTGGCATGAAAGTTAGTACCAGCTACCCTTGGATGAAATCAAGGTTCAAGCACTTTTTTAAACTTATAGTTCTTAATCGGAGTTTACTCGAGTCAAGTAGATGTTTAAGTAGAGCAGTCTAATAGGCAACTACTACTTGACTCGTGTAAACAATTTCGGTCAAGACAAGTACCGACTTGTGTCAAGTAGTGGGCCAAGTCAGGTAGTTCTGCACGGTGGACAAGTAATGTGACTTAAATGAGGCAAATAAAATTGAAGATGTTTTAGATGAGTAAATTTTGGGGCATTTCGTCGTGGTCAACGGCACTTATTTTATATATTAATACGCGGCAAATATTTGTGTAGAGTAATTTAATTTAAAAAAAACCTTATTATAAGCTGTATTAAATATTTATGCATAATCACAAACTGCATTTTTATATTGATTCAAAATAATCGTAAATAGAGAAGCATTGACTATATTCTAGAGCAGCAATTCACAAACTTAATTTATTTTTTATTTGCCCGTGGCACCCTTGCTATACGCTCATGGCATTCAGTTTGTGAACGGGAGGAGGTAGAAGGTAGAGGATATGTTGCATCTCTTAACATAAATACAAAGACAAGGTACTTGTTGACACTGACGGGGAAGACAAATTTCATTTTTTATCTTCATGGGTTTTTTTAATAATTGCTCAACTTTTAGTCGACTTTTCTTGATTATTATCACGGTACCCAGTTTGAGAACCGTTGTTCTAGGGAACTTTTGCATATTCTCTTAATCTGAAATTGCCAAACCATTGCTCGTTTTGTAAAGTATTGCGACCCGGAACCAAGTTAGTTGACTTGTGTAAATAGGGCTTCGTGGATAATTTTACTTTCAGGATCAGACGATATTCTCAGTTTCGATGCAATGGATCTTAGAGTCAATGAATTTTCAGGTCAAAATTCAGGGGTTTTATACTCACCCGCCTTTGAACAGTCTTAAATGCCATTTTGCAGTTACATTTTTTCATTTCACAAATAAACACGTTTTTTCTCTTATAATAAAAATACCTTTCAGTGAAATAAGCTTTATTTTTTACCCCTCTTCATAATTTGTTTATTCGAATATTTTTGTTTTGAAAACGCATTTACGTAACCTTGGAGCCATCTGTAACCCTAATTTGAAAATAAATCTTTTATTCTGTATTAAAATCAAAAGAAATTAGTATTAGATGATTACCCTGAAAATTTCAAGCATTTACCTCAAAATGATACGAGAACCTTAAGTACAAAATTATTTTCATAAAGTGTGAACGTCCTTGGTTTAATTGTTCTTGCATAAAATCAGTGAACTGTTATTCTTAATATCTCATTTTTCATCTTGTTCAAACTTTTCGTCAGTAAATGATCTGCAGTGATTGTAGTTAAATCAGCATTCGTACTAAATAATAATAGAATATAAAATAATCTCTAAATGACATGTTGAGAACATTTCAGATGATCGTTTTTTTTTTTATTTATTTATTTGTATTCGTATGTGTGTGTATGTTAATGGCTCTTTCCTTCTGTCGTCTTCATTTTTAAAAAAAGATGGACCTACTCTAGAATTGATATCGTTTGACGATATCGTCGTATTACTACGTGTGCTTTTAACAGATTTTTACTTTCGTACAAAGTATGGGAAGTATTGCAATCCCGAAAAATTTTAGTGTTACGGATTTTAACAAAAATAATAATTTTGATCATTCCTGAATCTGTTTTGACTAATTTCGATTTGACGTCTGTGCGTACGTATCTCGCCTAACTCAAAATCGGTCGAATGTTGAAATTTTGTATGTAGGACTGTTGTAACATCTAATTGTTCACCTCTGTATTTTATTGCAATCCGCACTCTACATAGAAACTACATATATATATATATATATATATATTATATATATATATATATATATATATATATATATGTATATATATATATATATATATATATATATATGTATATATATATATGTATATATATATATGTATATATATATATATATATATATATATATATATATATATATATATATATATATATAGATATATATATATATATATATATGCGGTTGGTGCCAGATTGCAGTGCTTTAGCTCTAAAACAGTAGAACAGAAAGGTATAGACTTTTTCACGTGCAGTTGAAACAATGCTTTTTAAGTTCATCTTTAACAAACACGAATAAATAATCTATTATTATATATTTTTACCTTTTTGTTACTGGTACGGAGTATTACTAATAAAAAAATAAAAATTAATTTGACTACTCGCAACGGGCCGCCTATCCTTATAGGTGTAAGGCTTTTGGGATGCCACGCTGGAGAATTAACCAGAAATTCGGATCTTCCTAAGGAGAAAGAAGGTCTTTTGCTCCTGATTCCGTACCTCAATCTCGAATAATTGCGCTTTTTAATGAAATAATTATATAACGAAAATTCTCAATACAACGCTTATCAACGTTGTTAATTACTGCCAGATCACGGTGCTTGAGCTCTACTCAGTCATACGTTGAGAAATTAAACCACTTTTAATCTGCAAGGAATTTGCAAATTATAATTTTGATAAGGTATCACACATTCAAAAAAAAAAAAAAAAAAAATAGGTATAATGTAATAGGCTTATATGGAAGTCATGTGGTGTCCATATCAATTTTTTTATTTTCATCTTATGTTACTCGAAAAAGAATCAAGATATTTTTTTAGTGTGAAATACACATGAAACATGAAAAAAAAAATGCAAAGTGACTCTGTTTCATATGCAATTTAATATATTGTGTTAATCATAAATAGTCTGTGATTGACAGTTTATCTGTTTGAGTGTAAAATACTAAACTATATGTAAAACTTTTGTAGCCATTTATTTTGGTACTTTTCTTTCTATTCATTGTGTAATTTAACTCTTTTATTGTGTTTTGTTTTAGTAGCTCTGATGATAGTTCCATGTTTCAGTTTTACTCTCTGTACCCCAAATAATGATATCCACTTTATATAGATATTCTTGTTCACCTCCTTGTTTTGATAACTTTGATGGCCTTTGTAAACTGGAATATTTTTTAATGATTTGATTGTTACACTGTTACAGGTTATTCTTTCTGCATATGTAACTTAGAAAGTTTCTCTCAAATTTCTTATTTCTGATGAACATTTTAGTGCTTTACTTAATGAGAGATAAATGTTTTACTTAATGATTGTTAAAGCAGTACTACTTCTTCGCATGGCTTAAAATAAACAGATCTGCTGCGTTGAATTACGGTCTAGCAAAGCTCTTTATTATGACTTTCTACCGCGTTATCTACAAAACCTTTAATGTGTGCAAGTCGCAAAGATATGTGAATCAGGGAAGACGGGTTTAACTCTTGCTAAGATAGTTTCCTATAATTGTACTTTCAATCGCAAAAGGAAAGAAGATAATTGTAAAAATTCTAGATTTTGTCTTTTCTTCCTGTCTTTTGGTACCGGAGTTCACAGGTTCAAATTTGCTACGGTCACAGATGCTCGAAGTCATTCGGAATAGACTTTTACCAGCATAAGTCCTGGTCTAATTAACCCTCCTATAGTAAAATAAACTGACTATCGCTCCAAGCCAAATCGGTTGAACTGTAGAAGCTTGTACCATTCTTATTATATCTATTTAATTCATTCTATTCGTATTTCCACTGAAAATACCCTGCTTTTCGTCACAATGAGTTGTTTTCGAATATTAATAGTTAGCAATATTTTCATTGCAGCTAAATCTTAGTTTATGTTGAGGAGTCGAAGGTTAACATCTCATCATTCATCTTAGCTGAAGCAGAATAGCAGCTTTGTTTCAGATGTCTTGTTCTTCGTGGAGTGTATCATTTCCAGACCTATTTCGATCGTTTATTGCAGTGTTTATCAACCTTTTTTGTTTTATGACCTACTTAAACCTTTCCTCCTTAACCCTTCCTTTGTCCGCCCCCTTAACATATACATAATTTTTACTATTAACACTAGATTTACGGATGTTGATCTTATACCTATTTTTACTGAAGTGAGCCAATTTGACTCATACAAGAAAATGGAAGTTTTTTGCAAAGAAAATAGTTCCAAATTAATTTAAATAAAATGTTTATTATAAAAAAAATCATGGAAAACATTTTTTACATATAAAATCTATTTTTGAAACACATTTTCGGCAAACATTTCTATTACACTTAGCACAATGGTTTCTACATCTGTTTCTTTTGCATGATTGTTGAACTTGACAATTCTTAGGTGCGTCAGTAGCATGAATTTCTGTCATTGGAATGGAAGTGTTCTCGACTTCTTCTCTATATTTACTTCTTAGCTCTCCAGCCAATTGGAAAATAAAATCTTGACTATTGCCTAGGCCTGATAGTACCAATAAATTTCATGTTATGCGATTAACTGTTAAACCATTTTATGAGTCAAATTGGCTCACAACTGTGAAAATAGGTATACCACATTTGATAATGCGAAATGAAGGGGTCTGCGGGAAAGAGGAATGAAAGTTTACATATATTTTATTACTTAACTAAAAACCAACGTATGTTTTTGAAAAGTGATATTAAAGTTATATATATATATATATATATATATATATATATATATATATATATATATATATATATATATATATATATATATATATATGTGTGTGTGTGTATGTGTATGTGTGTGTGTGTGTGTTATATATATATATATATATATATATATATATAGTGATCAAATTTTTAATGAGTCAAATTGGCTCGGTCCGTAAATCTAGTGTTAAAAAATTGAAATTTTCACTAACGAAACTTGAACGATAGATTTTAAGAGGAAATTCATAGTAAATTATTGAGCAAATTTAGTAAGTAAATTTTCATACAATATAATGAAAAATTGAAATTCAAGTACAAAATCATTTTAATGACAAATTTTTCTATATTATTTTAATTATTAGTAATTATTTATTATTTAAATTTAGCGAGATCCTTGCTGCAAAAAGATTTTATGTCAGGTTAAAGTTAAAAACTAAAAAAAATTGGGAACTGAAGTAAATCAAGACTAAAAATACGTATTTACAAACATACTTATTCATTTGACAATTTTTTCCTCAAAATGGTGCTCCTAAAACTAAAATGAAAATTATCAATTGAATTTACATACCATTTCTATATCATTTATATTTATAAAATGTTTGTATGTATGCATGCATATATATGTGTATATATATTAAAAAAACGACATTTTTACTATTATTTATCGGGCACTTACTTCAAACTGACATCAATGGTAAATACTAAGCGTTGCTACGAAACGCTGCTGAAACTGAGATTCCGGCACTAAGCATTTCGTGCCATTCAGAACCAATAGCGTGAAATGCTTAGTGCTGGCCCAGTGTATTCAGTAGTTCAATTCTATATCATTATTTTATTTCATTATTATAAAATCACGTCTTCTAAGATGGCGGACAAAATTTAACTGTACTGGACGTCTACTCAGCTTTAGTAGTTACTTAAGAGTCGCTATATAGTTAGCTTAAACTGCGGCCGTGTCCATTTTTAAATTTCCCCTCTTAGCAATAGAATTGCCTTCCCCCTGTGGGGCGTGGACCTCACGTTGGGAAATACTAGTTTATTGTTAGCTTGTATGTAGATAAATTAGGGTTAGTATAATTTAAACTTCTATGATTAAAGTGCCTTTATAGTCAAAGTTATCCATAATTTGATCGTCTGTTTAATTTGTATCACCAACAGTAACTATTTACTTTTACTTTTGTTTTTCGTAAACCAAAGCGTCTGTTCATTAGTATTTGGGATTACAATGGTTGCTCAAATTGTATGCCCTAATAATGCACAGATCATTATTTATTATAACATACAAATACTATTATAATCTTGTCGTCTAGAATATATATATATTTTTTTTGTCTTTGAATCATTTACATCATGCATTACAGCGTAATTTGAAGTGTTTCATGTAAATGAAAATATTGTTTTAATACTTATTAAACGTTAAACTAAGGATTTATACATGATCATATTTATTATCTCAAACACATGGGATTATTATTATAACCATTATTATCTCATCATAAATATTAGTATTTGTGTCTTTAAATTTTAATCCTATAGTGTATGTGGAATTTTCCTTTGTATATGTAAATGATATAAATAAAATTAAGTAATGAACTTGTCATGCTTCATTGTGGCAGACAGTTACAGAAAAGGTGAAACTTCCTAAGTTGCATTTAAAATGCTGGTAATTAAGTTATGGTTCTTAGTTATATATCTCATATACAAGGTAACACTTTACAAAACGTTTTTACGAATTATTATCGTAGAGTTAGAAAATTTTGTATGTTTTAAATAGAACTAAATTAGTTACATCCAAAACATGTTTAAAAATCACATACTTTTTTTTTTTCTTGTATTTTCTAATTTTACTTTAATATTGTTTAAGAATATATTTTGAAGATATTTGGGTAATATTTTGTCAATTGAATTGTCAGTTTATAGGAAATGTTTTTATGTCTGAACGTTGAATCGTCATGTAAAATGCTTACCTATTTAAAGTTTACGATACGTTTTTTATTATGTAACTGAAGTTGAAACTTAAATTGGATATGTAGGCTGTTTTTTAATGTAAATTAAGAGTGTCTTATTAAAATGTGTAGGAATCTCTAGAAAGTTAAGTTTGAAGGATTAGTGAAAAAAATGTTGTATTATAATTCAAAAAATTAATTTTTTAAATGTACTGATTGAAAAATGTTTTACTATGAATAATTTAGTTTTACCTCATTGTATGTATGTACAAATTTCCATAACTCTAAATTAATAATTTGCTAAAACTCTTTGTAATATCCGCTGTCTTTTTGAAATGATGGTCCAAAATGTTAAAGCCTAACTTTTACATAGGCTTAGAAATTGTCAAAGAAATGTGTATATCTTACGTCACAATTAGAAGATAGTAGGTTGTTTTAATAACCTTCTTCTTTTCTCAAAATTCTTTAAAAAAAAAAAAAAAAGTATTCCACAATCTCTGTGCATAAAATGTTGAATAAAAGTACCAATTTACAAATGAAAGTAACTAGTTATACTTAATTTCGCTGATTTTTGTTTGCTTAAGGAATCAAGTAGAAATTTGTTCAGTTATGTATGCAATTTCTTAAAAATTTTACTT
Organism: Pardosa pseudoannulata; assembly: GCA_032207245.1. Taxonomy (NCBI): domain Eukaryota; kingdom Metazoa; phylum Arthropoda; class Arachnida; order Araneae; family Lycosidae; genus Pardosa; species Pardosa pseudoannulata. Next base: position 12,994,989 of record CM063502.1, read on the forward strand.
ATAAAATAAAATTGTTTTATTACACTCAACTCTTTCTAAATTCGTAAATTCCTGAGCATGCTATAAATGATATAAGTTATCCTTAGTTAAGAATGAAGCATTATTTTTAGGATGCAGTATTAGTTTTAGTATTTAAACATTGTGGACCTGTTTAATGCAGTTAAAGAAATTAGTTTGTAATTTGTGTTTTTCTTTGCAAATAAAGGAATATTTTCATTGAATGGCTACAATGTCAGACCTCAAATTATAAATTTTTTTAAACGTTCTTAGTATTTATTTAAAAATGATCAACTATAAAAGTAAATAATATAAGTATATAATTGTTTTTGTTTTAGGTTATGTACCAAGATAATAATATGCAAATTTATATGGAGACTATTTCAAACAATAAAGGATCGCTCATATTACTGAAGCCGTTGTTTTATAAAACTATTAGTCCCTTGTCACTTTTTCATAAAACTCGCTAAATTTTTCAGCCAGCCAGTACCTGCTATAAATGCCACAAATTTTACATATGTGAATGTCTAATAAACAGCATTCAACCCCTTCGGGTCTGGTGTCCTACGAATAGCACATCAAATTTAACTTCGCTCTGTTTAGTTACAAAAATTTTGTTCCAGATCCTCGTGTTCTGTTAAAATGACTTGTATTTAAAACTTATATTTCATGATTTTTGTAAAAGACCGCTATACGTGTCTGAAAATACTCCTTCAAAAGGAATTTAACGTTCTAAAAAATTATAATGTTATTAAATAAGCATTATATTATAAACATTATTTTATATAATGTTTGATGTAGTTTTTATCTTAAAATAATTATATTTGGGATTCAGGAATATATGAATATGTGTTCTGAAATCTAAAATGCTTGTTGAAAGGAAATAAAATTTGATGTAAGCCTTTTAGAAGTTGAGTTTGTGGTTTTAATGAGTCAAAAATTTGAACTAAAATGAAAAATCGGACCCGAAAGTATTACTTAAGGATATTATTTTATCACATTATAATCTTTTTACTGTATGTAAAAATCCTGCTAAAGCCATACCTACAGAAAACTGAAAAGCAGTGGATATTTTTGTTACAGTACTATATCTTACTCATACCAGGGTTGCCTTATTTTAATGCTGTTAAAATTGTTTGTTACGAAGAACTGTGTCTTTCTTAAAAGAAATTAATTCGAATTACAATTTTTAATAGCTGAATATAGCACTAGCTATTCACAGATATAAATTAAACGTATTCAAACAAATTCATTTTTTATGATTCCATTTATTCCTAAAAGAAAGGAAATCGTCTGTTGAAAAAAAAATTACTATTGTTTAAGATCAGGGGCTTAAAATTTCTTTTACAAATATTTCTTAAAAAAAAAGTAAAATACTCGGAACATAAATCGTATGAGTTAACAATTATAATAATATATAATTAATTAATAGATTCCTTAGTTCCAGACAGTAAGTTTTATGAAAAAAATACTCCAATAAATAGAAAAGTTTATTTTTTATTTCAAAAATCCTAAGAACAAATAAATTCTTTTTTTCCCCCTTAAGTTATATTATGTCTGTATACTCAAATGTTTGTTAGTAACATTTTGAAGTAATTTTTTTATTATTATTTTAGAAAAATTTTACGACTTTTATTTCGACTGTAAGTAATAATTAAACAGAAAATGGGATCTACATATTTGTAAAACAAAATTAATTAATTTATCCCTAAAAATACATAGAAGTATGAATAAAAATTTATATCTTCCTTCATTCTATATTACGTATACTATATTTTTTAGAATATATATATATACACACACGTGTGTGTGTGTGCGTGTAAAGATTCTGTAAACCAGATTATATAATTTACTTTTTCATCACAGCTTTACTTTGAAACTTATACGAATTCTAAGAGCAATAAAAGATGTGTCATTCGGAGGACAATGCCTAACTCAGGAACCTCCTGAATAATTCCACAAAGTGCAGATGTAAGCTTTTTTGAAATTTTTTTATTAATAAATCCTTTCCAAATAATATATTTTAAGTTGTATTAAGTGATTTAACCAGTAAGAGGATTTCTAAATGTAGTCGGTATACTTTTAAAAAAGCAATAGTCATTATTAATAACAGTTGGTAATGCATAACTTTAATTCATTAATTATAAAGATTTTGCGTATAAACACAGTTTTTGTTATTTTACCTCGGATTATTTGTTGATTTTTTAATATTTTTACTGTTTAGTTAGTTAGAGATCCAATGATGTTTCTTTCGGAAAAGAAATTTTGCATAAAAATTTATTTTTTTATGATGTGAAAATAGATATAAAGTTTATAAAATACACACACTGTTTTATAACACTGAAAAGAAATTAAATTTTTACGTTATAATTTTCTTAATTGCCTGTGTTTGGAAAAGTAAACATTTTTCTTTTGTAGTATTATTTGACAAAAAAAAATTAAATTATAAATTTTACTATAAATGTTAAATTAATTTTCTGGATTCTTAATCATATATTTATTTTATTTTTTAATTTAAAAAAGATAGTTATGTATTGTATTTGAATTTGCAACTTGTGTTGCTGTGAGAAAACTTTCATCGATGGAAACCTCACCAATCCAGAAAATTTGGTAGGTCGCATTGGAGATGCATTTTATTTCTGTACCCACAATATGAGAATATTAAAAATAATACTTTAATGTTCATAAATCAACAATAGAATGGTTAGAAAAGTATTAATATCCATAAATATATATTATAATAATATATATTTAATAAATCACTTGTATAATATTATATTTACTATAGTAACGGCTATATTTGTTTCAATAAGTTTGAGGAATTGCGCCAGCTGACCTCTGAGTTAAGGACATTTATTTCCTGTTTGTGTTTAAAATTGAATTTTATGTCCATGCTTTGGAATTTGCAAGTGTTTAAACGCTTCTTGTATTAAATTTAGAAATACACAAATGTTTTTATTATAAGGGTAAAATGATAAAAATATCAGAAATGAATGAATCATTAAAATTATAATTTATCCGATCGTAAGCTTATGATATGCTTACAACTAAGATGGTTTAAAAATTTGTAATGTGTTTAGACTGTATTTTTTATGAATTTTCATTCTACGATTAACAAATTACATTGTTTCTTTTCTTCAGCCTTTAATATGCATTCTATTTAAGATCCATTCTCTTCATGGGTTATTAAAAAAAAAAAAAAACTAGACTTAATAACGTATCAAATTCTTCAAAAATCCGCTTTTGGAAGGGACTGAAAGAAGTTGTTTGTGGTTCTTGCCGTAGCTGACTAATGTATTGTAGCAGCTTTGTGTTAGTAAGAGTCGCACACGCTCACCATAATCACTAGAAATGATGCTTTTTTAGTTTGTCTGTCGATAATAGAAGCGTTGTTGTTTCTTTCATCGCTTTTGTGCAGTCGAGAGATTTTAAGTGGTAGTAAGAGGATAGAAAATTATCTCTGTTATTTATCGCCCTGTTCCCATTGATTTAAGTGTAAGTGAAAGTTCTGTGTAACACCTGTATAAATTAGTCATTCTTTGTCTTCAAATTCGTAGAACTTGTTCGCTTTTCTTTTTTTTTTTGTGTTATATTTTTATTTCTCGTTTAGGAGTTTTAGTAAGTATCTGTTAAATATAAATTAGGTGGGTATTTACACAGCTCTACAAACTAGAATGGCATTATATTATCCTAGTGTGGAGTTCAGCGAGTTTAGTTGCTGAACATTACTATAGGGGAAAACGTGTTTGTAAAAAAATCTATATTTGATTCATTTTATGTTATAAGTTAGTATTCACATTTATTTAATTTCAGAATAATCTGTAATTATTTTTAAATAATACATTTATTTGTAAGACGAATCATTTAATGCAAAATTAGTTTAACAGAATGATTCTAAACACGCTCTAATAAATCCTAGAATTAATTGGCGAACAATTACTTGAAAACGCCTGTCTTTGATGAAATTGCATTATTTTTATATTAATGCATGTTCAGTCATAGTTCACTGAGTGTTTATAAAAATAGCTAAAATAACACCTAAAGACTTTCATTAAAATTGAATATACGTTATTCGTAAAGATGTGCATCGTTTTCATGAGTTAAATTTTGGACGAAGATGTATCAGGCGTAATTTAGTTTAATTGTATCTTTATTGTATAATTCATTAAATAAGTCTTTCTGTGTAACAAATTACAAGATATTCCAGAACTCAATATTACACGTTTCATTAAATATCCCTAATACTGTAGAAAAAAAATGTTGCTCTCAGATTTTCGAGATTTAATTGAATGGTACTTGTGAATAGTATGATTTCTTTCAATTCTTAAAGACATCATTACTCTTCAGTATCTATACCTTGAAATGATGATCTATATTATTTTTCAGTAAAGAAGTACAATTGTCTAAGTGTGGTTGGCATTTGAGTTTACCATGAAAAATCAGAATTATGATAATAATAATAAAAAAAAACCACAACAGTATTGAAACATATACTTTTACTTACATATTTTTAGCATCTATCTTGGTGTAATTGTGTGTACTATACAATTTGTATAACGAACTTTCCATAATAAAGAAACTGTTTAAACAGTTTTTAATTTGACGACGACCCCATAAAACCTCTGCATTCTTCTGCCGATTGAACGTCTCCCATCAAACACAGCCCTGATTATGAGAACACCAAACTATTGTGCTTCAAATTAGTCTATATTTTCAACAGATGAGAGCTTAGCACGCGCTATGGTCATGGCAAATGTTAGTGTGTAAGTAAAAAATAATCTTCGAGTATATGTATGTATATTTATATATCATTTATTTTCCCCATTCTAATGTGCTAAAAATTCAAAATACTATTTTGCGGTGTTTTAATTTCCTGGTTCATTTTCCCTTCCTTCTCTAATATCTGCTATAACTCTTGTTTTTGCGGTATTTAAAACATATTATTTAGAAGTAATTTCTTTTGTTTTTTATTTGTACTTTGGAACTTTAAACAATCTTAAAATTTAGGCCTTTAGCACCTACTTATTTAAATTGTAACCGAATATATCTTCTTTTATCTGTGAAATTATTGAGTAACTGTATCTTTTCCAACTAAAATATTTGAAGTGTCAAAACTGAATTTATGTTTCGATGACAGCTATTAAACATTTTTTTAAATTTAAAAATGTAGCAGAACTCACGAGGGAAAATGTTTAGAGATTGCTGTGTAATATTTTATTCTTATGATATTTAAGTACAACACATTGTAGAATTATCCTTCTTAAAAATTAGAAGTACTTGGTATATTCAGTATTGTACAATCAAATAGTTCAGATTTTTACAATGAAAGTGGGCCATTTTTAACAACAATGTGCTTGCGCTTAAGATAACAAAATTGCTTAAAATAAATTTGTGTCTTCGAAAATGTTCTGTGAACTTAAATATTAGAATTATTTTATGTAAGGGATCAAAGAATATTTTCTTCGTTTAGGATAAAATTGGATGCTTTTGGCTTTTTTTTCAATGTATAACTTAAATAATTATGGAACTTTTACCACTTATAAGAGGCAGTACCTTTCTTCTTAAAAGAAAAAATTGTATAATGAAATATTTTTTCTTCACTGTACTAATTGAAGATGCGACCAAATTTCAATGTGCAGTCATTGCATATCTCAGAAGATATTCAGAGTACATTTAACTTGGTTTTATTCTATATGTTAACAAGTACTGTTAACAAGTCATACCTCAGATCGAGTGAAAATTTATTTTGTTTTATTATATACAAGCTTGGAATATTTTTAAATATTTGAATTTTAACTTGAAACGAAAATTTTCAATATTATATTATTAAATTCTGGTATAACTTATAACTATTTTTCTTTACTTTCATTTGTTATTTTGTATTTGAAATTAATACATTGGTCGAAATCCTGCAAGCAGGTATTGCAAGTAATATTTTAAGAAATTTTCAATCAGTTCAATAATTATTTTTTGCTTGATCAAAATGTTAAGCAGAAAAACAGTATATCTCCTAAGTGGTAAATTTTATAATTAAGTTATGCGTAAAAATACATTTAATAAAATCAAGTGCATCAAACTTAATTCACTCGATGGGCATAAAATCATTCGATATTGTTCTCTTTTATTGTGTCAGTAACATTGCGTATGTATACATAATATAAGCCGTAATATATTTCTCAGGCCTTCTTACTGAAATTAATTTCTACAGACCTTTGTATGTATTGTTAATAACCTTTATTTATTTAGGAAATAACTTAGAACGATGTCTATTGTTAGTATATATTTTGTTATATACTGAGCTTTCTTTTATAATCCTTTGGGATCAGTGTGCATAAAATATCAGATACTGCTCTTTATTATTTTGTCACTGACATCATTTACATATATGCAATATAGGCTGTAATTGTTTTTTGCGTTTTATTTATTTAAAGAAAGTCGTCTATTTTACTCTCGAGTCCAGTAATTTTAAAGTTTAAGAAATTTTGCAGTTTTGTACTAATAGCATGAAACAATATGTATTTAATGTTTTTACCAAGAATCAGAATTTAAATATATATATATATATATATATATATATATATATATATATATATATATATATATATATATATATATATATATATAAACTTATATTTGTTTTGATAAGTGCGTTACTTGTCCAAGGAAACAGGGAATGAAAAGTTTAATATTTAAGGTGTTTTCGCATCGTATGATATTAAAATACACAAGGTATTATTTTATGAATATTAATTCAATGAAATATATAATCTGTCAAGTCCTGTAATTTTATAGTTTTAAAGAAATAAGTAGTTTTTTACTCGTAGCTATGAAAACAGTGTATACTTGTGTTTATGCTACGAAAAATATATTTAACTCGAATTTATTTTGACGAGTTTTTAATGTCTCCAAACAAATGTGGAGTAAAAAAAAATCCAATTATTTTTACATCGTATAATATTAAAATAGATAAGGAATTTTACAAATATCAATTTCATTAATTTATATAATCTCAATTGAATAAAGTCTGATTAAGCACAATGTTTTCTGAAATTTGATGTTTGATCAATAAAATAAAATGGATTTGAAAAAACATGTTTTGGACTTAATAAAGGTGGCGATTATTTTTTATTAAGTATTAACTAAGTATTAATGTGTTTAAGGAGAAGTTCGCCGGCCGTTTACTATTTCGGCTATCTTTCGTGTTATCAATCGTAAATAAATTAACATTTTAAGGTTTTTTTCTTTTTAATTATTAATCGGTAAATACGGCGTACCTCTTGTGAGTCGTGACTCACCGGTTGGGAGCCAGTACTCTTAAGCAACTCTTCTCAGAAATCAAAAAAATATCTGAAATGTCAAGAATGCACCCACACTGACAAACCCGGAAGTTCTTGGGAGAATGGCGACGTGATTAAGCATGAATACGTCTGTGTCTTAGACCTTAAAAAATTTCTAGGCTTTCTAGGACGGGTGTACAACCTTTTATTGTGAAAAGATTGAACATCCGACTTGAGGGGGAGAAGTCGAAATATAATCGTAATAGTCAATGGATATAATCGTCTAAGAACGATTAATTATGGTTATTTTTATAGTGTGATGGGTGTATTTGGTTCAATAACTTGTTTATTTTTGGATCGGTCTCCGATTTTTCTTCTTATGTTTATGTAATGTAGATTCATTTATTTATTACCCATGTCATTCTTAGAAATTTTGCATTACTTCATTACAATTTTGTGTTGGATGCATATTGTATTTCAAGTTGTGTTTCTACTGAATAGATAATTTTCTTTAATAAGATTTCGTGCTCCATCTAATTTTTTTATTCAGAAAACTTTTACATTTATGTATAATGATGAAAGTGATGTTGATTGTCATTGATAAACGGCTATAAGCACTTTGTCTTTGTCTCATTAGTTCTGTCTTAGCAGAAAAGTAGGCCGTAGTGCTCCAAACCAAACCTCTCTGTACCAGTGTTCGTTGGTTCAAATTACTCTGCTATCATGGATGCTCGTGCATTTGCTTGAACAGTAGGTTCCAATCTAGTTAACTAATTTGTGATACAAAAAATTACCTCATCGCTCCAAACCATAATTATGGACGTATTTATAATTTGTTTCATCATTTATGGTCTAACTTTTGTAAAGCTTTAAACTAGTAAATGTTTTAATCTTAGTTACCGATATGTGTATATATACTTTTATTTTCATTCTTTCTTGAATAAACCTGTGTTTAAGAAAATAAATCTAACCATTTGTTTGTTAACAGTTAATATCATTATCTTAGGTAAAGGTTACGACTGTGAAGTGCTTTATCGTTCTATGAGAGATCATGGACAAAGCACATTAGACGCTTTCAATTTGTCTTGAAAAACAGAAATCTTTAGAGTTTCAAAGAACACCTCATAACATTCCTTTCAACCACACCTAATGGATTTTACTTTCAAGGGAACGATGAACAAGTTCATTTAGTGGCACTTAAGTAAACATTTGCAGCGGCTAGAGAATGAAGCTCAGAGTGAGAATACAGTCCATTGATTTTCGTGCTACGAGATATTTGTGCATCATCCCAAAAGGGTTGTGTTGCCTCTTTGTTATTTAAATATTAATGTATTCGTCCATGAAAAGAACGTAAATCAAACGTGTGATCTATAGAAGGTAACGTGGAAGTGTTGTGCGTATTTCTTTTTTAAGCTTTAAAAAATATTGCTTGAAACTTTTAATAAATTAGAACACAAAATGTGCTGATAAGACTTATGATTAAAGTTAAAAGAAAATTTTAATCTAAACTTAGACATCTATTTTGAAATTACTTTAAAATTAAGTAATGTAATAAATTTATAATAGTCCACACAAGAATTCTTCTCCAAACAATCGGATATTTTTCTATTGTGCCAATTATATGCTATCTGTTAATAATTAGTGTACTTAAAGTTTAGTGTAGATCAGTATGACTTTTCTCGGTTTTTAAACTAAAGAAGGTTTAAGTTTGCAAAAAAAAAAAATTGTTAATTGATGATTTGTGAATTACATTAATTGTAGTCCTGTCACTGACAATTCTACTTCTTTCTTATCTTTTCATTAATAAATTTTCAATGGACAAATTATTCTCCTAGAAGCAGTATTAATTTTACCTTGAGTAATTTTCCATTGTCAAAAACAGATCTTCATTAAACATGATGAATAGCTTTTGAGATTTTTAAACTTTTTTTAAAACACAAAACAAACTTTTATAGAATGTATTAATGTTATCAATGGTTATGCCGTTTGTGCACGTTTGAATGCATTTTTTTTAAACTATTTTAAATCCCTCCTGGTGGAGTAATGAGGGATACTATGGTAGTAATTTTTAATTTTCATGCGCTGTTTCTGTCAATGTTTAATATTATGCTCGGCTTAGACGTATTTAACTGCGAATCCTAAATTGCTATTGTATTTTTCCCCTCTTTCTATGTGTGTATATATATATATATATATATATATATATATATATATATATATATATATGTGTGTGTGTGTGTGTGTGTGTATATGTGTATATATATGTGTCTATATATATGTGTATATATATATATGTGTATATATATATATATATATATATATATATATATGTATATATATATATATATATATATATATATATATATATATATATATATATATATATATATATATATATATATATATATATATACACAGAGAGAGAGAGAGAAATCCCAGTAACATTTTTATTAACTTAATCTATTTTTATTTACATGTATTTTTAAAAAGCATGATAGCTTTAAACGCCTCATGTTATTAATATTTGAAAATTCTCATAGAATTTTTGGGGGCTACTAAATGAAACGTTATTTAGTAAATTAAGTTCCTAATCTTCATCTTTTGGATATTTTTTTCAGGTTTTTTTTTTATTGTTCGGGGGGGGGTTGTTATTTTTTAAAATAATGTTCAGAATGTCTATTGTACTGATTCAAATTAATGAGTTTTCGTTATTTCAAATTTTTGAGATGTCATTTACATTTTAAACCCTCGTGAGTTCTACTTTTGCTTAACACTTTACAATTCACTGCGAATTTGTTTAAATAAAATTTAGGTCAATTTTTCAGCTAGATAAAAAATAAGTTAGAAGTGAATTGTTTTCTTATCTTTAAAAAGAGGGATAAGAAATTTTCCACTGTTTCCTGAAACTTCCTGAAGAACTTCCTGAAACACATTAAATCAAATATTTTAATATTCGCAAGATATAATAATTCAATAAAAATTATTATGAATAATGAAATTAAATTGCGCGAATTCTATTTCATTATTTTGCAACATTCATATATTTGATGAATAAATTAATACATAGGATTTCAAGATAAGCTTTTCCTACCTTCGCCTATACACACAATCAACAAATTCTGCTGCAAAGCTTATTGGTTCTGTTTGAATGAAATAAAAATCAAATTCATAGACCCGATGATAGTTTGTTTACCAACTGTCTAGTTGGGGAAATACGCAAGATCTACTGGTTTAATGCGTCTGCTCATACGTACAGTTTTATACGTTCCTTTTTGCATGTTGAAGTCAATTGGTTGTGTCTCTCGTTACGTTGAATGATTGTGCAGCTGTGTGTTTGTGCACATATATGAATAATATAAAGAGTAAGAAGCATGCTAAAAAAAAAACAAAAAGAAACCTTTCTCCCTCTGCAAACGTAGATTTCGTGTCCCTCGCAATTCATAGCAGTATGATGACGCCGTCAAAATATTTCTTTTGTTCGTTCTGTGATCCCTATGAGAGAAGTGTAAACCTAAGATTATGGGAAACGCATCTTTTCACTGTGGTTCTCTATGCAAATCAGCTGAAAATCAGATTTCATCCTCCCTGAACCCGCGAATAAATCTCTGCTGAGTATTAAAGTAAGTAAAGCCGAAAAGATTTTTTTTGGTGTGGTTGAAGAGCTGAATGAAAACGGAAGCTAAGCAGAAACAAGGGCATTAACTAGATCTGATTGCTACTTTCCTGAAAAGTTAGCTGTAGAAAATGTAGGATCTTGAAAGGAATTTTTGTACCAATTCTCAAGAACCTGTTGTATAACTAGTTATTTTGGGGGGAAAGAGAACCCGAACGAATGCAATGGAATTGGGAAGACATCAAAGGTAAGGAGAATGCCCCTCTTTGTTATGTATAAAAGAACATTTTTAATGTAAGAATTTATTTCGTAACTGTGTGATTATTGACCCATTCCTGCCGAATCAGTATACTGCAAAATTCCTTAAATATGGTTCAATGACATAATGAATATCTTTTAATAATAATTTTTAATAAAAGTATCGTTTGTTGTTGTTACTTTGAGAAAATTCATCATACACGGATGTATTATTAAAGTATCCAATGTGTCGTTAAAAGAATTAAATAGTTATGATTAGTTTTTATTACATCTTGAGATTACTGAAGTGTCAGAACTAAAATATATTGCATTAGTTCATTTTATTGTACGTAATGAAATCTGCATTCGTGATTTTATGGGAGTTTATTTATTCTTTTATTTTTAAATCTGTAAATTCTTTATCAAAATACTTTTACATTTTATTTTAAACAGATTCTCACCCATTTTTTCAAATTAATTTTTTTCATACTTACATTGCAATGCAACAAAAGATAAAATAGGTATCTTAAAAGTAAAATCAAGGCGGATGAATGATTTGAATTTTCAAAACTAAAAGGATCAGAAACCAAGGTGTCCAATTGCAGTTTTTTTTTTAATTCAGTTAAGTGCAAAAATGTAAACTAGATACATAAATCTACTTAGTAATAAGGATATCAAAGTATAAAATATGCTTTACTCTTGCCCTTTATCAATTTGAACTACTTATATTTCATTAATGATTCGTAATCCAAAGGGTCTAAAATTAATATAATAGTAACATCTAAATTTAATATAATAGTATTAGTGGCAAAAATATATTAAACCAGCAGAGATATGTATATTTTAGAATTCCGAGTATCCGTATGCATTAAACTGAAATATCTTAATATTTATATTTTAATTTTGGGACCCTTGGCATCTGATCCCCTCAATTATTCTTGATAGCAGTTGAGGTGTAACCATTTTTTTCTATACTAAACTAAAGAAATATGTATAAGTTGTGTTGAAGGCAGAATACGATTTGCTAGAAATAGCCGTTTTTTCGTACAGTATTTTATTATATGGAATAAATTTATCTGTGCATGTTGCTATATATACATGCATTTTATGTAGAGCTGCGATAAACATGATGTTCGCGTTGAAAACAAAATGGAATCCATATTCCCATTATTTAATCAACAATTTGAGGATCTTGGTAAAATTTCTTCCTTCTGAATCATGTTAATAAAATGCATGTACTTAGTTCTCAAGTTTCCTCTTAGAATGTCTCTTGTGGTTGGCAACCCTGCGTATCAGTCTGGTTCTCTGTATCACTGTAGAAGCTTATGTTACTCTCTTTCACTGCTGCAATCTGTTGAACTATTTAAGAAAGCTTTTGGCTGAGTTCTTAGAATGCATGATTTAAGTTGCGAAATCTTTTGCTGTGGTTTTTATCAATTGTAATGAAACATGCTGACCCTTTGTTTGTTTTAAAAAATAACTACACACATGCACGCTCATATATCTTATGTTTGTATATCCAGATGCACTCAGTGGATATTATTTTTTCTTCATTACATATGTTTTATTACCTAATATCTTGTAATAATCAACCAGCTTATAAAAATTTTTGCTGTGTCCTCAGTGTTCTAATAGGATATGCTATTTTTGCTGGAAAATTTTAACTAAATGTTATTTAATGACTGGGGTGGAGCTTTTTTTGTGTTAGATTGCTCTAACATAACAAGCTTTGGAAAATATTATATTCCGAATTTGACTTAAAATCTAAATATCATTGCTCTGTTATCTTTGAATTTTCGTTTGTAAGAATTAAATAGAAATACATAGAATAACATAGATATTTCTTCTAAGTAACTTATAAATATTGAGGCTTAAAATGTCATCTAAATCATAGACGTAAGTAATGAGGGGGCTTAGAGTTAGAGCTGTCCCTCCTCCTTTAGCATAATAATTCCTTGAGTAACGTAATACATTGAAGGTGTTTGATCAGAAAAAAAATTACCCCCCTTTCCTTCTTTCTTGGTGTTTTCTGTATAAAACAGAGTACAATGTTATCTTAATTTTAAATCTTCAGAACTTAGTATGATAGTGTACATAAAAATAGTACATAGGAAAATCTAGTAACGTAAGAAAACGTAATTATTAGATGTTATTTTCCTTTTTAAGAAATAAGATTATTTTAATGAATACGTTATAGAAAAAGTTTCATCTATTCTGATATATTATATAGACTTGTATTGTTGAGTAACATTATTTAATTTAACAACTATTAAATCACAATGTCATTTTACTTTATCATAATAAACAGCATATACTAGTGTTTACAGAATTTGATTTTTATAGCGTCTAACTCAAAGGATATATAAATAGTGCCTTTACTAATCTATTTGTTACCAAAGAATTATTTTTTTATATTATATTTATTATTTTTGAAGATATTGTTGAAATTAGGCATTTAAAAAGACATCTGTTAAAAAAATAATTTTTCTCTTCATAAAAATCCACTCTCCTTTTCGGGTGCAATTTTTCTGTTGTCTTTTTATTTACTATTAACCTGATTGTTAATAATCTAAAAATTATTTCTTTGTTGTTTAGGTCAGAAAATGCCGCAAGTGAAAAGAAGCCTTTAGCTGACAAACAGGGAGTATGTTTTCATTCGTTTTTTTTTTTTTTTTTCCTTTTTAAATTTCTCAGATTAGATTAACTATTCATTTAAATGTATGAACTATTCATCGTTTAAATTATTAATAATTATCAGAAATTGTGTAGACATTACGTAGGATTTTTTGTTTTTAATCTCAAAATCATTCCAATCTTATTACCATCCTTTTCTATATGATAAATGAGGAAAAGGCATCTAATATAGCCTCTGCAATCTTGAAAATAACAATAATAATAATAAAATCAATAAAAAATTTTAAAAATTTCTTTGATTTGTTTTCTGTTGTATATCAGCCATCAGTAAGAGCCTCGGATGATATATTTTATCTTTCTGTATATTTTTGTAAAAGACTTTTTTAATTCAGTTTAACTATCGAGTTAATGTTACATTCCCCTCTCTTATTTTCTGCCAGATTTTTTCTCTAGTTTCCAGAATTCTGTATCCTCATTCTTCCTAAAATGAGAGTTATATTTTATGTTTTTAATGTCTCTCTGTGGATACATTAGACTTATCCCGTTGTTCAAGAAGCTATCATTTATCTTGCAACTGGGCGTCTTCTTGTGACCCCGAGTACTTCGTACCTTAATTTAGAACTTCGGGTCACTCCCAACAGCTGGAGTAAATAAACTTGCCTCCAAGATTCGTTTGCGACATTCACCTCGTCCATTTATTTTTCCTTCGTAGGAAAATCACACGATGGATGTAAACAGTAAATTCTTGGTGCTAGAGTCAGAAACCAGATTTTATTTACTTTTATTGCTTGCACCCACTTCTGATAGTTTTGTTGCATTTGCTCTATCTCAAGATTCAATAAAACAAATGAAGCTGAGAAGCTGATAATAGAACTTGATTCTTCAACACTTTTACTTTTGCAGTTTACTTTTGTCTGGTAATAATTTCCTTTTAGTTATTAGCAATTAGGATTTTTTTTCTATTATTCATTCGATACTGTGGGGAACTCACATGTGAATTTGAAAATTATCTGGATCTGATATTTTTCTTATCTTTATTTATTCTACACCCATTTATTATTATCATTACTATTATTATTATTATTACAAAAACAAACTTCTGTTTGGTTCCCCCCCTCCAGTGAAGGACATTTAAGCAATACCATTGGTATTGCATAAATCTCTTTAAAATTTGCTTTGTTTTTGGGAGAGTCATTCTTTTTCAATTGTATGTCAGTACTTCAATATTCTTTTAAATATAGTTATTAAATTTTTCTTTATTTTTACTTCCATCTATTTTTTGTATGAATATTTAACTGTATAGTATCAATTTTTAAGTCAAATTATATAATGTTCATCGTTCCTTTTTTTAATTATGTATTTAATATTAATTTCTGTTACAAATATTTCTTTTAGTTCGTCTGATTCTTTTTTTTTTTCACCGGGAAAATTTATCTTAGATTGGCAATAACATTTGTTAATATAATTTGAATGGATCCATTGTTTGCCAATTCTGTATATGTTATTGAAGTCTAGGTTTACTGAATCCTAGATTTATTTCGTAGAAATATATATAAAATTGTTACTGAAAGGCTTGTAATTATTATTTTTACTCATACAGCAAGGAGTGTGAATGTGAAATGTAATATTATTTGAAAATACTTAATAATGACAGTAATTGTATAAAAATGAATTATCTATACTAGTCAATAATGAGGGGTTTTTTTTTCAAAATTATTTTTCCTTAATTCTATCAGTATTTTAAAATCAGATTACTTTTTTTTTTTTTTTTTTACTCTGTCGATTTTGCAATACGTACATTCATTTTTACATTGAAATTTCATGACCCCATTCTGTTAAATTTTGCGTTTGAAAAATGTATCATAACAAGTTTACAGAGCCATAGCCAATGGAGGAAGTGCTTCAGCCTCCCTCGAAATTCTGAGGTTTAATGTATTGTACTTTAACGTTTATTTAAACGTGAATTTTCAACTATAATTTTTCAACACTGTATATTTAATCAAAATTTAAATTTTAAATAAAAATTTCCAATTTTTAAATTTTCTATCTTTTTAAATTTTATTGTTTTTGCTCCAATTTATTTATAATACACTTGCTGAAACATGTTACACAAGATCATGCAGGGTGTTTTAGATATGTATAATACATGTTATGTAATTTTAATGCTATTAAGTATTAAATTTTACATATTTTAAATAGATTTTATGAGTTAAAAAATTGTGAAATGTATAACGGCCCTTCGTATTAATGTGTCATACAGATCATTCAAGACATTTTAAAGAGAAAAAAATATGTATATATATATCAGATAAAAAATATTAGTCTTTTTTCTACATTTTGTAAAAAAAATCATATAAAAAAGACTCTAATATTTTTTATCTGATATATATACATATCTATCTATCTATCTATCTATATATATATATATATATATATATATATATATATATATATATATATATGTGTGTGTGTGTGTGTGTGTGTGTGCATGATATATATATATATATATATATATGTGTGTGTGTATATATATATATATATATATATATATATATATATATATATATATATATATATATCACATTCTATCTAGCAGTAAAACGAAAAGACGATAAAGATTTCTATGATTTTTTTCAATCAATTAATACTAAAAATTTATTAAATATGGAAAAGTCTGTAGTTGTATACAATTTGTTTGGTTAATCTCATTTCTAAATCAAATGGTCGTTTAAGTAAGAAACTATGGTTATTGTATTACCATTTCATGAGAATATAAAGGGTAGTTTCTGCAGAGAAACGCTGCTACTTGATTCTAACTCTTTCTGAAGTTAAAAATATTATCGTTCTTAACACTGTTTTTTGGCAACATTTGTAGTCTTATTTTCTCTACTGTTTATAGAGTTAACGTGTAAAATGCCTTACCAACGAATCAAATGTAGATTTTAATAGAAAAAGGGGTTGAGATGGACGAAAGCTATTTGGTCTGAGATGGAGTGTACAGCAGAATCAATATTAAGTTGCATATTCTTCTTATGAGTTTCTAATTGGTAGTAGGCATATGTTGGGAGTTATTACTACAAATTAACTTATGCATATCTTATTGAAGTTTAAGTATGTTTTTGTCTGAATGCAACTTCCTTTACAGAATTCAGTAACTAGCGCTTCCGGTTCTGCAAAAACAGAAAATGATGAAAAAAGTGAAAATAACAAAGAGAAATTCAAAACATCCCAAAGAAGCATGCGAAGAGGATCCGGTGCAGGTGCTCATTCAAACTGATTTCAAGTTTATTTAAAATGCATTTGTAGTGTGTGATAAAGCAGGGATGGATAAACTGCGGCCCACATCAAATGAATATATATATATATATATATATATATATATATATATATATATATATATATATATATATATATATGACATGGTCCAGTGTTAAGGCGAATAGAAAACAGTCTTTCTTTATAATAATAAGTTTAATAAGTCATCGTTTCATTTAAAAGAAAAACTTGCACAATTTTCATTTGTTCGTGGCGGAACTATGCGTGGAAAGGTGTTGATAGCTCCATGTAGACTCGCTAACTGACTCATATCGGTTGGCTTAATCATAATTCTTTAAATATCTTTCCGCTTGACCGGATGATCCCAAAAGCTTACGCGAGCGTGGGTCTTTTTCATTTATTTTATCATTTTAAAAGAGTTCCCTTTTTAAAATCGCTTATAACTCACGTAATTTCCAACTACCTCTTTATATATATATATATATATATATATATATATATATATATATATATATATATATATATATATATATATATATATATATATATATATATATATGTATATATGTATATATATGTATATATATGTATATATGTATATATATGTATGTATGTATATATGTATATGTATCTATGTATATATGTATATATATGTATATATATGTATATATGTATATATATGTATATATATGTATATATGTATATGTATCTATGTGTATATATATATATATATATATATATACACACACACACACACACACACACACACACACACACATGTAATATGGGTGAGACTCATTCAAAATCACAACACAGTTTATTTCTGGTAAGAAACATGAAATCCGTACAACAGGCAAACACCTTTACAACTTCGTGCACACAGACAATGTGATCCCGCACGTACACTTTTCAAGTATTGATTCCTAAGGTCAAAAGACTAGGAATAATCACTAAGCACAATTGATCACGTGATACAAAATACCCATGTTTAAAGAGAACGCGCTAACTATTGGCTAAAGTAGTACAGACAGAGGTTGAATTAAGTCTATAGCGTGTCTGGATGGAAAAATCAGAATTACCGCACAAACCCCAAATGTACTTTATGAACAAAAGTTAAATTAATATTAAATTAATATTAAAATACACAAATAAGGGATTTTAATATTACATTATATATATATATATATATATATATATATATATATGTATATATATATATATATATATATATATATATATATATATATATATGTAATAAATTACACTAAGGAAGGTGGTTATTGTTAATTCAAATGCTGTGCTAACCACTTTCTACTCGGGTTTCATTAAATTATTTCATAATGGGGACTCCATTTCAAATTGGTAAACAGAGATATGTGAGAACTTTTTTTAAAATTAACTAAAAGAATTAAATACAGATGAATTAGAGCTCGCCCTAGAGAGGATGTTCCTTTTAAATTCTTCTTTCAGCAGTTCTTACTTTTTTCATATGGTAACATGGCGTACAAATAATGCCATTGTGAGTAGTGGTGAAATTCTTTAAAAAAAATAATAGTAATCAAGTGTTGCTGGTATTATTTTTGGGATTTTGTGGATATTCGTAAAATATTTCAACCTCCAAAATATCTACTAAAGAACGAAAGTTTGATTCAGAGTTTCGTGATTCTATAGGTGAATGACCTGGAAATATTTTATACAGTAGATAAAATGTTAGGAAAAAATTACATTGGTCCGCTAATTTTTTTATTTTGTTTTTTGGTTCGCTCCAAAACAGTTTGCCCATCCCTGTGTTAAGGGGAACTGGGACGTTTTCGACAACACAAAGCAAAAAATATCCAACGTAATAATTATATATTTAAAGTAAACATAATTTCAAAACTGAAATATTACATTCAAGTAAATTGATTACATTCCTATGAAATATATATATATTTTTAAATAACTGCAGGGAGCCGAATAAGTAATTACCACAAACACTCTTGTAATACTGGTTAGTGCATATATAGGCTTAAACATTTTCTGTTGCATATAAAACAATAAAATTTGCTCTACTCTAATATGTGTTATTAAAAAATGTATATACATGTAAATGAACTGACTTTTATTCCATTATGTTCAGTATGAAATTTTATAAAATTAGTTAAATTTAAAAAAATGAATTTTGATAAAAAGAAATATATTACTTCTCTTATAAACGTGATGAGTAGAAAAGAAATTAAGAAAATATTATAATCTCCGAATCAATTGCCATCATAGAAACATTCATATAAAACCTGACCTCTTTCATAAGAATAGATTTTTTACGATTGTATCTAACTATTGAAAAAAAAACATTTTGAGAAAAATTCAAATAACTTAATTTATTCTACATGGTTGTATTTTTTTACATTCTCTTTTTCTAATTAACCAGGGTTTAAATCTGTATACCTTTAAGTGCAGACATTTTTGGAATCGTCAAAATCAATTTTTTGAAAGTTCAGAATGTCCTGGTTCCCGTAATAGATGAACAGTGGAACCTCGATCCATCGTTTATCAAGAGGACGGAGAGGGAATACGATTAATGCAAAAATGGATGGAGGAATTAAGCAAATTGTGTAACTAGGAATCAGCTAATTATTTACAACATTAATTGGAGCATTTAACATATTATAAAACATAATTTATACTTAACATTTTAAAAACATTTTGTATTTCATACCTGCTTTGTTGATTATCTGACTGCCGAAAATGAACGTTCTATCGTCTCTACCTATGAAAGTACACTATCAATGTCACTTTACTCAAATTTAGATGATTTTAATTTTGGTAGAGCGAAAATCTTGGTGTTGATTCAGGCCCATTTTCGTCATCACTGTTGTGACCCCATTAATTGTGAAGTAACTATTTACTAACCCTCTGACAGTCTACGAAAGCCCCAGATGGGCTAGAAATCTTTTTGCCATTTAAATGATCTTGAAACTATCTTAAAACGAAATGTATTCATTACTCCAGTTCTCCTAAATTCCTCAGAAACGATACTTCCGGGTAAAAAAGATGTCGGAATCAAAATGGTTGGACAATGAATGGGGGTCAAACGAAAAATTCGGAAGATGAAATTGGTTCTATAGTGATAAAATAGGCATCGCTTGAATCGAACCATCAATGCGAGAAAACCACTAATGCGGGAATGATAGATTGAGGTTCCACTGTATTCTAAAATTCATTTTCTGTTTTAAATTTATTTCCTGTGTATGGTTAAAGAGTCTTTTACTTGTCCCAGTGAATTTCGTAATTATATTGATCATTTATGGAATTATTATTATTTATTAAGGATCACCTAATTCTCAGTTGAGTATCCCGCGCTATCCCGCATTTGATTTTGGTGAACAGGAAGACGCGCAGTCCTTGTTTCCTTCACCTTCAGTAAGTCATTCTATTTTCAACGTTTATCAAGTAATCTTATATTGTTAGAATTGAGTGTAATCAATATATTTTAGGAGCCGGAAGCCAATCGCAATATTAAATCTGAAATTCTGCAAGGAATGAAAAATTCTGAATTAGCCTTTGATGGAGATACTAATCAAAATGGATCAAAGAGCTTGAAAGAAGTATGAAATATGTTTATTTATCCATACTTATTCTTAATTTATTTATTCTTAATTCTAATATCTCTAATACAATTATGATTTATTGCAGGTCACTTTTACATTTTAATCAAAAGTTTACAGCTATTGCTTTGAAACTGTTATTCTTTTTAATTGAGCCGCTCAAAAACACCATGCAGTCAAGTTTTTTTTTTTTTTTTTTTTTTAATTTTCTGAGTTTGTAAATTTAAATAATATTTTTAGTTATTAAACAATTTACTTGTTCCTTCGACATTAATCATTATTAATCATTATTAGATTTTTAATAAACCATAATTAAAACATTTATTTTCTCATTTTTTTTTTTTTTTGACTGCGTTAGCATCCTAGTGACTTAATTCCTGATCATGTATTATCCGAAATCAGCTTCTAGTGTACGGTTCTCGATTTTTCGGAAATAATGATTACTGAAATTTTATTACTGCTTTAGTATAAACGTAGTTATCAGAAATTCATATGTTTCTTGTTAGTTAAAATAGTTTAGGAAATTTATATCCTTAATTTATCAAAGATTAAAGGTAATCCGTTCTGATATGCGAAATCGAATTTTAACCTAATCTAATTTTTAATGTACAGTATATTGTAAAAAAATGTAAAAATATGTTTTATGTACATTCACTCTAATATGAAATCATTCGTTTGTGCATTGTTAAGAAAATACTAATGAAATAACTGTTGTAAATTTACTTAGTAATTTTTTTGGTTCATACTTATTTATTTCTTTTGTAAATCATTTTCCGTGTAACGTATTACTTATCAATTATTCTAGAATTTGAAAGATCTGGTTAGTTATCCGTTTGTTAATTTGATATAAAATCAATTTAAAAAGTTGCACAATTGAACCTTTTTAATTTTCAATATCCATTTTTACGTGTGTTTATGACACTAAAGAGCATAATTTTTCCGCTCTGTTATAAATCTTAATACGCTTTACATTGTATTTAAAGTAATTTAGTTATCAATATTCTTTCAAATTGTTCACAATTTCTCTGTAAACGTATGATACTTTAATGCATATCCATAATAGAAATATTATCATGTATTTATCAAGATTGTCTTTCATTCTATCTAGACAAGTCATAAAAAACGAGACACTAGTAAATCTAAAACATTAATGCCGGAATTAATGGAGAATTCGGAAACCGAATCTGCTAAGGGCAGCTTTGAATGCGAAGCACCTGATTTACCTCCATCCGTTGATGCACCTCCAGTTCCGGTGACTGACATAGCATTCCCCAGCTTGCCCAATACATTTTTAGCAAAGTTAGGAGTTCACAAAGATAGCCCATTATCGTAAGTACTTGAATTTAGTACTATCCTTATATTTTAACACAAGCATAATAAACGTGACAATTTCTTTAAAAACCATCCTTTATTTTTCACCTATGAGTTTTTATAATTGTACATTTTTTTTTCTTTTAGGGTTGAAGTTTTTGATGAACAAGAACTAGAGGTAATGTTTGTTTCGTTCCTGACTAACCTGAATTTTATTTTGGGGAACTTTGTTTTCAATTAATATTATTATTCAACTATACAAAGTAAAATTTAATATACTTTTTCCTTAAAGAAAAATTGTTTCCCTTTAACTCTATATTTTTCTTCTGAATTTCTTCTGTTTGTGCATGTGTGTGTGTTTATATCAATTAAAGAATAAAATGTAAAGAAATGTACTATCCTAATTTTATGTTTGGATTTAAATTTTAAGGATAAGTATACTTCGGGTGGAACCATTTATATAACAAAATTCAATTTAACGGCTATTATTTGCCAAGGAAAGATGAGAAGCCTGTTGCAATCCACAAGAGTAATCCCATTCTATCGTGTATCGGGTTCTTTTTTAAGCATCTGTGCAAATTCTTTCAACGTCTTTTGTTGGAAACCAACTTTGTTTGTCCTTATTTATCATACTGGCTGAGTGCACACTATTCGGAACTACACAGTTTTGTTTGGAAGATAACCTCTCCATTTTCTTGAGGAATATTCATCTATTAGCTGACGAGCTAATGCTGTACGGAATGTTATACGGTCTGCAGTGGGTCTTGTGCTTACCACATATGTATTTCGTTAAAGTGATCTTAAGGTGAAAAGTAATCCGCCCACGGAAGCTTTAAATCGCTGAATGTAAAGCTAAAATTAGAAATTTTAGAATAGTTGTAATCTACTGTAAAAATAAATTGGTAGATACGAAATAGGGTAGGTCTTTTACACTTTTGTACAAAGTTTTTAATTGTACTTGCTGTGAAAGATAAACTGTACTACTGTAAATTACTCTCCTGTTACAAGAATGATTCACTGTTTGAGAATTTCGAGAAGTGAAAATTTAAAGGAATGTAAAAGTAACCACTAATTTTTTTATATGTAATTTTAATTGTGGATTTTAATTTTGTATTTTCAGAGTAAGTTCATCGCCCTTTCGTTGGCTTTCAAGACAGACCGTACAACACTGAGTAAACGACTTGAGTTGCATAAACGGCAGAGAGACATGGCTGAAAAAAACGTTGAAAGTGAATTTCAAACTATGAGAGACCATCTAAATGTTAGTATATTAAGATATTTCTTTCATTCAGTTAATCTACCA
The DNA here is from genome assembly GCA_032207245.1 of Pardosa pseudoannulata. Taxonomy (NCBI): domain Eukaryota; kingdom Metazoa; phylum Arthropoda; class Arachnida; order Araneae; family Lycosidae; genus Pardosa; species Pardosa pseudoannulata. The sequence goes on from CM063502.1 coordinate 13,018,224, forward strand.
CTTCTGGAATATTCATAGTGTTTTATGTTCGATTAACTGATATTTTATATTTCCATTTTTCACGAAATTTTGTTGACGAATCAAATTGCCGTCCCACAATTACATAAAAAAAAGTTGTTACATAAAAAAAGCGGTCAGTGTATATTACAAAACGTTTTTGTAAATTATTAACTTTAATAATTATGAAAACTTGTATACATATACACTGAAGTATAAATAAATTTAATTACATTCTTAAAAAAAATTTAAAATATTTTATTAATTTTTTAAATTTCCTTGCTTGTTAAATCTTAATTTTTTTCTACTATTTTTGTCCGATTTTAACCTATTTTGACTTTTGAACAGTTTGGGGTTTTATTTTATTGACATATTGAATAGTTATTTTATAGGAGATATTTTTGTCTGTCCATTCAATTTTCGTAAAAAAAATGTGACTAAATTTATATTGAGCTTTTATGGTCTAAATTATGTCTAAATTTAAAATGGATACACATTATTTTGATTAATTCTGGGAGTGTTTAGAAAACATTTTGTAGGAATCTGTAAAAAATTATGTCACGAGACTTTTAAAATTAACAATAAATTTCATTAAAAAATAATTTTTCAAAGCATTACCATCAATTTACTTACACTGAAATTTGTGTTTGTTCAAAATTTCTTAACTCTAAATTAATTTACAGGGATGTTGCGGCTGCACCAATTGCGCCAAACTGCGCCAATTTCCGATATCTGCTCCCAGCTGCTCCAAAAACGGTATTTTAGCAGAAATTGCTCCGAAACTGCTCCATTTTACAAATTTTTGCAGTTTTTGCACGTTTAGTAATTACGTTAGTTCTACGAATCTAAGACAAATTTTTCCTGCCGAACGTCGCTGAATACTAGACTTTAGAGTGAATATGTCATATTTATTTTTCCTACTTACTTTGTCAGGTAAAAGTGCATGAAATAAGAAAGAATTTCATTCTTCAGACATACTGCTACTCTTTCGTGCTAAAGACTCAAGACTGACAAAAAAAAAAAAAAAAAAAAAAAAAAGAAAAGAAAAGAAAAAAAAAATCCAATTAAAATTGTGCCCAACGACTGCTTTTTTTTTTTTTTTTTTCAAATTTTAGTGCACCTGTGGAAATTTCCAATTCTTTTAGAAAATTCTGCTTTTTTTTTTTTTTTCTTTTTAAATCTTGCTATTTTTAAATCTTTCGAAATTGGAAAGAAATTCGCGTATATTGGTGAGACTATCATCACTTGATATGAGATTTTCATCCTCTGGGGGACCAGTACTCTTCCCGAAACGTAATGTTTTGCAGCCTATTAAAAATAGTAATCAGATCGGGAAAATATGGAAATTCAACAATCTAGAATATTCAGATTTATTTATTTTTTAATTTATTTTATTTTTTGTAAAGCCAATTTACAGTTTTCCGCTCTTTACCACCGGGAAAAATTGGTTTGAAACGAGCCTGCACAAACATGTCACAACAAGAATTTCCTGCACTGGCCGGACGCGGAAGTTATAACTTTTCCATACAAACGTGTCACAAAAATATCTTGAAGCAGACCCCACCCAGCCTCTCGCTGTTGAACTTGAAGTTCTGTATTTGTGAATCGTCGAGGTTTTCCTAATTTCCGTGCGTTTCTCTCTTTTATTTATTTCCAATGGTTATCGGGATTCTTCAATTAGGACGAAATAACGATTTCGCGATGTAGATAAATTGCTGTTCCCTGATATACCGCGTTTCTCTCTCAGTGTCGCAAAATCGGATGTTCAAATATCAGTTAGTTCTAGTGCTACAGTCTACTGCTCCGCTATACAAGGGCTAATGAGACCGTCATCTTCTGCTTAAAGCCGATTCGAATGACTACGAATATCCATACCAATAGTGGAATTCGAACTCGCGAATTCCGGTACCGAATAGCAACGCTTTATCCATTCGGCCATCGTTTGGCGTTTATATAAAAGGACGTTTCATTGCGTATGCGCTATGTAACTAGAAGTTGTAAAATTGGAAAGATTATGTTTATATGTCGGAACGTGACTTTTAGAAACACTATGCCTCATATACTCTAATACTGTTATGATATCGGAAAGACGATTTCACATCAGAGTTCGCCGATCAGTTTAGCTATATAAGAGTTCGTTCACATCTTGATTCGAACTCAAAGTTTGGAAATCAGTGTCAGGATGGAGTACTCTTTATCGATATTTCACGATATATCGATAGCCCAGTCTTAATGCATACTGTAGTGAAATGCAAATTTAGTATAGGATCTCGTAAAGGATATAAAAGGGTGCTGCTTATTTTAAAAAAATACAGCGAAATTAAAATAAAGCTAGAGAAAAATAAAATGAATAATTTTATATAACTATAAAGTATCCGTCTACGTTAAAAACGTCATTTTTTGCCAAAAATCATATTTTTTTATTTCTCTATTGTAAAATTTCAACTTTTAGGCTTCTAAATCTGTTTTTGTTTTGTCTTTACGGCATTTTAAAGAAAAGTTACAGCTGTTTAAACATCAGTGACAGCTGTCAAAACAAAACGGAAGAGCGACTTCGGAACCTGAAGTTGTGAATTTAAAGAGCATTTTCTGGTCAAAACTTTTTAAATTTTCAAAGATTACTTAAAAAATTTTTAGTATTTTTAATAATTAGCAACTTGGCAATTAGAAAGTTTTGAAGCAAGAAAGTGTGGGGAATTTTAAACATGTATTTTAATTTTTTTAAAGTGTTAAAGTTGCTTTCATAAACTTCAAATGCGTTTTTCTCAGAACGGCATTTTTAATAAAATATTGAAACTTGAAATGTAATTTCTCAAAAAGTTCTTAAAATATTTTGTTGAAAGTTATTATGAATGCTTTTGATAGTGTTTACTAATGAATGACCTTAAAGCTTTAAATTTTGATAATTTTTAATGATGTTACACTCATAGTTAGATATAAAGGTAATGAAAATTTGTTAAAAATTCAATGTGTATGATTTTGAAGGACCGGAATTTTTTGCCAAATGTAAATTAAGCAAAGATTTTAGATGATTCACTAGTCCAGTGTATAAGAAATGTGTTGCATCAAAAATCTTGAAATAATTTAATTTATTAAAAGATTAAACCTTTTGAAAAAAAACCCAATTTTTTTACTAAATTTTCTTCATTTATTAGAAATTTTATAAAAACTTCTCCAGGAATAAATTTTTTAAGTGCAATTCTCTATGGTAATATAAAAAATAAATATAAAAATATAAAAACATGAACTAGTTTTCTACGTTTAAAGAAAAAAGTTCTCCGAATGTAGACAGATACTTTAAATATTTAAATAGCTAATTATTTATAATATAACATTTTATAATATTATTTATAATATATTTATAATATAACAGTTGTAATTGGATGCCTAAAATTACTCATATCAGCATTGAAAGCTTCATTTGGTCTCATTATTTTTCAGTTTTTAATTCTATTTAGTTAATTTAAAATAAAGTAGTTTAAATGCAATTATTTTACAAAAATAATTTAGAAATGAGGGAATATTGGAGTGCATTTTTTGTGACCACCCTGGGTAACCTAATCTTGAAAGAGCATTAGGGGGAGAAGTCTTATGTATCACCTTGCTGAAGGTGTTCATGTAAAATATTTTATCATTTTATTTTCCAAGTAAAATTAAAAAAAAATTTTACTTCGAATTGGGATTTTTAGGCTCATCAATTGTTTTGCAATAAATGGAGAAATGAAACTCATCAAAATAACTTTTAAAGGCTGAAGTAGCAATGCACAAAACATCATCTATTTTTTGCTGTTCATTTTATCTTCTATTTACACCTCTTAATCTTTAAAGGGCATTTGTATCTTCATCTGTAAGTACTGTCTTTTGTCATGTAGTAGTGATGTTCATCTGCATCTTCCCACCTTGGGAATTATTCTCCTGTGTGAGCTAATCCGTGTTCAGAACTCAGCCAATACGTTGAAAGATAAAATTATCTTCACCTCTAAGTACATTCTTTATGATCTTGACCAAAAAAACACTTGATATATCTTTTACATTACACTGAAGGGGAAATGATGGCTTTCCTCTCCTGTCCGGTCCTTTTTTAGTGCTATTTCATTTGATTTTGTGAATGAAAAGTAAATATCCTACTGATATTGCTTGTAATCATGTGTAATAACTCTTTAAGCATCATGCTGTAAATAATACTTTCTTGTTAACAAATAAATTCGTACTGAAGCTGTAATAAGGAACCTTACTAGTAATCCTTTAGCTTTGGTTTTTAATGCTAATACTTTATAATCTTTTATATGATTATACTAATTACATAGAAATATATGTATATTGCATATACAAAACCAACAAACCATATCAGAAATTATTGTATATCCGGCCGTTCCGAATTCTATTAACCAATCATTCACAAACTTAAGTTTATTTTTTAAATCGTTACTTTAACTGCTACAAAAACACTATATCCTGCTCCAAATCAAGATTTTGACTGCTACGAAAATGCTTTCTCCTGCTCCAAATTTTAAGTTTTGCTGCTACGAAAATGCTTTTTCCTGCTACAAATTTGAAGTTTTGCTGCTCCGAAAACTGCTACGAAATGCTTGAAGGGGCGCAACATCCCTGAATTTATAAAAACGCTTTGTAACGTCTCCTCTAAAAAAATTTCCTTATTACGCGCTTTTCCCCTTTTCTTTAAAAAGATCTCGCTTTCTTTTAACAGTATCTGATTATCTAATCGTATCTAACACCGGTCTACGCTATTAAAAAAAATCTGATTACAGGGACTGAATAGCTAAGACACTAACGCTCAGAACTGTCGCTTCCGTTCTTGTTTTTGCCTATTGTTTGTATAACTTCTGCCATCCAAGAAATCTCCTTAATGGCAGTCGCTATGGTAAATAAGACCTCTCCATTTTGATTACGGATTTTCTTTCAGTTCATGAATTATCGTTCAGCAAGATAAACTGAATTTGTGGCTTCCCCATCCAAAACCGGGGTTAATTTTGTTTCTTTCATGGCAACATACAGGTTCAGGGAAGCACAACCGTCTATATTCGTAATAGACAAACAGTATATATTTGTAACTGTTCAAAAGACAACACGTATGGCTTCACTTAACTTTCGTGTAACAAAACACTATTCGTAGCTGTCCTAGTCAACCATCCAGATTATTTGTCACGACTCAATCATGCTTAAAAATAAACAAATGACTTATGTTTTTCTAGTAATACATAAATGGAAGACAATCCCCATTTCTTGTTGGTTATATTTAATGCATAACATTTTCTCCCCTTATTTGTTGAATGAAACGAATTTAAAAACTCCAAATTTGAAAAGTTTATAATTTACGTCCTGTAACGTCACAACATACATACTCTTCTGTGTTTGTGGGAGCTTAGCCAGGTATATAAATTAACCTTAAAGTACTAGACTTTATTATTTGTTGCTATGTATATTATTTACATTTACAGCTATAAACTGCACTCCTCCCTTCAGACCCCGACAACAACATCTTGAGAAACCCCCACATTCACACAAGGGGGGGTGGGAGGGCTAGAGGACGGGAGCGACGAGACACTGACCGAATAGCTCAAAATGAAGTCGGCGTTTTTTGAATACAAATGTATCTTCAGAGAACTCAACATATAAATTTTTTCACATTTCCTTCTCTCCACCGAAACACCTTGCAGGAAACTAAAAATCCACACATGGTTAAGTTCTGATAATGACCACCTCATCTCCGACCTCTTTGTGGTCAACCGCCACAGTTCAAAAACATACGCCTGCGTATGTGGACGCGCTCACAAACACACACACTTATATACGCTACAACTTCATGGAAAGGTGTAGAAATTTAAATTTACAAGTAACCCTTATTCTACTTCTCAAGCTGTTATAAAGTAAAATCTGATGATATAAACATAAAAATATTGGCTTTTATGTTACTTAAATAATACTGACTTTTAATATTATATATGTTTTGATCTATATATATTAGCTATATTCTGAGCAATTTTTCAATCCAGATTTATATTATTTCCAAATTTCATAATCACAAAATTTATTTGGAGTTCATGAGTTCATTTATCAGTTCAGGCATAATTATTCGTATCTTTCGGAATCAGCTTTAAGCAGTTTGTTCTGGTTTAATTAACAGGACTTGATTATCGCAGGGGCGCTTGGTGCACATGTCTTCGGTGCGAAAATTTATACAGTATGATATTTTTTTAATTAATTTTATAATATAATATAAGTAATATGAAAAATTCTAAAAATCAGTATTTTTGTTTTATTGAATAAGCACATTTGCCGTTTGTCATGAGAAATTGATTACATCTGCGCCGTAAAACCTAGATAGTTAAAGTACCATTACAGTTGCTATGCTGAGATAATTTTGCTGATATTTTTCATTCTTTTGCCATCAAATAAATAATTTTTTTACTTAAACTTTTGCATTTATTTAAATTCTAATTTTGTGTTGATGTTGCATTTATTTAAATGATTTTACGTTGGTTTTCGTTTCTATAAGTTATTTGTTTGTGTAGCCAAGCCTACATATTATAGGATAAGTGTTCCACAGGAATTAATATTATCCATTTTTCTAATCTCTGTTTTAGGCTTTGAATCTAAAAGCTTCTAGACCTGATGTTAGGGAACTAATATCAAAAATTCAAAACCATCTTGACATAGCCCAACAAGCTACTGCTCGAGTTTCTGGTCGTTCGGAAACATATGGTGCTGTTCAACAAGTAAGTCGCACTTTTCGCTTCCTTTTTTTCATAACATTTTTACGAAAAGCCTAATTGTATCTCTCCGAGTTCTATTTTCCTCTTTTTTATCTAATGAGTGCTTAAGTGGACTATAGAAAATATAGAATATAATTTGTGGGGGGAATTATTAAAACAGTTTTCTGTAGTCTGCCGGAATGCATTTTAGCCGAGTTGGGTTTGTACTGAATTTATGACTAAGATAATTACAATACTACAATATATTTTTTCCTTTTTCATCTTATGATTCTTGTTGCAGCTTTTCTAAGCCTTGTTTAGAGTTTTATTTGACCAAATATTACAATAATAGGGGAAAGACAATTTCATTTCTTGGTTAAATTTAATTAATCTAATTACAAAAATACATTGTTTAGTCATCGTAAGGTAAAAAAGGTAAAAGACCGAATTAAAATTATTTTATACTAAGTGGCCCCACAGTAAGGAAAGATGTGAAATCAAAGAATTGTCAGAATACTTTACGATTCTTAAAATACCAGGGAAATCGTGGGATTCTTTTCAAAATTATGTAAAAACCAGGAATTTCTTCAAAACTTCACCAACGTTGGAAATTTTTTAAGATATTATTTACAGTTCTAGGTTCAGTGTAACTAGAACTTTAGAGAAAACTAGTTTTAAAATTTATTTTTAATTTAAAAAAGGTAATTATATATTTTATTAAACAGCTTTAAAGAATGGTATCATTTTCCTTGGGGAAAAGGCATTTTTCTATTTTCATTTTAAAGTGATGTAATATTTTTAATATTCATTATGTTAAATTATTTAGATATTTTTCACCCCAGTTTAAGATTAAGAACACATTGTACCACTTTTAGTTGCATCATTCATCTATACGGACTATTCCGATATAGACTATACCGATTTTGACTATTTCTATGAGAAATTACTGCTGTATTGCATCCACTGCATATGGAAAAGAAACGTGCCTTTGGCTTAAGGGATTTTGACTACTTTGATTGAAAGAGGGATGAAATTATTGGAGTTTTGACTACTCTAACTGGAAGGGTAGTGAAATCATTAGGGGCATGGCCGGTCCCGGGTTATTAGCTGCTTGCATGCAAAATAGTATTTGGCCACCCACACTATTCGATCACCTCCTACTAATACGGATTCCCGGTAGATTCATAGCTTAGCCCAATGCATGGAAACTTATTATTATATGACTACTATATAATCAACTAGGGGTAAAAAGTAAAGAAAATAGTATACATCATATATTAATTTAATCTTTTTTAAAATGTGTTTCTAGAAAATCAAAATAGGCACTCATAAGCTATATTCTTTTGAATTCTTAATTGCCAGAGTATCAATAACATTCGATAATTCTAAATTTTTAAATAATTTCTTTTCACTTGCTAATAATTCTATCTAAAGGGATAGAGAGACACTACAGTTTCGTTTTAAAAATTATAAATTTTACCCTTAAAACAAATCTGTTTGGATTCATTGAGTTGTCTTTCCTGAAAAAGTTTTAAGTAAGAATTCCTGTAAAAAGGACTTAACATATTGCAAATCAATCTCTTTTTGAAATTACAATATACGTATATATGTGAAAAAGAATTCATCAATTGTTAACCCAGGTTTAGGACAACAGTCATTTCCAGTCATGAATAAGCAGAGCAAAGAGAAATTTTCTAAAAAATATTTTCAGTAAATTTATCTTTAACAACAAAATGCTTCATTTAATGTTATTTATTCCATCAGAAGTCCTAGAAATTGGGCCGCCGGCGTGCATGCTCTCTTTGCATATGCCCAGCCCTGATTAGCTGCATCCAGGTGGAAAAATTGTGCCGGCCTATACCTAAAAATATGCTTTTTCCTTACATAAATATAAAAAAATTGTGAACCCCTGCCCTAAGGAACGCAACCTCCGTTGGATCAAAATTTAGCACATTTTCGAGAAATATGTGACTGCGATATATTCAAGAAATTAGGGAGAAATTATCAGGGTAATTTTTTCCAGGATTTTGTGGCCATCATGTTTGTAAGACTATAAATTATCACATTGCAGGAAATAAATTTTGCTAACCCGTTAATGCCTAGCCACCCTTTTTAGGGACAACTAAAAACCATAGCTTTAAGAATTTTTGTTTTCTAGCAATGATTTGACCTTTACTGCGAAGGTAGCTTCGCTGTAAAGGAAAATTCTATAATGGCAATCTGATAAACAATCTACAAAATTACCGAGTATCTGTAAGGAAATTGTAAGATTTTTCAGCAGGTACATGGGCTGAAAATAAGACAGTTAGCTTTATCTGTTATAAAGCTTTAATTTACAGTACTGTATTTACATGTAATATCAAATCAATCTCTTATCATGCAGTTTTCCTGTTTTTATAAATGGTATCATGTCATGTTAAAAATGAGAGCTGTTGGACTGTTGACTGTTAATGGGGACATTCTGAAATATTCAAAGTGCAATACAATGCATAATAAGTTCGATTTAACCCTTTCGTGAGCCATTTATTTCTCTTTGGAATTCCTCCCAGTTTTTATTATTTATTTTCAATTTCAATTATACAAAAACCTTTAATGAAATGTATTTTTTTTTTTAATTTTATGTTTTTATTTACATTGTAGGAAATTCTGGAAAGTAAACTTTCCATGGAACCATTCACGTTCTTGCAGAGAATTCAATTTGATGGCAATCATTTGCCATGGAAATATGAAAAGTACGTTTCATTGTCCAAATAAACATCACATTCTGTAAACATATAGCCAATATTTGGGCCTCTACGCCCTTCATCGCCTATCGTTGGAAACCAACTTTGATATATGGTTTCCTATCTTGACTGAGCGTGCATCTTCCGGAATATTTCTTTATTTATAAGCTAACAGGACAGCCTTTCCTTTTACTTGAGGATTATTCGTCTATTTGCTTACGAGCTAGTACTATACTGGTTGTTAGCTGGTCTTCAGTAGGTGTACTTCGTAAGATCATGTAGGTGGGAAGTAATCTTCCCAAGGCCTGCAAAAGGACTAAGATACGGTTATATATTCAGTAAAAATGACTCTGGTATTAAAGGATGTGAGTTTAGATAAATATACATTTGGATACATAATATTTTCGCTCTTACCCTAAATAATTGCCCGTTTTATTTATTTTCCAAAGGAAGAGCGAGTGAGTCGAGCTTTTGAAGTCCTTGTTTTGCACGTTGATCACTTGAAGCGTTTGTTTGACAAGGAACACAAAGAACTCGAAGAAACTAGGCGAATGTTGACAGACACACAAGCATTTAGGAAAGACGGAACTGAAAATGTTTCGGAAGATCAAAAGAAATATTTACGATCGTTTGGTTTGCCTGTCGGGTCTATCAAATCAGTAAGTCTACAATTTTTCTTTAGCTTAGTATTATATTGCTGACAAAAGATTTAAAATAAGTGCTAATTATAATTATTTAAAATTTAAATACTTAGAATTTGGCTACTCGGCATTTTACAGTGTTCGTGTGCTTTCTCAGAACTTTTGTATTAAAAAAGTTTTTTTTTTTTTTTTTTTTTTTTTTTCTGTCTCTTTTAAAATTCCTTAGTTTTCATTTATAGGTATCCAGATGGAGTCATGGATGTTTAAAAATCAGCCGTACATTTTATAATCACCGGATATCCGTTTCATCCCCAGTTGCAATTTACGGATTTATTATTAAAAATGTGTTCATTTAACTGTTTACTGTTATATTTTATTTAAATTCCTAAACCTATTTGTAATGTAGACGTAATTGGAAAAATAGAAAAAAAAAGAAGAAAAGAAATAGTTATAAAATAGCATTTTGAAATTCGTAAAAAAGTTGTTGAATTTAAAAGGGATATTCTCTGAATTTAAATTAACTTTAAAAAGAAATGTCGGAAAAACGGTTGGAATTTACTGTTTGGATGTCCACAGGGGCGTGTGTGTGTATATATATATATATATATATATATACATACACACACATACATATATTTTATTTATATATATATATATATATATATATATATATATATATATATATATACATATACATATATTACCTTAAATGATCTGTCATCACTTTGTGTAAATTATATTATATGAGTGTATATTTAAAATGTGACTTTCAATGTATATTTCATTATACTTTTAATATTTCCTTTAAAAAGTTCTTTCAAAGGCATGTTTATACTTGATTTAAAATCAGTTATCTTCTGAGCAGGAGTGATGGATTACAATGATATATTTCTTACACTTAACTGTGTTAATATTTGTAAGATTGTTCATTCATACCTATGCCACTTAGGGATAAATACAAGTCATTTGTTAAAAGATAAACTACCGTATTCACTCGTGTATAACGCGCACCTTGTTTTTTGCAAGAAAATATGGCGAAAAATTATATTTCGTGTGTAACACGCCCCTAAAATTGGCATACAAGAGACTGTACAGATTGTAAATCCATTACTACTCGAATCCAATGAATTAAGTTCAAACGCTCTTTCAATTCTTTTCTTTTCTTTCTAAAGATGACTCCATTGTTAACGAAGTCCTTCACGCTTGTTGTCGGTTTTCTGAGGTCATTAGAAGAATTTCGACTTTTATGAAATGGCCATGGGAGTAAAATCGAAGACCTCGCAACCCTCTGTTTTTACGGAGTATTATACAAAAGGCTATTTTCTTTATTCCTTTCCATTCCAGTGGTGTAGCAAGAAGGGAACAAGTGGGTCTGTCATGCCTTGGTCACCACTCCCAGAGGGGTCGTCAAAGGATCTATATATTACATTACTATATGCTTTTGGGGGGAGAGCCGTCAAAAAGGTATCGTGCCCTTGGACACCAGTATGCTCGCTGCATCACTGTTCCAATCAATAAGAAAAGAGTGTTTTGTGACACCGAAAAAAGATTATATTATACTGCAGCATTTAAGCTTCAAGTCATACAATTTCCGACGGAAAATCGTGCTTAAAGTCAGGAATTTGTCGTTTGTAATTTATGTTACAATACAAACGGGTGCACAGTGAAAATGGAATGTATCATTGGTGTCTTTCCCCTTGCTCTATGCAATTCGCGCCCATTCACATACATTTTATCAATTTATTTAACAAAATGTTTTGTTTTAAAACTTCTGGTCATTCATTTTTAAAGATATTAGTTTTCTGGAATGGTCAGTATTTGAGTTATTTATTGCAATCCTTTAAAGTAGGAGCCATGTACCTTGCTTTATTATAAGATTTGACTGACTGATTTGTATTGGGAAAATTTATATATATATTAGTAGTTTCTGGATACATTACTTTGCTCATGTGCTCATATCTTGAGATTACAGGATGCAGTAAAAGGTATTACGTCTATAATGTCCACACTTTGTCCTAAATCTTAGTAAAAAAAATACTCATTATACACAAGTAAATACGGTATACCTGCTTATTCCTTGATTTACTAGTGAAAAACACGTCCTAGTTGAGGCAGTGTTGATGTTTACATCTAACTGAGTTTATTGAAAAAAGTTTTGTGTTATGTATATATTGTGTTTTTATGCATTGTTAATGCTTTTTATTGTATAAATTTTCTTTTTTTAAAAAAATATTTTCTTTGCTTAGAAAAAGAAAGTGAAAGATTTATATTGGTATTGTAATACATTTTGAGTTGGGTTGCTTCATGAAGTAATATATAGTTTCTTAACTTTTAGAAGAGATCTAAAACACAAAATATAGGTAATGCAATTGTATTTAATTACTACAACACAAGAATGTCAAGAATGTTTTTTTTCTTTTACTAAACATTTATTGTTCTATCAACTTTATGAACTGATTGAGTTTCACTTAGCTTAACAATTTTTTTAAGTAAAGCAGATAAGAATATCTATTAATAAAGGTAGATTCATATTGTAACATTTAAAGTTTTGATAAGTAGTTTGTGGAGTTTCTTACCAAACCTTCTATTAAATATAAATATTTTCATTTCTGATGTATTATATTTGTTGCTCTTTTATGAAGTTTAATTTTAAGTTTCATTCCAAAATTTATAAAAATGTAACATTTTTTATACCAAATTCATCGACAGATACTTCTACTTCTTTAAAAGTGTATGTTTGATCATCCCTATGGCCAAAAAACAAAACAAAATTCAATCAACATTTTACTGCTTTTTTACACAAAGTCTAATGAGTTCAGGAACTACTCCTTGAAGCCAACTCTGAACAACTATGAATAGCCATGTCAGCAGTGGGATTCAAACCTATAAATTCTGATACCAAAAGGCAGCACCTAACCTATTTGGCAAGACAGTTTTGTGTCAATGTGGCTCTTAAATATTTTTTTTCTTAGAAAACATTTTTCTGATCCTAGTAACAGCTACGGGTATTATAAGAAAAGTTTTTACATCAATGATCAAACTTAGCCTTACTGGGCAGAAGCAAAATATTTAAGAATGTCATCTTCACCTCTTTTTGTCAGCAATTCAGCCAGTTTTGCCATTCCAATATTTTGCCTTTGTTGGCAATTGCCTAATCCACTGCATAGGGCTGGCCCTAATAATAATTAGTAACCTATGAACTGTGTTATTTGCAGGTATTTCAGAGCAATTAATTTTACATAGATCTGTTTTAAAGACAATATCATATTGAAGCACTGTACTTATGATCATCTGATCCTTAGAAGCTGTGAATGGAGAATCCTACTTTTAAAGTACATAGTTTATAATTAAACAGTTTTAAGCTACTGCACGTAGCATGTATTTACTAAATGCATGATAGATTTTACCAGGTATGCATTTTTTAAAGATATCTGCATGTTAGATATAAATATTTTTTTAATTTAGCTTTTATTTTACTAATAAAAATTCATATATGTTTCAAGTTTTTATTGTAATCTTATTTTTTTTCTTCTTAAGCATTTTTTTCTAGTTTTTTTCATATTTAGTATTCTGAAATACATGCATGTCTGTACGAACATTACATACTGCTTGACTGCACATTTTCAAGTAATTTTTCTTGCATAATATGCATATGTGTATATATATATATATATATATATATATATATATATATACTTACATATATATATATACTTACATATATGCATATAACAATAAATATTATGTACTGACTAACTATGTGTTTTACATATAATTTTTTTCTTTTCTACCGCATGAAAGCATCTGTTATTAAATAAATATATTTATTACTTAATGAACTTCTCTGTTTTCTGCATGATATTTCTTTTTTTTCTTCAGGTTTTTAGTTTATCATCTCTCTTATCCATTTTCCGGCTTTCATTCAAGGTAGTATTAACATTTTTCTATGGAATGATATTAACAATCTAACTATCTTTGATTTAGAATGGTGTCTTTGAAAGGAAGTCTCAAATTTTATACATAAAAAAATCTGCATATAACTTCGATATTTCATTAACCTGGGAACTTGTTTGTTTTAACTTATTATTTACTTTGGTTTATCTGTGCTATGGTGCTATATACAGTAGTCAACTATACTAACAAGTAGCAACTCAGACTACAAAATTGAAACAACAGCATATTTTTAGAATTTCTAATTTTTATTTTATACATATCTTTTTCAATTTGTATCTTAGTAGTAGCAGATATCTCAGTTTTTTAGTTGAACTATAATTAGTAGAAAATAAGGGAAAGATTTTCACATTAATAAGTATTAAAATCTGATATCAATACCCATTAATTTATGACAGATATTAAACTATGTACCAAGTTATAATATTCTTATCCTTATGTGTCAAAAGTAAACAGTTTATTAATATTTAATCTTAAAAACTCTATACAGTAAGATTTATTACATATAATTATGTATGCATTCACTTTGGTTCCATTATTCTGCAAATAGTAAAGCACCCATATGTATCTGGACTTTTATACAACATAAATCAGAAATCTTCTAAATAAAACCAAACAGTTATTTAAATTTTCCTGTTATTTGAGATATTCCTCATCTTATCTCATCTAAGATGATGTTTTACTGTTGAATCATATCTCCTTTTTTCTTGTAACAATCATTTATATACACAGTCATTGAATGATATGATACAATGAGGAAGCATCATAAGAGATGCTCATGAAGAGCAAAATCAAAACACAATTTCAATTATTGAATAATTAAATATCTTTAAGCAATTCTCTTTTAATTTAGTCTCTTATTTTGATATTGATGTAAATAATTTAGGATTTATTGTACACCTCTGATTATGTATTTTGGTACTCTTTGATTTGGGTTTCTTGGGTGGTATTTCAAAGACTTAGAAATGACTTCTGAAAAGCTTGTTGATAGCATCATACCTAGAAAATCTACCACACAACCCTTTTTATTTAGTAATATTACTAAAAACTGTATTTTTAGTAATTATTTATAATAACCCTTTTTGTATGCAAAATATAATTAAATACTAAAAGAGTTTCTAAATCTGTAAAGCAGGTTTTGTATAAACTAACATATAATAGGAATTTTTTAATATATAAAATATTTTGTCTATATATAGACATTTGTAGAAAGTACTTTGGGGTGAAAGGGTATTCAAATTGTGTGAGACCTAACCATCAAATATTGCTGTATTCTCCAGTTTATTCTTTAAAGAGATATACTTCTATAATATTGGTCACAATTTTGCTGTTACATAGAGGGCTTTATAAACATTGAACTTTCAGAACATCTTTCTTACTATTGAATATATCTAAAAGGTGGGCAGACGCAGAGCAAGTGTTGCTGAATTCCAACAACATTCTTTGCAAGATACTCACAGATCACCTGGATTTAACCAAAGTTGGACATCTGGATATGGTGCAAGAAGGGTGGTAAGATAAATTAGTTTTTAACTAATATAGTGGTAAGACCATCAGAAGATATAATTGCAAGCAAGTCAACAACTCACTTTTTGCTGGTTTTGCATGACAATATTGTTCTCTCTCTTCCCTCTATCATTAAAAGGAATATGTTTATATATTGAAGGATAACATCTGTATTTTTTATCCCATGTTCTAACTTTTTGCGTAATTTTAATTAACATTAAAAAGTAACTACTAACTGATCAAAACTTTTATTGAATGCGCATAGAGCCCTTTTTTTATTTATCTTTTTTGCTTGTATTTCTATCTGTGCTTTAAGGCCTTTTCATATTGTAGATTATAATTCAGAAAAGTATTTTCATTTTGCAATTGTCAAATTAATGCTATTCTTGTTAACATCCTCATTGCCTCACTCTGAATCTAATCTTTATTCTTGTAAAAAAAATTATTCGTTTTCTGAACTTATCCTTAAATTTTATTCTATTATCTATGGCAGGTACTTCTTCTGTATATTCTTCCATCACTCCTAATACAATGGTCAACCTTTTGTTTCATTTTCTTACAGAATATTCTCATTTGCTTTTACATCACTAATATAAATATATATTGTAAAACCTGCAATATACAGTTTTCCGCTTCATTGCAGTATTTGATATTATAATTGTTCAATACTAAACACATATGTATATGTGTATATTAAAAATGTATATATTTGTATATATCTGCTATATTGTTTTTAATTTGGGTGGTATTTTTAAGCATAATTTTCATTACAAGTTTTTTTAAAAATTTATTTAAGAACAATTTTATTTATTTATTTTTTAGAAACAAAAAAACTATCAGTTTTACCATTGTGATTTTCTATTTCTTACTTTTTTAAACTGTTAAAAGTTTATTTTGACTCTTACTAATTAATATGTAATTTTAAATATTTCCTTAGACCATGTTGTTTTCACTCTTTTGTGGGAAATTCAAATAAAGTCACTGATATTTTATATGTTTATAAGCCTCATCTATTAAAACTATAAATAGGAATTAATGACTTAAAATGTTTGGAATGAGAGTATTAATTTAGTACATCAAACAACTTCTTTATTGTGTAACACTCATACAAATAAAAATCAGGCAAATCACAATTAAATGAATTTGTAATAAGTAGTAAATATTTTGTATCATCATTAATGTTTTTTATAAAGCTTTCATTTTTAAAAAAGTTTAATGATTAAATTTATTATTTTCATGCTATCAGTTGAGGAAGCCAATAGTCCAAATATCTGAAAGCTGAGGTAAGGTTATGAAAAATGTTTTAAAATGGAAAAGTTAATACATGAATTATTATTTAAAGATATTATAAAAATGTTTGTATTATTTAGATAAAATAATTTAATTATTTATACATATATATGTACTATTTAGTTGAAAGTGCCCACCAAGAACTATAAAGTATTTAGAAGTCTTTATTTGGCAAGTATGGGATTAATGGACAACTTTATTATGAAATTTTATGTAAAGTACTTGAATATAGGAGTTTATTATATCTGTAAATTTATCCTAAGAAAAGAATTGAGACAAATATTTTCAAAATATATTATAATTATCCTTCAAGTCAATATGGCTATGAGATAACTATTTATAAATTCTATTTTTTATGAATTTATATTTTATTTGTTATAAATGTTTGCTTAATATCCTAATACATCAAATTTGATTCTATGAATGTGTTCTTCGTATTTGACACTTTGGCACATAGAATCAGATTTGATTTATAATTTCTGATTAATTATTTCATACTTCAGTTACTGGAGGTAATGCTATGTAGCTCAGGTACTCTTTTTTGGCCAACAGTTTGATTAGGTACAAATGTAGACAGTAAAGCTTAAAAAATAATTATGTTTAAAACATAAAAGTACAAGGCATTTTTATGACTATAATTAACATTTTGATTATCTACTCTTGGAATATGTCTTTGTATAACATGAAGGTAATGTAAAAATTTAAACTTATTCTATTATAAAATAATTTAAAGGAATTATATTGTTCAGCATATTTTTCTTGAGAAAAATGAGAATGTGTTTTGCGGCTCTCAATTTGATTTTCTCAACCAAAGAAGGATCTGTATTTTGTAGAAAGTTTTTATCTCTTATTTTTAAATAGGAATTTATTTCTTTCTTTTTTAATTTATACTTAAAATTGTTCCCTAAAGTTAGACATATTGTAATGCTAATTTTTAACCTGCAGGAAGCTCGACAGCGTACTCTGTGTCCATTTCCAACAGCTAGTAGTGTAGGTCTGAGTAGCAGTAGCCTGCCTACTTCTCAAGTAACTTTCATATCCCCTTCTAGAATAAGCACTGCCAGTATCAGTGCCAGGCGTTGTTCCTTGCCTGCTGCTAGCCCCTTGGTTCCAAATACGTTGCAGAATCTTGAAGCAACATCTAACAATTCAAATCTTACTGTTCAACCATTACCTTCTCCTGATAAACATAAGAAAAAAGAAAGGAATTTGTAAGTATTTTTAATTTATATTTGGATTTTATAGTTTACTCACTTATATGTAATAATAAATACATTAACAGAATATTCTGTCGTATATAAATTCGGTTATGCAATATTTACTTATCTACATGAGTGAATAAAAATAATGTTTAAACATTGCACCTAAATCTAAGGGTTATCATTGATTCTAAAGGTATATTCATTGCAGATTTCTGAGAAATAATTGTAGAATAACAGAATTATATTAAAACATTAAATCTGCTTTAACTATATGGAATTGCAGATGCTTATATTGGTAGGAAATACAAATTGCTAGTAGAAAGATTTTAAATTGTCATAGCCTTTTTTCATAAAAGAAAACCGTCATTATGTTGACTTTGAAAATGAGATGATATAAAAGGATTTTTTAATATTTTCTACCGTATATTTCCGAATATAAGGCACGATTTTCCCTCAAAAATTTACCCAAAGTTCAAACTGCGTATATAAGCGGAAGTGGAAAATACAATTTCTAGAACGTTCAAATATGTCGCCAAGAAGCCAAAAATATCGCCAAATAGGAAAAGCGGGGGAAATATTTTCCAATCATGTTGCTTTAAATTAAAACGTTAGACCAACGCTTCTCAAACCTTTTTCGCTACAGCATCCAATTTAAATACAAATGGTAGAGGATCACTCGCACCTCGATATAAATACAAGGACATATCTTAGCACGTTTTGAAAGTGGGGAAGAAAAACAACCTTCATTTTAAATTTTAATTAACTTCATGCGTCTTTGTTAATTTCAAAATTTACACTAACTTATCTAGATTACTGCCGCGGAGCACAGTTTGATATCACGGTGCTAGACCATGTGACCAATAGTATTTTTACTTAGACGCTAACGACAAGTATCAATTCTGGCAACCCTATATATTTCTTATCATCTTTTTCTTAAATTTAAGCAGTATAAACTTAGGGAAAAAAGATAAGTTTGGCAATTCATCGATTGCTTCCGTGTTGCGTAGAATTGTCCTTTTTAGAAGAGTAGCCGATCCACTATCGTTATAATACTGTTGTTCTGGAAAGATTATATCACACATAAGAGTCATTTTCAATTTTTATTTTTTCTCATTTCAAAATTTTCACAAGCTTTATTTACTTTCTGCTGTTATGTATTTTTTTTTTTTTTTTTTCGATTTGGCAACATTTTGTCGTTAACGGCAAAAAACTTCACCAAAAAACTCATGTATTACATCTGTTCCATGGACCTTATATAAGCCGACAAAAAGCCTAAAAAATTCTCGGCTTATACATGGAAATATACGGTAGTTTTATGTCTGCTTCCATGATGGTTTGGACTTAATAATTCATAACATTTATTACAGCAAAAATTTTAATAAAGTTTCAATTTATGTAAATAGAAAACAGTATATTTTTCATTTCAGGTACAATTTTTTTTCATTCCAGTAATGTGAGAAAACATGGCTTTTGAAAAACTGAAATAGTTGCAATAATTTAAATGTTGATTTTAAAAAGTAGTAAAAGACTGTGGTTGAAATATTGCACTTTTTAAACTGTAAAAGGTGAAGTTAAATCATAACTTTGATACTGATAGAAAGTTGAACAGTTAGATTTTTGGATTCACAATATTTGAAACCCCTCCCTTTTAAAATTTTCCTTTTGATTCTATGAAACTTTTTTCCACAAATGTGGTATTATATACAAACTAATTTTCACAGAATAATTTTCTTTAAAAAAATTTAATATATGTATATTTTACTTTTTAGATAACTTTAACTAATTTTTTCACTTATAAGATAAGAAAACTCTTATTTGTCTATAAGATTTGTCAATATATTACCTGAACTATTTTTAATAATTATCATATTAAAATCATCAGCTTTTATGAATCCTAATTTCTCGTAGAGGAGATAGAAAGTTTACCACATTATTGGAAGTCTTGTGTGTGAATCAATCAAAGAAAATGCTTCAGTAAATGTCTGTACAAAATTTCCTTTTTATAACTTGAATATAATTTAAGGTATATCCATGTAGAATTGCCTACTGTAGAGAAAAACCACTCTGATTTAAATGAACCTGGTAGAGGGTAAGATATACATAATCAGTATACAATTTTTTTAAGTAATATCTAATTATATAATATATTATATTGCATTGATTTTTAAAAACTTTGGAGTAATAATTGAGCTATAATAAATAAATAAAAAAAACCAACCTTTTCAAAGATATTTATGTCCCTGATGATTCCTTTAAGAGATTTAATTGTGAAATGTATATCATTGATCCTTCATCAAATCTATTTATTTTTTATAAAGCAATTATTTGTCTGTATCTCCTTTTCTACCCTTTTTAGTTGGACAAGGAAACTCTCTTCTGTCAGAGATGAGAAAGAGCAAGAAGATGAAGAATGTGACAATGAGAATGATGATGAAATTTCAAGTCAGAATGCATCAAATATTAAGCATATAATGGTCACAAACAAAACTTTTGTGGGTTCAGATTCATTCTGTGATCAGTAAGTACTACTTTGTATCTTGTGCTTTAAAGTAAAGATTTTTTTCTTATCATCAAGTTCTGACTTAAAGCTGTATAATGAGTAAGTTATAATGATGTAATGAGTGCATATTGCACTTTGTTTTTTAATTAAATTTTCAACAATATGAGATGTTGCATGAAATTTAATTTTTATACCTGAGATTAGTGATCAGTTTCCTCCCTTTTCGGACTTTTCAATTTATATAATGGTTAGTAGTATATTTGATAATACTTATGTTGAGTCAGTCATAGATACAAGAAATATATCTAAAACAGCATTCTATACATTTAAGATATTCTATAATTGATTTTTTTTCTGAGTTGATCAATTTTTTTTTTTTTTTTTTTTTTTTTTTTTTTTTTTTTTTTTTTTTTTTTTTTTTTAAGTAGTAAACAGAAAGAACAGTTAACTGAATATTACACTTTTTATTATTCTTTAAATGAAAAATTTTCCTGCTTATAGTCTTATTGGGTTTCTTAAATCTTAATAAAATTCTTTACAGGTTATAGTAGAAGTAATCCTAGGTTTTCTCACTAGTATTTTTAATTGTAACCAAATGTATGTTTGATGAAAACTACATTGATTTCATCTTTTTCAGTATTGTAATTAAATGAAAGGAATTTTTAAATTATCGTTCCATTTTAAAAACATTTTAAATAAGACTATCTTACATGTTTAAGATTGTTTATACTTATAAAACTAATAGTATTTTTAACTGAATATTTTAACCATCAATAAGAATTTTTCATTTGTAATGGTGATACTATTAGGTGCATTTATAGAATAATAAAACATAGTACAGAAATTTTATATTTCCAAAGATGATATTACCATTGTGCCTGTGACAACCATTTTATAAGTAGTTTTGAGAGCAAAAGCATAACAATTTTGTTATGCATTCATAATTCTATAATCAGAGTTAATTTTCATTAGCACACAGATAATTTTCCATTGAATTATTCATCTTATTGTTTCTTTTATTTGGTCTACCATATATTAGCTAATTTCATATTTTGTTAAAAATTTGTTTGCTTTTATAAACTTTATATTACAGATTTGATGCTGATGATGAGTCACATGAAGAATCTGACTTTGATGAAGAGGAAAATGTGTCTAATCCAACATTATTACAAACCTTACTGTAAGAGCTTATTAATTTTAAATTACTTTTAAATAGTCTATAACTACTGAAATACTGGATTTTAGTATTTTATCCCTGTAATAACTATATTTAAAGTTTTATTATTTAAATAGTAATATATTTGATATTTTTGTCCTGTGTACTTTATTTGGAATAGTATCTATGAAATTTCTTCTTACTATATGATAAATATATATTCATTTTCAGAAACTCATCTCTACAGGATATATTTAACCTAGGACTGCATCATATATCTGAACTGAGACCTGGATACCACCCTGATGAAATTCATCTCAGAAAAATTTGGGCATTCTATCCCTGTATAATAGTAATGTTTTCATTGTTTTGTGTTCTAATTTATATTATTCTTTGGAAAGGAACAGACTCTATATAACCAGCCATAGTATGAAAAGTGTCATTCCTTAGGGTCTTTATTTTTCAGATATTAGATTCTGATTTAGAATTATGCTACTTTAATAGTTTTTATATATGTCGAATGTGATTGTTTTATCCTGTTATTTGTGCAATGTGTATCCAAGGACATTATTTTTTGTTGGTTCCTCATTTCTTTCATACATTATAAGTTCTATTATAAGTAAGTTATGCTTGTAAACTGCTGTATAAACTTCATTCATTATGATATAAATATTGAAATTATTACTCTTATTTTATGTACATGGTTACATATGTTACTATTATTTATCCAAATGTACAAAATTTTAGAGCATTATAGATAGTTCAATAATATATGATTTCTCTTTCAGATAGCTATTAACATTCCAAATTTTATGGTTATTATTTATATAAGAAATTTATGATTTTTTTCTATTTACTGATATATTTGCAGTAACTTAAAAAGTTTTATGATAATGTATTTATTATGGACAAGCTAAACTTTAACTTAGTACTCCCTTTTTTACTAATAAATGTCATGATCAATCAATTGTAATTTGGATTGACATGGGAATTTTATTTTGCTATATTGAACATTTTATTAAATATGCAAAACCAAAATTATATCTCTTAAAACTAATTAATCAACTTAGACTTTTGTATAATATATGAAATGAGTTTCTTTTAGGAAATGCCTCTTAAAATTTCTTCTTTCTGTGCATTTCTGCAGAACTCCTAAGTATCAGTGAAATAAGTTAAATGTTAGCTTGCATTTCCAAGCAAAGAGTATTAAATACTCTTGCTGGTTGAATCATATCTGCCCTCCTTCCTTTTTCAAGTATTTTATTAGTAGTTTCTCAAGGTTAAATGACTAAACTCAAACAAGTAAAGCTTACATTAACAAAATCACTATGAATACTTTATTTAATTTATTTAAGTAATCTCCAATCAAAATAATATAAGTTCATCTCTTGCTTGTTATTTTGTATAGCATTAGGGATATTTGGTCCATTTTCCTTTAAAGAAATTAAACTTTTTACATGAGAATATATCAAATAATATTCATCATGACTTCAGAATATTAAATAAGATGATTCACTAAATTGCCAATGATGACTGGTCACTTGCGATTTTAGACATTTTGTTGAATATTTATAAAAATATACGAGGAATTATCTGAAACCTCAGGCATGTAAACAAGATGGTAGATGTCATATATTTCAGCAAAGAATTTCATCCAAAACTAAACAGGGACTGCCAACAAATTGAAGAAAAACAAATATGTTTTGGATAACCCTGTAAAAAGTAATGTATGAAAAATGTTGAAACTTTAGCATATGATTAGGATGCTTCTTGTAATAATAGGTGTTCATTGTTATGAGGATGGCACATAAACTCTTGCAGTAATTAAAGTTTTTATAAAAACAATCCCAAAATTCTCCAAGGGTTTTGCTTCTAATTTTCAGAGTACATGCTATCCTCATAACAATGAACACCTATTATTACAAGAAGCATCCTAATCATGTGCTAAAGTTTCAACACTTTTCATACATTACTTTTGACAGGATTTATCCAAAACATTCGTTTTTCTTCAATTTGTTGCCGATCCCCTATGGATTTTCGGGGAAAATTCTTTGCTTAAATATATGATGTTTACCATCTTGTTTACACGTCTGAGGTTTCAGGATAATTCCTTGTGTATTTTTCAAGATATTCATCAATGTCTAAAATCGCAAGTGACCAGTCATCATTGGCAATATAGGGTATATTAGAAAGAAAATGTTGCAATATTTTAATTTTATTAACCTCTATATTCAATTTCATTAAATAATAAATAAGGAATATGGACATAATAGTTTTAAGTAAATTAAGAAATATTAAAAGTTTCAACTACTTTTAACTATATAACTTTGGGGAAAATGGAGCTCTTTTACTTAAAATTAAGGAAATGAGGGGATATTTGAAAAGTCAAAATTCTCATATAATATTAAGAGAAAATTTTCTTTTTTATTTTCCTTTATAAGATGCTGATGAAATGTATGTATAATTAGTTCCTTTTAAATAAGAATTCAATTCTCTACTAAACACTTAAGATGTTGAAATTCCATTAAGAATAATTTTCAGTTAATTTTTACGACAATGCTTTGTAACATACTTGATAAAATTAACCCCATCATGGTATGTTTTGCTAATAAGCTTATATGTATATATACATACACACCACATGGGATATGCTTGTCCACAATATACATAATTGATCCTAGAATTTTTCTTGTTTTTATGTCTTTTTTTTTACATTTATTTCTAATTTTTTCTTTAGCTACAAAATATTTTAATTAGAATGCATATCAAAGGAA
The DNA here is from genome assembly GCA_032207245.1 of Pardosa pseudoannulata. NCBI lineage: Eukaryota > Metazoa > Arthropoda > Arachnida > Araneae > Lycosidae > Pardosa > Pardosa pseudoannulata. The sequence continues at coordinate 13,042,677 of CM063502.1, forward strand.
ATTTATATGAATCTATTTTATTTTAAACTTTACATTCTAACAAATAGGGTGATATTTAATGTTTTGATACTTTTTTATTAAAAGAGGGGTAAGGAGGAGTTTATCTTATTGTTTTATATGTAATATTTTTGTTTATTATTCATTTCTTGTTTATAAAAATATATTAGGAAATTTTACTATTTTGTTTTTATTTAGGCATATTTGTGTGTCTATATATAAATATGTATTTTAAAAAATAAGATTATTAAATGTAATTAAATTTTTATTGATCTTTGTTTATTTCTATGTAATATATTTTTCTTTAATTTGTACTATATTTTATTTCATTTGAGTTTTATCTTTGTTGAATATCAAGTTCTTTATTTTTTTTACTTGGAATAATTTTATGTTTTTAGAGCTTTTACTTTTAAAGTAAATTCAAATAACACATACAGTATGTTAAATTTCTAAAGATACATAAACTAATATAAGAGCTCATTTTAACCTCATTAATATGTATAATTAATGAAATCAATCTCCTTTTATGAATGTAGTATCTTTATACTATTAGTTTTTTAAATGTTGGGTGGTAGGGTTATGGATTTCAGAAAATGTTTTTTGTCTGTTATGTGCACCATATTTTATTTTATCTGATCTTTTATCTGTATTAAATATAAAAGCTCTGACTTTTCTCTTGGGTATTTTTCATTTTTTAGATTTGAAGAAAGTAAATAACATTTGTATCACTTTAGATTTCTAAAGATACATTTTCTTGCTAAAATTAACACTCAACTTTCATTTTAATGTCTTATGTATACCTATTGAAATTAATCTCCTTTTCTGTATATAACATATTTATGATTTTTTTAAAATATTTGGCGATATAAACATGGCTTTTTGAAACTATTAAGTACACTTTTCATTTTATGTTATGTGCCATTACTAACACTATAAATGAAGCATTATGCATTCTAATGCATATATACTCTAAAATAAAATATTAAAATGGACATCTTCTGATGTGATTTCTTGAACAGAACTCACCCATTCAAAGTTTTATATAATGAAAATTAAAACTTCATCAAATATCACAGTATCCATAAGTGGATAATTCTGAGAGCTTTATATCAATAAATAAAGATATAAAAAATATGCATATGTATGTATGTATATTCATACATGTCTGTGATGTGTCAGCCATAAGTATTTTCTTTTATTGTTGAAAGTTTACTTGTTTTTATAGTTATATTGTGATACATCCATGTGTATGTACAAAATAAATCATTTTTAAATGTGATGAGTGTCTTTTGAATCTTTCATTTCAGATGGTAACATTTTCAAAAATTATAAAATGACTGCATTTAATGGTCATATATTACATCAATTTCATTAAACAATGTTTCAAGTGCTGGTATCATTAACCCTCAGGTAGCAAAAAATAGTTTCTTTTATAAAAGTTATTTCATTAATATCTTAATTAAATTATTTTCCAGTGACATATGATTTCATGGTATTACTTTAAAAAATAACTTAGTATTGTGATACCTCAAACATCAAAACATATTTTTTCAGAAAGGTTTGCACAATTTAGGCTATTACTCAGTGTGTGTGCATACAGAGAGAGAGTATAGATATAATCTGCACACAGAAGCTGATTCAGGGATGTTAGATACCTACATGGAATACTCTATCCCTATCAGTTCTGATTCAAGGTTTTGCCCAATTCATGTACCTTTTGTACACTTAGTAGTATCACTAATTTAATTTTGTTACATAGACCCTTTATTATCTATTAGCATTGCCATACTGGCATTATGGTTTACTTTTGTTACATGGAGATTAGTATGATTAGGATCTACTTCTTAAAGTTGATTCCAAATATCTATACCAAAAGTGAGATTTGCACCTATCGACTATGGTACAGAAAATTAGCTCTCTCCTTGTTTGATCATCATCCAGGAGAACATATAGGTATAGTGTGCAGTAAATAAAGCTATAATATGTGGCAAAAAAATAAAACCATTGAGCATTCTAGAGATAAAATGGCTATTGGAATTTTTTTTAATATATAAACTAAGAACTTTTTAAAAACTTTTTTAAACCATTATTCAACTAAGATCTTGGGCCATTCATAGTAGTGAGATGTGTGTAACTTATTAAATATACACATCACACTACATTACTTTGATCCTCTCTTTCTTTTAGTGTTCTTATTAGTTTTGATACTCTTTTGCATTTTTTAATATAGTTCAGTATAGTTTTTCTGATTTTATCTTTAGTTATTTTGTATATAAAGTAAGTCATACTTTTTATATATTGATGCCGTATAAATCAATAACCTTTTATTAAAAAATTGTTCTCAGTGACGCTGGAATGGTGAGTAAAACAGACAGGTCCAGAACTTGGGTGAGATGAAGAGGGCATTTGCCATGGGTGCATAAGTCCTTTTGTGGCTCCACACAATGCACAAAATGTTTGCTAAAAGCTCTTTATGATGAGAAAGGAATTCGAACAAAGACAATTCAACCCTGTTTAGGAATGACGAAAAGGTGAAAGTAGGTTTCTAAAATTCCTTAACTGTAACTAAAGAGCAGGGTTAAAAGACGATAAATTAGAATTACTGAAAAATGTAGGTATGGAGATTCACATTTATGTACATCAGAATAGATTTCAATAATTCTAAAACTTGAAAAATGTATGGAGAAGTTATATTAGGAATTCATCAGCTAGGACCAGAGAATATATTATATATCCAAATTTAGTAACTGCGTTGAGAATCTTTCCTTGCCTACTTATAACGACAATCCCGTGTGAACGTTTTTTCCGCACACTGAAAGCGATAAAATCATATCTACGCCCATCTTTGTGACAGGACCAGAGAATATATATATATATATATATATATATATATATATATATATATATATATATATATATATATATATATATTCAAATTTAGTAACTGCGTTGAGAATCTTTCTTTGCCTATTTGTAATGACAGTCGGTTTTGAGCGCTATAGTCTACACGGGGGCTAATGAACTCGGGACATACTGTTTAAAGCCGATTCTGAAATTGACAAAAATCTAGGGGGGGGGGAGGTAACTGTACTGATATGAAATGAAATATTTTTGTTTCTAGGGTGATCTGGCCTAATAGCTGTATATCCTCTTCCGTGAACACATCTGTTTCTTTAGTGTTTACAGTTCTATTTGAGGAAATGGTCCACTCTCCTATATATGCAGACTTCAAACCGTGATGTCATACTGGTAATAAGGGAGTTTATAAGCTCCTGTGGAAGTTGGTTCCACTCATTCAACAACACAGTTTACAGTCCCTCGATGGTTCTTGAAGGAGGAGGGGTGCGATATACATTTGCTCTCCCCAGAGGGTCACAAAAATGCACATTAGGCTTAAGACCTGAAGATCTGGATACCCAACCCATGCGAATATCTTAACCTTTTGGGCCAACTGCACTCTTGAAAATACAAGCATAAGCTCCAAGATATCGTTCCTAAACTCAAATCAGTCCCAGTACCTCTTTCCATGATATGGACGGATGTGCTTGATATCCAATAGGATTTCTGTTCGAGATATCGAATCTCTACTAACCTAATGTTCGATTTCACGGTTATTAGAGGGCAGGTAGCGTGTCCTTGATTCTCTCCATATGAAAGTAAGTAGAGAATCTGTTTAGGATGAAAATCCAACGTCGGCCACATACAGGCATCTTCCTAAGTATATGACACACAAGATTTGCATTTATGTTTCGAAGCAGTAGTTTCCCATTTCATCCAGTTCTTTATCTAAAATTCCACATAATATACAAATTCTCTTTATTTTGAACACCAGTACTGTCGGAAAGTTCACGGACTTGATTGAAAAATGGATTTTGTTTGAACTTTTCTAATATTGTCTGCCATTCCTTTTAAAATAATCACCTTCTGAACATATAAGTTTGAACAGGTAATATTCGAAATTAACTGTAACGTAACGAGTAACAATAGAAATAAAGTAATTTGATAAAAGTCATAACAGTTTTTCAATTTGTTCCACATTTTCTTCGATTTTGCTGGTGCTTGGTCGCCCTAAACACTTATAATCTCCAAAAGGGTGATAACCCGCCTTAAAAAACGAGTGCTATTCAAAAATCGTTGTCCGATTTAAAGCTTCCTCACCAAAAGCAGAATTAAGCATTTCAAGAGTTTCGGTTACAGATTTACTGAGTTTCTCACGAAATATGACTCTGTCCACAATGCTAGATTTTCTCTCCATGTATGTGGGAGTGTAATCTGAAAATTTACAGATCATATACAAGAAGGGGCTTTTTTTAAATTCACCAGGGCACTTTTGAATAGCCCGTTCACCAGCCTCATTCTTCAAATTTTATTTATGCAGAAGATATGTATGTCAAAAGCGAACAAGAACTCAGAGTGGAATATTTTTTTCATCATCGAAAGCAAAATAAAAAAAAAATTAAATACCGACCTTTCAGCGAAGGTGCACTCTAAATTATGTTTAGCTAAGTGTAAAAATAATGTTACGTTGGCCTAGTGTTTGAGAAAGAAGAAATTAATACTCATTAATAAACACATGGACAAATAAGTCTTGATTAAATGAATTTATACAATTAAATAAATGCCTAAGGAATACAACTGTAATCAACTTATCATTTGTAGATATCGAAGACTGCTCTCGAGTCGGCGCCGGCCCTAAAAAACAATATGGCGATGATTTTTCTCAAAAGGTCTAACCCGCAAGCCGCGGATGCCAGCAGCGTTCACCTTCTACTCTCCTCTGGTCACAACCTTGTCCTCTAAAAAAATCAGACTCCCAGCGGAGAAAAAAACAGGGGTCCACTCCCGAACGGAGGGGTCAGAAAAAGTCAAACCAACGGGCTCTTCTATTGGTTGGGAGAAGTCCAAAGTTTCTTTCTAGTTCAAACCGGTCCTGTTCTGGTATATCTTTGACGATGACTCACGGGAAGAGGTAAAAAGATCTGAACCGAATGTAACTTATTATTACACTAAGACACTTTGTTTAACAGAGGAAAGGGTAGAAAATGTTGATGTGTGAATAAAGTGTTACATTATGGGACGAAATCTGGGTTCTCAGGATGCTCTCGACTGACTGATTTACTGAAGAAGGCTAATAGGTGGATAAAATATACATGCAGACTCTGCACACCTATTAACCTAGGCCTTGTATACATACACACATATACATGTATACATTTTAGGTTTTGTTACATATATAAAGAAACAAAAATGTCTCCAAGGGGACAAAGCCTTGGCAACCAATATTAGAAACTTGGCGCCAAAATTAAAATTTTCTTAAGGTATCCAGAAACTAGAAATTTCGGAAAACTTCCATGATTTCGTATGGGTGATATAAATAGGAAATGAAAAGACTCGGTTTTCAGTCGAATTTTAGCTGTTCTTTCAATTAGCTGTAATTCTAACTGGGGATTATTTTAACTATGAATAACTAATTTTGTGTTTATTGTTTTTAATAAATTGTTTATTTTTGTGCAACTAAAAATAAATCACTTTCTAATTTTACGGAACCCGTAAATATTTATGTATTCGAACAATGAGCTAACTTTTCTCTTTATTTACCAAATTATTTTATCTAAAGCAGTGGCCTTTAAACTTAATCGACTCATGAAATCCTTGGAACTTTCACAGAACTCCATTCCCCCTTTAGAAAATATATCTTAATATTTTATTTAAAGTAAATCTATATGAGATAAGTACTATATGTAATAACATTTAATGGAAAGTATTGTATTTTTTATTCTAAACTTTTAACATACATTTAACGTAATTTAATACTAACTTTTGTTCTAAGTGTCGCCTCTCTTCATATTATAGCATTTAGTAATGTGGTTGAACTTGTAATTTTTTTTTTTTTAATTTTTAAAGCATATTTCGAAGTCTGGATCTATTGATTTTATCGTCAGTTGCATTCCTAGTCTGCCTTAAATATGATTCTCTACTTTGTTTATGTTGCCACGTACGTTGAGAAAAAATTTTCGTTTAAGTACGTTGTTCCGAATGTCATTAAAATTTTTATAGCTATATCAGAACCTTCTGAGTATTCATGAATCGGTCGTCAAAAATTTAGGAGCTTATATTTAGATATTAATATTTTTTTATGATAAACATTAGTCATTTAGTGTAAATAATTTTGAATTTTTCCAAATTTTTTATTTTGACTCATTAATTTAAAATATGGGGGCACCATCTTAATTTCAGCGTTAATTAGCTGAATGCTGAATACAACGCACGTCTTTACTATCTTATAGCTAATCCAGAAGTAGCTTACATAAGTCAACGATTTATTATATTACTCGGCGAGACCAACTATAGTGAAGGCGAAAAGTCACTAACTATTCTGTCAAATAATCTGACCGAAATGAAAAAATGAGAAACTTTCTAAAGCATGGTACAAATATAAAATATATACAAAAATACGAATTTTTCCTGTTTACTGCTTTAATTAAATCCTATAATCTGACTACAAAATCAGATGGCCTGAAGACGTTACATAGAAATTGTACTTCTAAATTAAAACTACAGTGGTATCTTAACTTAAACATTTCAGTTACGAGCGGTCGCTTGGTGAATTCTTTATCCTAAGTTACGAGCGAATTTGAATAACTTGAATTATAATTGTTTTCTTAAACAACCAATTTGACTTCCGAGCACGTATGCAGAACAAATAAATTGTATGCCCTGGCATTACTTACTATACAGGTTGGAGAATATTTGATGACGTCCATTCTAGCAAGATTGTTATAACTGAATCGAATAAAGAACTCGCATCATGTGTTATAGCGACAGTACAACATTACTTTGGTACCAATATATTCCGCTTGTTATCGTTTAGAAATTCTAAAAATGTGAGAAATCGAAGATAAAATATTGTGTTTAGGACTAAGAAAAATTTGTTGCAATGAATGATTTTTTTAAGCCTTTCGAATACCACTTAAAGTTGAGCACAAATATCTTCATTTTTTAAAACTTCCGGTTATCACTTCCGGGTAATTTTAAATTGAGTTGAATTCAATTTTCTTATTTCCGGGGTTAGAGCAGCAATGCTGGCTTGTTTATTTTTGGAAACATCAAGTTAATTTGGGGATTATGATATTGCTGACATTAACCCTGTTTCTATCTGTGAAAACATGTTTATCCATTGGTAAGTTAACTTGCTTTTATTGTTCATGTCTCCACTTTTTCTTTTGTTTTGTAATGAGATACAAAATTTAGTTTTTACTTTTCGTCAGCAGTTTTTCTATTTAAAATGTTAGAAAAGACAATGGGTAATAGTATTAGACAAAAATAAAATTAACAAGCAACACGAAGGTGAGGCAGAATTTTTATATCGAATATCTCTGTCAAATTATTGTCCTGAACTGCACTAAATAAAGCTTAGGTCTGTGTTTCAGACTTTCCGACTGTGTTTAGTCCATCTTCAGATGTGATTAAGAAATAAAGTACTTCTGAGCAAAACATTTGTCGGGCAACGAATTGGTCAGAAGTCCGGTAAGTTTTTGTACTAGTAAAAGTTATTTTTAGATCGTATTTATAATGTAAAACTAAATTTTTAAAGCAGTAGGAAAATCTTAATTGCAACATAAATCTATTACATACAATGTGACTGGAGATTTCATAGTGTTAAGTGCAATCAGCCTGGTTTTCAAAGTATATATACTTGTCCACCTTTTATGGCGCAACCCAGGGGAGGAGAGGGCTAAGGGAATTTCAAATCTCCACCCCTCTCAGGGGTTACGACATTTTACTACAAGAAAGGTAATTTTCAGACTATATCCAACAAGCAGGAAGTAAGTAGAGCAATAGTGAGCATCTTATTAGGGATGCACAATTTTCAGATATTCTATAATGATACATGGTGTGAATCTGCAGATATAATTCAAACCTCAGAAATGAGTATCATGGGATTAAGAATAGCAGAATAAGCATTCATTTTGTAATAGTTTCTTCTCAAGGAGTATGATTTCCCTTATTGATGGAGCTGTCACTAATATATTTCCTACTTGTTCGTAGCTAAAGGTAAACCTTTTCGATTGGTGCAAGTGCACAAATATCTCGACAGATCTTTACATCCTGATACGTATGAAAGTCATAACCCATTGATGCCTAATGTCTTTAATTAATGATGGTCAATTTAACAGCGTATAAATTCTTATTTTGGAGGGTATGAGGAATTTTCGTCTTTTAGTGACGGCAGGTGGTAATATTATAAACAATATCACGAATTTTCAAGTGATTGCTGTTATTTTTAACTTTGTGATTTGGATTGACATTTTAGGATTTTAGCCATTTTATCATTTTATGATATTAAGTCTTGTATATGAATTCTATTTTCGAATAGGTACGCCATCTAAAATCAGAACGAATAATTAACTCTTATAAAACTTTACTTTAGAGTACTGTGATATATGTATGTATACATGTAGAGAGAGATGGCAAAATAGCATTTGTACACTTCGTTTCTTTTTAAATTATAATAAAATTAAAAGATTTAAGCAAACAAGAAGTTGAACTAAGAAGAAACGTTTTAAGAATTAACACAATATTTTGAGGTCATACTGGATATATGATGCGGGAAAAAAATACATGTTTATATATATATATATATATATATATATATATATATATATATATATATATATATATATATTTGGTGGTAGAGGCGCAGACCAGTTTTTTTGCCACGGGCGCTAAAGGACCTAGTTACGGCCTTGGCAGTTCCTTTCCAGAGCAAATGTACAAACAGTACTGTACACAAGGGGTAAGGATTGGGATTGAACCCTCCCTCATTTCTTCATTGATCAATTGACTGGGAAAAATTAACAATTTCTTAATTTTTAAGTGACAGATTTTGAATCATTCTACATATGTGCATAATTTTTGGCACTTATATTTTGTCAAATATAGTATGCACTTATTCTATGATTTCAGAAAATGGTGAGGACTTCAAAGACTAAAATTTCACTTCCCCATACACACGCCACCAGTGAAAAAAAGTTAATGTACACCTCTGTGTACAATTTTTTTTAAAGAAACTTTTGAACTTTTCCATTTAGAACTTTCTATTTATTGTTTAATTTAAAATGTACGTAAAAATATTTATTAAGGCTATTTTTGCCAAAATGCTTTTATTTGCTAAAAAATTAAAGACTTTAGAGTACAAATAATTATTTTGCCAACTGTATAGTCATTTATCAGAAAGGATTCAGCCATTAATAGCTTCTCGAATTTTTTTTAACGTAGCATGATACAACGATGTATTATCCCTGAGAGGAAAATTATTGATTCTGAATAGCTAGATGTTCAATCCAACCTAAGGATTTTGTTTTCAGCCAATGCTGACCAACCAGTAGTGAATGGAAATGTTAAATTCTTACATGACTTCCCACTATGACCAATTGTTTACCATTCCAGTACTGTCATGATGGCCACCTTGGACGATGGTTCACGGGTTGCATCCACATTTTGGGCCACTATATAAGTCGAGCATGTGGATACGCCCATAGAGACTGGCTGCATTTGCTGTTTACCGCAGTGTGGAGGAAAACCGCTTCGGAAGCCATCCTCCGCAAAGGTCATTTTATAGTTTGCCATCGTCGACCCTTGATAAGCCATACCCCCTCCACACTGCGGTAATCGCTTGCAGTGGACCATAGTGTGGAGGGGCCTTAATACTAAGCCTAGAATTTTTGATCTGTGAAATAAAGAAATTTGAATATATCCCCATCTTCCCTCTTTTCATTTTCTAAAGTTTTTTATATTGTTTGATACAAAAAAGGAATATTTTCTAGTTATTTTTTATAATATTAGTTTATCAACTTCTACACTGTCTCTCACGAAAATGAAAGTAGAAATTTATTGAATATAGTTTTTTTGTGTAAAATTTAGTAATATTTATGTAACCTATTAATTTAATGAAATTTTTATTGAATACCTCATTTTGTCTAGGTAACACCTGTGAGAATTTATTTTGCTCTCAAAAATGCGAGGAGACTCCTTTTGGACCCCAATGTTTTTGCGAATATGGTTATGTATTAGACAAGAAAGACAATAGAACTTGTAATGGTATGGACATTCAATATCAATTCAAATGCTAAAGCATAACTTTTTTCACCTATTAATTTTTCTTACTTTGTTTTCAAGTTTTTATGTATATTTAAGGTGTGATTAATTCATTTTAGATAGCTATGTAATGAATTGCTCTGGCGCTTTACGCAACAATGTATTTTAATTTGGATAAAGTCTTGCAGTAGTTAAACATTTCTAAAATAGTTTATTCTGAATTTTAGTATGTATTCTGTACATAGTATCTCTACCAGAATTTTCTTTGTATAGAGTAGTTTACTGATTCCGTGACAGCTCAAAAATCTATACCATGCCTCTGTTCCATATAAAAATTTTCTCTCAACTACAGTAATATACCAGGTTTTCATAATACTTGACTTTATGCCCTAGTATGCATTTCTGAGTTTATTAGTATTTATTACTTAGTGAATTCTGTTTCCAAGTACTTTAGATGTTGCTGAAAATTTAGTCCTATGAATAATTATATCTAGGTATATTAAAGATTTTAGAAATTTAATACTATTATTTATTTTTAGGATGGGGTATCTTTTGCTCGTATCTTTTCAAAGGTTTGTTGCTTGAGTTTAGTCAACAAAAATTTTGAAATTTAGCTGCATTGTGATATTTATAAATTCTTCTATTAATCTATTTGCTAAACTTTAAATGTTATTCCGAGAATTAGGTGAAAAGGTCAACGCAAAATCTACATATGGAACTAATTTATATTGTTCTTCAAAGTGATTTAATATTTTATTCTCAATAAAATTTCATAGGAAGAACACCAGACAAGGCGATAAAAATTGGATGATTTATCATAAGTTTTATGTTCCAAATAAAGGGGGTGAAAATGCTTCAAAAGGGCAATCAACCAAATCAAAAGGTTAAATGGACCTTGTACTCATGGTTTTAAGCAACCTAGTTTTAAAATTTTTAAGCTTCCAGAGACTTAAACTATGTTAT
>CM063502.1:13053834-13143834 GCA_032207245.1 Pardosa pseudoannulata
AACGTCCTTATATATGAGCGCCGAACGATGGCCGAATAAATAGAGCGCTGCTCTTTGGTATCCGGTATTCGCGGGTTCGAATCCCCCTATTGGCATTGATATTTGTAGCTATTCGAATCGGCTTTAAGCAGTAGGTGACAACCTCATTGTCCCTCGTATAGCGAAATAGTAGACCGTAGTACCTCAATTGATATTTGACCATCATCTTTCCGATTTTGTGACATTGCGAGAGGAACATGCGGTATATCAGTGATCGGCAATTTATCTACATCGCGAAATCGTGTATTCCGTCCTTAACTGAAGAATCTTGATGCCGATCATAAACACTGGAAATAAATCAGAGGAAGACGCACGGAAAGGAGGAAAACGTCGGCAATTCACAAATACGGAACTCCGAGTTCAACTGAGAGCGGATGAGTGGGGTCTGCGTCAAGATATTCTTGTGACACTATTGTACACTACTATAAAGGCAAAGTTATATTAAGATCCGCATCCGACTAGTGCAGGAAATTCTTGTTGTGACATGTTTGTCCATGCTCGCTTCGAACCAATTTTTTTTTTCGCTCCATTTCTCGGCGGTAAAGTGCGGAAAAACGTAAATTGACGTTACAAAATAAAAATAAATAAATAAATAAAATTAATCAGACTATTCCGTACTGCCCTAACATTTCCATATTTTCCCGATCAGTGGACACCCTGATTACCAGTTTTAATAGACTGCTAACATTACGCTACGGGAGCAATCGGAGAGAGTGCTGGATAGCTGATTTCCCAGAAGATGGAAACTGGTTTCAAGGGATGATAATCTCACCAATACACAAATTTCTTTTCTATTTCGAAAAATTTACAAATGGCAAGGTGATTTTTGAAAAGGCAGAATTTATTAAAAGAATCGGAAATTCACATACACGTACAAAACGTACGAAAAAAAAGGCGGAAATTGGCGATGCAGAAATCGGCTGTAGAAATCAAAGAAATGAAATTCCACCAAACTGCGGAAAATTTCTATCCTTTTTTTTAATTCATGTTTAGCCATTTAAATTAATTTTTTTCTTTCCGCAGCATCGATGATACTAATTTTATGTTCATCTTTTTCACTAATTTCCATCATAAATTCTTGTAAACACAGACGCTCTTAGAAGTAAAACACGGTAATCCAGAATAAAACGCACGTGCAAACTATTTTCTCGAACGCCCGTTAAGTACAGAATACGATACGTACGTTGGCTACGACACCGCTAGTAATAATGCTGCCGCTTTTCAAACCTGGAACCCATAAACAAACGCGATCGTCATTCGATCCCGAAAGAATAGCCTCGACTTGCTATAGTACGTTGAGCCAATCGGAATGGAAGTGAATCAGTATGCGTAGTCATATCTCCGCAAGCGTACATCTCAGCGAAAACACGCATTAGAAGATACTGATTTCGACCAGGATTGGAAACCCCCCCCCCCATTATCCAATCACGATTTCTCGATGGATTTGCACCAATCTCAGAAACAGTCCTAAAAGCTGTCAAAAAAGCGGATTTCCGCTTAAAAGCGGAAAACTTCCATGCCTGTTCAATGCAATTTGGAAGTCGCTTACATTGTTTGAAAAAATCATATTGTAAAAATTGTTTTTTAAGTTTTAAATGCGGTCGAAAAAACGTATTTATGAAATAGAATAATAATTCATTTATAAAAATGCAACTTCATTTTGGAGTGTATGCCAAAGTTAATATTTTGAAGGCACACAAAATTTGCTATATTCTGTCGAAGACTGTCAATGCTTTTTTTTTCTCTTAAATTTGCTAAGTGTATTAAATCTGTATATTTTGTAACTCAACAGATAGCCAATAAAGTACCTAGGATAGTGAGCAAGTGAATTTTGGGCAGGATTTTGATAACCATTTTAAGAGTTTTAACGACTTTTCCTTTTTAACAATTTTGCACAATTTTTAAAAAAATGTTATTAGAAAACCGTTTTTGATCATCTCATTTTATAAGATATACTTTTATGAAGAACTATATGAGAAAATCTAGAAGAAAAAAAGTCCGAATGTTAATTAAACGTAGCATTTAATAATGATTAATCCTCAAGTTTTATCTATAAATAGTTGCATTCCTTGTAGTATTCAATATCTCTTTGACAATATTCCAGCCACCTGGAAGGTTCACTTTATCTGTAAAAGTTTCAAGTGAAACAAATTATTGTTTTAATAAAAAACTAGAAATGCAGATTCTTCATGCATTACATAATATTGCCCAACGTGACCAACCACTTTCAATTTTTGATGTTTTGATGAATATTTAGAAACACACTCAATGAATTATCCTGAAACTAAGGGTACTCAGGTGTATAAAGTTATTTCAACTAAGAGTCATACATTTTGACGAATGTTTTGTTCTTAGGCAAATAGGGGACAAGAAATAAAGATTAAAGAAAAATAATGAATGAGATAGCCAAGTAAAAAATTATGCTTGAAATACCCTGCAGTGGCACATATTTGTTAATTTAACAACAGCATTCAAACTTTCTTAAAATTACCACAATAGAATTACAAATTGAAAAATGAGACAAAACATAGCTTTCAATGCTGATATATGTAATTTTACTCCTTCAATTCCAGCTGTTAAATTAATTAGTAATTAAAAAGTTAAAAATAAAAAATTTATCAAATGCTCTAATTTTGCTCAGTCTTATGTCTTGATGAAGTATGTATCAGGAAATTTTTGTTGTAACTTGTATGAACATGTGAAATTGTTTGCTATCAATTTATTTTTCACTGCCAAGTGGTAAAGTGTGGAAAAATGAAGATCTTTTTTATTTTCATTGTTTTTTTTAAATTGTTGGATTTTTTTTTCCAAGTTGTAGAATTTCTCTGACATTTCCATATATTCCAGGTCTGTTGATACCATGTTTATAATATTCTTTAGGTAGAGGATTGGTAGCACCTCAAGACAAATACTGTTTTTTTTAACCATTTCATTAATTTTTGCTGATTTGGCAAGTTTTGTCACTAACGACAAAAAAAGTCACCAAAAAATATATGTACTACATCTGTTTCATGGATCCATATATAAGCCGACTCCCACCACACTTCAGATCATTAAAAAGCCTAAAAAATTCTCAGCTTATACATAGAAATATACAGTATATATCAATTTAAAGGTCATTATATGTATATCAAGTATTTATAAACTTTTAAATTTATAATTATTGAGCTCAGAGATATACTGAATTTTTGAAGAGCTCAAGTAGTTCCAACTGTCAATGATCACCAAAGTTAATATTTGTTTTACTGAGATTTTACATTATAAAATATAGATGAGGTTTTAATATTGACAGTGACCTTTTGGATGGAATCAACAAATGTTTGTCCAAAATTTGATAACTCTACAACAAATCATGATTTGTATAAGGAACAAATATATATACATATACTCCTTTTCAGATATTTAAAAAAAGATACAGTATTTTTCTACTTGTACAATGTTGACGTATAAAGTCTAGTTATTCCATCTTTAAATTATTCTTACATAAAGATACATCTCAAACATACATATTTTCATTTCAAGAGCCATACAAAATGTATGCTTTTCAGCTCTTGTCATTCCAAATTTAAATAGAATTAGTGAAGGGAAATTCTTTGTTAAGGAATAAATCGCAAAACGTTAACTATTTCTTTATTAATAAACAAACACTGAACCAGTTATTATTAAATCTCTTACAGAACTTGTGTAAGCATCCTATATGATTTTCTTTTCGCTCAAGTCAATGCGTTATAAGACATAAATTTTATATATATAACATAAAATTTGCAAATAAGGATAGAAGTTGAGACAATGTATTATGGTAACTCAAATTCAGAACAAAAATCTCATAACTATAAAAATTAATTTACTTAAGAAAATATAGAAAAGTAACAAAATAGTATATGTTTTACATATTGTAATACTAAGTGATAAAAATATTTAGGAGTAAAAATTCATTACATTGTGCTGCTATTTTAATGTACAATTCATTATAAAATAAATATAACCCAATAAAACCATTTTAACTAGAACTGTATTACATAGTACAGCTTTTTACTATAATTTTCAAATTCATTCTCTATACTGATGAGCAACCTTCCATCAGATACTTGGAATACCTCAAATGTAGCAAAATCTTTTGCTTGAATTCTCTGGAAAAGTCAAAGTTTCAGGTGGGGAGATATTTGCTACAGCATTATATCTGAAATCATTCAAAAGTTATGTTAGTACACCAAAGCAAACAGAAAAGGGAAAATGTGATGAACCCCTTAACCCTATGTTACATAAAGTTACAAAAAAATTTTAAAAATATTACTTATAACTCTAAAATCCTAGTCATATGTGTAATGCATATATTGATTAGTTATATACCACAACATATCAAACTAGACTTAGTAAATATTCAATTTTAATCTAAAAATTTCTTATAAAGTTAAATTTAAATAGTACTTGATAACTAATAATAAAACAGTGATGCTATTCTGGCAAATTGTTTCAATTCTGACCATCCTCGGATTAGGTCAGTTGATAAAAAGGTATATGCTTCAGAAGCCCTTTCTGGTTATTGGTGTATAGATAATGGAGCTTCCAGACACATAACTATGGATGACAGATATTTTATGAATTGTGAAAAATTAGTCTCCTTATGGAATTGCAGCTGCCAATGGAAAAATTCTTCCCTTGGTAAAAGTACTTTTCAAATCATCGTTATAACTAATGGGGAAAAAGCAGCTCACAGAACTGAAAAATGTGTGGTATGTACCCGGAATAAGCAAAAATCTATTTTCTGTGTTAGCCACCAAATAGACATGTTAATAGTCATTTTAAATCTTCTGCAACAGAGTGCTAGTTAAAAATTGATTATGTTTGTATTTTACATGATACCCAAAGTAAAGGAAGGCTTTTCAAAGCTAATATCATAGTTATTATTCCCAAAGAACCCACTGAAGTTAATTTAGCTACATCAGATGAGTCACTATTAAAACTATATCAGGAATATTGGGGTCACCAAGATAAAGGCCATGTGAAATCATCTCTCTTAAGTAAGGAACTGAACATCAAGGTTAATGTTCAAGATACATTATGCAAAGCATGCATATATGGGAAAGCTCACATATCAAGTTTTGGAGCCAGAGATAGTTGCTCTTCACCTGGAGAATTAATTTCTGCAGATGTCTATGGTCCATTTAATCAGTCTTTCAGGAAATTAGATTTTCTCTTGTAATCCAAGTGAGAAGTAACAGGGGGGAAAATATTGATATTCAAACAGAGATAATTGTACAAATAAGCCATCCAAAGAAGTATATTAAAAAAGAAAAACCATACCTTAGCATCAGCATCATATTTGTACATATTTAATTCCTTTTCTTCCAATTTCCAGTGTGGTTATGTTTCTCCTCAATTTTTAAATCAAACAACTTATTTGAAATAATTTTAAACATATATCGTAGAACACAAATGTACAATATTATGATTCAAATCTGTATAATATGTAACCAAAACAAGTTATCAAATATGATTCCTATTAGCAACAAATCTAGTCGATCAATGAAAACTATAAAGCTTGAGATGAACAAGTCACTTACTTTTGTGATTTGTACTTGTCATAAACTGCTTGATGAGGGCATGAAGACATAGATGAATACTTGTTAAATAAGCATAAAATAACATACATAAGATCTGTTAGCTGATATTCACTTGCTGCTGCCATTTCATCATCCTATTAAAAAAAAAAATTCAGAATTATTAATTCTACTAGAAATCTCTTCATAATGCTGGAGTCACATAAAAAAATTTTAGTTTTAAATTAACATAATTACTGCATATTTCTGTGTATGAGTCGAGAATTTTTGGGGTTTTTAAAGACTTAAAGTGGGAGATTCGCTTATATATGGGTCCATGGAACAGATGTAATACATGTGTATTTTTGACACCAATTCGGCAAAAATTAATTAAATGATAAAGAAAAAAACAGTAAAAAAATTAAAATGCATAACAGGTGAAAGTAAATAAAGCTGGTAAAAATTTTGAAATGAGAAAACATAAAAAATGAAAATTAAATTTAAAATGATTCTTATCTGTGTTATAATCGCTTCAAAACAACAGTAGCAGATCAGCTAATCTTCTAATAAACACAATTCTACATAACCTGGAAGCAGTTAATGAATTGCTAAACATAGAATCTTTTATCTTTTATTTTCTAAGCTTATACTGCTTAAATTTAAAAAATGTTATCAATTATCTTTATATAGGTTGCCAGAATTGAAACTTGTCGTTAGTGTCTAAGTAAAAATACCATTGGTAGCATGGTCTAGCGCCACTATATCAAACTCTGTAACCACTGTATCAAACTGTGTGTTAGTTAAAATTTAAAATGTAAGTTGTTTCCTAGCCACTTTTGAAATGTACTATAATAAGGCCTTCTATTTATCTCGAGGTGCAACCGATCCACTACCTCCGCGATATTTAAACTGGGTGCTGTGGCGAAAAAGGTTTGAGAAGCATTGATATAGCGTTTTGATTTAACCTTAGATAGATAACTTACGTCGAATCGACGTAATCAATTATAGAAAATTGATATAACTCGTTTGTTTTTCGCGTCCCTAAACTCGCCATTCCCGCCAACTCACTCAGCCGTTGGAGCTTGCAGGACACACCCGTATTGCTCCTGTAAGTGCAATACTTTCCTAGATATTTACCTACTCCCATCTGTGGAGAGCACAAGTTCAGCGCCTGCCCTAAGTGCCTATGAGGCCAAAATTACTAAAGATTTACATTTACTTAGGTTTTTTATATTATAGAGAGTACAAAAAGTTGATTTTGAAAAGTTTTAATGGTAAATTATAAGACTGACAAAGAGATTCCTTATCTTTAAGTTTCGTAAAATAAGAAGTTCCTTGATTTGTTCCTTATTGTTTTTTCGTAATAAAATTTAAATAAATACTTATGTTGTTTTATGTACTCGGCACTCAATTACATACATTAACACATATTATTACATTTATAAACCTAGTATATACTTAATCGAATATATGCTCACTCAAACATTCGCACGTCGAGTCGACGTATGGTTATCTTTAGTATATAGTGAAATATGGTTATCTATCTAGGGTTAAAGCAACTTGATTGGAAAATATTTTCCCCACTTTACCTACTTGACGATATTTTTGGCTTATTGGAGACATATTTGAAAGTTCTAGGAATTGCGTTTTTCACTTCGGCTTTATACGGGTTTTGAACTTCGGGTACATTTTTGAAGGAAAATTATACCCTCAGCTTATATTCGGAAGTATACAGTATTATATTTTGAAGAACATCATTAAGTAGATAGAATTAATGAAATTTTTTTTTAAAATATAGTTATAAAAATGCAACAGTTATGACATTTTATCAGTCACTTTTACTACAGTTTCTGTCAAAAATATAAAGCTAGATTCCACAACAAACTGCCTTTCACAATCATTCATACTTATTTTCAAGACTTATAATGAGCAGTTTAGAAAACAATTAAATCATAGGAAGAATAGGAAAATTTTGAAAGAGAATTTTCCTCAGATTCTTTATGGTATAATACAGTGAATTCTTTAGATTGGTTTTAATTTAAATAGCAAACTAAACATAATAAAAAAAAATACTGAAACCAGTTTTACTTATATATCCCCAATATATGTTGACTATATCATTTTTAAGCTCACTTGCATTAGGCAAAATAGTAGGGAATGTGTGTAATGAAAGTGTTACATGATCTGGAATAGTTACAAATAAATCACCAAATTTGACATGTTGATGACATAATTAAAATACATATTTGTAAATGGATGAAAGTGTATTTTTTTAATTCACTTTGTTTAAAATTACCATAACCAATTAAAGCTTTCTCTACTACACATAGCATAGAAAAAAAATCTAGGGATTGCAGGATAACTTCTTCCCTGCCATGACCTGCAGCACCAAGTATACATATTTTCTCTGACATATATTTTTAGTAAAGGCTTGCATGTAAGAGATATTCAAAATAACAGCATTTAAAAAACAGTTAAATAATGTTAAAGTGTTAGAATAATCAATAAAGAATCAATAAAAAACTAAAGAAAGAATAAAAGAATCAATTATATTTAACAATAACTTACCCACATATTCAATCCAAGTATGTAATTTGCCAAAGCAAGAGATCCAGCAGCAATGGCACTCGGAATAAACTTCAAAAATGGATTGCCATCTAGCAATGACAATTCACAGATGTACTGAAAAAGTAATAAGTACTTTTCATAAATCATTTCATGAAAGGAATGTGTATATATTTTCCACTAAAAACACTGAAGATTAAAATTTTTATGCAGTCATTTTAGGTAAGAAAATTATATAAATAAAAAGCAATTTAGTTCTAGGCAGACTTTCTGTTTGTGTAAAAATCATTTTAGTAAGCTAAGACACAGACTATTTGACTTCTATCCACATACCATCAATCTGGATACTAGCTAGTGGTCAAAATGACTTAGTACAGAATATATGCAGAAAGGATAATTTTCTGTTCTATCTTTCTTTCAGTAGATCAACAAATAGTTAAAGTATCTTTCTTTAAGTCATAAAAAATGTACTAGCAAAAAATCTGAATGCTTTTAAAATCTAAAGCATATCTTATTTTTTAATCTCATTCAAGATTTTAATAAAATGATTCACATTTAAATAAAAGGCTAAACAAAAAATCTTCATTTGAAAATGCAAACACAAATACAGTATATTTCCGAATATAAGCGGAGGATATGATTTTCCTTCAAAAAATTGCTCAAAGTTCAAAACCTGTGTATAAGCTGAAGTGAAAAAACTATTTCTAGAGCGTTTGCCAAGCAGAGAAAGCGGGTGAAATATTTTCCAATCAATTTGCTTAAAATTAAAATGATAGATGAATGCTTCTCAAACATTTATCACCACAGCATCCAATTTAAATACAGCAGAGGTAGAGGATCGGTCGTGCCTCAAGATAAATAGAAGGGTAACTCTTAGCCCATTTCAAAAGTGGTGAGAAAACACAACTTAGATTTTAAATTTTAATTAACTTCATATGCCTTAATCAATTTCACAATCGACACTAACTTATCTAGATTACTGCCACGGAGCACGGTTTAATAATAGCATTTCTAAATCAAGCAATCAATGGTATTTTTATTTAGATAGAAATGATAAGTTTTAATTCTGGTAGCCCTATATAAAAACTACTTTTTCATAAATTTAAGCAATATAAGCTTAAGAAAAAAGAAAGGTGCTTTGTTTGGTAATTTATCAATTGCTTCCAGGTAATGTAGAATTGTGTTTATTAGAAGATTAACTGATCCGCTACTTTTATAGTACTGTTAATTTGGAATGATTAATAACATAGACAAGAGTCATTTTAAATTTATTTTTTAATTTCTACATTTTCTCATTTCAAAAATTTTATAAGCTTTATTTACATTTCATTTGCTTGATATCTTGGCCTGCCAGTCACCTTTTGTATAACTAACATTTTCATGTAGCTTTTATTTTATACAGCCAAATGCTGCTGTGAATGTATATTTTATTATATTATAATTTTAAAATAAAATATTAGTAAAAGTTCAAGCTCTAAGTTGTTTGAAATCACCTATTCATTTTTTCATCTGTTTACTGCACTGCTATGAAGGTTGTCTTTTAAGTTTTTATAAACGACAATTAGAATGTGCTAATGAAATTCATTTGCAGGATATTTGTAAAAATCACATATTTTTCTCTTGAAATCAGAGGCATCTTAGAAATCGTCTGCATATTTTACTTACAGTGAATGTTTAAAAAAAGCAGGTGAGTGAAAAAATAGAAATAACACATGAAGGCTTCCGTTATAGATGATTTTTTTTATGATTTTAAGAAAGGACCCACTCGACAAGAATACATAGAATAGCATTGTGAAACTTTTGATAGTGAAGCACCATCAAAAAAGACAGTTTTTAATTGGTTTGCAAAATTTCGTGGGGGTTGTGCATCAGTCAGTGATGAATCTCATGAAGAACGAACAAAACCGGTAGTTAGTCCAAAATGATTCCATCGATGCATTGCACAAGATGATTGTAGAAGATCAGCATGTCACATATCATAAGATAGAGGCATCCCTTGGTATATCACAGACTGCAATATATTCAATTTTGCACAAACATTTGGCTGCTTAAAAGATTTTTTCCAGATAGATTCCACACAATTTGACAGAAGCTCAAAAAGAAGTTCATAGAAATTGGCATCAGGAAATGATAAAAAAATTCAATTTGGAACAGCAAAATCTGTATACAACATTGCTACAGGTGAAGAAACTTGGATATAATCATATGAGGCAGAAACTAAACACAGTCCACTGTCTGAATGTTTCAACATGAACTGAACCTCACAAAAGTTGTTCGTTCATGAAGCACTTCCAAGAAAATGAGTGCTTGTTTCTTCGGCTTTAGAGGACATACAACAACCATTCCTTTAGAGGTTCGAAAAATTCTTAACGCTCTGTGAAATGCAGAAATTTGTTTGCCAAAAGTAATCAATGAAATCAGGAATAACAACAAAAATCGGCACATCATTCTTCTTCCCAAGAAGGCCAGCTACCACACAGCATGTCAACAATAGAATATTTCAAGGATAAAAGTATTGAATTAATGTCCCATTGCCCGTATTCTCCTGATTGTGTCAGCTAATGACTTTTTCTTGTTCTCTTATATCAAACAAAAAATGCATGGGCAGCAATTTTCATCACCTGTAGATGCTATTGATGCCTTCCAAAACCATGTTTCTGAGATATCAACTTCAGAGTGAAAAAACTGTTTCAAGAATTGGTTTGAACGGATGGAAAAGTGTATAAATCTTAAGTAAAGTCTAATATTTTGAAAAGCAATAAAACAATCTGTTCCCCAAAAATTCTTTTTCATTTTAATTTTTGTAAAAACTTAAAAGGCAACCTTCGTATTAGATATAGGTGGATTGGTTTAAATGCCATCTAATTTTCCATAAAGTCAGTTATGGGAGCCTATTTATGAAGTGATACAACTGAGGATAAAATCTATTCAACAGCGGGTCTGTGAATGTTTAAAGAATTTTAAGTTTTAATACCAAAGCCTATACATCATAGTGGGATGATATGAAAGTATTATAAATGAAAAAGAAATGTTGGCGATGAAATCAAAGGAAGAAGTTGTACCTACTAGAAGTGAAGTCGAAATAGCAGCAAAAGAATTAAGAAACTTCAACCAACAAGCAGATAAAGTTTAAGAAGCATTTCAGACCAGATTCTTGTGTCTGAATAATTGAACTCACAAATGAATTTTTCTCCTGCAGAATCAACCCAAGAGAGGAAATTAGTGTATATGCAGCAGGAATCCATAAAACTGTTAATCAATTAATAAAAGATACTGGAAAATCTATAGATGACTGGAACCATGCATTTAAACTTAGATCTTTAAAAGCTACAAGGTACTGTTGTCTGACACAATTAAAATTTTAATGGCACTAGGATGAGCTTGCTTAAATTCAATTTAAACTTTCAAGATTTGATAAAATTATGTAGATTAAGTAATTTGATAGTTGGTGATTTCCTTGTTCAGGCTATAATATTGCGATGTTAATGGACAACTGTAAAAAACTGGAACAAGATTTTATGAGCAGTTTTTGCTGAATGGTGCCCACACTCAATTTTGCAGATTGCAGTTAAAACATGAGATCCATTTAGTTACATCTCAGTTTGATTTTTGAATTATGATTTTGCTCCAAAGGATACAGCAAACAGATATTGCATGGGATGATAAACTACTTTATCATTTAAAAAAAGAATATCAAAATTAGACTGATGAAAAGTGCCGCAATTATCAAGATGTAATCTAGATAAGTTAATGTAAAATTCTTAAGTAATTTTAGAAAGCATGAAGTTAATTAAAATTTAAAATGTAAGTTGTTTTTCCTTGCCACTTCTGAAACGCACTGAGATGTATGTCTCGAGGTTCGACCGATCCTCTACCTTCGAGGTACTTAAATATTTGAATGCTGTGAAGAAAAAGGTTTGGGAAGCGTTAGTCTAGCATTTTATTTTTAAACAATATGATTGGAAAATATTTCTCCCTGTTTTACCTGCTTGGGGACATATTTGAACGTTTTAGAAATTTTTTCACTTTGGCTTATATACAGATGGACTAATATTAGAAATATACAGTATGCTACTTTCTTATCATTTTCGCATTTACATTATGCATTAATTTTTGTTAGGATTACTTGGACTTAACCAGCAGTTAAGTATTGGTCTGATCATATCCAATTTTTGACACTTTAAGATTGTAAACGGTTTCAAATGTACTAGTCATCATTTGTAATTATATTTCCTTTTCTTAGTTACTGTGTGTGTATTTTAAGTTTTGTATATTTTTTATTTTTAAAACTTTATGCAAATTTATATGTGTATGTGGTCAGCCCAGTCGTATTTAAACAATTGTAGTTTTCTGTGTGCTGACTCTGACGGTTGTTCTTTTGATTCCCTGTGTGGGTTTCACGATAGTCTTATTTTTATTGCTCGTGGAGCAATGTATAATGTTATTCATTTTTGATTCATTTAAATAAACGGCATTTTTTTTTTAATGGTTTCACTCTTCACTCACCATACTTGCCACTCTGCATTAAATGTCGTATGAGACTGACAATTTTCATTTGTTTTTATTTTTACCTTATGTATATTTGAATTTAAAAAATATTGTAAGTATTGTAAGTAATTTTTAACATTAAATTTCAATTTTTAAACTAAAAAAAAATGATTCAATTAAGATTTATTATTTTGACAATTTAGAAAAATGATTAGATGATATTGCTTTTTTAATATTGGATATGTTCTTTTTTTTTTCCCAAAAGATAAAAAATCAGGTACGGAGTGTTGACAAATGTATATTTTCTGCAGATAGTACTGTGTTCTCCCTTACCTGGTAAATCTATATTTTCCCTTAGAGCGAGGTAGTAGTTGCTGTTCATGTTATGTAACGATACATGACTAATAATTATGAGAATATGCCTAATATTTGTTGTGAGAAAGGTTGTTTACTCCCTAATAATTGGTAAAGTAAAATATTTACTAAACCACCACTGTATGTGACCATTCTTAGTTTTTACATGGGTATGAACCGTAATGTAAAGTTAGTTAGTTTTACTTAGTTTTTAATTGTCACAAGCAGTTTTTCTCCCACCTTTAAATCATATCTTACCTCAAAGCAGAGTTTGCATAAAGGTATGACTTTTATGCATCACTTTTGCTTTTTTCATGACTCCTATTTGAAATAAAATGTTAAGGTAATGATAGCATTATGACATCTTTGGGTTCTTAACCTAGGACATAATGCAAAACAGTGATAAAATGAAAAAAAAAATTAATACTTAGTATTATGATTTTTAGTTCCAAAGAGATATAAATGAATAGAAATATTAGAATGACATAATGTAATGATAGCATTATGTATAGATGTAATGATAGCATTATGACATCTTTGGGTTCTTAACCTAGGACATAATGCAAAACAGTGATAAAATGAAAAAAAAATTAATACTTAGTATTATGATTTTTAGTTCCAAAGAGATATAAATGAATAGAAATATTAGAATGACATACCTGGGATAAATTGGCAACAGTTTCAGATGCATTGCACATAGAACAATAAAGCTGGAGGAAAGTATAAGCAGTAGGTACAGAAACATCAAAATTTAATACTTTCAAAATCAGGTGTTCCATTCTCAAAACTTGCTTCTTTGTATAAGTGTCGTTGGTTATGTAGACAAAATCTGATATTTCAGGTGGATATATTTCTTCAAATTTCCTATATTTAATGCAAAAACAGTAAATTATAAAATGGTTTGTATAATTATGCAATAATTTTCCCAAGATATGTACTATAAAAGATATTAGCAATTAGAGATGTGTCTGCAATCTAAATACCCCTTGTGATTAATTGTATTGTTCTATTTTGTTGAAATATCTAGCAACACTTGTTATTAGGTAATTCTGTAATGCTTTGTTTGTATGTGTAATGTGTAATTTATATCCTTTTAATAATAAACTTATATTGATATTAAAACTTGCTGGTATTTATTTATTAAAGTAAAACCACGCACTGCTACAAGTTATGGTTCAGACCCAACCTGATTATATTTAAATTTTACAATGAATGAAGTTTCTTAAATTTGTTCTCACAAGACAAAGCTTTAAATACATGACTTTATATGATATCAAATTCTCACAGTGCTAAATTTATTCATCAAGATTCAAAGCAAATTTGTGCTGCAGCCAACCGAAAATTAAATTATTCAAAAGGATTTGTCAAAAGATGCCTGAAGAAAATATGAGAAAGAATGAAGATAAAGACAAATGTTGTGCTGCCGATAGTAATCTGAAAGGTAAAATGGAAACTCTGTTATGACAGCATCAACATTTTGAATAACATATATTTCCATATATAAGCTGAGAATTTTTGCAACTTTTAAAAAGACCTAGAGTAAGGGGGGGGTCGTCTTATATATGAATCCATGGAACAGGTCTAGTACATAGGGGTTTTGGAAACGTAAAAATCCGCAAAAATTAACAAGAAAATGCATAACAGCAAAATGTAAATAAATGTTGTAAAAATTTTAAACATAAAAATTGAAAAACAAATTTAAAATGGCCTCTTAAGTGTGTTATAATTGCTCCAAAACAACAGTAATGTAACAATAGTGGATCAGCTAAACTTCTATTAAACACAATTCTACATAACACAGAAGCAATTGATAAGTTCCTGAACATAACATTTAAAATAAAAAAGCTTATATTACTCAAATTAAAGAAAAAGTTCTGTGTAGGGTTACCAGATAATGCCCTATTTGTTTCATTTCTATCAGTAATCAAAGGGTAAAAAACTATATTGAATAAAAGCTGGAAATCATACCTGTATAGCTACAGTAAATTATATAATCGATGAGTTATAAAAATTTGTCTAAATGAATTTTAAATATTTTTGCACGTTTTTACAGAGAATGTGTACAAAGAAAAAGATTATATACTTACGATGCTAAAAACATGCTTGCAGTCCCAACTAACTGAAGTTTTCCTCTTAAAACTGACATATGAGACAAAAACCTATCAACATATGAAACGGCAAGATGCAATGTTTCAGCATGAAGTTTGTACTCTTCTCCCACTTCAACAAACCAATCAATTAACACACTTCTCATGTTCATAGTTATATCAGTTTGCTTCTCCATATAATTTGGATTTGGGCGAAAATTTTTCTAAAATAAAATTTAAAATTTAAAAAACAAAAAAAAAACTACATTTTATTTTATAATATTTGATAAAGCATATCAACACCAATTTTAAATCTTAAAGAAAAAAAGAAATTAAACTTATTTACAAGACCTAATAGCTAATATCTCAATTATGAGCAGATAAAAAAAATTATATTCAATAGTAAGAATGTCTTATTCAAGATACTTAAAATAACACAGGCCCACAAAAAAAGTTTTTTGTTTTGGTGCCTAGGATTTTAAAACTGGATTTAGCTATGTTTGGGGAGCTGATTCTGATGAAGCGTTCTTTATTGTGCAGTACTACAGGAAATGTGAACCACATAGCTCCATCAAAATCCACTAGATAGGCTAAACATCCGGTAATGTAAGAAACCTTCAACACTTCAACTACAGTTAAAATTCCCTTTGAGTTGAGTAAACACTTTTTAAGTAATAAAGTAAACACTTTGAGTTTAATTTAGTTTGAGATTTCTTGTTGTGCAAGGTAGATAGAAATTAGACTCGTGTAATATTTGAGTTTAGGAAAGAGATGTTATAAAGTTAACCTAAAACACACTATGTTGTAGATTGTTGTACTTGTATCGATAAATAGAAATAAAATGAGTTCAAGTAGAAATTGTGCAAATCATCCTGATGTGTTTTGCTACAGATGCGGAGAATACATGTTAAAAGAAAACAGAAAAACTATCAGTGACTTTGTAAAGAGAGCTTATCTTGGATACTTTGGTGTTAAGCTTGGTGATTAAAATAAAAACATGCATAAGGTCTGTAAACATTGTACAAAACATTTATGACAGTGGGCTACTGGAAAAAGAAAAAGTCTTAAATTCAGCATACCTATGGTTTTGAGAGAACCCCAAATCACTGTGATGACTTATTTCTGCATAGAAAATATTACTGGAATTAATTGAAAAACCATAGCACATGGAGTTATCCTGATTTACTCTCTGTAATAACGTCAGGTACCTCACTCAGAGGAAGTGCAATCCCAACGTTTCACACACTACCAGAACTCTGTGAAGACAAGAGTTGTCACTCTGGTCACTCTTCTGATACTAATGACAATGACAGTGATTAGAAGGGAAAATCATCAATTCTACAACGTTTCAACCAGGATCAGTTAAATTACCTTACCAGAGATCTCAATCTCTCAAAAGAAGCTTCTGAATTATTGGCTTAAAGGTTGAAGGACAAAAATTTACTGGAACAAAAATTACCTTTTACCATACAAGAGAAAAGGATTTGCTACCATTTTTCTTTCAAGAAGATAATCTTGTATTTTGCCATGAAATTAGAGGATTGCTGGAAAAGATGTGTCTTCCTGAATATTTTTCAGATGATTGGCACCTGTTTATTGATAGCTCAAAGTGAAGTTTGAAATGTGTCCTTCTCTACAATGGTAGCAAATATGGCTCCATACCCATTATACATTTAGCAAAAATGAAAAAAGAATACAGCACAATAGCTTTGTCTTGCAGAAGATAAAGTATCATGACATAAATGAGTGACTTGTGTGAACTAAAAATGGTGAACTTTCTCCTTAGACAGCAAAGTGACCATACCAAATATCCTTGCTTCTTGTGTCTCTGGGATAGCAGAGACAAAACACACCACTGGGTTACAAAAGAGTGGCCCAAGAGAGAAAACATGAACGTTGAGGAAAAGAATATCATCAACGACCCCTTAGTTTAACGAGAGTAAATAATCTTTCCTCCACTGCATATCAAACTGGGCCTCATGAAGCAAAGGCTCTTGATAAGAACAGATCATGCTTTTCCTATATAGGGGTAAAATGCCCTCAGTTGAGTATGGAAAAAAATTAAAGCAGGAATATTTGATAGCCAACAGATAAGACAACTCATCAATGATCCCGCCTTCGTAAATTCCATGAATAAGACTGAGCGAAAAGCCTGGACTTCATTTGTTGTGGTTGTTAGAAATTTTCTGAACAAATGCATAGCTGAAAACTATGTTGAACTGGTAAATGAGATACTTGAGAGTTTCAAATCCCTTGGATGCAATATGAGTATAAAGGTGCACTACAGAGCCACTTAGACCATTTTCCTGAATATTTAGGAGATACCCATGAGGAACAAGGTGAAAGATTTCACCAGGATATTAAAATTATGGAGGTCCGCTATCAAGGAATATGGGATATGCACATGATGGCAAATTACTGCTGGAGTTTAAAAAGGGACTGTACCAAAACGCATTCTTCTACAAAGCTTCCAAAGTGTTCAGTGACTATACTTCGTCTCACCTTAACAAAATACAATTGGAGAAGGCTTAAGCCTATTTACACTAGTTTCTAGGTAAATTATTAAATATTTAATTGTATTCATAAATTTTTTATCTTATATATCATTGGTATAAATAAAAATTTAATGCTTTATAATTATAATAAATATTTGAGACAGTATAGTTGGTTTCTCGATTCCTTTTTCTCCTCTATCTTTGTATACAATAATATTTGGTAATATATTAATAATATAAAACTACATTAATGATTAATATATTTGTGTAAGATAATATAATATATTAATAGTATATTTCCATGTTTAGTTTTATTTTTATTTGATCTATGGATTCAACTTATAGTGTAACGCATGTTTTCTAAAATGGTAAATCTCAGAAATATAAGCTGCTAGGCAAAATCTAATGCTGTATTTGAATTCAGGGCATCAAATTCATATAAATCCTCTCTAAATACCCATGCACCAAAACCACTGTTGACCTGTGTAATCTATGCCAAAATACCTTAAATTAGTCCATGAAACTTTTGTTGTAGAAAAGAATTATATTTAAATTTTTAAAGGATTTGAAGAGGGGGAGAACTTCTTAACAGGATAGACAGCAATATATTCTTAAACTCAGTCAAAGACTTAAAATTTCAACAAATTGTAATACTTTTAATAGTTTATAGTTGTTTTGACTTATGAGCAATGTATAAAATCATTTAAATTTTAAGTAGGTTATGAATAAGTCAGAATATAAAATTCATAAGGGTGAAGAAACATCTGAAAATTAAAGAAGGGTTGATTTGGAGCATTTGCTACATGGGTGTTGATGAGCTTAGGATCTATTTCTTAAAGTGTATTCCAAAGTTAGTTTCCTGATATTTCATGACCTTTGAAATATATAATGCTTAAACAAAATTAGTCTCCCCTCTCCCAATTTGCAACTATATTCAGCTTATAATAAGTTCTTATCAGGTAAATCTTAGTTTTAAAAAGTTGAGATTATAACCAGGCAATATGGACTAGATTTATTAGTTATACAAATTTCAAATATGACTGTGACTCAAATGCTCATTAAATATATTGATGCAATGGTTTGATTTAGAGCATTATAGTCGATTCTTTTGCAACACGAGGGTTAAATATTTATGCAATGTAAAACACCATGAAACGACCTTATGTAAAACTGAATCATTCTCATAATTATTATAGTTATTACAGACTTGGTTTTGAGCCCTACATTCTACTGTTTTGCTACATGAGGGTTGACCAGGACCTGCTGCCTACAGCTTACAATTCCAAATAGATATGGAAAATCTATGCCACAGTAGGTTTGTTTGGTATAATCATATACAAGATTATAACAAAGTATTAGCAGTAAAATCTAAGTTAGAAATTTACTAGCAAATACTGACACGACACTTTACATTTTATTTTTTTACCATT
Organism: Pardosa pseudoannulata; assembly: GCA_032207245.1. Classification (NCBI taxonomy): domain Eukaryota; kingdom Metazoa; phylum Arthropoda; class Arachnida; order Araneae; family Lycosidae; genus Pardosa; species Pardosa pseudoannulata. The sequence continues at coordinate 13,072,833 of CM063502.1, forward strand.
GGAACAATTTTGTGCATGTTTCTGTATGTTAGAAAAAGTGCATTTGCATAAATTAAGTTTGGTTTGGTTTGAGGCAATACAGTCTCTTTTTTTGCAACTTGATAGCTAATGACACCACAGGACATACGACTTAAAGCCTATTCCAAACAGCTATGAGCATTCATGCCAGAAGCAGGATTTGAATCCACATACTCCGGTACTAAATAGCAGCGCTCTACCATTCAACCATCATTTAGCTTGCATAAATTAGGTATTTACATATTTCTAATAATGAAGCAAAGGTAAATACTAATATTATATAATATACTATAATTATATATATACATTATATAATTATATATATATACACGGTCTATTCTTTAAATATTACATTTAAATATGATTACGGAAGTATTTTTAGTCTCTAAAATTTTTCAAGTTAAGAAACAAAGCTGAATTAATGCCATGCAAATAACAGGGACGTTGCACCTTTTCAAGCTTTTTATAGTAGTTTACAAAGCAGTTAAAATTTGTAACAGGATAAAGCATTTTGTTATAACCAAAATGCTGATTTGGAGCAGGATATAGTGTTTTTGTAACAAAGTGCTTTTGCTACAAAAAAGTACTTTTGTCCCAAAGTTTTAGTTTTGTACATTATAGCTTTATAAATGTGTTTAGTTAGGTTTTCGATTTTTGTACATTACAGCTTTAGTATGAATTTATTTATTAACAAGAAAGCATTCCTTACAGCATGATGCTTGAGGAAGTGTTATATATGATTACAAGTAATATCAGTAGAATACTTATTTTTCATTCACAAAATCATTGGAAGTAGTATTAAAAATACACCAGGACAGAAGAGCCATCTTTCTTTCTTCAATATAATTTAAAATATATACCAAAAGGTTTTTTGATCAAGATCAGAAATACTGGTACCTTAGTTATAAAGATGTCTTTCTCTTTCAAATTCCTGCGAGAGCTCTGAACAAAGATTAGATCTCAAAACAGAATAATTCACAAAGTAGGAAGATGCATATGAGCATCTTTACTGCAAGACAAAGGATAGTATTTGCATATGGAGATACAAATGCCTTTCAAAGATTGAGTGATATATATAGAGAATATAACTAAACAGCAAAAAATAGAGGGAGAAGTTTAGTAAATTGCTCCAGTCTTTAAAATTTACTTTGATATCAGTTTGGTTCCTCCATTTATTATGAGTCAATTGATGAGCCTCAAATAACCATTCCAAGTAAAATTTTTTACATATGCAGGGATGGGATTCACAGAATACAAAAAAAGATTAAATTGTATGTGATTGCAAAAAGTTGAAATTGAAATTGTATGTGGTCCCGTAAAAACAAAAAGAGAAAGTATACTTGGTTGACTTATAAAGAACACAAAGTCAAAACTTTATACGGATAATTAGTACAATAAATTACATAAGGACGATGTTTAAAAGAAATAAAACAACAGAACATGATGGAAATGTTGCAATAGAATAATTGATGATTTAATCATTATATATTTTTGGTGTATAAATTTAAATAGAACAAAAGATTATATCAATGATTTAATGTTTTAATATTAAATCACATGGATATATAAATAATAGAAAGTACAAGATTATTTTCCCATTTTTAAACTGTTCACTACTGAGGCATAACATTTAGCAATACAAAGCACTAAGACAGATGTTTAATAAATTTTCAATTAAAATCAATTGCTCTTTTCAAACTAAAATAAGCCTCATGAGGAATAAAAAGAGAAAAAATTACTTCTGTTAGTTATTGAAAAAAACAGCATAATTATTTAGCAGTTTATTAAAGAGGAAGGGGGATAGTTAAAATTACAATAATAGAAACTTTTGTATTGTTAACTTTAATTGCTAAAAATTTTGCCTTTTTTGTTGTTGTTGTTGTTTGCTTTCTGCTAATTCGACACAATATGAATTTCATATCTTGTTTTGCATGCTGAGGGATACTTTTAATCCTTTTTGGATTACTAGTTTTAAGGATATTTCTTTGGTGTCTAAGTATCTGCTTCTTAGCTGCATTTGAACACAGTTTTTTTCACAGATTCTTTTTACAGCAACTTTATGTTGTTTTAGTTTCTTTATTCTTTCTCTTCCTTTTTCATATTTTTCTCCTCTTTATTGACACAATCCCCCCTGTTTAAATGGGGTTTTGTTTAAACATATAGACATTGAGAGAAAATATTTAACATAAAGTCTTACCTCAACATCTTTGAAATAAGCATATATATCACGTCTGTAAGGTGTACACCAGACAGAATCTAACCTTTGTCTTTCATTAATCTTCTTGTTGCTTTTAGAGTCTAGAAAGGGTAAATGTAAGATGTGTATTATATATATAAACAGAATAAAGCAAAAACAATTTTTTCTTTTCCACTTCAAATGGTTAGGTATCAGCCATATTAGTTTCCCCATTTGATTTAACCCACTAACAGCTGATCTCATGATTCCCATAGTCAACAGAAATGTAGCAAAATTTACTCATCTCACTATATAAGCATAAATAATTTATAAGCTATATTAACCTTCAGAATTTTCACTTGATTACATCTAAAATGGATATTTTAAACACATTTTTTTTTCTAAAGTAAATCAACATTGAAGTAAATCCTTATTTCAAAAGTATGCCACATATTTAAACTTCCAGATATAAGTAATTTCAAAGATGTAATAAAGAAAATGCCTAATTTTTAAAGTAAAATAAAAAATACAGCAATTAAAGGATAAGGTTAACCTATGGAAATAATACATCTACTAATGGGTAGCCTAAAATTTCTTTAAATAAACATTAGTATACATCAAAATAGAAGTTCTTTAAAACTGCTTCTTTTATATATATAATTTTCTTGTATAAAGTAGAGGATGTATTATAATCTCAAAAAGTTTTAGTATAAATTTTTAACATAGTATAAATTTTTTCAATTATTTATAAAACATGATTTAATTTTTTTTAGCAAGTGTATAATTTATTAAACAATTTGAGGATCTTATCTCAGCTTCAAACAAAATAAGTTTCAATGAAGTGCAGCAAAAAAGGTATATAATTTAATATACATACAAGGAAGTCATGATGTCAACAGAAGATTTTTAAATAAAATAAGAATAAAATAGAAGAAATGCAGTCATTTTACTTACAAAAATGAAATATTTAGAAATGAACATGCAAAATATTTCTACTGTAAACAAAAACCTAAGGATACTTAGGGGAAAATCTTTTTCAGTACAAATTGAGAATGGATTATAAAATGAAAGCAAAACATAATATACCACTATCCAACTATATACTTAAGATTATGATAGCAATTAAAGTATCACAGAGGAATGTGGGTGGCTTGGTTGAAATCAGAATATGCAGTTACATAATTAATCAAATTGCACTGTATTTGCTCTAAAGCAAAATAGAAAAAAAAATTTTAATAATGAAACAAAATAATTTTTAAAAGAATGAAACTTTAAAGCACAGATGCTTTTCACTTTATGAACATGTTCTGTTCTGACAGCAAATTGGTTGATCAGCAAAAAGCTTTTTCCTGCAATATAGATGCTAAGGCCACCATGAAGGAAGGATACCATTAACATTATATTTGGTCCCAGGATTATAGAGGGCCTGTGAAGCTTGTTTTCAAAAAATTTTTACCCTTGAAAATTTCTTTAAAAAAAAAACTTTATTCCATACCTCATGCCCTGAATACCCTTATAAATATCTCTACTCTCCCCTCCACCCCAATACTCCTCAACTTGTGACATTGTTTAGTCACTATTATACTGACAGGCCACTTGCTCCTTGAAAGAAGAAATAAATAGGATAATGTTCTTATTCTGCAGTCTATACTTGAATCCGATAGGATTAATTATTCAGTTCCTACAGTTTAAAGATAAATATAACCCTTTTTTAATTTGTATACAAGCTTTAAATTAATGCTTAAGTTAGCATTAAAAATCAAAAATTCAACAGGTAAGTAATTTAAATCCATAACATCCCTGAATATATGTAATTTAAAGATTCACTTTGGAGTATATGGGGGGAGGAGACCAGGGGGAAAAAAAGGATTGGTACTGGGTCCCATTTTGACTAGCATTATACCTGATAGGAGCATTATAAGACTATAAAAATTATGCAACAAACTTAATCATAATAAACATGCATATGCATATTAGCTTTTGTTAATTTAGATGTAAAGGGCCTGGGTAACAGAGAAGACATTGATGAAACAAAAGTTATACCTTCAAGGGTCAAGAAATTGAATATAACAGTCAGAGAGAAACTGGTAAGTATGATTTCCTTTGTAATCATTATTTTTATTTTTTAAAATTTTTTTAATTTTTTTTTAATAATATTCTCTATAGCACCTTTAAAATAAACTCATCCCATGTTAAAATATATTAAAACATTTTAGTATTTAGACCCATAACCTTAAGTTTCAACATAGCTGTATTAGTTTTAGTTTGAGGACCAGCCAGCTAACCCATGTATAGTACCCATGAGCTTCTGTTCCTTCCTCTTCTAAATGCTGCAGCACTTACAAGTACAATTAGTCAGTAAGATGAAAAAGTTTACTTTGATTTTTGTAATTAAATCTGATTGCAAAACTTTTTTTTAAAAATGAAGATGGAAAGAATAATAAAAGAATTTAATTCTTGATTTATTTTTAAAAAATATCTTAAAACTGACTGTAGATTGTGTAAAAGATGGTATACATTCTTAAAACCATTGCCAAATAAAATGTTTTAAAAGAATGTTTCATTATACCATTAAAAAAATAAAAGTATAGTAATATTTACCTCCTCACTTCCCAATGTATAATTTAAAGAGAAATCATATGAGAAAGGAAAGATAAAATGCTAATAGAATTCAGCAAGTGAACAAAATTATAGATGAGTAATTTTATTATGTCTATAATAAATAAAATATCCTTATAGGAAAAAGAGTAATTACCTTTTGTTACTGTTTCAATGCATTCTTGAGACAAAGCAGACTTTTCAGTTAATAGGTTTTCAGGTGTCTCATTGATTGAAAGGCTATTACTAATAGATGTTAAACAATTTACATCAGTAGTAAATTCGCCATCTTGCTTAATCAAAGAATTAGTCTGAGTGTTACGTAGATGGTATTTATTTGATTCCTCCTGTTTCTGTAAAAAGTGATTCTGTTTCAGAAAATATATATAAGTTAATAAAAATTGTGTCAGTCATAAAAAGAAATTTATATCAATTTAAAAGCACTACTCATAATATATATATATATAAATATTACAAGAGACTAATTTTATTACTTTCACAAAATTTTCATTTTCCTTTGCATAAGATGGATTTTTCTGTCTGTCTAAGGTAGGAGGGTTATTCTCTGGAATCTCTTGTTTTTGGGACTTGCAATTATGCTTCCACTTTAAAGAAAACATAACATGTATGGTAAATATTTTATAAACATAAAAAAAAACAATCAGCATATTTTATATAAAGTAATACAGTAGAAAATAGTCTACAAATACTCATCCATCATTTACATAAAAAGAACTTAAATCTAAAAAGAATTCTTCATTAGAGAATATAATGATTTTTAGTATTATTTTGCTTTTTAAGCTATGAATATATACAAAAGGTGGCTATTAATTTCCAGCATTGATATAGCTGTATAAAATTCAATTCAGCAGAACATGGCAATGCTGCTTCTATATAGAAGGCCCAATGATGTGTGTACTATTGAGAAACAAGAGGATGTCCTTCCAACATGAATTAAAATATTGTTAATATTGATGTGCCAAAATAGAATAGAAGTCAACTTTTATGAAAAGGTCTGAGAAATAATATTACTGTTAGAAGAAAATTAGATTTACACTTTTAATTACATCCCTCTGTGCAGATTCAATTAACATATTAATTAAAAATGCTTTTTTTCATGTTACTATATCACTAAAATATTCTTCTAAACCAATTTTTTTTAGCCATATTACATTAATCAACTTGAATTTTGCATGCACTTATAATTTTTCTTGTATTTTTTTCAATCTAGCACTTTACGGTATGACTAGATATTTGCAAACTAAAAGTGAGCATGTTTTTAAGTGTCCATGAACAAAATAAAAAACAATGTTTATTGATTTTTTTCTTCAAATGCCTACTATTTTAAAAAATTTAACCAAAAATAAAAAATAAGAGCTCTTTTTTAAGGATCACCAAATTAACAAGTTTTTAAGGAGCATACAATCCTGTTCTAAATCTCAGTGGGCAAATTTTGGACAAGGAGACATCCAATATTTGATATTTTGTATGAATACTAGATATTAGTGCTATCAAGAAGTTAATGTTTATATTTTTTGAATGATCTTATAAATTGCAGTAAAAGAAGATATTCTGCATAAAATCATAGATACCTCATCATCAAATTAGTAGAATTTTAGACTTGGTACCTAAGCAAATGAAAGTGTCTCAGGAGTTAATTATTTTGATAGGAATAAATCAAAATGCCTAATTTCAAAATGACTTTTGCTAAAATGCACCAACAAAATTCTTGCTACTTCAACAAAATCATCCAGCAAGCTGCTTAACTCAAAACCTTTTATTTTACTTCCGATAACAGCATAAAAACAAAAAAATAATAATAAAAAAATTGAAATTAATCATGCAACTTTTGCAAAACAAATTTAAAAACACCTTTAAGCCAAAAACAAATTAAGATTTCAGAGTCAAAAATTTCAATCCAAAATTTATCATCTAATAAAATTAAAAAATATAAAATTTTAAATTTAATTCGGATAACAACCTGAACATATATCTAACAATGTACCAAAAATTGGATCAAAATTATGGAAGTTGTGTTTTCAAAATAAATATAAATTGAGTTATGCTTGAATTCTACAAGATGTTATAAATGGTTTGACTTTGCACATTACGATCAAACTTTTTTGGCTACTACAGAAAGCTGTTTTCATACAGCAACACAAACATCCATGGTTGATTGGTGTTGTGTCCGTCTAGAAGTCATATAACTTTTCTTGGAAAAATGGTTGCCATTGCCTTGAAAGGTTGAACTTCTAAAAGTTGGTCTTTATAATTTTAGAAGCACAGACCAGGCAAAAGATCCCCAGGCTTAGTATGTCACCTCCAGAGGTATCCTTTGCGGATTTGGAGGACACTTGCTACCACGCACCTATTTTACCATTTCAGCCGCCATTAGTGAACACGGCGGATCTATGGTTTGCTCGAGCATCGGTCCTGCAACCCTAAGTTCCGAGATTATTGCATTTGCTGACTGAACTACCGGGACTCGACAACCATGGTAACAGTGGTATTTTAACACACAAACTGAACCGTATCGCGCTACCCTTCAGTCATTGTTCGGCAATGTATCTATCCCAATTTACCAAGACAACTGTTTAGAATAAAGGATATTCATCTTAAATCACGATTCATTACAAGGTTCTGTAACTTATTGAGTTGCAATGACCCCAGAATGATCGGATTTATGAAAGGAATTCCCAAAGTATTGTGACTGTAACAGGCTCTTCTTTTTTTTGGGGTGGGGGGGAGGGGGATTTGTGAAAGCCACGGGGAAATATTTTTGTTAGAAGAGGGCTGATTAGTCAGACTTAAAGCTTAGAGCAGATTAAGAACTGTCACATATATAACAACACCCATAAAACACACAGTGTCATACATACGTTGCAAATACATACAGCGATATGTATTTGCAACGTACATGAAACATCGTGTGCTGTATGAGCAGTGGAATTCATACCTACGGTTGGCTGGTTTGGGCGCTATGGTCTACTTTTTTTGCTAACTTGACCAGGACATACGGCTTAAAGCAGATTCTGAACTTTAAAGAATATCCATGTTAGAAATGGGAATCAAACCCATGAACTCGGGTACCGAAGACCACCACCCTACACATTCGGCCGTCGTATGTACGTTGAAATATTATATCTTCCAGTTTTGCTCAGAATCAGGCCTATGGATGTGAGATTCATACCGAATACAGTACATAGTAAAAAATTAAGTTTTTACAATGTCGCCTTTGTCCTTTGTGTTTCTGTATATTTTCCTGCAATGGGTATATTATAAACAAAATATATCCAAGCAAGTTTTAAAAAGTAAACCTATTAGGAAGATCACACTTAAAGGTATTTTTAAAATAACTTTCTGTAATGGAACGTCGATTTAGAGCGGTAGTTAGCAATCCGTTGTGTTGTGAAACGATTTTGGATGTGCTGCGGCCAAATTTTCCATTTGTATATCAACAACTCAGAATTTAAGCACATTTCCTCAAATTATTGAATATATAATAATTAGCATATAAAAGTAATTAAAACAATTTAAAACATAAAAATAGGCAAAATGGTTTTTTTCTAAACAAAAAAAAGGTATTTCTTATAAATATTGTTAATTTGTAATTGTTTGTCATTATAAATAATGGTATTCCTTCTCAATATTGAGTACTTTACCCAAAACTTATCTGTACATAAACAATTTGAAACTTTCTCTGTCAGAAATTTACCTCTGATATCTTCAGTGTTTCTTTTTAATTTATTTTAAAAAATTCAAAGTTAATTTCAGTAATAATCATCTACAACTGAACAATCGATAAATAAAACTTTGACATGGTTTGGTTCTGAATGCTACAGTCTATTGTTTTGCTATACGAAGGACCTTTTGTTTAAACCCTATTCCAAACTCATACGAACGTCCATGTTAACAGTTGGACCCCCGAACTCCGGCACCGAAGGGCAGCACCCTGCCCATTCAGAAATCGTTAGGCTGAAACTTTTATAAGAAAAGTAAAGTTAGGATCACTATTTGATAGGGATTCTATAAGCGATTAATTGCAATATTTCTGAATACCAATAGTCATCAATTAGTTATGCTTTAATTTTTAGGGTAATTTGTGAGTATTAAATAATGAGTACTAAAATACTTAAATTTTCAGTTTAGTAGCGTATATCGAATTATCACCCACCATTTGAAACAAAACCCAAAGCACGCGCTGTGTTTCAAATTCTATTTTGCGAATTCCCATATAGTATTTCAAATATCACACTTAATGCATTCACATTGATACAATCAGAAAAACTAAATGTAAATTTGCTTACTCCCCGTACATTATTTTAATGCACCACGTAATTAACTACAATTAATTCAATTGTTTAGTTTAGGCATAATACAATATATAATAATGCTAAGCATTTTTATTTTTACCGACTTCTATCAGAAAGAACAGAATTAAACAACTACTATATAGAGTGTGTGAGAATTTTAATTGAAAAATAAGCACATTTTTTTATTTTACTGAAGTTTTTCCCCTGCTACAAAATATTAATACATTTTTTTATATTTATTTATTTTCTACTTTATCTTCGCTTAAAATAATTAACATTATATTACTCAATTATTTACATTTACTGCTGTTATAAATTCAAATAGTAGAATGCTACAAAATAAGTTTTTGAGGAAGTCCCATGATTTTGTAAAAGTACCCAAATTTTAATACGCAATGAATCCCTGGAATTCACTGTCGTGAGTACTCAACAATACCCCTGACATAGAGCTATTTTTATTGTGCATATTTAAGAACTAAAAACAGATACATCGTGTCAATGTAATGTTTGTATTCGTATGATTTTGCTTACAGTGCGCCAACTAGAGGATACAACAAACTGTCACGCTTCCACGAACACCACTTTTACCATGTTTGCATCCAATACTAAACAGTTATGGGCGTTATTACTGTCATTTAAAACAGGGATTTAGTCCTGCTCACTGACTGGTAGATCCGCCATGCATATAGTAGAAATGCGCGGCTAACAGAGCTAAGAGAAGCACAGCAAATTTGCCGCCCTGGAATTGAAATTCAAAATACTTAAGCGCTGTACTGTTAAACACTTAACCCTTAATTTCACAACATGTTTTTCAAATATTTTTTAATTTCTGTTATTTTCCCATATCTGTATAAACATTAGGATCTCTGTAAAATAAAATAAAAAAATATATATCATTTTCCCTTTTTCAGATAATGTCCGCTGTGGCGAACACTGACAATTGTGTTATATATAGTAGTTATAAATATACATGTCCAGTGCAGCGGCCAGACATAGCCAAATTAAGGGTTAATGATAGAGGGATGCGGCCAAGTTACTTCACAAAAATTCATCTATTCAGCGCACGCAATTCACAGTAGAAAGAACAAAACAAGTTTTTTAAGTGCATATTTTATATATTTCTTTTAGTACGAGGCATTTTAAAACTTCTCTAAGAATTTACTGAAGTTCAAAGTTTGATAGTTTTGTTACTTTGCATATAATTTGGAGCTAGGGGGGGGGGAACACACACACGTGTATGTGTGTATTACAATTTATTGCTAAGGATGTCATGTCACACTGTAGATATGATACAATACTAAAGCGCAACCGCTGAATAGATGTGATTTCCACCAAATAAATTCTGTTTAGGCTGCGTCTCTCCTACGCCAAATGTGTGTTCTACTCTTGAGTGTTTGGAATTTTACGTCCAAACAAAAACACGTACAATGCTGCATCCCCCCACACATACACACTATAAAAATACTGTAACTAACTAATTTAATTTTGAGATCTCCTCTCTCCCCTTGCCAGAATATAAGCAAATAAAGCAAAATTAAAGCAACAACAAGCTTTAGTGAAAATTTACATTTGAAATTCACTTCATCTAACATCCCCCCCCCCCAATAAGATTCATACTGGCACTCTTTCATCTCCCCCAAAAAGTGCATTCATCTCTTCTCCTTAAGTCAACCTTATTCCCAAAATTATAGAGGGTTTAATTAAGAGCACAGATGACATCTCGACTATGAAAATGAAGCCATTTTAGCATTACTACGGTGGCAATCTCCATTTTCGAGACTAAGGGCCCTGGAGTGCGAAGCATATATCCCGGTTAGGTGGTCAACCTTACGCGGAACCTTCAGCGTTTAGTTTCCAAGCACGCTTAGTCCTCAATTTGTCTACACACTGAAGGGAAGGAAGTCTGGTCAACCTTGTTCAGCTCTTGGACAGAGCACGAAGCGTTTCCCCAACGCCATTGGGCTTCAGCATTATATTTATTCCCATGTAAAATATATTCAAGTTTTTTAGGTTACATAAAATATAAAAACACTTGATATAAATTATTTCATTTAGAGAGGCTGTTCAATTTTTGCATGGGCTGGTTAGGTTTGGTTTGAACTTGTTTAGTCAGGAGAGCTACAGTCTAATTTGCACACGAGAACTAATGAGAGCGGAAGCTACTTCTTACAGCCGATTCCGAAATGCCACGAACATCCATGCCAGCAGCGGGACTCAAACCCGCGATCTCCGGTATCGAAGAGCAGCGCCCTACCATTCGGCCACCGTTTGGCTATATATACAGAACTGGAGGTAGTGTGAAGTGCGTTCATGCACGCATGCGGAAAAATTTCTAGGGCGGTCGGTGTAATAAATAATATGTTAACTAAATATTTTTTTTTCTTTAACAGAATATTGAAAATATATTTAATGAGAAAAAAATTTATTTTCTCTGGGTTTTCAATTCTAGGTTTAATTGTTATCATAAACCTGGGTTAGATTTTAGTAAATACTTCTTTACATACATTATTAATTAAAAACAATTTCCAATACATAATTTTTAAAGGAATTCATACTTCAAACTCTTAGAAATCCCAACTGTAAAAGTGAGGGCAGATTTTGATTTGGTTTGGAGCACTAAGGTCTACTTTTTTGCTACACGCGGGCTGAGACCAGGAGTTAAAGCCGATTCCGAACGGCTACGAACATCCATTCCACGGTGGTATTCGAACACATCAAGATACGCGCCCTAACAATTCGGCCATCGTTCGGTGGCGACAGATTTTGTAATAAGCAGTAAAATGGGTATCAAAATTGTATGATATACAATTCTGATACCAAAAAGTTCAGTCTCTTTATCGCTTTAGATGGTATTAGCAGTTGAAAAAAAAAAATTATATAAAAATTTTGAATTATCAGATATTGACAAACTGACAACTATGAGAACCAAAAGTCTATGAATGCATTTTGTAACTTTTCCCCCAAAGGGCAACTATTTTAGAAAGTTTTCAATAAATATATAATGTATATATTTCTGTACAGTTTTGGTCACTTGTCAATTACATCAAACAGTCTTTAAAACATATTAGTAAGCTTCTATGCATTATGTGTGTACACACACACACACATATATATATATATATATAAACCTAAAAAACTAACCAATGTAATTAATGTTTATCTTAAAATAATTTTAGTCGATTCTAACTTATTCTATGGCAATACCTTGCGACTGTCTTATGTTCTTTCTATCAGTTTAGCGAGCCCCAAAACACCAAAATTGATTCCTACTTCAATCAGCACTTCTTGTACAACGCTTTATACAATTAGTTTCGCTTTCTGGGCGGTACCACGCGATTAACTATTAATAACCCTGATTGGCTGGCTCACAACCTTTAAATTTCCATGTAAGGATTTTTCAGCCCCAAGCTTACCCAGGAAGATGATACAATAGATTCTCCTTCCTTTTTGATGGGCCCCACACACACATATATATAATAGTTCAATTAGTTGCGTTCATTTATCCGATATTTACCTATATTGTGTTTAACGAAGGTTAAACACAATATAGGTTTAGTCGTCACGGTAGGTGCGTTCTTTTAAATTCAAATAGAGAAATAAATTCGACTGGTTAGAGTTCGAAAGTGGGAAAAAAAAAAAAAAAAAAAATTCTAAAGATTGCAGAAAAGCAAAGTTAAAAAATGCATTCATATCCGGATGCGAAAATTTTCAGAGGAGTGCATTAATAATACGATACATCGATAGAAAGGCTAGGGATTCTTCAATACATTTACAAGCATTAAAAATTTTGAAACATGAATATTTTAAAATCGCAACGGCAAAACAAATGGTCAAATTCTCCAAAAGAGATGATCTACAAATGAGAACAACTTATTGGGGGACAAAGAAGAAAATTGCAGGAGCTAAATTCGCAACATTAATAGAGCTACGGGCACCAATTTTAATATTTTATTTTATAATTAATGAAAAAACTGCTTTGTTACAAAAATCAAAAGTCCTTTAGTTATAGTAATTTAAAATGTTTCGTAAGAAACTATATTATTGTTACTGTACGAAACTATAATTTAAACTTTACTAAAGCCAGGGCCGATCTTAGAGAGGGGAGGGGTAAGATGGTGAAATCACGTGAGCTACTAAATTTAAGGGAGGCTAAGGGGCTTACTCTGGACGTTGTGAGTCGGGTCGAACGTTCGTTGTGACGTCACTTTGACGTCAGCTTGATCATTTGCTCAGATAATGTCCTCAAGCTGACATCAAAATGACGTCACAACGAAGGTTCGAAACGAACCGCAACATCCAGAGTAAGGGCCTAAATGATTACAAACCAGCATGTCGAAAAGCATAAGGTTTCTAAAAAAGGACGAACAATTTTAATTTGTGGCCGATCCACGGTCTAGGGTTTGGTTTGGAGGTCTACTGTTTTACAACGCGAGAGCTAATGAAACAGGAACCTACTGCTTAAAGCCGATTCCGAACGGATTCGAACATCCATGCCACAGTGGAATTCGAACCCACGAACTCCAGTACCGCTGATCAGCGCGCTAACCATTCGGCCATCGTTCGGCCCAACGGTTTGGAGTCGGTACTGACAAAAGCATTAAAAAATTAAAATCTAAAAACGCTTCGAATTGAGCCGCAGGTCTTGCCGAGCACTGTGTTTAATCACGTTTAGACTAAATCAAACGCTGCGAACGTGGTAGTGACCGCAACAATCGTCGATTGTTTTAAGAAATAAAACTAAGTGCTTTTTAATAGTTTTTATTTAACCCTTTTGTCCCCACTATAGCCTTCGATAACCAAGATCTCTGGGTCCCAGAATAACCGCAGCCAGAGACGTTTCCTTCCCCACTATAAGCGTAAGTGAAACAACATCTGGTAATGCTGATGGAGGTGAACAGCGGATATTTGCAAGTGCTTTCATCCAAGATTTTTAAAACACAACTTGTTGCTGGATAACGTGAAACATTTCATTGCTACTCTATTCAATTTTGAACTTGTTTACTTAGATTGACAGGTGAAAAAAAGACTAAAAGAAGGAAAGCATGCAAACGTTGGGCTGTTGAGGTGGGAACCGGAGGACATTTCAAATTCTAGTGTGTGGGTCTTAAAGGGTTAACTTCCCTTGTGTGTCTGTTGGTATTTATAAGTCGGCCGTACGTGCATCTGTGGCTTGGAGGTAACGTACGCGACTACTGCCCCCCCCCCCCGTGCGGGCTTGGTTCTACTCCTACCGGCTTTTCTTCAAAAGATAATGGAATTTATTCTGCGTGATAACATATTCCTATCAGCAAATGTGCTTTACATTTATGATTTTTAATTATGTAAATATAAGATAATTATAGTTTTTAAATAAAGTATTACCATTACCGATTTGTTAAAAGAAACTAAAATTTTAAAATTATCTAACCATTGTTATCCTAGAATGCAAAGTCTACACTTAATAAAAAAAATAACTTGCAAAATTTCAAATGTCTAATAATTAACATTAAAAAATTACGAATGAAAATTGATTACAAAATTTGAGATTTACAGCCGAAAATAAAATTAATATAAAAAAGTTTTTTTAAATAGCTTTTATTTAACTGAAAAAAAAAATGCACTGGAAAGTAACGAATAATTTTAAAACAGCACCTGAAAGAGAAATTGTGTAAAAAGCTCCTATATGAAAATTGTAATGTGCTGATAAAGAGAAATAGCTTGAAGAGCTTCTATAGGATAAAGACTAGATGTTATAGTAGATTATGCAAAGTAAACATAGAAGCATGTGGCGAATTTGGAAGCAGTGTCAAAGCAACATGTTTTCAGTGCAGATATAATTGTAAAAGAGAACATTTATATTAAAATACAATGTGATATTTAATTGGAATATGTTGATCCCCCCACGTTTTTATTTTTAGTCGTATAACCCATTATAACAACTGCCCTTCTATTGAAGCTCCTCAAGCCATTTCTCTATATCATCACATCACAATTTTCACATACAATTCCTCTTTCATGCGCTGTTTTGAAATTGTGTCTTACTTTAAAATGCATTTTTAATTTTTTCTAATAAAAGCAATTAAAAAACACTATCTTAAATTAATTTTATTTTTACGCATATAAAGTAGAACCGAAGTAACCGAAGTCACTTTTATATAATTTTCTATTTTTTTACACAATCGAAACTGAACAAAAAAGAAACTTCATTTCAATTTTTGATGTATAATTCTTTTAATTTTGTTATTGCTTTGTTTTTTTAATCTACACATCAAGCCCTTATTAAAAAAAATAAGAGCAGTATATCCTTAATCTCAAGCACTCTTAGCAGAAGTCGCCAAGAGTGGATCATTTTAATATTCTCACGAATTCAAAAAATATCAATTTTTCCAAAGAGACTAAGTCAGAATTACATATGATAATCGAGGTTCAGGGTCGTAAACAGAGGAGGGCCGATTTTACTTAATTGTATTTTAACATTCAAACAAAAATACGTTTTCAAATACATTTTTTTAGCAGAATACATTACTAAAATTTAAATTTAAAAAAAAATATTTTTTATCCGATTGCTGCATTTACTGAAGCATATTGCGCATCTCCATCTCTCTCTCTCTCTCTCTCTCTCTCTCTCTCTCTCTCTCTCTATATATATATATATATATATATATATATATATATATATATGTATATGTATATGTGTATATGTATATATATATGTATATATATATATATGTATATATATATGTATTTATATATATGCATATATATATGTATTTATATATATGCATATATATATGTATTTATATATATGCATATATATATATGCATATATGTGTATATATATATATATGTATATATATATATATATATATATATATATATATGTATATATATGTATATATATATATATGTGTGTGTGTGTGTGTGTGTGTGTGTGTGTGTATATATATATATATCGGGGGTGATTGTGCCTCTAAGTAAAAACCTTGGTTTGGTTTGGTTTGGAGTGCTACGGTCTACTTTATGCAACACGAGGGCTAATGAGACCGGGACCTACAGCTTAAAGCCGATTCCGAACGGCTACGAACATCCATGCCACTGTGGGATTCGAACCCACGAACTCCAGTACCGAAGGCCAGCACCCTAACCAATCGGCCATCGTTCGGCAGTAAAAACCCTGAAATTTATATCATTTGTAATTTAAAACCCGGAACTAAAGAAAGTTAATTACATATAACAAATAATTGCATGTTACTAATATTATATGGAATGTATTGTTAGTAAATTTCAAGCAGTTATTTTAATTGCTAGATCAAATTATAACGAGACAAGTAAAAAAGGTGAGAAAAAACAAGGGAAGAAAATGTAGAAAAGAGGGAATAAATGAAAGTAAGGAACTGTTAAAAATAATATTATTTTGACTTCTATAAGGCAAACACCTAAATATGAAATACACAAGAAACTACATTTAAAAAAAAAACACGCTTAACACAGATTCAAATTAGGAGTTTCTTGACTAAAATAATTTGCAAATCCGCTCTTCACCCCCCCCCCCTACGATGACTGGACTGACTGTTGTAGAACACTCGCTCTGCAGCTCAAACACGAAACACAAGCGATAACAAAAGTTTGACGAGAAGCCTTTTTAATTTATTATAAAACATTTTTTATTTCTTTGAACTCAAACTACCATGAAGGAAATTTTCAACCTGGAAGATATGATTATTTCCAAACTTTAAAGAGAATTTAAAATACCGAACGTCCGACGTACTCCAAAAGCACAATCACCCCTGATATATATATATATATATATGGAGACTGACAAAAGTAAAATCTTAGGAGCCGATAGCAATAGTTTTCTTCAACTTTATGACTTTAACGTATTCACTGCAGAATGAAACATGGCCACTCATAATCAAATAGGGTTTTTTCTGCAACAGAACAAGGACAAGGAAAATCTTTATTTGATTAGATTATGCAACAGAAAATTCTACCTGGTAATGTAACTATAAATCTTAAAAGAAACTATTAACATTAACAGTGTCTGAGTTTTTGCTCTGAAATACCATCTATCAATTAACTTCTCCGGATTGAATTCCTGCAAAGATGGTCCATTTAAGTGTATAAATATTAGGTTATTTTAAGATTCCATCCTTAATCTTGAACCTAGTTTGTTTTTGATGGTATTCATTATACTGAAACCTCTTTCACAGGAAGATGTTGAAACAGAAAGAGTCAGTACTAGCTAGTCGGTAGGGGCATTTTTTTAGTCGCTCGGGTTTTGTCGGACCGTGTGTGTGTGTATATATATATATATGTATATGTGTGTGTATATATATATATATGTATATATGTGTGTACGTGTATGTATATATATGTACGTGTATGTATGTATATATATATATGTATATATATGTATATGTATATGTATATATGTATATGTATATATATATATATATATATATATATATATATATATATATATATATATATATATATATATATATCAGTGGCGTGCAGTCCATATGTGCAGGATGTGCACTGCACACCCTGGCAAAATTATGAGGGACAATAATTTTCTGCACGTATGTCTACCTATCTTTATAGGGTATATAATAAATATTATTTATAATATATTCAAATATTATGTTTATTTCCTTGCTTGTATTCCCGCAGTGCGTGTGGTACTAGGTGCTGCACCACTTAGCATGTTCAAAAGCAAACGAACATAGGAAGTTCTAATGTGTATGCACTGCTCACTAAATTGAAAATCACGCTTTATATGTATGAGCTACTGGAGAAGAACAGAATACTATGGCACTGAGGCAAGTGCAGCTATTATTCCTGCACTTGGCATTCAGCATCATCTGAAGGTACGATTTATTAAGCGTTGTATTAGAACGGGCACCTTTTTTTTTTTTTTTTAAGTTTTTTAACTGATTAACTGGCCATACGATTTTGCAGAAGGTTAATTTTTCAATTTATATATTGTAAGATTTTGTTTTCTTAAATATAAGAGAAGTATTTTATCAACATAAAGTGAAATGTTTTAGTGTTGTAAATTAATTTCAGTGATGCTTTATATTTATTGAAATAATTAGCTGAAAAACCATGTTGTTTTGTTTTAAAGAAACAAATTTTACCATTCATTGTGTCTTACAGACAATATATAAGTTATATTATGTAACACCATATCCCTGGTTTCGTTTTTAAAAATTTGTAAGATGTTTTTCGCAGAATATATGATTTTCAAAAATTAAAAACAATTAAGCGTGCAGTGAAATCCTCTGCACGTGGAATAGACGTTCGGTTTTTCGACACCGCAGCGGCGGGCGCCAAGTGGTGCTACTTTTGCTCAACACATGAGTTTTTCGTGGAATACCCGAAGCGTTGCTTTTTCCACGCCGATATGACACCATACAACAAAAGACATGACTTTTGCTTCAGTGCTAGTAGAGTTCTCATAAGTTTAGCTGTTTTTATAGTTGTAACTCGACTACTCGTAGGTAAATATTTTCTTTATTGCAATCTTTAAATTTATATTCATAATAAATAACCCGTTTCAGAATGGAGAACTCAGATGTCTCAATAATTAAAGATTTATTGGAAAATCCATGTTCTCTGCACACCCTGCATGAAAACCTACAGCAAGCCACTGATATATATATATATATATATATATATATATATATATATATATATATATATATATATATAGCTCTTGGGGGAAGGGGGCTCAGTCCGGTGCCGTGGTAGTTTGGAGTCGTGGAACTTCGGATAGCGATCCTTTTCCCACAATCTCCCTTTTGAAAAAGGGGTGTATTCCAAGAATGGCAGCTGTAACATAACAGAATGTATAGGACTAGAAGGATTAGTTTCACCCGTGGTAGGTAAAGGGTCAGTGATGTGCTTTTGCAGTTAGTCGCGTATTCTCTTTATATACAAACTGCTTCAGTCGCACGTGTTAAAATATTAGCTGAAATATGGAATTCCTCACAAGCAAGGATGAACCTTGCTTAACGCTGGACAGAGATACTACATTCTGGTTAAGTTAAAAGAATGAAAAAAAAGGGGGGGAAAGAGGGAGCACTCTTTTACCAAAATATTATTTTCAAGTAAGGCAAATAATTCGAATCGCGGAAATCGAGGTGAATAAAACTTTTGATTATCCGAAGATTTGAGAATATGTCTCATGTTATTAAATAACGTTGTAAAGATAGATTTAAAAAAAAAAAAAAAAAAAAAAGTTTAAAGAGAGAGAAAAAGACAAGGATTTGGTCTACTAAGTCTATACCCTTTTAAGGCGCCAAAGCTTTAGTTAAAATCGTTAAAGAGAAAGATTTAAAAGTTTTAACAACATTAATTATCCTACGAACTAAATATGCACTTTTAATAATAAAAATGACCGTTAAGATAAAATATATTGAATATATTGCACAAGGATGATTGTGAAGTAAAAGAAAACTCTAAAATTTATATCATTTCTAATCACAAATCCGGAACTAAAAAAGTTAATTACATATAAGAAATAATTGCATGGTACTAATATTAGATTAAATGTATTGTTAGTAAATTGCAGTAATTTAATTGCTAAATCAAATTATAATCAGACAGAAGCAAAATATTTGAGGAAAAACAAGGGGGAAAAGGGGATAAAAATGAAGAAAAGAGGGACAAAAGAAAGGCTGTAACTATTAAAAATATTTTGATATATATAATGCAGTATCCTAAATATAAAATACACAAGAAACTAAATAATTTTATTAATATAAACAAGTACTTAAGTCTCCTGATCAAAACAAAAGGATTAAAACAGATTTAAATCAGAAGTTTCTTCGTTATCCTAATTTGCAAATCCCCTCTTGTTTTCTCCCCCCCCCCCCGGGAATGACTGCTGTGGAATATTTGCTCTGCAGCTGGAACACGAAACACAAGCGAAAACGAAAGTTTAACGAGGGGCTTTTTTTATTTATATTTTTTTTAATTCAACCTACAATGGTGGAAATTTTCAACATGGAAGAGATGATTATTTTTCAAACCCAGAAGGTTAACTTTAAAAACAACTAGAAGCACACTCCCCCCCCTAATTGTAACTTAACATTGTCTATCTGTAAGTGAAAAAAACTGAGGATACAAAAATTCCGATATATACAAGAAAAGATTTCAAAGCAATAGATAATAGCAAATGCATGCCAGGCAGGAACAAGAATTTGGTGGGAAGAATTTCTCATAAGTTCCACAATTTCATTCAATCAATTTTAAGCTCTACCCCACCTATGAAACTAAATCTGCGGCCCTATGGAGGTTTTATTGTGCATATTACAAAGGGTATAAATTAAAGAACATTTCCAGATCAAACAGAAGCTAATGCATTTCAGAAAAACCTGAACAGCACTAGGTTTTTCTTAAATGCATAGCATGCTATTGAAGCTAAGAAGTTTCAGTCAGTATCCATAGTAAATTTCTTTAACTTAAACGTTACTATTTCAATTACTAAAAGTAAAAAAAAAAAAAAAAAAAAAAAAAAAAGAAAACATTATTGTTAATTTTGTTTAACTTCTAGTGACATCACTGTGTGCATGTGTGTGTGCGTGTATATATATATATAAATAAATATATATGTACATATGTATATATGTATGTGTATATATAAATATATATACATATATATATATATATATATATATATATATATATATTAGCTATTAAAATCACTGCTTGAATTTTACAAACAATACATTCAATATAATATTAATAACATGCAATTATTTGTTATACGTAATTAACTTTCTTTAGTTCTGGGTTTTTAATTATAAAAAATATAAATTTATATATATATATATATATATATATATATAAACATGTATACATATGTATGAATATCTATATATGTTTATATATACACATATACATTATACATTTACTCTCACATATCCATATACATATATGATATACATATATATGTACATTATGTCTGTACATATATACATATACATATTACACATATACACTCTCTCACACACACATACATGTGTATATATATATATATATGTATATGTGTATATATGTATATACATATGTGTATTACACATATACATATATATACACATATACTATACATATACACACACACATATACTTATGTATATATACATATATATGCATATACACAAATATATATATATATATATATATATATATATATATATATATCAGCATTAGTTGATTGTTATTAACAAAAATTGGTTTAATGGCTATACCCTGGTTGATAGACCAACAAAATGGAAGCTTAATAAAAGTTTATCATCATTTAGATTCAATCAGGCATTCAGATTAACTAAATTTTAACTTAACTAATACTCTTTTTGTATTAATACTGTACAGAATTGAAATAAGAGGTTCTTTATCCATTATATGATATCTGTAAAAAATTTTAAGATAATTTTCATATAATGAAATACATATTATGATACTTATGAAATTTTAAATTTTTTTATAAAAGAAACAACTATACATAACTGTAATTGAGAATATCTGTAATAACCAAATATAACAAGCTTTTCAAAAACATGAAAGACTAGTAACTGTATCAGTATTGTAAATAGTTAGATATTACATATTTAAATTCTTTAGATTTTTCTGAAAATTCATAAAAATTATGAATTCTAAATAAAAAATTAATCTACATAAATGTGCATTTAATTATTATAAAAAAAATCTAATAGCATATAAAATAGGATTTGAAAAAAAAACACAGGTTAATTGGACTTTAAAAAAGAAAAAAAACTAGAGTTCTTTCAAACCCAAATAAACTCATCATGTACTCACAAATGTGAAAAATTTTATGTAATGAGTTTTCCAGTAACAGAGGTATATTTATTGAAAATAATAGTATATACTCTTATATGTGTATTACAATTTACTTGCTTTTGAGTTACTAACACAAATATGAGGAAGGGGGGTATTTCTTATATACAATTATTTATACTTTAAAATTTATCAGTCACAAAAACTAAGAATTAAAACTATCCCTGACTTTCCTAATGAGCAACAAAACTTTGATGACCTTGAAATGTGATTGTTGCTTTATTAATATATTGAAATTCTTATTTGGAACCTATTCAAAAGATTCACTACTTAAATAAATCATTTTAAAGAAAAATAACTTCTTGATATCAGAAAATTTTTAATTTCATAAAATGAAAGAAAGATCCCAGATTAAAATGTAGAAAAGCTGATATATTTAGAACTGTATTCTGTGTGTTTCATACACTTTATTCTCAGACAAAATTTATTTCACTTAATATATACAGTACAAATACATGAGCCACATGGGACTGAATTATCCAAAGACTTTCGTTGAAAAGCATAAATTCTGTAAACAGGCAAGTATTTATTTTTTTAGGGAGGAAACTGAAAGGAAAAGATACTAAAACAAAATAAAATTATAGCACATTTAGAAAAGATTGCCTTAATTTATAAAACTCTTTTTTTTTCAGAAAAAAATAACAAAAGATATAAGAGGGGAAAATTGTTACTCACTGTATTATTAGATCTTTTCCTAGTGTTGATGTCTCCATTAATAACACTCAAAGCTCCTTTTTTTACTATAGGTTTAGGCTTTATATTTGCTGATTTTATTTCTTTAAACACAGTATCAGCCATTCTACGTAAATAAAACAGCAGGAAAAATTTTACACTTAAAGAGGTTTATATATATATCATATAGAAACCCACATGTTTTCCATATTTACGTATACACCACACACTTACAGCAGTCACGCATCCATCATCACAACACACGGGGAATTTGATTCAAATTTTCGGAGTTCAAACAACAGCCAATGAGAATACTGTTGCCATCTCGTCACAAGCTTTCCCATCAAATCCGGGGGAAAAAATCTGTCACGCTAAATCGCAGTCCATAAAAAACGACGGCGATCATACGCAAGGCAGCGATGCTTAGTGAAATGATAGGTCGCAAACTTCTGTAATTTTTTCATCTCATGTAATGAATATAACACTTTAACTTCATTACAACTCTTGTTCTCGTAGAACTTTTTAATAGCTTAAAAATACAGTTTAATTTTTTAATAGCTTAAAAAAGTATTATTTATAGATTATAGGTTTCACTGGTATTATCGCTGCAACAAATAAATTTCCATGCCAATTAGTCGAAGACAATCATTATCTTGAGGATTTTAAATAATCAAAATACAATATTCTTTAACAACGTAATGGCTTATACTATTGGGACGATTATGTTAAAGAATTTATAAGCTAGCTATTTTCCAATTGTAAGATTAGATACCACCATGGTATTACAAGTATATATGTTCAAGTAAAATCGACATTCTTTCTCATCTTGTTTAGAACCAAAAAAATATTTTTCAGTTATAAATAAGATTAAAATCTGTTTATATTACTTTATTATTACTTTTTAATATATATATATATATATATATAATATATATATATTATATATATATATATATATATATATATATATATATATATATATATATATATATATATATATATATATATATATATATATATATATATATATATATATATATATATATATATATATATATATATATATATATATATATATATATATATATATATATATATATATATATATATATATATATATATATATATATATATATATATATATATATATATATATATATATAAAGAAAATTTTAAAACAGGGATTTCCAACTTGTAAGAACTCCAAGTTCATGTTGCAAACCTTATGCATGATTACAGGCCTCACTTTCATAAATGGCCAATTTTCGTAAAATTCTGCGAGTAGGATAGAACTGGAGGTATGAAAAAATATGATTAGCTTAATTAGAAACAAAGGTCTAACCATTTTAGTAGCTTAAAGCAGTTGGCGGCCTCTATGCTTAAAATAGCACATTTTGGGGGCTCATGAATGTTTATACATTTTAAATGTAAAAATAAACACGAGAAAGTAGAAAATTAAAATAGTAAAGTAGTTTTTTAGAGGTTAAGGATAAAATCAAAGGTTTTATAAGACCAATTATTTTACAATTACATAAAATAATAAAATTAAAGATTAAGATAAAATGTTTATTACATCCCAAATAATTGAATTTTGTAGACAACACTTCACAACGTCGATTTATTTGGGTTATTAATGACAAATTACAAGAACAAAAAAAAGTTACTTAAAGAAGGACTAAAATTAATTCCGTAATCAAAATAAAATTTAAAAAGGAATTATTTGGAAGGAGTATTTTGGATAATTGTCAGCATCAAACAATGAACAGATATTCACCACCAGCTCTGCCCTAGTCTTCTATAGATTAGCGATCTCAGAAGGTAAAGACGAATTTGAAAGTCGAGTTCTGTACTGATTTTTAAAGAATTTCATCTATGAAAAAGCTACCAGGAAATTAAAGTTTTTTTTTTTTTTATTTTCATTTTTAGTGGTCAGAAAAATTCGATTCGTGGGCCACGTGTGGCGGACGGTCTGCAGATGGAAACTCCTGTTTTAATAGTTCGATACATTTTTATAAAACTCTCAGCTAATTAATTTCCAGTTTTAAATTCTTAAAAGTATAGCTCTGTAACAGCAGAATTCTTAATTTTCTTATGCATAAACAAATTTAACACGAATTTGCAGGGTCGTAACTACGTCTTTTGGCGCCCGTGGCAAAAGACTGGTCTGCGTCATTACCACCAAATACAGTGTGGAAAATATATAAACATGTTTCCTTTCTATATTATATATTCCAGAATAAACTCACAAAATAACATTTTATATATATATATATATATATATATATATATATATATATAATATATATATATATATAAAGGAAATGTGTTTATAACATTTGTCTAAATTTAGCATGCGAATAAATTAATGATTTCGACTCAGTTCATTTGTTTGTAGTATCTTTCTCAATTTAAAACGATTTCTTCACTTTTAAAAATAAACTTTTTATAAATAATATATACATTACTGACAAATAGTTCCAGTATGACGTACAGAAATTGTTCCTTTACTTCATAAAATGTGCTTTTTCACTTGGCTAAAATTACCTTTATTTTTATATATGTTGTTCACTGTTCATTTTAAAAAGAAATGTGAACATTAATCGTAGCATATACGTAGCATGTATAGAGACATATACCCTACATGACAATTTAAATCTTTATGTTTTACGATAGTGACACAGATGGGACTTTGCGTATATTTCCTCGTCATTCCGTTTGTACTTCAACATCTCAGGCTTGAAAAATTTTTCCTCAAAAATTAAAATATATCATTTCAAATATGTAAAAAAATAATTATAAAAATCAAAATTAAACATTTATTGGTAAAAATAAAGGTTTTTTTCTACAAAAAAGTATTTAAAAAACGTATTTTTTATAAGTATTGTAAGTTAAACTGCACAAAAACTATATTTGCATAAAAAATTTTTTAATTACTTTTAGTATTTCTAGTAGACTCTAGTATTTTTATTTATTTATATATAAGTTTAAAGTTTAATTTCATAATAATCCTCTTCATCTGAGCGACAGATTCTACAATCAAATTGCCAAAACAAAATAGGAAAAAGTGTTTCAACGAAGTTTCTTAATTAGAAAATTCTTTGAAAAAGATTCAAAAAGCCAATAAAACAATTTTATTTCTGTAACAAATAGCCACAAAACTTTCAAGGCACTACTCTGATAATAGATAAATACATCTAATAACAAATGCTGGACTTTATAATGGTTAAAGAAATACGAATTATGTTTAATAGCTAAGTTTATATAGAAAACATGGGTCATTTAAATCTTGGGCTTCAGATTACAAACATATATTTGGATTATGGATAGGCAGTTCTTAGATGATCAAGTCGCAATAAATAATTCACCTACTTTAAATCTGCTATTTGATCTTTTTTTAAATTGCAAAATCTGAATGTTTAATATTATTTTCCTTTTATTGTACCATAGTTTACAATTACCTTTTAGTTATATTATGTTCAAGAGACTAGGAAAATACCCGTTTTCAAGTTTTTTAGTATTATAATTGTATTATTTTATTAATTGGCAAAGTTACAGAGTTATGGGGAAATTCGGAAAAGTTAGATTAGTTAATCTTTTGCTTTCATTTGAATTATTTATAATTCTGTTAGCTTTTTTAATGAAATATTTTAAGTAAAATGTTATTAGTATTTGTGTCAATTACTGAGTTACACTGTTGTTTTATGACGCTCGTTAAAGAATGTTAAAAAAAGACAATATACCGTCATTTTAGAATGTGTATATTCCATAGGGACCATTTTCAACTTTTGCACGCTGTGGTTCAAAAGTTAAATCTGGTCCTTACCAGTTGCGAAGCTAGAATAACTGGTGCCCGGGGCATAATACATTTTTGACGCCCGATCCCCACGCCAAACATAGGGTAACATAAACCATTTGGCTTCCCTCTGCGAGAGGCTTTTGTGCCAAGATATACCCCTTGCCCCTTCACACTATGTCACTGCGGAAACGCAGAAGTAATGGCGTTTTTTAGTACATACGAGCTCATGGACTAAAGTAATAATGATCGTATATTTGGATGATAACACTTGGAATACAGCATAAGGTCAGTCCAACGTACAACATAATAAAGCGTTCCGAAGTTCTATATTAATTTTTTTCTGATAGCAATTTCCCTCTTCCCTCTTAATATATTTTTTAGAAGTCAAAGTAGTTCCATTTTTCAAATACGAAAAAATGCACAATCTATAGGGTATTATGTACATCTATACTCTACAGCCCCGTTTACATGTGCCAAACAGCAGCGTAAATGCAAGCTAGATCCATGAATTGTACTCCCCTTTTAAGAATTATCTCTAGCTAGGGGTAAAATTGAGGTGTAGAAAGAACCCACCTTTCTACCCGGGTAATTGCAGAGTTTACCCTCCTTTTCCATGATCCTTTGCATAAGTCGTGTGTGGCGCTACATTAAAAATGGCTGACTTCGCTGCTACTGTGTGCATGGAATTCGTAAAAATTTCTTATATTGCACATAGGTCATAATCTATCCCAAATGGTATACATTGTTGTTGTAAGAAAAATCATTTGTTAGTTATTCAATACAGTTATACTATACCATAGCACGTGTAAAGTGAGTGATAACGTATTTTTAATATCAATAAAAGTGCTAGTTAAGACTATAATTTCGTGCATTAAAATGTTTCATACATATGTCAAAGGTTGAATTGTATAAAAAATAAACCTAAAAATGATCAATTTGCTTGAAACTTACTTTGAAATCATTGAGTTATTATCTGTTAAGTAGTAAACGTCTGTTAAGTAGATTATATATAAAAGTATATCATGTTTGATATGTAGCAAATAATAAACCGATTTTTGATTTTGTTTTGAGTTGGGGGGATATTCAAATTAACAAATTCAAAATATTAAGAGATAGATTATAATATGAATAATTTTTCAGTTTCAAATGTACTAATCCCCCTAAATCATTCCGAGAATTTAAAACAATTTCATTTTAGATGTATATGAATTTTTGTTTGCATTCTCCACTAAGTAAGGTTAAGTTTTTGCAAAGTAAAATAAATAAATAAAAGAAAATTTAATTGAATAAAAATTAAATTTTTATTATATGTTTTATGTAATTTTCTCCTTATACGGCAGACTTAGCTTTAAAAAAATTCTGAAGAATGTTAACTTGAAGAATAATTTCAATATGTAATGAATAATTTAACCATAAAATTAAAAAGAAAATTTACAATTTAGATTTTTTACACTAATAAAAAAAGATATATTTTATAGTACAAAAATTTTCTGCATTTGCGTTACATTGCGAAGCAAATAAACATTTTATGGAAATTTCTAGTAAAAGTTTGTTTCTAATGACTAAAATATGTACAATTTTCGTCGTAATCTGGTAAATTTTTCATGTGATTCAACAAAAATAGTCGTACTGTGTCAATGAGTAAGCAAGACACAATGTACGAATAATGGAATTGCAATTCCGAATGATCACGTGGTTCTGACAACAATTCCGGGAAAAAAAGAAATGTGTTCATGTAAACGGATTTTTTCTACCCTCCAAATAAAATCCCTTTTACCTGGGTACTGTACTGGTACACATAGCAAGCGCGACTAAAGTACGCAGTAGGGGACGTGTGCACATATTTTGTTTTCGGCGCTACCTTTTAGCAATTAAGATAAACGAAGGAACTTTCATTTTCGATTTTTTAGGCATATTTTTAAAACAAGAAGTCAAGACGGATTGGTTCGATTCGCGAAAAAGTATGTAAATTTAAAAATTCTTATAATATAAATAAAATTATCCTTACATTTATTTCATAAAATCTCAATTTTGTATTATCAATTTTTAATAGATTAACTTATATCCTCTTAAATTTTTGCTTCATATGTAAATAAAGTAATTATTTTTTACCAAATATAAATAAGATAAGGGATATATAGTACCATATACTACAGTCTACATGTATTAATTATAGAACAATGCAGATAAAATTTGACTTTTTATATAAAAATGTTTGCATGTAATTTAACTTGTAGTGAAAAAATTGTTATTTAATAAAAGCAATGTGAAAAAAACTATTTTCGATCATGATAATGCAACTGAAAGTTGCAATTTATTTATGGAATAAAGAAAAATATGTTTTAATGTCCAAATTTTATTATAGTTTTTGTCAAATAAGAAAAATGTAAGATTTAACTAATGATAAGCTTAATTTAATTTAATTTAAAATTTAAGTTAGAATTAAAATTATTATTATTTTGTTTTTGTAAATATTAACAATGAAAAATTCAAATTGGGATAATTCAGTTATTAAGTACATTTAAAACCTTAAATTTTACCTATTTATATTTGAAAAAGTCTTAATAGTAAAAATAGTGAAAAAATAACTTTCAGTCAGATTAATGCATTTAAATGATGAATATTGATATAAAAAAAAGGAAATTTATAATGATCAAAAGGGGCTTTTATGTTAAATACCATATTAAACTTCATAACTTTGATATGTATGATTCGACTGATTTACATGGCAAGAATAAAATAAATAAGAATAAAGTTTTTATTTTTTTTTTCTAAATAGATATATTTGAAACCTTCCATTCTTTTACTAACATTTAGCTAAAATGATGATAAAATCGCAACTAACATAAATTGCTGCATTGTTTGATAGCGAACTTTCTTTGATATTTTGTTATAATAATAGGATTGAAACTCTACTATTAAAAGTTGGATTTCTTTAAAAAGAATTTTTAAGTTAAATATTAGTTTTGCTTTTTTAATTTTTATCTTATATTAATGGCTGAATTTTCTTTCATCTGAATTTTAAATATCTCCTTTACCTGCCATTATGGCGACTACAGCAGTGGCCTTTCATGGACCATGGTGTAGAGGAGCCACTATACCCCAATTTCTTCCCTAGAAAGGGATAAGTCTTGAAAGGGGAACACACATCAGCAACTTTTCTCATCTACTGCGCATACGCAATGCCCAGCTCGTCATTTGTTGACATCATGGATAAATTTCCCTCGTACGTTTAAAGGGCATATAAACAAACTTAAATGTGATTTTTCATACTGTTTGGATTACTTGCCAGAAGAATCTAGATGTGATCTACTATAAAAAATCTTTTAAAATTCACGAAAAATATAAATAGTGATATTTATAAGACCTTTACAGTTTATTTAAATAATATATATATATATATATATATATATATATATATATATATATATATATATATATATTTTTTTTTTTTTTTTTTTTTTTTTTTTTTTTTTTTTGTGTGTGTGTGTGTGTGTTGTTTGGAATTTGTAGATGCTTACCTTTGAAAAAAAGAGAGAGAGAGAGAACGTGACATTCTTTAAAAATTTTTCTTTTACAATTCACAAAGGAATATAAATAGAGATATTTATACGAATTTCATTTTTAAATGATAAATTTCTATTTCAGAAACACGAATAACAATACACTGTATTATACATTTGTAGAATTCTAAAGAAATTTTAAATGTAATTTAACATTGATTAATACTTTATTTCAAATGACGAGGTGAATAGTAATCTATTTGTTTTGTTAAACAGCATTTGTCATTTTTTGCCGGATATTTAGACTTAAAATCTAAATATTCTATTGTTACATCTACTTCTTAAAATAATGCTACCTATAATATACATAGACATATAAGTGTGTGTATTGAACTATAATATTTACATCTAATTATATCTTTAATCACATAAATAATTCCTTTTATATATGAATATGTGATTGTGTTAAATTAAGTCATCTAGTTTCTGAGTTATTAACTTTTGTGGAAAGTGCTGTTTCGCTAAGATTTGTATTTTCAGTGTTGTGGACAAGTTTTTTAATATTTATATTATTAATATTATAGACTTTCTCTTCGTTCTGCACTAAAGATATTTTACACCTGATTACATCTTTTATTAAACTTAGAAATATAAATTAGGGACTACTTAAGAATTGGGTACCCCCTGCTATTTTTGGCGATTTTTTAATGGCGTAATCGCGCCAACTCCTTCGAGCGGAGTTACCGGAAGGCTGACGTTTTGAACGGGAGCGGATTTCGGCGTGACTAAAATAACTGACTTTTTATGGTGAAATAATATACTAATTTTGCAATTAATGGCAAAAAAGTTGAAAATTACGTAAAATGATATTTATATTAATACAAATTTTGTTTTTCCACGTTATTTTTTTAATATTAATTGGTTGTTAATTTTAAAACATTAAAAATTGATTATTTTTGTTTATTAATATTCTTAAAATATTTCCTGATTTTAAACATACAAAACAATTAAAAATTTCATTTTAAAAGATAAATCAGAAATAAAAAAAATAAAACATACGCAAAGATTTTTTTTTTAATTTTCAAACAATATTAAAACGTTAGAACTTTCTAATATTTTAAATAAATTTTTGAGTTATGAAAAACTTTTTTAACCAAGGGGGACTCTGCCCCCCCTTTACCACCCGTAAATGTTATAAACAATAATATAAAAATTTATTATAAATGTAATAAATTTATTTTTCATTATTTTTGTTTTTAATATTCTTAAAATATTTCCTTATTTTAAACACACAAAATAATTAAAAATTTCATTTTAAGAGATAAACCAGAAATAAAAAATAAATAAAACATCCGCAGAGATTTTTTTTTTTAATTTTCAAAGAACATAAAAAGGTAATACTTTCTAATTTTTTAAATAAATTTTTGAGTTATCAAAAACTTTTTTATGGTTAAAAAAGTTTTTGGGGGTTGGTTAAAAAAGTTTACTGGGGGTCAGGGGGGGCTCTGCCCCCCGTAAATGTTATTACAAATAGTATAAAAAATTATTAAAAATATATTTTTATATACATATGAAAAATAAAATAAATACACACTAACTGCATCTAAAAAAATGCTTAAATCCGCAACCGTTAAAAAAAACACATCAAAACCTTCCTTCATTCCACACGAAAGAGTTTACAATTAAAATAACATGAAATATCACTTGAAATTAAAAAACATAAGCACTTACTTTAGCTGTTGGATGCACTTCCATCGGGTCGATATTTACGTTCGACCAGATATATATCATTCTTACACACCAAACATTCATATTTATTACTGATAAGCCCCTCATTCACACACACAAAAGCAAAACAGAAGTGCATCAAACAATATCCTCAGGCGAAAATGGCAGAAAACGAGTCTAACCAGTTTGAATGTTGCGTTAAAAGTACCGTTAACCACAGAACCAATAAAAATTAGGCGCATTTAAACACAGAACCAATAGAAATTAGACGCATTAAACGTAACGAAAGAGTTACATAACAAAAGCAGGCTCTGAAATGAACATAAACTAAAAAAATAACACGGCGAGGAGAAGAGAAAGCAGTCTGTGTTACCATACTTGGCGCTTTATCGCCACTTGGCAGGGGGAACCCAATTCAACCTCAATGGGACAATGGGGAGTGAGTACTTTGACCTTACAGTGGGAGTGAAAGACCACAGAAGCAACTACTTCAACTACAATATGAAAAATATAAAACTTGGTATAGTTATAATATCCTATACTATAATACGAGGAATGGTTGTCAAGTCGAAAATCGCCCCAGAATTAATAAACTGTAGTAAACTTGGGGATCTGGGGTTTTTGGTCACGAGGAATCGATTGGCATCGGTTTTGATGCGCTAAGGTCACGTAGTTCGGCGCTACAGGTAGGGCTGGGTTCGAACCCCGGTGCGGGCAAACTTTTTTCTCATGCGTCCAAACCAAGTGAAAATTGGTACCCGGGGGTTTTCGACCACGAGAAATCGATTGGCTGTAGTTCTGACGAATTAATAATAATAATAATAATAAAAGTCTTTATTGATTTGTCTTTATTCCTTGATATCGGTTTCCATTTTTATTTTCTATCAACTCTAAATATTAAATTAATGTAGCAAAGTATATATAACACATAAACGATATAGTAAAAAAAAAATAATGCAGACAAAAATTTTGAAAACCAACCACAAAAAATTAAAAAATAATGCTTCACTAACGTGCCGAAACAACCTCGCCGTTCAATTTCCAAAGCCACACTAAACACAGAGCATATAACTTATCAAAGTCCGTCGCCGCCTTAGTGCGTCGTCGGCATACCAGGAGGTGCCGCTCTGACGCGCCAGTGCGTCGGTGGCAGCAAACGTGTTAAGGAACTGATTTCGATTTCAAATCACCATCAACAAAGTTCGACATTTCAACATTTATCAGATTTCAAGCTACATTTTCAACATGCAGAACGCACCTCTACATGAAATGCTTCAAGGAGCCGGAATTTTGGAACAACAAGCGATCAACTCAATTATACCCGCAAATGGACAACTAGAAGATATCGTCATTGTCAGAATGCTTCTCCATTCAACACACTTCAATCTTCACACTGCTCACTTTGTAAGATTTCTTTAATTGTATAATTTTTTGTTATCAATTACATTTTATTTTCTATGACTTTTCAAACTTTACCTTTGTATAGAATAGTTCCCTTTCCAAACAACTTTGTTTAGAATAGTTTACAATGGTGCACTTTAACCGGTTATCTTTTCACTAATGGTTTCACAAATTTTCTTATGGCATGTATTGTTTTGATAAATCACAATTGAAAATTTAAATCTTCGAGTTAGCTTCGATACCTGTTTTCTACGAGCGGAGCTCGGTCACCCGGTACTAAAACTTAATCATAAATTTTTAAGCTGATATGTGAAATATTTGTTACAAAATTTCTCCTTTTTTCCTATATATATATATATATATATATATATATTGTACAAATAAGATATTCCTTATGTATTTTTAAGACAAAGCTATATTTTTAAAATATAAAGCACATGTTATGCTCAAAAGGGCAGTGAAGTCCAGGATTCAAACCCTGTATGTACTCCAGCCATGTAAAAATACTTAGAATGTGTCTACGTAGAATGCAGGCACATTAAATTGGGTGTTAGGAAGTCATACTAATACGATAGTTAGAAGTAGATATGGAACATTCCAATATAATTGAAAAGTTTCAAATAAATCGATATTTTGTAATGTATGTAGATATCTTAAATGCTATTTGGGACATTACAAAATCTTTAAGAGTTATGGGTAATATTAGAAATCAGTTCTTGTATTCAGACAATGAAATCAACAAATTACAGCTATTTTTCTGCAATATAATTATGCCAACATGTATAACTGTCTTTCTCAGAACTATTAAAGCTATGTGAATGTGTTTGGTTAAAATTTATCAATTTTTTCAATTATAGCAGATTTAGGATTATTTTAAATTATTTTAGAAATAGACTGAGATCCCTACAAATAGAATTTTACTTATGCATAAATAATTGCTAAGTTTATACACATTTCATTTTATGGAGGAATCAATCCAGAAACCTATTAACCCCTTAATGCACAGGGTTTTTTTTTTTTTTTTTTTTAAGTTCGGCCAAAAAAATCAATTATTTTTAATGTAAAAAACACAATTTAGAACATAAATATATACTAAAAAAGGAACAAATCAAAATATGAATATGAATACGCTGTCAGAAAGTGGCTCACAAGGAAGAGATAAGTCTTGATAAGTAGCAAAAAAATATGTTTTATACTTGAAAAAGTAAGAGCTATAGCTTATAATTCCGTGTAAATGATGAATATCAATGAAACGATTGTTATTTTCAATTCTCAATTGCAATAAAATGTGAAAATTCATAACAACATAAAGTACAATACCGTTCGGATTATCTTAAGTGTGCACAGTTTGGCCAGTATAGAGTGCTCGAGTTAACTCGAGTGTGCACTTTAAAGGGTTAACTAGTGAATACATGTGTTGCATTCCTGGCATATTTGGCAAAAGCAATTAACATTTACTTGTATTTCATAAAGTTCCCTTGATTTTCAGAAGATATCCATTGTTGTGGCCTATCACCCATCTTCATTTTCTAAAATTTCTGCTATTAAAGTAGTTCTAGTTATGTGTCTGTTTCTGGTCTTTTAATTTGCTTATGAGCTTTCTTTGTTTAGTACCATCAGCCTGTATATCATTTTATCCCTGACAAATCTCATTATAGAATATTCTACAGTGGAATCTGTGATAGTATACTGAAGATTTATTTTTCATGTAGTATTTATCTAAGTAATTCCCAAAATCTATTGTATCAACATCATCCTTTAAATATTGAATTCTAACCTTAAATTGAAAGTATTAATTTCTACATTTCTCTGCTCCATTTGCCGAATGGGTAGA
Organism: Pardosa pseudoannulata; assembly: GCA_032207245.1. NCBI lineage: Eukaryota > Metazoa > Arthropoda > Arachnida > Araneae > Lycosidae > Pardosa > Pardosa pseudoannulata. Next base: position 13,107,715 of record CM063502.1, read on the forward strand.
GTGCTGGCCTTCGGAACCGGAGTTCGAATCCCACTATGGCATGGATGTTTGTAGCCATTCGGAATCGGCTTTAAGCAGTCAAATCACAAAATAAAAAGTGGTTTTGGGCTTAATTATATTAAACCCATTATGCAGAAAGGGGTTAAAAAACATATCCAAAGTACATTTCATTCTCTGGAAATAATTTCCATATAAAAAACTATGACATTAAGAAAGTAATAAAAGAGAAAAATCAAGTCAAAAAATTAAGCTTTATTTTTAGAATTATATTAAAAAAAATAGTCACTAAATGGAAATTTAATAAATGAAAATTTTCATTACTCAAATTACATACAAAAATTTTACAAGTACAGAGCAATGTAAAATACATAATAGCAGTTATAAATGGGAAATACATAATCTTATTCAGAAAAATGACAGGCTGTTATGACTGGTAAGTTGTATTAATTATATAAAACTACAATAATACACACAATAACAGTAAAAAGGCAATGTATCAAATAAGACATAAAAAATAACATTTATCAAAACTGTAATATGTACAAATACAAACCTCCACATGCATGGAATGCATGAGTATAATCCTTTGCTATCAAAAACATTTATGCAAATGGCAATAATATATCTGTAAACTGTTTTAAAAGTCAACAAGACTATGGTTATAAGAAAAATCTAGATTATAAGAGTAGAAGCATCAGTTTAATATTTAAATCTCCTCTACTAGGAATATTTTAATAGTAGCAAAAATTTTATGAATACACACCAAGAGGACTTATCTTGAGGAGAGACAAAATATACATTACTAAAATAAGATAGCTGTAGAAAAGTTTATAGAAAAAAGGCATGACAATATGTATTTAATTTTATTTAATAGAAAATAAGACTTAATAAATTTACTTTAGAACTGAAACAAATATTATATGCAAAATTAAACACTGCAAAACAAATTTAAAAAGTTTATTATGAAATACATTGTTTTACCAACATAGGAATCAATATTGAAGGAATATGGGAAATGTTGCCTAGTGCATGCAAAGCTATTATAGAATACCTCAATATCTATTCATATGATTCACTGGTAATAATACTTGAGGTACTGAAATGTCATTTGCACTTAAAATAAATTTTAATTTTTCTATACTACACCTAAATTAATATGACAAATGATTAAATTCCTTGATGCCACTCTACAAAACTGATATAAAATGCTCATTTATGCGGTCACCACATTACAAACCTATTCTGTAATGCCATTTGGGGTTAAAAAAGCTCTACTGCAATAAACAAATGTGCCATTGATTACACACAAACACATGCACATTAGTCAAAAAAATGTATCACAGATACATCTGGCAGCCAGGGAGATAAATATCTTTTGGGAAAATTTCTGAAAAACAAATATGTAAACAAAAATCTCTGAATGCCCCAACTATACTTTCTACATATAAAATAATGTGACATATATTACAACAGTTTGAAAATGTGATTCTGAGAATGTGACCTGTACTTCACAACTATTAACATGAAAGTATTCCTTTACACACAATAAAATAATTCAGGTGTTTTCACACAAGTTTCAAGGAAATGACTGTATATAAAGAATCTAAAATTAAAGAACAATGCATTAAATCTTTCTATAGGTTAAATTTAAAGTAAAAGAAAATTAACAAGCTATAGTAATTTCCTAAAGAAAATAATGTTGACTAAAAATTACTTATATATACTTTTTTTACTTAATGCTAACTTTGCTGAGATATGTAGTATACTCAAATGTTGTACAGGAAAAGAGACAGAACATTAAATGAACTAAAAGTCACTTTGCAAATAGTAATATTAATTTTAAAAAGTAGTTTCCTAATTAAAGATAATAACCCCCTTCCCCAAAACAACTCCTTAATGCTTTAATTACATTCATTTTGTTAATTATAAATATAAATGAAAAAATGGAATTTTTATAATTAATATTGAGAAAGGTTAAACAAATTATTAAAAACTGAAATTTAATATAATGAACTAGGTTGAAATATTACAAAAAACTTCAATAAAGAATTTTCATAACGGTAATAATAAGCACAAAAAAATTAAAACATTTTGCAAAATTGTTTTTTCCCCCTTTAGTAGAAACAATGTGCAAAAAACTTTGCAAGCAGTGCAGGAGACATTAAAATCTACACACTATTTTGTGAAATGTGAAAGTCACCATACATAAGTGATTCAATTTACAGTTATACTATTATTTAAAATTAGTATTAAAAAGACTAAATTTCCACTGATAAACCATAAATTTTAAAAACCAACTAAACCACACTCAATGCTTTCAACTATTTTGTGAAAATATCATATGGTAATTGTTACAAAATTATTTTCAGTTATAATTGAAGTTAAATTTATATTCATAGAGTTTTCTTCTTGTTGCCAATTAGTAAGAAGTAAATAATCATAAAAAATCAGTCTTATTTTCTTCAAAATATTTAAGGACATTAGAGATTGACAACTATTCTGTTTAATATATATTTCAACATTATAGAGTCTTTTAACTAGGACAGATAAAGACCTTACCTGGAAAAAAGAGTAGGTGACAAGGTTCAATTTTATAAAAAGGAATGTATTTTCAGAGTATACAGAAAACATACTGATAATAAAAAAGGGTTAAATTTAGCATACAAAAATCTCACTCATAAGATGCATACCATATATATCAATCTATTCTTACTACTAGTACAGGACATATACCAATAAAAAAATATGACAAGATAAAAAAAAAAACAGGAATATTTATATGTTGCTAACTTAAAATACAACTCAATGTACAATTATAAATATATAACGGATAAAATACAAACAATAGTTTTAGAATGCAAATATTTTGAGTTTTCAAAAACTATCTACATTAAATCTCAAGCTAATGAATGTGTTAAAAGCATACTTTAAAAAAATAAAGAAAAAAAAACAGAAATAATTTAAAATTTCTCAAACATGCCTTTATACAAGCAATTTGTATATGCATCAGCTAGCTAGTGATTTTATTAAACATCAAAAAGAGAGCTGAACACCCCACATAAAATTACTCAGCTGGAATGAATTAACTTGTAAGGAAAGAAAATGGGTATGAGCCTAGTCTCAATGACAGGAGTCTGAAATTAATTGCATCAGAATTGAAAAATTTAATATTTGAACTTAAGAATTTAAAAAACTGCAAAATAATTTTTCTTAAAATCAAATATGCATAATTTTGAAACTTTAAAAATTAAACTTCTGTGTCCTACTTTAATATTTTAGTATTAAAAAATATTGATAAAGAAAAATAATTAGGAACTATTTAAAACTTAAGATTTATTACAATTATTCTAAGAGAATCTAGTCATTGGAAATTATAAGAAAAATCAGTTAAATAAAATCAGTTAAATATATGTTTCATTGTTTAATGTCAAGTTATTTCAAACCACAGTGGTATAATTGTGGTAATATGTCTACATTCTACAAATTCAGTATTAATAATTAGTAGAAGATATACATATAGTACATACAAGTCACAAATATAAAGTCTTCATAAACAGTAGTCCCATTACTGGAAAAAAAAATTCAAATTTAAAAATACTAATAACTTGATATATAAAAAGAGAATTATTGTTATGTGCCAATAATTTACAGAATTACTAGTACATAGCTGTATACAAGTTTTGATTCTCATATTAAAGTGAGAAAAAGTTACACACTAATGCTATCTACTGGCACCAACTTCAAGTAAAAACAATCACTCATAAGCTACAAAAATTGTAGAAAACTATACATGTAAAGATATATAAAAGTTTTTAAATTTCTGCATTAGGTATTAAAAATGTTTTGGCAAATGCACTTTAACATCCATGTATTGAAATACATAAAATAATATAAATTGCTACCTTCAGTTTTTAAACTCTCTGTGGATAGCAAAAATATGCATTTGTTAATTTCAGTTGCAACTGCTTAACACATAATCAACAAAATGTTAAGCACATATCATATATAGAAGAAATATAAACCAAATAAATATATATAAAAGATATTCATCGGTGAATAAAAACTGCATATAAAATACACATTTCAAAATCTACACACAAAATATACTTTAAAAAGTTAATTCTTATGAAAATTAACTAAAAAAACAAAAGGCTCCAAACTTCTGAAAGTATTTGTGAAGATGGCAAATGGTAAACTAAATCTAACAGCAAAATCATTCAATATATTTTTGAAATACTCAAAAGTGATTTCTAACAACTTTAATTTAGAATTTTCAATTAAAATTTAAATTTTTAAAAAATCAATAAAAACAACCACATAATATACAACTACCTTGACTAGTTTTCAATTAAAAATAATAAGATTTATGAATTTTTTAAGTCTAAAGAGATCTTAAATGAACAAACCACAATACTATATATACATATACATACATGCATGCATACAGTGCTTTTAAAAATTATGAATCTCATATGGAATCCATCCAAAATTTAGCAGCATAGAAAAAGAAGAAATAAAATAAATAGGTCTAATTTTTCATACGGTAACTTTAAACAAAAGTTCTGTTATATAGAATAGGGCATGTATGAACAGCTATAAGAATGTGGTCGGGGACACTTGTATGCAAACTCAATAAAAACAACACACATAAGCAAATGAATAACAGGAAAACATTTAGAGTAATACCCAAAAAACAATTAAAATTGTTTTGTGAAGTATATAAAAAATTAAAAATGAAAATGAGTTATTAGCATTTTAACAGAAATACTATTGGTCAGTAATACTTTTAGAACCCATATTGGGAATGTAGTCTCTAGCCATAAGACAGGCAAATACAGTCATAACCATCTTTTGCTTCACTTCTGTTATATCTTCAGGCAGTGCATAAATTCTAGCTCCAATTTTCCTTGCCATAGAAATAGCATATTTAGCATTAGCCATACGGTCCTGAGAATATAAAAAAAAAGTAAAGTTTCAATTTGCTTTTATTAATGCACAATAATGATTAATAGTAACAAATATATTTTGTAGTAATTATATAATGTCCCACAAATGAAAGTATAGTAGCAAATAGAAATCAATTTTATAGTACAGTTATTAGACTGAAAATAATAGGTCCAAACATAAACTACTGTACGTTTCGGTGTATAAGCTGGTGTTTTTTTTTTAAGACCTAAAGTGTGTATGTCTGTATAGTGTGTGTGTGTGTGGGGGGGGGGGGTTGAGGGACAGTTGGCTTACATATGAATCTATGGAAAAGATGTAGTACATATGTGTTTTTTTTTTTTTGACGATGATGGTGATAAGAAGCTGCCATATTGGCAAAAATTAATAAAATAGTTTAAAAAACAGTAAAAAAAAAAGTAAAAAGTAAATGAAGTTAGCTAAAATTTTGAAGTGAGAAAAAGAGTAATAATTGAAAAATAAATTTAAAATGATTCTTATCTGTGTTATAATCACTCCAAAACAACAGTACTATAATGATAGCGGATTGGCTAATCTTCTAATATACACAAGTCTACGTAAACCACAAGCAATCAATAAATTATCAAATATAGTATTTTAACCCCCCCCCCATTTAAAGCTCATATTGATAAAGCACCTAATGATAAAATAACCTCTATCAGCAGCCACACAACCCCCTCTAAACGGCCACCAAGTGGGATTGCCCCTTTCATTTTTTGGAAAATTCTACTCACCCCATGCTTTAATTTTGAGCGAAAAAACTCAAGGTCAGATTTATAGTCTGATATAAGACAAAGGAGTAACTTGAGAAGTCCATTCCTGCGGTCCCTCCCCCTTTCTCAGACAGATTAAATCTGTTTTCTCTTTCGTAGTCTCCCCACACCCTTCAGATAAAGAATCCCTATTATACCATCCATAAAAACTGAGGGGGGAATTGGACAATCAAGTGTTGAAGGTGTCCTAGGGCCTTTGTTTAGAATTCCAATTAGTGAAGTTAAGGAAGAATTGCACCTCTGTCAGCAAAAATGTCATTCAAACCAGTTTCATTTAATTAGTTAGTCATTTGAGTTGCAACGATTTCGAAATGTGTTTTTCTAAATCTCAAGCAGAGCATTGAAGATCTGTGTGAATATGAGAATGGCAAATCGTCAAGAAAATTAGCTGAATTATTTAACTGCAGAAGAACGGAAATCAACAAAGTCATTAAAGAAAAGAATTTGATTTTGAAGGGAGTATGAAGACTACAGAACAAACAGAAACAAATTGTAGCCTTAAAAAAAAATGTAAAGAAGTATGAAATAAAATACTATTTTCTCCTTAGATAAGTTTTAAATTTCATTTACATAAGGAATATGTGTCAGACTTGTTTATATTACATATTATAGTAATTATCTTATAATAGTAAATAAAACCCTTCAGAGCGGCCAACCCCTCAAAGCGACCAAATATTCTTGGTATGGAGGGGTGGCCACTCAGAGAGGTTTCACTGTGTGTGTGTGTGTGTGTGTGTGTGTGTGTGTGTGTGTATATAGTTATTGAATAACTGTAAAAGGCTAAAAAACTTTCATACAAGGGTGGTTGAAAAAAAGTTTTTTTTTTTAAATTTCAATGATAGGGAGTATAAAAAAGTTGCCCCTGATAGAACTAAGTTCATATACAGTGACTTCCACATGTATCTTTCCTCCTTAAAGTTTTGTTCACAATGTTCTGCCTTTAAGGCTGTAAAGCCTTACTTGCAATTCAATTTCAGCAGTTTTTTTAGGGACTGCCACTTAGCTCTGGTGAGTCTTCTTCTAAATATCAGAGAGAAATGTAGTATTGATTATCTTAGAATTACAGCAAGATGCTGGATTTCAAACAATACAATAAACTTTTCTTCAATAAGAGCATTAAAACACTCTCCATGGAAGAAAGGTATTATGAGGAACTGTTGACAGAAATGTGAAAAACATAACACTGTGCATGTTATTTGTTTGGAAGAAATAAATACATTATAGGATAGACTGCAAAGCAAGCTGAGATTTCCCTCAACTTTTCTTGTAGAATATACCATATTTTAAAAACTTAATAAAATAAATATTCTTAATTTATTTCAAGCACTAAAATGCAGAACAGTTGTCACATTTACTTATTACAGGTTAATTCAATAATAATATGATCTTAACATCTTGATTAATTTTGCTAAAGATGTCAAAGGTGCATAAGTTTTCATAAAGTTTAATGTATTTTCAACAAACTTAAGAGTTGTACTAAAAATTGACTTTTTTTTTAAGTATATGTGTGAATACCAAAGACAGATTTTTTGTACTACTCAATATTGAAAATAGGGATCAATATCTATCCATTACTGATAAATCAGAAATATTTTTTTAAAGGATTAAACATTTTTAGATCCCTTTAAAATTTGGAAGCCTTTTTGAGTTGACAGTTTTTATTTAAAGGAAGTATATATTTTTTGTTTTTAATCCCCTTAAAACTAAAGGAATTCTACACTGTTGATTAGATAAAAACAAAAGCCAATGAGGAATAATTGCATACCTCAGGTGTACTTCCAGACAAAACTTGATTATAGCTAATAGATCCTGGTTGAATAGCATCTATTAAATCAATGATTGGCAATGCAGTAGAAATTGTAGAATCTTGGAAACTTTTTATACTTGTGTCCTTTCCAGCTTCTTTGAGCTAAAAAATTCATTTAAGAGAAAAAAAATACACATAAGCAAATAAAATTTTAAATTAATATTTAAACATCCTTAAATTTTGGATCTGTTAAGATAATTTCTAATATTTTATGATAAATCTTTATAAAATATTTTAAGGCCCAAATGATAACAAAAAATTTATTTTGCACAACAGTAAGTTTATAAATCATTTAAATACATTTTAGTATCAAAGTGAAAGCATTCTATATTTCAAATGATACTATACATTTACACAAAAGGACTTGTCTAACAAGGTTTTGTTAATAACATAGATCACAGAATCATAGATTAAGTCATTAATTTTAAATTATAGCTTCTGTCAGTTAAGATGTAAATATACATACATGTAATGCTATTTTAACCAGACTAACCAACTTGATTAAAATTATATTCTAAAATAAATTTCTGGCAATTCTTTATTCAAAATGAGCACCTGTGGCAAAATGTCCTTTTTCTCTTTTAATTATGGTAACTTTTTAAGGACCACAAGACTTGGATTGGCTGGCTTTATTGCACCTTCACAGTAGTCTTTAACCCACTGAACGGACGCGTCATTGGGGGTTCGACAGCGAATTCCTGTTCAAAAACGGACCTGTCAAGCCCTTCTCGTTCATTGTGTTTATTCTTATTTCGGCACGGCCATCACCCTCTCGACGCAGGTGGTCTGTTTGAAATTTGTCACACCGTTTACGTGTCGTCAAACTATTCAGGCGCTCATGGCGCGTTTCACTACAATACTCTGGGGATTGTTTGGCATCTGCTCGGTTCTATTCTTGAGCTCTTGCCTTTCACCCCCCCCACCACATACTCACTGATTCTCCGAACTCCAGACAGTGGCCTCGAAATGTATTGATAATTTTCTTGATAAAAGAATATATGTTTTGCAATTCATAAAATCTTTGACATTGACAAATATTTTGAACAAGGGAAATGGATTTTATTTTAAATATAAGTAAATGCATAGTGTTAAAGTTAAGTACTAAATCTCTTTTGAAATCATTTAAGAAAAGGATATCAATCACTTGGGGTGAATTAATTTTTGGGTTCTATAAAAAATTTATTCACCCCACGTGTTGCATTTTTGCTGACCGCTTGCAGGTTTATACTCACTTCGATTCCAGTGCTAATAGGATTCTGTAGATTGATTTTATTCAGTTACCTGAAGGTCTAATATTATAATCCATTGGATACGTCTTTTTTAATTGAGAGTTCATCTGACAGTGAAACAGAAAGTAATATACGTAAAGGACAAAAGAAATACTATACGAAAATATTTCGCCATCTTTTAGATTTAATATCTCATTTTTTTGTTTTGTATAAGAAAAATTCTGGGACCAATGATCAGATTGACTTTAGATTGAGCTTAATTGACAAAATTATAGGAGTATATCATACAAAATCTCCGATTATTATGGAAAGTATACTAATTTCGGTATCTCATTAAGATTGACTGAAAGCCATTTCCCAAGTTATGTGCCACACACATCTTCTAAAACTAAGGCAAGGAGAAGATGCATAATTTGTGCTTCTAAACGTAATTCTGATGGTAAAAGAGTAAAAAAAAATCTAGGTATATGTGTACAGACTGTGATGTCGGCTTATGTATTATCCCTTGCTTTGAAGTGTATCACACAAAAGAAGATTTTTTATAGTACAAATGTAAATATATTTTGGGTGATAAAACTTAGTTCTCATTAAATACATTATAAATTAATATTTAATTTCTTTTTTATCATAATCTCTGTCCATGAAAATTTTGAGCTATGTTCTTTATAAGACTAGGGAAGGGGAGCAACGAGCTTAAGTTTCCTGCATTGCATTTTGACTGAATTAATTAAAAGTGCATTTCCAAATGTAATATTTTTAAATCACATATTTAATTGAACTTATTTTTAAAACAAACATTTCAATGTTGTATACATTTAATTTCAATAATTTTGTTCCAAGTTGTTTCACACATTTAATGAAATATACTACATAGTTTTAACTATGAATATATGTATGTATTTATATAGACAGATATAAATATATATATATATATATATATATATATATATATATGTATATATATATATATATATATATATATATATATATATATATATATATATATATTTATATATATATACACTCATATTTTTAATAAGGCATTTTTTGTTTTAGGTTTTTCAAAAGCCAAAGCTATTACTTCTCTGCTCAATTTCTCAACTAGTTGTGTGTGTGTGTATATATATATATATATATATATATATATAAATACTTTTAGTCATTTTATGTTGTGTTAGTTGAAAATTAAGGAAAGTTAAGGGAGGGAAAGGGGGAAATTGGGACCAGTGTAATTTTTAATTCCCCCTTCTCCTTTCAAAAAATACACACTAATTTCAGACTTGTTTTACGTTTCATTAAAGAAAAACTTCTTTTATATATAATTTTCTATTTAATTATTGCTTGACCTCTTATTTACCAGTTAAGCTTCGTATATTCCTATGAAAAAATTCATTATAAATCGCTCACCCTTTTTTATCTTTTCCATCTTAGTTCAGAATCCAGGACATCTAAATTATCTATTTGTCCCAGGTTGTGATTTATCTCAAATTCTATTTCAACGACATATAGAAAACTATAAAGAGATATTCAATACTTTGTTCTTTGGATTTTTAATTAAAAGCAATACTTTTTAAATATTAACTAAAAAACCCATTATCTATTTTTTTATTTTTTGAATTTTTAAAGAATTTATAATTTTTATTTTTAAAATCCCAAAGTCAAATTAATTTATCTTCTTTCTATATAAAAATGAAAGAAAATGACCTTTTTAAACAGCTCTTCATTTGTGAGTTAAATATAACATGCATTTACATTTTAAAATTAATTTTTGAAATGTTATTAATTTAAATTTGTATTATTTTCTGTATGTATAATACTTGTACAAACACATTTTTGAGAAAAAAAATTATAAAGCGATAATAATTGAAAGAAACTAATTTTGCTTAACGGAACTCCTTTGCCTTGCAGGGAAAATAACATAAAAGTAGTCTGACATCTTTTAACCGGGCAACTCTGGTATGGTGCGGTAAGTTCCATCTGGAATTTATGAAAGGGGTGACTGCTTTGAAAGGGAAAAAGCAAGGGGAGGGTGGTCGGTGGATGGGTTAAGCAAATGTGAAAAGTTTGGGTGAAAGAATGCCAAAGATAGACTGTCTCAATTAAAAGGTTTCACTATGTACGCATACTACAGGCCAAAATTACTGCAATTTTGAGAAATCCAACATTTTTTTCAATTAGACTTCAAAAAAATATTTTTCCAGCTAAGCTGATGTTTTGAAGTCGTTTAAAAATTAGCTCAATTCATAGAATTTCATTTGGTTTGTTACTCTGCTAATGTAATATATATATTAGAAATGATTTAATAACTGTAATTGTACTGATCTTTTTATAACTGTAACTGTATCTATATAATAACTGTAACTGAGCTGTTCTGATGTCTGTAGTTACTGAGTTAGTGTGCTCAACATGTGCTGATGTTTTATAATAAATACATCCTTTTGAATATGACCCAGTAGTTGCGTTTTACGATTAATACTGAAGTATTAAGCAAGAACAAAGGTTCTGTGATTTGATAATCACGCCAGATAGCACAGCTAAAGTGCACACTGCTACACATTTGCTTTTAAAATTAAACTGTGCATATCTTTTAAAACATGTTAAGTACTTCATTGTAAGTATCCAGCTATTATTTTAAAACACCAAGAAAGCATTTTAAATATTAGTATCAATCATTGGTGAAAAAAACACCAACAAAAATTTGCTAGTTTTACTACACTTTCAAAATAATGGAGTTATTCAACTATAATTCCTAGTTCCAGAATAGTTTGTAGGAGGCTCAATGAAGCTGTTTTCTAAGCCCATGTCTTTAAGGATAAGTCAGTTCTGAGAAAAGCAAAACTGAAAAAACAAACAAGCTGGGTCAAGGTTTAAAGAAATGTGAGTATTTTGAAGTGGTGACAACTTTTGTTTAGCAATAGAATGTCAATTTTGGCTAGTCTGCCAACATTTGGCATAAAACAAAAGAGAACTTAAGGTTTGACTGCCTAGTTTGTAAAACCAGAAAGCAAATGGTGTAGGGATCAAGAATTTATAGAGTATAAATGGAAGGAAAATTTCTCAAAATCATCCCAGAATAAAATGAGAGCTTAAGGAAGGTCTCATCCAAGGAAGCTTCAATAACAAAATTTGGCATTAGATGTATAAAGAAGTACTGTAAAACTTTTGATTCCATGCTTAAAAAAGTAGCTGCTAGGATTAAAGACAGAGGCAGTTTAATAACATATTAACTGCTCTTCAGTTCAATAACAGTCATTTTATTATCTTTTCTGCACAGAATGAAATTTTTCTTTATTTCATTTTATGCCAGGGAATCAAAATGAATTGAGATTTCTGATGTGTACATTTTTTGTATGTTATTTTTTTTCTAATATTGAATAATTATTTTTGTTCAACAGCTTAATCATATCTTGCCTTAAAACCTTAAAATTTTGACTTTAAAAAATACATTTCAGACCTTCAATACTTTTGGCCAGCAGTATATGTATAGTTATATTTAGCACATATTAGTAAAAATTGATCATTTCAGTTTCTCTGATATCTGATAACAGAAAAGAAGTTAACAAAAAGAATCTTACTTTGTTATTAACCCATTCAACTATTTCTTTCTCAACTACTGGATGTCCTGTATTGGCTAGTTGAGTCAATATAGTTAGAGTATATGCTCTCATTAGTTGCCATACCAAAGCTGTTAGGAAATGAAATTTGATTTTAATACAAAAATAGACCAAACTTTTAAGTTTAGTGATTCAATTTAAAATATTACACAGTTATGTAAGACTTAAAAGACAATGAACACTGTCATAACATGTTTAATAAAAGAAAATAAATATTAAAATAAATAAATAAAACATACACTTAAATTAAAAAAATTCATTTCATTAACTCATAACATTATACAATTACAATAGATATACATGACTGAAATTATTACACTATCATGACAAAAGGAAAGAATTAAAAACTACATACATACCAAGAGTTAATGTAGGATTTCCTTCTGATATGTCATGTCCAGCAATTCCTACTAGAGAAAATTTTAATTCTTTTCCAAGTGTTACTGCATAGTTACAGTTTTCTAATTTTTCCATGAATGCTTTTAATTTGCTAAACACTTTGTGTACACGATTCCAATCTACAATTCCTGGTTTGATGGTGTCATAAAGCTAGAAGAAAGGGAAACTGATTATAATAAGGAATGAGAAGTATATGAACAGTTATAGTTCAACTGTCAGTTGAAGTCAGATATTTAAAATGATCTCATGTTAAATAAGAGAAAATTCCTATCTGCAAAATTCTTATAATAAAGATGAATTAAAATTGTAAAATGTTCCTGGCAAACGTAATCTGAACTTTTTAATAAAACTTGATTTTGTTTAAAAATATTTGAAGAATATGTTAAAATAATACAAGTGCATAGTATGCATGCATTATAAATTCTTTTCCCTACATTCATTTAATTAAAACATCTTACAGGATATAAGTAGTTTGAAACAGAGCTTTTGTCAAAATCATAATTATTTTAGACCATGAATTGATGATCTAACCATGCTTGATTACATTAAAAAAAATTTCTATTAGAGTTGTCAAGAATCGTACAAAATTTACATATAATACTAAGACTGAAAAATTATTCCTGGAACATCCTGTTATTGCACTTAGAAAGGAAAATAAAAGAAATAAATGCCATTAGCCCTTTTTAAGTAAAAAGAAGGTAGTTAATATAAAGCAATTAAAATATAACGGATATTGCAATACCTGAAATATTATCAATCCATCTGCAAGATCACTATATAGCCAATTAACATATGGAGAAACACCCATACTGTTCATCCAGTTGCGATATGCTGAAATTTATACAATTAGAATAAGCACAAAACAAGTTATACAACTAAAGAAATTAGTAAACAGTTTTAAGAGCTACTTTTGGTATAAATAAAATGGATTTCTGACAGTAGTTATAAAAACAATATTAAAGGTGAAATAATTTTAATCTTAAATGTTTAATGCTAAATTATTTCCCAACATCAAGCATAGCAATATATCTTAAAAATACATGAGTGTTCATACATTTTTGTAACAATTTTTCAAAAGTATACAGAAATATAAGAATTTTATTTCCTAATATAGTCAATCTGATGGCCCTATTGTTGAATTATTGTATTATATCTTGATTTCAAAATAACAGATCATTTCTTAAACCTCCAAAGTTTATTTTGTTCTCCTCCTCTTTTATAATTCAATGCTTTAGGATGTTACTTATAAAGAGCTTGTTTTAAAAGTTCAAATGTATAGTAATCCATAGGAGACATCAGAGTACTATAGTGAGATGCATTTAAATTCTAGTTTCATTTTTTAAACACAGAACAGTAGATTTAGAGGTATGACTTGCAGCCTCATTCTGATAGAACTTAAATTAAAGGATGGTTAAGATAAGTGTTGTTAAGGTGAGGCCAGTAAAAACTGTTAAGAAAAAGGTATGGAATTTCTTCTTTGAAAATTGTTGTTAAAACATTTCTGATTTTGTAATAGCTCTTTAGGAGTTTGGATTTTCTTTTAAAACACGAGAAGTCATTTCAGATTTAATAACAGCTGTACATACCTTTGTTGGGTAGACATTCTTTGCTTTTTTCTGATCAAATGTTCCATCTTTTATTGTCACTTATTTTATGCTTAGAAAAAACCATGCTTTTTCCATCTTTTTTCCATAATAGAATAAGAGTATTTTTCTCCAGAAAGTACAAAAACAGCCTTTGCTTCATTATTTTTCAGAAACATTTTAAGCAGAATATTTTTAATGCTGGAGGCAATACTTAAAACATATTTCTATTTGATGCCAATCATTTTAAAATTTTAACATTTAAGTTGATGAAAAATATCAAAATCATTACAAAAGTGAGTGAACACCCCCTGTATTTAACTGTAGTAAGTAATAATGAATATTACTAATTGCAATAAGATGTGGCAAGTGATAAATTATGCATAAAAAATTAGAATCTTTATATACACTACATGAAATATGTGTGTTAAAATATGTTATTAAAAAGACAAATAGGCTATCTGAATGAAAATGTTTTTAAAAATAAAGTGAAGTATATCAACTTATGAACATTATTAAAAAAATAAGTGGAACTAAAATTGGTTAATTTAAAAACAAAAATTCTTGAAAACAAAATACAAGAGCTATTTAAATTACAAAAATTTTAACTTTATATATAGATATATATAGAGAGGATTACACTAAATTTAATATACTAGACTTTCAATATAGATCTTTTAACATATTAGATTAAATATATACTAAGCAGAAATTAGAATCCTAATACTGTACTTTTTTCTTCTCTTGTTTCTTCTAAATTTATCATTTCAAGTGGTTCATCAGGTTGATCTAATGCAGGATGATTATTAAACAGATTAGCAACAAAGGCTACATTAAGTTTATAAACACCATCTACTACATCATTTGGTGCCAGGAAGCTTCTGCAACCTATTTTATCAGCTTGTTTTAACATTACTTCTGCTCGTTCTAACAAGTCAGATTTCTATAGAAAAAATAAAAGTACTTTATTATGCATACATTTTAACACAAATTTGATATAAATGCTAAATAATTTTATTAAATACCAGTGATTACGGAATAACTTTTAAAAAATTAAACTTTATTTTCATTAAATTCTCAAGATCATAGTTATGAATAAGTGCAAATGTTCAAACAAACATACATATATACACTGCATATTTCGAAAAAATAAGCTCATCAATGAATAAGCTCAGAGAGCATTTTTTCTTTACCAAAAAAAGAAAAAAAAAAACTTTTTTATGTTTTCTCAGCTTTTACATAGATGGAGATTATAAACTTCTCTTTATGCTGATTTGGTCACTTTTAGGTAACTAATAGAAAAAAAGAGTGCTGTGAAGGATCTATTCTACATATGTCCTACAGATCCTTATACAAGCAGACTCCCTCACTTTTCACTTTAGCTTAAGAAAACGATCTGAAAATTCTCACCTTTTACATAGAAATTAACAGTATAAATATAAGTATCTTTAACAGACTACAATAATGAAAACTGTGTTAAGGTGTAAGGTGCTGTAATAAAAAAAAATAAATAAAAATTTTGTATTTCTGCAATACTTCAGTTACTGCAGGAGTTCAGATGACAGCTCATGCTTTCCATCACATTTTATATCTCCTATTTTCTAAAATTGTAAGGATTTTTTTCTCCTCAGAAGGTATAGAAATAAACATGCTGATAACACTTTCTTTTTCTATTACGTTCAGCACCAGAACAAATAATCTGCAAACTGTCATAACTTTTGGGAATAATCAGCTTGGGTCAATATCTGTAATATTCTGTAACAATCTGCTACAATTACAATTTATAAGTTTCACACAGAAAACAGATACTAGAGGCTTAAGGTACACCGTGATAATGCCTTTTAAGTACAAGAAATATTACAACTGATTTCAGTGAATCTCAAAATTTTTGAAATTGGAGAAGAGAAATTGCAAGTTATTAGAAAGGATGGCTCTTAGCTCTTCAAAATGGTGATTTTTTTTATACTAATTACAGAATAAATAGCTAATTTTAAGATTATTATTAAATCTTTCCTTTCTCTTTACTATTTTATATGCATATGCAATATAACTTGATAAAGGTAAAATCACTCAATACAATACTTTTATGGATTTTAAAGAGATAACTTCAAAGAGAAACTGAAAAAATATGTGTATGTTATGATAAATGGGATAAATTCAGTAATTAATAATAAATCCTCTTTTCAATGAGCTACAAATACTGTAATTTATTGCATTTATCAATTACAAATAATTACTGGTGATGCCTGGCTAAATATGATAAATTATGTTAGAAAATCAGAAAGAAAATAATTCCTCATAGAATGTTAAAACATCCAAGTTAATCATGTCACACTAACTTCAGTAAAACTAGTCTTCAATAACTTGAATCTAGCTATGCTCATAGTTTTTTTTTTTTTTTTTTTTTTTTTTTTTTAAATCATGAACAGAACTAGATGTTATTAAAACAACTGAATGAATCTTTTAAATCACTTCCTAACCTACAACTGAATAGTCTGATGCAATTTAGCAATAGCAAATACAGTTACTTTATCATCAAATAGCTAAATTTTCTTTCACCTACAATTTTAAAAAGTCACAAGAAGCATTTATATAAAAGACATCTATAATATGTTTGGCATGTGCATCAGTTGAATTACAAATATAAATTCATGATTTTATAAACTAGGATTAAGTCTTTGAATACCACAATGTGCAAGGTGGAATTACTTAAGTTCTGTAACAGCCAAATTAGTTATTGGTGAACTTCCTACCCTTCGCTACTGGGCAAAAGGTATCCAAATTGGACAACATTGGATTATTTATTTCAGGGATAAGAAAGGAAAGTATAAAATATAACTTCCAGCAAAAAAAAAAGAGTACAGAAGAATGAAATTTTGACTATCAAGCTGGAGACCAACCAGACTGAAAATATTTACAGTTACAGTTTAAAATTTATACCCTATATTAAAAATTACTTATTAGTATAATTAATAAAAACTGATGTATTTTCAACTGCCAGACTGCCAGATTATTGCTAACTAAGAAGGAAACATACAATGTATAAATAATATACAAACAGCACCAGAGAGTGATTTTAAATCCTACTGAAACTATATTTGGAGCCATTTACAATAGGCTTCAAGCAAACCTCATGTAGCAAAAAGCCAGCCAACCATCAAATGTGATGTTCTGATCTACATTAACAAACCATTATCTTCAAATCAACAATCATCATTGAAACAAACAACCTTTAAAATGTTCATGTTATAGAGACAGGTGAGTTATGAACAGTGAGAGAGTACCATCTGTAAAGAAGGTAAGTGGTATTAGAATTTCAGAGGTAATGGCAAACTCCAGATGTGTATGTTAGGTTCTTTAGAACTTTGATATTTTAATAGAATTGTTTGGTGTATATATTGCCCTATTTGTGTATACTTAGTCACCCTATAATATTTTGTGCTCTATAGTCCTACTTATATATTTTGTCATCTGTAGTAATTTGTGCTCTGATTTTGCATAAACCTATGTATTAAAAAAAATTGACTTTTGGATTTGATTTTTTTAAACAAATTGGCAATTAATCCTCACGCATGTATGGCAGAATACTCACATTATTAAGTATAATATATCTAATAGGTTAACCAGACCAAAATTCTTTAATTATCTGAACAATATTCTAAAAGGTTACAAAATGAATACTTTTTCTATTAATAAAAGGTAAAAATAAATATAATAATCTTTAAAAATACAGATTACACATTTTTTTTTAAAGAGAAATATTTGTAAAAAGCTTACTGATAAAGCCTCTAAAGTTACACCAGAATCTAAAGGAGCTATTTGTTTAAGAAGATGAGTATATATCTCTGAATCCTAAAATAAATAAATAAAATAAACAAACAGTTTAGTCAAACAAATAAATATTGCATGTTATTTACTAAAGCAATCAAGATCACTAAAATAACCTAGATCTATATTAAGAATCTTACAGAGCTACATCAATACAGGAAATAAAATACCTTTAAATTATAAGTTACAAACCTATTAACATTTTTTTAAATCAAAAAGAATTTTAGAACAAATTATAAGATTGCTGTTAATTTTTTTTTATACTTCAAATTTATTTGCTCCTAGTACTTTCCTGTAGAACCTGTTCATAGCAGTTTAATTCTAACATGATGAATACTCAGAAAAGTGCTTTTCTTTGAATAATGAATTACCTTATTTATAAAATGAAGAAAAACTTGAAAAATAGAGCGCAATTAATTTAATATCAGAAAATTAAATTCATTATGTTATATATCAAAGTCAGGTTCGACAGATAACTTTAAATTTAAAAAATAAATTCTTATTAAATTTTATTTTCAAAAACACCTTACTATTTTTAAAACATTTTACAGGACATATTTTTTCATTAACTGAATTAGGTTATACTAGACTGGTATGAATTTATAGTTATATCAAATATAAATCATCAAATTTGTTTTATAATAGTTTATAATAATTTTTTTCTAAAAGTTTTCTAAAAGAGTAAGAACTATAATGAAATTTTCCCCCTTCAAATGGAAAATAGGATTTATTTTAGTTGCAATGCAAGTAATTTAGGAAACCCAGAGGGGAAAATACATGCAAAAATAAAAATAATTTTCACCTTAATATCTGATGTGAAGTTGGTGATACGTCTAGGTGTTCCTGCTCGTTCTAGATGATAATTTACCCACCTCAGAAGTATATTTTCAGGAGATAATTTCATTAAGTCTGACATTTCTTCTCCTCTATTTACTAACTGCACAAGACCAGGACAATGCTCCAAAGTAATTTGATTGAAAAGGCCAATCTAAAACAATACAGTTTTAAATATTTTTAATGTTTAATCAAAAGACAAAATTATACATATACACTCACATTTGAGGGAAAATTTCCATAAATATATTATAGATAAAATTTTACAGTAAATAAATTTTGGATGACACATGACTCATCAAAAATTATTCTATTTACTGGTGTCCTTTCCAAGCAAAAAGGGATCCAACAATGCAAATATTTTCCTCGGGCATGTAGGTTCCTTTAAACCTTTTTTTCAGGTTTTCAGCAATTAATCTGAGTTTTTCCAACTTTTTAGCATTCATTATTCTTTAAGGTGAAATGCAAAAATTTTAAAATGTTGAGAAAAGCATCTCTAGGCATAACTTTATTGAAAAATGAAGTAACGAATACCTCATTTGTTTTTAAATACATTTTCAAATTAGGTTTCTTGATAATGCCCATCAGTATTATCCTTGCAAAAAACACTTTTATGTTTGTTCTCAATAGTTAGATTTGAAATTTTGGCTGACTTGGAAGTTGATGGAACACTTCTTTGAGTGCTTTGAGCAAAACTGTTTGTTTCTTCAATAATCAGATTTAGAAGATCTTTATTAAAGAAAATATTGAAGAAATCAGTTTCTTTATCTGCATAATATACAGAATTTGTTCCCAGTATTCCAGTAAATTTATAAGGATGCAATTCCTCAAGCTCTTGAGTCTAAGATGAAGTATCTTGAGTCAAACTTTTAAGGGACTTGGAAGGCAGGCATTCAACAAGTTCAGTCTCTGACAAAATGTCCGTGTCAGAATCGCTAGAAACATCAGTTT
The DNA here is from genome assembly GCA_032207245.1 of Pardosa pseudoannulata. NCBI lineage: Eukaryota > Metazoa > Arthropoda > Arachnida > Araneae > Lycosidae > Pardosa > Pardosa pseudoannulata. The sequence continues at coordinate 13,127,698 of CM063502.1, forward strand.
CTAAATCTTTAGCAAATTAACCCTCACTTTCATCTATGTCTCTAATTGTTTCATTTATCATACGAGTAAATCCATCCTCTGATAAATAACACTTTTTTGATATAATAATCTGGATTCAAGGATTTCCAAAATAACGAGAGAAGTGCACAAACTATATCCGAAATCAATGCAAACTATAACAAAACTGACATTAAGACCCTAAAAGACCCCACATAGTGAAAACAAAACCAAAAGTGTTTGGAGAGCTATCAGAAGTGAGAAAGCATATATCACGTGGAAAGTTAAAGAGCCGAGCTGTGTTTGATTACATTACTATTTCCCCCCTACCCAGGTCAAAATACAAAAACTATGTACAGTTTAAATGTAATGGACACAGAATGTTATCTAGTGATTATTAAAAATTATTTCAGCTGAAAATGTATATATGCACTGCCCGTTCACATGGCTAGCTCTCCAGGATTGCACGGGTGAACTGCCTGGGACTCACATTTCTCCATACAAAATGCATATATGATTTGCCTGTCGCAAAGAGGTTAAAGTTTAGATCTATTTTTATGGCCACTAAAAAAAATATCATCATCTTTAGAATAACTGATCTCAATATCCATTTCAACAATTACACAATATGATTTCACTGTCGGTTTAGTTCTTGTCTGTGAGTATTTATTTTGTGTATTTACATTGTTAACATGAAATGAAACATCACTACTCACAAGATTGATTTTATTCCATTTAACATTTCAATAAATGAATTTTTAACATCTCAAGAATGTGTAGGCAATAGTTATTCTGGTTATGTGTTCATGATCTTTGCTTTACAGTTAACTGGGAAACCAGAAATGACACTACATTCTTAACTTAGTATTAAATCAATGATTAAATATCAGGTGGATTTTATCCTACCTTTGAACTTCTGGTTTTAAATATAATTACATTTTATATTGTAATAAATAATATATGTATATATATGTATGTATAAATGTTTAATATATAAAAAACATCTAGTGTAGACCAATGTAAAAGATGGTACAACCTAGAGGTATGAAATTTAATACAAGGAACCTTTATGTCAATGTGAAAAAGTTTACTTATTTAATTTTTTAATGCTGATTATAATTTTTTGTTTCTGGCAACAATAACTCCTAATCAGTGAGGCTTTTATATTTTGGCAAACCTAATAAATGAATGTGTTGATGCATTTGTTATCATCAATTTACACACTATTTCTTGAATTAATAAGTTGGCAATTGTTTAGTATTTATTAAATTTAGTATTTTTCTTATTTTACATACTTTCTACTTTCTATCACAGACTTTTCAGATGAATTTAAAAAGTTTCAAAAGATGCAAAGACCCAATGCATCTCTGTCTCAAGGAGGCATTAAAAGACCTCTATACAATTTCTTTTTATCTCTTCCATGGCTCATTAGCTCAGTTGGTTAGAGCATTGTGCTAATAATGAGATAAACATGCGTTTAATCCCCATGGGTCAAATTAAACTTTTGTATTTCTATTTTTATAATATATATATAAATATAGTGGTAATTAAAATTAATTTTAATTTCTGGAAATCAGTAAGCAAAGATTTTTTTTATATTCTTGAACTATATAGCTTAATAACATAATCATTGCATTAATATATTTTAATAAATATACATTTTTATTTATCTATTATGTCTTTAATTTTACTCTTCTAACATGCTTGTCTCCTACTGTATGTATGTATGCATACATACATATATATATGTAATATTAAAATCCCTTATTTACGTATTTTAATATTAATTTAATATTAATTTAACTTTTGTTCATAAAGTACGTTTGGGGTTTGCACGGTAATTCTGATTTTTTCCTCCAGACACGCTATAGACTTAATTCAACCTCTGTCTCTACTACTTTAGCCAATAGTAAGCGCGTTCTCTTTAGACATGGGTATTTTGTATCACATGATCAATTGTGCTTAGGGATTATTCGTAGTCTTTTACCTTAGGAATCCCTATTTGAAAAGTGTATGTGCGAGATCACATTGTCTGAGTGCACGAAGTTGTAAAGGTGTTTGCCTGTTGTACTGATTTCATGTTTATTTACAAGAAATAAACTGTGTTGTGATTTTGAATGAGTCTCGCCCATATTACATATATATATATATATATATATATATATATATATATATATATATTTATATGTACATACATAATACCCACACACAGTATATCAGTCGACTCTCGATATCTCAACGTAATTCAATAGAATTTTTTTATCACAATTTTAAAGTTCTCTCTGTTTATATTTTGAGAGTCTTCTAATGCATTGATTTTTTTCCATAACTTTTTGATCTTCAAATTTCCAATTAATGAAGAAGGTAAAAACCCCAGGTTAAAAAAGAGGGGGAGGGGATAAGAACTAAAGCATAGAATACCAGCAAACAAGTTGTCAATAATAATGTATTAGAAGAAGATCCTTGATCATTGCTGAAAAAAAAAAATTATTCTTCTATATTCAACCGATTATCTGGTAGGTATTTTCATACCCTTAATATGAACAAAAAAAAAAAAAAAAAAGAAAAAAAAAAAAAAAAAAAAACCCTAGAAAGTGCATTGTTTGTTCATAGACAGTGCTGAAAAAAAAGAAAAACACAACAAACATTTTATGCTTGCAAATAATGCAATGTAGGACTTTGCGTTTCTCCATGCTTCGAGATTTTCCACACTCAGTCTTCATTTAAAATTGTAATATTTATTTTTTGTAAATAGCCCTTGTTGTATATTTTTTTATTAATTTGAAAGTATATTAATGTGTTTTGCCAATTAAAATTTTGGAATAATTGAAACAGGACTTTCAAATATTATTTCTGCAGATTAGCAAACTTTTTTTAATAAATATTCATATAAATTGAAGGAAAAAAATTATTAAAGTCTAGTTTTAATGTTATAAGAGAGGTTAAGTAATAATCTAAAATGCTACCATAAATTACAGTGGTAGGACTTAAACTTTATTATTTGCGATTTTTTTCTAAATTTAGGCCTAGTGGAGCAAAACACTCGTCCTGTAGTATAGTACCTTTCACTCCCGCTTCATCCTGAGCGCGCGTATTAAACAAAGGCACCCCGTCGTGAAAAGGTTAAAGCATACCATTAAATGGAAGTACAACATAGTTTGTTAAAATTTATATAAGGAAACTAGACACATCCTGAAAAGTTTGTTTCTTCCTTACTATTACTGTTAACAGTGTCACATGTTTTCAATAATTATGAAACTAGATGTTTTTATGTATTATAAATGCATTTGAAAAAAAAAATTTATGATCAAGAAAAAAAATATTCTTTGTTTTGTTGACATTTTAGCCATTATATTGAAATAATCCAGGATAAAATACAACATATGTATTTTTCAATATCTCAAACATTTCTCTTGGTCATAATGACTTCAGGATATTGAGAGTTGACTGTTAACTTGTTCAAAGGTATGGCAACTAATTTATGTCTAATTAATTAATTTATGTCTATTTATGTCCAAACTTGTATTTGGCTTTTATAAATTTAATTTATAAATGAAATCAAAAGTTAAATACTGATTTATTATGAAAAATCATAAATAACAAAGAAATTACTTACTCTAATGATTTGCCACAACAATCCAAGCACTAAATGGGGTTTTCCTTTGGCAAGATCATGGGCATCAATATTTATAACATTGCATCCAATAGCTTGAGATGAATTCAAAGCTAATGTAAGATTTTCGTGCTTAGTATACAAAGTTAAGTTCTTTTTGTTGATAGCCCTTTCATCAATTGTATCAGGACAGGAATGATTTATTATTTTGCTAAAAAAAAAAAAAAAATATATATATATATATATAAGATAAATACAGGATTTAGTTTCCTTTCATATCTGTAATGAAGGGAATACTCAAACAGAGGGTATAATACACCTAGGGGTTCAAGGTTTTAAAAAGATTCATCTATTTCTAAAGAGGGCTGTGAATAAGAGTTAAGTGTTTCCCTTAAATGCAATTAGTACTTAATAAATCAGTAAAAAAATTAAATTTATTAATTGTTTTAAATGATCTGAGAAACACCAAATTAAGATTCATTAATCTCTGATCTCACTTACATATTAATATCTCCTAAATATTTTCTTCCACTATCTTGCAGAGTATTCTTTACATTATCCTTCTAAAATTAGAGCTTTTAATTCATACTTTCTATTTCTTTTAATGTTTAATATTTTAGTTTAAAAGTATTTTATAAAAAGTGTTATATATATTTATGCATATGCTCAATAAATACAGATATCTGCTATATTTAATGAAGACAAAAAAAAAATTACTTTTGTAAGCATAGTTAAAAGATATTAATATAAATAAGTCTTTTACCCATAACCTTCATTTATTTATTAAAAAAATGAAAAACAGCACAGTAAATATTCTTTGTTTTGTTGACATTTTAGCCATTATATTGAAATAATCCAGGATAAAATACAAAATATTTTCATATTTTCACTGGCAGAAATGAGTACTATTCACATATACAATGAATTCTTAGCTCCCCTTTGTCTTCATATGAATTTCTACACCATATGTGTATGAAATATATAAGTTTATATATTAGAGGAGCTTCAAAGATCTGCAAATGATATCCAAAATATGAACAATCTTATACTCAGTAGTTATCCAGTGGATGACTAATTATTACTGCTGATGTCATGAACATTGTTATTGTTTTTGATAGGTGGCAACACTCACAGTCTTAGTTTTACATCAAATAAAGGAGATTATGTTTTCATTCTTCTTTGTTAAAAACTGCTGTTGTAGGAAAGTTAGATAAAATATGTAATAATTTTTCTCAAGTTTTTCCTATCTGAAACAATCGTAATATAAGTAACTTTTTCTTTAAGTACTTTTGCTACATTTTATACAGGAAATTTAATTTTGTGAACAGAATGCTAAAATAGTCTGAAAATTGCTTAAGTTTAGTATGGGTAAGAAGTCAGACAAAACATAGAAAAAAAATTAATTCATACTAAATTTCTAACGACATAGCAACTGTTGCAGCTGCTTCATATTCTGTTTTAACTAAACAAAAATGGATTGCCTGGAAACAAACCAAAGAAGAAAAAGATTTGCATTCCCTGGATCGAAAACAAAATCAGGAATATTTACCTTATATATTGTAAAAAGAGTTGCTCATATGACCATAACGATAAACATAATAAAGTTGTACAATATTTTTTAATACTGCAGTTTTCCAAGAATGAATTTTAAAAATTATTTTTACAGGTATTATTCTGTGTTACAAATTAACATTTTAATCTTGGCCAACAAAAATGTATTTGTTTGACAGTGATATGAGAAGCAGTTCTGTCAAGACTACCATGTGGGGTAAAACACTTAGATAATATCATATGGTCTGTAATCTAATCCAAGAACCCTGGGTGTTTATACACTGTAGAAAGAACTATGATGCAGGATTAGTACAAATACTAGAAACTTTACTACTGTCACAGCTCAAACAATGATTCCTTGTTGATGAAGAGTGCATGTTTATGCCCAAATAGGCACTGTGCCATAGAGCTAGAAGTGCTGTCTCATTCCTGGATGGAAAAAAATTGTTTTGCCCTCGCAGGAGGAATTCTTCTAACAGATACTTCATTGATAACATAAGAGAGAACGTAAAACAGGCTGTTACCAATGAATTGTTCATCATAAATTGCCAGTTGATTAAAACTTTCATCAAATAGTGGCATCACAACATCATACTCTAACAAAATGCAAAAATTTCTAGAGTACATATTGCTAAACATTAAAGTTCTAACTACAGCTAGAACAGGAATTAAGAAATTTGGAATAAAGTTTCGAATTGTTTATTTATGCAATTACTTCAAGACACAATTGATATCATTAAATAATTTTAAAATAAAATTATTATAATTAATTCAAAAATAAAACATTTATATTAATTTCAAAATAATTGTAAGAAAACAATATTATTTTAAAAAAATAAAAATTACATTGAATGAAAGAATGAGTTCATATATTAGACATTGGTATTGTAAAACAAGCAACCAACATACAATAGTAGAACAGATACTTTGCTCTTTCTCTCAAAGTTAAATAAAATATTTTAAATTATTAAAATCTAGATTTAAAAAGTAAATTTAAATTTTTCTTTAAATCTTTAGAGACATAAAATATAATAAAAAAATCAATATTTTTTAAGTATGCATTTTACAAGTGGCTTTACCTTTCTAATTACTTTTAATCAAGAGACCACCTTGATGACCACAAAGATTGAATTTTTATGCTTCAGTGGGTAGGTTCCTTAGAGAGGTTTCATGGTATGACTTTAGGAAAAATTTTTACCAGCGACTAAATTTAATTGTTCAATACACACATAGACAAAAACAAGTTACAGAAATTAATCTAGTTAATTTATTTAATTGAAGGTGATCAATTTAAAAATTACACTGAAATTTATAATAGTTCATAAAAGAATTTAAGCCTGCATTTTATGGCTTAGCTGCAGACATTTCCATAAACCCCTTCTCCCAAATACATATTCTCTTCAATATAACAAAGTGTTGTATATGTCAGGATAAGCACAATATTTTCCTGGGCTCAGTAAGTATAAAAACTAAGGAGCTCATACTTAAAGACAACATTATACAGCACTTAATAACTTCACTTTGAAAAATTACATTATGACAAATGTCAAAATTAAATTAATCTTAGAAAAGAACATGACTTTTCTTCTTAAAAATAACTTACCACAAAAGAATACCATCTTTAACTTTGTCATACAATGATTTGCCATCACTATCAATAGGCAGCAAATGTTTCAAATCTGGATCATTCCCCAAATTTCTAAAAATTATTAAAAAAATTTAAGTCGTGAATAAAGAATTATTTCTTAGGACATACACATTAGGGATATTTGACCACAATGATAAATTTGTAAAAAAAAAAAATAATATAAAAGCAAAATAGATTTAACTCCTTTTAAAAAACTTGCCATAGAAGTGATACAATAATGATTAAAAAGTAACATGAAAAAAATATTTTTATTGTATTTTGAATAGGATTAAAAAACTAAAATTTCATACTATTCCTTAAAATTAATTTTAAGCTATGTATGAAGTCATTAATTTTTATACAAAGCATTAATAATACCATTTGATATGTTTTCCTGACTTTCAGTTTAACAATGTTGATATTGCATGACTAACATTTCATGTATATTATTTATAAAAAAAAAAAGTCCTCATCCTCAACTGTGCCATCTTGAGCTGTTATGCAGTTATGCCTTCAGCTCTAATTCTTCTGCAAGCAATTTTATTACAGTATAATATTTATTAATTTTTTTAAAGAGTAGGTCACAAAATATAAGAAACCTGCATTTTAAAAAATAATTAAAAACAGTTTAAAAAAGATTTCATGTTACCAATCGTGAAAAATCAGAATTCCAAAACTTAATAGGAAATCATATGTTTAGAACTCTTATCAATTATTCATTCATTCTATTTTTAAAATAATTCTGCATATATTGGTTCCTTAAAGCATAAAGATAGATATTGAAAAAATTTGCATTGAATTACATTAACATAGATCTGAAACATCAGAAAAACTTTGAGATAGGCAGAAATTTGTAGAGACAACTGTATGTATGTGTGTGTGTGTATATATATATATGTGTATATATATGTATATGTATATATACACACATATTAATTTCTAAATACAAACTCATCCATGCATAAGACCAAGATTTAATCTTTCTCTAAATAATTTACCAAAAATTCAAAACCTGTATATAAGGCAAAATGAAATTTTTTTTCCAAATTGCATGCCAGTGGCACAACAGGTGTATGCCGGGTGCTTGGAAGGGGACTTGGCTTTCAAGTACTGGAGTAGCCCAGTACTTGAAATCTGCCTATCACCACTGAAATAAGCCTGGAGGGTCTCGCAGCCATATCGGCCAGACTGGTGCCAACATATTTGAACATTAGCAAAAAAAAATTTTTATTTTTCCTTATATAGATTTTGAACTTTTTGTAAATTATTTGAAGAAAAATTACACTCTTGGCATGGATAAGCTTTTATTTGGAATACTACTGGATGCTCTAGTGGGCGGCTTCTTTGATTCTGGAGTTAGTGAGGGTGGTGCTAAAGATGCAGACCAAAAAGAGGACTATTCCTATAACCTCATGAATTTGCTCTCTGAAATTTGAGACTGAATCCGGATGGTCTAAAGGAGGAGCAGGAAATTTTGGGAGGTGATAGTTGCAGTCCTGGGCCTCAAAACCATCACTTTTGAGTCATTGCAGCACAACTTTCGTCCCCCCTCGTTATGTAAAACACCTGTGATTCGGCTTGCTTAAAAATACCCACTGTGACTTCCCATTAGTTTCAGGGGTGAAAAAACTAAACCTTAAATTAAGAATAGACAAGTTATAAAAACAATAAAAAAAAGTGGGGGGATGATGAAGGCAGCATAAAAAAAGTCAAGCTGTGATCTACTCAGGGAATGTGGTCTCTTTGACTGGGCTACAGAAGTTAAGCACAGGGAATAAAATTTTTGGCTTATGCTGATCATATTGCCAAGTCAGTCATCATTGCAGAGATATGGCATGCAGGTTAAATGGGTGAAATGTTTTTTCTGTCAAATTGCTGTAAAACAAAACTAGACAATATGGCCAACAATTTAACCATTTATAAGATGCTAATGACAATAGTTCAAATTACGGTGACTATAATTGAAAGCTAGTAATTTATAAATTTAAGCAATTTGAACTAGAAATGTAAGTGGTATTCTCTTTGGCAAACAGTATTTGCATCCAAATTATGAAGACAGATATAGTACATGTTTTTGTGACACATTTTCAAAATTTAAGTTTTTTGCTATTTTGGCAAAATTATTGCACAGATAAGACATATAAAAAAAATTTCTTTCAATTTCATGGGCTTTTTTAGTTTAAAATATTTTCAAATTAAAAATTTATATTTTCTTTTTTTTTGCTCTCCTGTTTTTCTTTTTAACAAAACAACTCTTTTGTTGATTTGCTGACTTTTTGTTGCCAATAGCATAAAAACATTGGCAAGATAGATTTATACTACAACTATTGTACAGATCCACATAAGTCGAACTCTACTCCTACTAATTTAGGAAATTTTCTAAAAATTCTTTGCTTATACTTGGAACTATATGGATATATACACACACATTCATATATATATATGTAAATAATTATGCTAAAAATATATTTGCAAAATATGTATAACTTTATATACAATAACAAACAGTAACAACTAATTTAAATTTGTGCTTGATACATTTTTAAAGTATAAATCACTATTGAAACTTTAAACAGTATATTAAAATCTGATTTAATAAAAGAAAATAAATCTTTCTAATATTAAAGTAAAATTTTAAGTCTAAAAGATTCCACTAATTAACATGAGAAATTATTTTAAATCATTTAATAGTTGTAAAATAAATTTATAATTTCATATACAAAGAACACTTCAGTTATTAAATGTATCCATTTTTAAAATAGTGATAATTTAAAAGATCAATTTAAATATTTGAAAATAAGTTTAATGAAAACATACGCATTAATCCAATCTGAAAAAGCTACTTGTTCTTCATGCCTTACTGAATGAGTTGTTCCTTCACTAGATGCTTCAGACATGCCACCTAAAGTTTCTAAATTTTCTCTCTTGGAAACTGCAGTTTTGAATACATTAGTCACTTCTTTGGACTTTAATTCACTATAAATCTAAAAAGTGGGATACATAAACAATAATACTCAGAAGTTTTCTAAATTACATATGAAAAAAAAGCACATGGGTACATTTCCAAAGAGATATGAGAAAACTAATTTAACCTTTTTGAGATGGATCAAGTAGAGGTTGGAAGTAGCAGTTAGCACAGGAATTCATAAAAGAGAAGACTCTCTTGTTACAAGTCATTTTAAAAGCCTACTGGCAGCAGTAGCCAACATTTTTTAAAGAGTTATGTCGAGTTTAGCTTTAAAAAATTATGGAATAATAAGATCTCAAAAAGGAGACAGCCTCCCTGATCTTATTCCCCTCCAGATTATGTTAAGACCTGCATGTTTCTTCTCTAATGGCAAATTTCTTGTGACCCACCACAACATCAGTCTGTAAAGTATATCTATTTTTTTTTAACATCATCCAGTCAAATTTAAGTTTAAAATTTTTAAAAATTCATAATACATTAAATTATTAAAATTTAGCTTTTGGCTGAAAGCAATCTGCTTCTACAAAGTACTATCTCTAGATATCCAATTTGATAGCCAGATATGTGTATTTTTACCATATGGATATCCGATTGGATACTTTAAAGCCTGAAATTCAACCAAACACCAGACAGTTGCCAATATCCGTTTAATTCTTTAAAACAACCCAGTACATTCAGGTGGAATACAAAGATACTATAAACTAAAAAGTGAAAATACTTAAATGAATATTACTTTCTGAAATTCTTCAAAGGAAAGCTTGTCTTTTCTGTTCCCAGATTTTTCATTTTCCATGTCATCTACCATCTGACGCACTTGCCATTGTGGAATTTTAAATCCTACAATTTCTAAGGCCTTTTTCAATTCACTAACATCAAGATATCCTCTACCATCTTTATCCAACTGTAAAAAGAAAATTCTCTGTCACTTTTATCTCACTATAATAAAACACATAATTAACAGCAAACTGAGAAACATTTTTTATGCATGATCACATTATTTGACCAGCTGGATCCAATTCCCCAGATTATTTTAAAACAAAATCTTCTAGTTATTTCCTTTAAAAAATGTATTATTTACATAGATTATCAATAGTTTCAGTAAGAGATCATAACATTTAAGTGTTATTGAAAGATTCAAGGCCTTTGCTCCATATAAGAATTGGGCTTAAAACAAAGAGATGAGTCTGATGATTGCAATAAAATTTTATACTAAATATAGATATTCATCAAAACTTATAAAAACAATGCACTTATAAATACAAGGACATCTCTAAAAACATTTTGAAAGCGGCAAGACAAAACATTTTACATTTTAAATTTTAATTAACTTCATGCTATTTTAATTAATTTCATAATTTTACACTAACATCTATAGCTTACAGACGTAGTGCTAGATCATATGGCCAATGACATTTTTACTCAGATGCTAACAACGTTTCAACTCTGGTAACTGTATATAAAGATAATTCCATAAATATAAACAATTTAAGCTAAAAAAACAGAAAGAAAAAAAATGCTATGTTTGGCTTCCGGCTTATGTAAAATTGTATTCATTAAAAGATTAGCTGATCCGTTACCATTATAGTACTTTGTTTTATAGCAATTATAACACAGATGAATCATTTAAAATTTATTTTTCACTTGTGTTTTTTTCAAATTTCATTTACTTTTTGTCGTTACATTTTCTTTTTCATTCTTTACTTTAAAAAAATTGTTTTGTTATTTAAACTTTTTGTTGCCAATGACAAAAACCATCACCAAAAAGCACATGCATTACATCTGTTCCATATATTAGGCAACCCCTATTTTAGGTTTAAAAAAATTCTCGGCTTATATACAGAATTATACAGTATATTTGTTCATATCCAATAAATATAGATGTGTTTATTAATAGTTAAATTAATATTTAGTAATGATTTCTTAACATATAAATTTTTAATTTTGAATAATGGCAGTGACTACTGGTTATTATAATTAGATTTTATTTTAAATAAGTATTCAAAAAATATATTTCAATATACATACACAAGTTTACATAAAATCTAACATTAGAAATCAACAGTCATTAATATTTTGAATATTTAATTTTGAAGAGCTATGTAAAAAGTATAGGTTAGCTGATTTAATAGAGCTGCATATTCCTACAAGTTTGTGGACTATTGAAACTGTCATGGTTATATCTTAGTAATAAACATAAGTCAGTTGTCCCCTCCTGAAAAAAAAAAAAAAAAAAAAAAAAAAAAAAAAAAAAAAAAAAAAAAAAAAAAAATAAGGAGATAGAGTATGGCTGAGTATCACCCCAAATATGCTCCCTTAACAAGTTTGTGTCTAAAGCTATTGAGTGTATTATATGCAGTTTTCCTGGTTTTCATCATACATAAAAATGAACATAACTATACCTTTTTTCAACTTATAAGAAAGAAAACATTGCTAAAAGGAAATATAAGATGCATTCTAGATATATTACCATGGGATTAAAAAGTAAGAGTTTTACCAGGTCGCAAAAAGTTTACAGGAAGGGCCTCCTAATTAGTCTTTGATATGTCGAGTGAGAAAATTTGGAGCAATTATTACAGTCAGCACAACAGAGAAAAGTTAAACAATTTATGACCAAATAAGAGACATTGGTACAAAAATTAAAAACAAATACCAGATCTGTTGTAAGTAATCTTACATTTAGGGAAATTTTCAATTATATATTACCAAAGGGAGAACTTAATCTCCATCATATTCATTACCAACAGGCATCCCAGTATGCACTTCTTAGTATTCTTTTTTTCCTTTCATGTAATTTATTGCGTAATGTGTTATGTTAATATTTTTAGTTAGCAACTGATGCTCCATTTTTTTTTCCATCTACATATAAGTTGATTAATCTGAGGATTCACCTACTGCAATCCTCAGATTAATCAGTTCAGTTGATCAGATCAGTTGAAAACAAATGTTTCTATCAGGGTAGGAACATTTGTTTTCAACAAGATCAACATATAAAGCAAGTAACTTCTCTTTTATTTCTAAGAAATAAAGGGGGGGGGTTATTCATGCATTCCATGCACCAGATCTTTTATTTAAAAATCTCCCACTCTGTGTAACATGACGTAAAATGACCTTAAAAAATACAATTTATTGGAATTCTGGAAAGCAAAATTCTTATCCCTATATTATATATATATATACACATACATACATACATACATACATACAACATACACACACACACACACACATACATGTACAAAATTAAAAACGAGTGTGTTTAAAAGATTTTTTTTTTAAACCGTTATTTCGTGTCTAACTCTTTATTACAACTGCTTCTTTCAACTCTACCTACATCACTGTAGAGTTGACAAAATCAAAACAATTTAAATTTCTATGCAGGCTGATTTTCTCTCATAAGATAAAAATTATAATTCAGTACCAATTTCTATTCAAAAAGACATTCTTTGCCTATTTACGACATATTGCAGTTTCTTTGCCTATTATCGGTAAGATTTCACTTTGGCCGCCCACAAAGGTAATTTTCTTCTTTTTGACGACGTATGGTTCAGGCTTTCGTATTTCAAACGTCTACGGATGATATGTTGCTCATATCCACTCTAGTCTTCTGATTTCATATTGCTCTTAGGTCAGTAGATGACGATCTCTTTATTCAGAGCTAAACTCACTAGATACCGATCTTGCTATGCCACGGATTTAGTTGGTTAACAGTCCACATTGTTTATTGCTACTCTGTTAAAACTGCGTATCTGACGATAATGTATTCGGTTAGGTATCTGATGTGTTTAATACCCTTCCTTAAATCGGACAACAAAATAAATCTTTCGCAGATGAAATGTTAATCTTATCGTGCCAAATGATTAAATGTAATTTTTGTGTTATTAGGGGTTTAAAAACTGTAGTTCTATCCATGACAGTAGCAAGATTTGATTCCGGTACCAAAAGACAGCACACTATATGAATCTGGCATTGTTCACTTAACAGAGGCGTTCTAGTTAAAAACGACTAATATCCATTAGGGTATGAAGGTATATTTTGAGTATTTACATTGTAGGCCTTATTTCTAATTAACTCTCAATTGGCAAAACACTAGCTTTAGTTGCTGTTGTTTCTCATACCACTTGGACAAACCAAGCAGGACTGAGCCTGCAGTCTTTCGTATTAAGGCCAAGGGGTGCGCCTTTCGTTTTAATGAGCACCATTAAGGTGAAAGAACGAACTCGCTCAAGTAGGTCCTCGTAATTTTGAAGCAGGGACCAAGCAGAAGACCCATAGACTTGTCCTGCACCCCCAAACGTATTAATTCAGAACTTGGAGGACATTGTGACCACGAACCTATTTCACATGCCCCAGTCACCTTTAACGAACACGGCGGATCTTAGACCGGCTCGGGTTCCAAACACGCAACCTCTCAGTTACGAGATCGTTACCTTTGCCAACTGAGCTATCGCGGCTCCTAGCTTTAGTACTAACTACCAACCAAAACCGTAATTTATGGTGTACTATTTGTCCTGTGTTAGTTTGCACAATTCAAAGTAAACACTATGTGGACTGACACTAACACACAACTATTTTTGATCGAAATAGTGCATATTTTTTAGATTTGGAGCCACTAATCTATAACGGTTATTCAATTTCAGAAATGTACTGGTAAAAATTAAATTTATAGTCTTTTTTAAAAGAGTAACGACAAGTTTAATTTAACGACGAGATTAATTTCTTGCGTTTTATGAAACAAGATTTAGAGTTTAATTTCCATTCCTTTCAAGTAATCTTCATTTTTATTCTATGGTTAACTCTAATACATTATAACTTATATTCGAGACAACAAGATTACCCTATTTTACGGTAGGTTAAACAAAAATAAATAGTGGCTAGTTCTTTCGAAAGAGTGTCCTACGAAATTATCCACCCGATTTCTTCTACAATTCAGTATTTACCAGTTTCGAGAAGCTGTTGGTTTATTTATTTATTTATTAACTTTTTTTTAGTGCCAATGCAAACACATTATTCACGAAAAACTGAAAAACAATACCTTAATGATTGCTATATATTTTTACGATTGACTGACGTAAACCAACCGGAAACAATTTCGTTGCTCAATCAAATTGTTTATATTGCTCAGTTAAAAAAAAAAAAAAAAAAAAAAAAAAAAAAAAAAAAAAAAAACGAAACTATCGGGAAAATAACTGAATTGTGCAGTAAATCGAAATTGGGTATCAAAAGTATCAGTTTCACGCATTTCTGAATTAGTGACGATAACTATTAGATCAGTTGGTGACTGACATCAGAGACTAATTATAAAAGTCGGCTATTGTTTCCATTTCATATAGATAAGGGAGAGGAATAAATAAAACCCACTTCGTGCATTACTATAAGGACGCATTCTGACATATCACGTAATATATATATATATATATATATATATATATATATATATATATATATATATATATATATATATATATATGAATGTTTACTACTTGATTGGCGTCAGTAAATTTTTTTCAGAGTACTTTCAATTTTTAAAGAGAGTTGAGAAGTTTTAAGTCTAAAATACATAATTTTCCAAAATAACGACCACTCGGCAAAGTGCTAATAAACCCTAGAGAATAATTTACCGAAATCCATGAAAACTACAGCGGAATCAATAACTTCCACGGAGAATGAATAAGAAACAACATATACTCACACTTGACCGCACCGCCATTCTTGAAAACACATTTTAGATAATGTTCTTTATTGGTTTGACCCAGATAATACGCCAGCATTTTACCTGCTACCCACATCTCCCTTAGATTCAATCCACAAATGCAGTAAAATGAAAATTTCGAGTGATATCGTAGATAAAACTGAATATCAACTGAGAAATGTCAAATTATATAACAGTTACACATTCCAATACACGTACTACCAAATTCAAATTGGGCGTGATTAAAGAAATTATATTTACTTCTGTAGACAGCATAAAAATGACAAAATATAGTGAAGAGGGCAGAAACCAGCTGCTACAATTATGACTTTGTGTATATCCACAAGTGTTAGTGATAATTAAATGACCGATTACATTAATTCTGCATAATTTAACCAGTTTAACAATACTTTTTGTCGATATAGTTAGAATATCTACTGTATATTTATAAACGCTACGCTTTTTCAAAAAATTCTCTGATAGTCAAGTCCAAAATCTTTTTCCTTACAGAGTAAAATACAGACAGAAAATGACTCCCTTCAATTCAATTTTTTATTGAACCATACAACATGGTGCACGATACAGCTGTTGAAACAATTGAGTGAAACAGAAGAAAATCCCAAGACAAAATCCACACACATGTACGATAAATGATAATAATTTTACCATTTCAAAGGTCAGTATAACCAACC
>CM063502.1:13148834-13286334 GCA_032207245.1 Pardosa pseudoannulata
ACTTCAATCCAATAATATATATATATATATATATATATATATATATATATATATATATATTATATATATATATATATTTAAAATAAACAGCATAACACAGTCATAAATGGAGTTTGTTTGCAAATTGTCACTTTTTGAAATAAATAATCTCGCCACTATCTCAGTGACTCAGAAATCTAGCTTTTATTTGTAAAAACCATTTGAACGACTATTTGCCTGCAGATTACGATCTCTGGACAGCCCACGAACCTAGGTTTTAATTATGGTTCAGTTCTACCAAGCCTTATTGTTACCTTTTGCTCTAACAAGCAATAAATAGAGCACCGTAATGTTCGTCTTGAATAGCTACAAAAAGTCGAGCTAACTGTGAAAAACGTGAATCATTCACCCAGGACAGGGGATAGGTGTGCAGTACGGCCAAATTTCTAGGGTGGCCGATAGAATATCTAATAGGCATACGCAGTAATAGGGGGCGGCCAAATACTACCTACCTGGCACAAAGGCGGCTTATAGGCCAGAATGGGCCCTGCATTCAACTATCATCACAACAGTTTCGCAAAAACTTTAAAAAATTCATTAAAAATTCCCCAATTAAAAGTTTAATTTTAGAAAAGCATTAAATGAGTACTATGAGTAATTAGAATTATGTTGATTCAGTCCCATATTCTTAAGCATCTCTACTTGAAGATATTTCGCTAGAAATGAACTTTACCATTCCTTTATTTCATGAGTACTAGGCAGAAAACTAACCTTAACAACACATATACTTCCTACTATACATCCGGCCAACATCCAGGATGACATACAGAACGTCGATGGGACTTTATGAAAATCTACAGGATGTCCAGTGGAATATGCGTGTCGTTAGGAAAAAGTTTAGATTTAAGGATGATTCACACTACACCAACCCCAGCTCCAGATGTTTATCATGACGAAATGGATATTTCTACAAACGCAATACATTTATTCCAGTCCGAAATTTATTTTTAGAAATACACAGCCTTTAAGCACTGCACAATTGCAGAAACCTAACATTCTGATAATTTTCTAGTAGCTGATTGTTCCTAGATAATTATTTTTTGATGTAAATTTCAGACATCTAACAATCTGACAGTTTTCCGGTAGCTGAAAGTTCCTAGTTAATTATTTTTCCGTCGTCGTCGATTTCCACATGTCACGACTTCTCTTGTGACGCATACTTCCCTTCTTGCGCTTGATATCACAGTCATCCAAAAGTGCTGTCACTCAAGGTCACACTTAGAAATTAAATATTTTGCAATCAGCGCAAAATTTTGGATGTTATACTTTTGCTCAATCGTTTCAAACCGCAGTAAAATATTCCTATATGGACGCGAAAACGAAAACTTAATAGCACGGGATTTAAAGAGTAGTTTGAAACATGAGATTTTCTCACTACATTTTTACAACTAGTGCGCATCATCCAAAAAAAAAAAAAAAATAAAAAATAAAAAAAAAAATAAAAAAAAAAATAAATAAAAATCTTATGCCGATATTGCATTTAAACTTGTTTAACAAGTTTATAGTATTAATGTTTATAGCATACACCTGTTCCTTCACTAATTTAAAACTTATAATAAAAAAACATATACATACATATATCTTTTTAACCCTGGGATAAAAAACTACTTAAATAAATAAAATATTTAGGTGCAAGTTATTACCTATTATATTATGATTATAAAATGGTAAACATTTTAGTTGTACATTGATATTTCATTCTGTAAATTTGCACGCAGTGGTTCAGAATCATTATTAATTGAAAGAAAAACATTATGCTATAAATAAATTTCCTATTTTCAGATAATCACGTAAAATGTATACATATATTTATGAATAGTAAAAGAATCGCCATAAAAATGTACGCAGATTGAGTAATAAATACAGCTGCCAAATGCATATCAACTACGATTTTTGTGTACCAGTCGGCAATCTTTTGTAGCTACTCAAAGGTTGCAACTTCCATGTGACACTCCACTCTCAAAATTAATTTAAATCATTTTTTATTAATCTTCAAAATTTAGTAAGTTTTTTGTGCAAAATATTTCTGTTAATGTGCTTAAATTTTCAAGTTAAAATATAATTGTTATTAATTAATAATTAACTAAAAATTACTTTTATCGGAGCTTCATGAGCGTTTCTTTTGCAATGACGGACATTTTATTATTATTATTATTATTATTATTATTATTATTGTTATTATTAAGATAATTTTAGACCATAGAATAAAACTTTATCAGAATCATTAACAAAAAAATTTACGAGGATAAAAACACTAAAAATATTAGAAATGCACATTTTTTTCTGTACAAAATGTGTATAATAGCTATGTCTATATTATTTACACAATTAACAGATTGCATGTGTTGAATCACTCTAGAAATGAATTCATTATATTCCAAAAATATAAAAAATAAATAAGTTTAAAATTATTATACTAATAACTGTATTGCATATTTTAGTAATTATTTCATTGTAACTAAAAATATCGAATTTTCAGTCAAATTGAGGGTAGCTAACAGTCCACTCTCACACCTTAAAAAAGTAAATGAATAAGAAAAAGAAAAATTTTAAATATGTCCGCGTTCATTATATGGAAATATGCAAGGCTGCGTTCATCCCAAGACGTTTCGACCGATTTTATAAACGGTATCTATTTGGACAACGATGATGGTTTTACCTAAATGATACGGTGTAAGAAATCAATTTTCTTTCTACCTTATCAAATTACTGACTAAAATGTGAATCACAATAAATATGCATCATCAGATAATTGCTATTAGACTGATATTGTATCTAACCACACAAATTGCGTATCAGTTAATTCTACGCTCAGATAAAAGTAAATATATTGAAATATTCATCTGAACTTTAGAATTTGTAAGTATAGATAAGCCATACTGTACAAAGTGACAGACGTTAATTGTGACACGACTCGGGTCCTTCCCACATTCACAAAAATAATTTAACTCAGCAATGATTTACAAATGATTTGAAATTTATGACTTGCAATTTCTCTAACATATTAATTCTAATAATATCTTAATTTATTACATTACCTAATTCTTCATTTAAAAAAGACCTTCGTGGAAATGTTTTTGGAAATTTCATCTGTTAATATTATAAATATAGATTTCATAAATGGTGGTCCAATACCAATGTTCTAAAATATCTTTCCGGATATCATTAAGCTTATATCTACATTATTACTGATAAATTGTAGAACACGTAGCATAGAATCTCTGAACTAAAGATGTAACGTAATATTATTGCTTAAAAATAAAAATAAATAAATGAAAAGGAGTGAACAGACTATTATAGGAAGGCTAGAGAGCTGCGCTTCGGTACTATAGTTCGAGGTTTCGATTCCTGCTACTAACATGAATATTCGTAATCGGCTTTAAGGTAACAAGAGACGTTGTATTTCATTTTTTAATATTTCTCTAATGTGAATGTATAATGTAGTTATATAAAACATTTAATGCATAAAAACCTTTTACAAAAGAAATTTTGATTACAATATTGGATAAAAATTGAGTTGTCCAACAACATTCTTTAAAAATGCTCCTAGTGTACAGGATACTAACCAGTTGCTTTCATTTTTTTTTTTTTTTTTTTTCATTTTATCTTTAGAAATTCACAGAGAAATAAAACTGGGTAACGATTTTCACCTCCTGTTAAATAGTCTTTATATAAGACAATTATTTAAATTATACAATGTTTTAGCGACTGTTTTCGTCGTTTTATGGTATTAAATGTCTTATAACTCGAGAAAATACCTTGTGATTTTGAAAAGCATACCCAGTTCAATGACAAGCACATTAATAGAGAATCTTCAAAATTTTGAATAAAAAATACATAAAAGTATGACCTGGAACATTGAAATCACTAATTCGATACAAAAATAATCAAATTGGATAATATTTTTAAAAGCTTAAAATAAGGGTGTATGACAAAAAACATGTTTTAGTGGAGTAAAATAATCATGTCATTAGAAAAATGTTTTTCGATAATGAAGCGTATACATAATTTGAATTTTTCAGAACAAAAAAATCCTTTCATATTTTAGGTCAAATTCTGTCATTTCTAAAATACCTTGTCTCCACAATCAGGACTGTTAAGGATCTCACGGTTTTGTAACTACTTTTCGACTTTCTATAACTTTATTTCACAAAAAAATGTCTTAAATCTATTATATATCTCTTCAATAAACTAACCTTAAATACTTATAAAAATAATAAAAACATATTTATGACATGATTATTTTTTTGTTGTTGTTCGTTAAAACTGTTCTCGCTCGCACGCATGTTTACAGGAAATATTTTGCACACTAATTTACCCTCGTGTAGAAAAAGAAGAAAAAAACCGTAGCCCTCAAAATCAAACCAATCAAAAATATTAAAATTGTAGCTCATACGTTAATAAACTAAGAAAAAGGTCTTGACATAGATATTGCTTTAATAACATTATTTATACAGCAGGGATGACCATATATGAGGCCAATGAGAACCCCATTCCAATTTTTCATGTCAAGAGCTGAATTATAATGGTGTTTATGTTTGACGTTTCTCACTGGCGCCGCGCTTTGCCCTTTTCCAAATACATTTACTTTGCGCTCAGTATTTTTTCAACTGAAGTTTTCTTTTGATGAAGGGATGAACACGTCAGTGCTCGAAAAGCTATTCAAGTTATTTTATGTGAAACTCTTTTCTAGATTTAGCATAATCCGTTTTGAAGCATAATATATGCTTTTCTGACAAACAGCCCCAGTACAACGTACAGAGAGTTTTTCACTTGTCCTTTCACTTAACTGAAAATTAATGTACCCTGCCCTTTTTCAAAAGAAAGGCAAACATTATACACTCATGTCCATAAATTAAGGATAATGAAGTTCAGGCAATGAAAGAGACAAAAGCAAAACAAATTTGACTTATTTGTAAAGTCTATTTATTAAACAAAAGGTAAAGAGCAAAAAAGATGCTATATGTTTGACATAATTAATAAAAATTGCGATTTTTACTCCCTGGAGCAAATTTCAAAAAAGAACCTATTTACAGAAAACAGTATAACATGGTTAGTATGATGGTTAATACGGAGTATGTCTCCCGGATGATGCAATACAAGCGTTACAACGCCTACGCATGCTGAGTATCAGATTATCAATCTGATCTTGGGGAAAATTACACCACTCTTCAAGCAATGCCCTCCGAAGTTCCGATAGACAGTTGGGAGAGGGTTGACGGGCTGCAATTCGTCGGCCAAGCATGTCCCACACATGCTCTATTGGATTCAAGTCCGGTGAGTATGCTGGCCAATCCATATGGGTGATATCCTCCGATTGAAGGCATTCGTCTACAATGTTTGCACGGTGAGGTCGGGCGTTGTCATCCCTATACAGAAATTCAGGACCCATGGCGCCCCGAAACAAACGTACATGTTGTTCCAGAATGACATCCCGATAGATGTGGCCTGTCATCGTTACACTCTGAACATGCAGGTCAGTTCTGGAACCAAGAATAATTCCTCCCCAAACTAGCCATCCTGCACCACCGTAACGGTGTCGTTCAATGGTGTTCTCTTGATTGTAACGGGTACCTGGCGCTCTTCATATGAAAGTCCGGCGAGAATCAGAATGTAAACTGAACCTGGACTCGTCGAAAAACATCACACAAGACCACTGTTGCGGTGTCCACAATGCATGCTCTCTAGCCCAGCATAATCGCAGGCGACAGTGAGTTGCGGTAAGGGGAACACATCTGACAGGCCTACAAGCATATAGACCAATGTTCCCTAAGCGTCTGTACACGGTCTGCCTTGAAACTGTCGTACCGGTAGCTGAAGAGAGCTGACGAGACAGGTCTGATGCTGTGCTCCGTCTGTTTCTTTTGGCAGCAACTGCCAAATACCGGTCATCATTCGGCGTAGTAACTCGGGGGCGACCTGTGCTGTAACATCTACTCACATTACCATCATGTTTGAATCGTTGCCAAAGCCTGGTGATGACACTCTGGGCGATTCCAAGTTCCTCGGATACTTCCAGCTGGGTACGTCCACATTCCAGTCGTCCGATAATTCTACCACGTAAAAAATCATCCAAATGCTTCCTTTGTGCCATAACTATGCGGTTATTGCACTGAAAGGCTTTTTAAAGCGCTTGTGAACAATTTTACTTCTTTGCTACCATTCCTTATATACCCCTTTCATACACTCTCGTCATTGTGACGTACTATCCGCGCCATCTGGTGGTTTCCTGCAATTTGCATATTCTTCTTCAAGATGTGTGTGATAATTCTACAGGTGAAATTTTTATTTTAGAGCTCAATTTCTGTGTGATTCTGAATTATCCTTAATTTATGGACATGAGTGTAGTTGCGCTTGGTACCCTTCCACATGCAGCACCCTTCTAAGGAAAGTCACGGGACTCGCAAAATAGATACAAAAACGAAAATTTCGTATGAATCACACCAGCGAATACTAAAAAGTTTGCCCTTAGGATACGATATCACATCCTCTCATTATCATTAGGCGACAACGTCATTTTGGAGCAAACTATTAAGATAGGATACACGAGTACAAAATTCACAAGCAAATCCAACTTACAAAGATTTCCTTTACGCAAATCTGTTTGATAGAATCAGTAAAATAGTTACATTATTTTGTGTTTAGTTACATTAAACCTTAAACTAACAAGAAATAAATTACTTTTGGACGCTGATACAGTTTACCATATTTCATACATATTTTATTTGCCTAAAAGCCACACCACTCGCCAGCAACAGCCACATGGGGACTCATGGACCCAGTTATGGGCAACGCTTTAATACTACCAATATTCTGAAGATACAATTTAATTAAATATTTCACATACATTAAAACAAAATTCTGATTGAAATTTCTGAATTATAGCTCGTGTAGGAACACAGTAAACCGTAGCGCTCTAAACCAAACCAATAAAAATATTGGCACCTTTACAAAAATGTACCTCCCCCCCCCCTCCACAGCCGAAGTAGAAGTAGCCCAGTCGGCAAAATCATCTATCTCATAACCGGTTTTGGTTTTGGAGCGCTACGGTCTATTTTTTGCAACACGAGGGCTAATGAGACCGGGACCTACTGCTTAAAGCTGATTCCAAATGGCTACAAACATCCATGCCATAGTGGGATTCGAACCCACGAACTCCGGTTACGAAGGCCAGCACCCTAACCATTCAGCCATCTCATAACTGGAGAGTGGCGTGTACATTAATGGCGACTGTTTCCCGTAAAATAGATTCGTGGTCGCAATGTCCTCAAGTTGCCAAAACGATACCTCTGGAAGTGGCCTGGAGGTCATCTACTTGGTCCCTGCTTCTAAATGAACTTTGTGTTGTCCTAGGATGTAATGCTGGTCGCCTCTATGGTGCTCCCATAATAAAATGGCCAACAAATATCCGTGGCTTGGTAGTGCCGGATGTTATAAAAGCAAATGTATTCACAATGGAAATTAAATATTATTTTTTTTCCTATAAATACGACGTGTTTTCAACTAAGAAACTTTCTTTTGAACTTCTATTTAAGTTATAATTTAAATACATAAAGAAAAAACAAAATCTTACTTGCAATTATAAAACATGCAATTTGCTGAAAAAAAAAATAAGTTATCGCTCTTTTCTTGCATAATCTCTTTTAAATAATCATTATAACTTCTCTAAGTAGATATTCATCAACTTAAACCCTAAAAACTATCACTTAAAACTATAAGCATGTTAAAAATTCTTACCATACATAATGCTACAACTTATTCAGTAAATTATTATTTGAAATCAACTGAAGCCTTTGACTGTCCAACCCATACTTATACTGAATCTCATAGTGTCACATTGATAATAAGCAGGCATGGCTTCTAATTTGCGATTTCAAATTAATGATGCAACGAATAACAGAATACTAACTTTATATAAAAGTGTCACTTTTAATTGTTTTTTTTTATAATTAAAACCATTTTCATATTTGAAATTAAAAATTAAATATTAATAAAATTGGTATTTTAATATTTTAATATTTAAAAATATTAACAACTTGATGTATTTTGTGTATTATATAAGATTGCAATTACATTAATGTTTAGAATTATATAATCATACATTTGTACTGCATATTATTCATATATGGATAGTTGAACGATGGCCAAATGGTTAGAGCACTGATCTTCAGTACCAAAGTTTGTGGGTTTGAATCCCACTGTGGCATGGACATTTGTAGCTGTTCAGAATCGGCTTTAAATAGTAGGTTCCAGTCTCATTAGCGCTTGTGTTGCAGAAAAGTAGACTGTAGTGCACCAAACCAAACCATACATAGATAATATAAAGGGAAGAAATTTTAACTACTCCTAACCATCATGAACAAATTCTAATTGCTCATTCAAATAATATTCATACTACTATTTAACAAACTATACATTTGCATTTATATACGATAAAGTTTTAATACTTGTTTAAATGCATATGATGGAACAAGAAAACATTAAATACACTAATGTACTATGCAACTTAAATTGAGTAAATGTTATATTTTCTAATATTTAATGCAATGAAATGCAATTATGTAATATTCTTCATTAAATATATTTAAGAACACAGTTTAAAAATATCTTTTTTTATTATCTTAAATTTATTTGGCCAAATATCTAACAATATCCAGCCAAATACCGCTTCAGTATATGGCCAGATAAAAAATTTGGCAAAATGGCCAAACAATCATTGCATCACTATTTCAAATAACATTCCTACATTTTTGCTTTTATTGTTATCTCTGCATTATCTTGTGCTCAATTTCTCTACATGAATGAAGTCAGTAAGGTTAAATCATTAAGAATACAACTTACCCATCCAGACATGCACCCAAAAATTTTGGGAGGGGCTCAACTAAATAAAGTACAGCCATTTGACTAAAGCTAAATATGTCATACAAACTATAAAAAATATATAAAATTATGAAATTGAAATACCATTAACAATTTTTACACTACACTAACTTGGTTAAAATAGATAAAAGAGTGAGCATTAAAACTAAAGAGTACTAAAAAAATTAAAAAGATATAAAAAGATATTATTAATTAAATCTTTTCTCCTTTTCCAGTCCATCAATTACATCATTTATTACGACTTCAATATTTCGATGAATACTTCACAAAGCTAAACAATTTAGTAGTTCTTGATCTACTGCGTTTATCACTTAGGTTTACAGCATTTATAACATTAAACATTTCACTTATGAACTGAGGGTGCTCAAAGCCACAAGCCCTGCCACTGGGTACATGCCTACAAATACCTTTTCGATCTCAAACTAAATCTCAACATAACAAAAGGTTGATTAAAATTACATAGATAAAAATTTTAAATTCTTAATATTACAGCCCTCATTATTTAAATTTAATATGTATTTCAGAGCATTGTCTCTAGAGGCAATTTTTCAATTTAACCAACATTAAATAAAATTTTTCATTAGATTTTGTCATAGGCTGTCCAAAGACTAATTAAAAAAAAAAAAAAAAAAAAAAAAAAAAAAAAAAAAAAAAAAAAAACTTCATCCTTGTTTATGAGAAGAAGTAATTTTTAAGCAAGGGAAATAAACTTTGCATTAAATATGATAGACACATTAATGAAAATTAAGAACGGAAGGACACATTGTAAAGTTATGAAAAATGAGGCCAGGAAACTCTGTCTCTGAAATTGGTTAAAAAGAACAAAGGGAAAAATTCATTAATAAATCCTATCATTAAAATCTAAACCTAAATATGATCATAAGCTATAATCTGGTTTGTGGTGATTTAACCTTTTGCACTCCAGCTAATTTTGCTCTCTATCTCCGTTGTGCAAATAGTGCGACAACGGAGTGGAAAGAGTTAAACTATTTTTTCTGAAAAATGAAATTTATTACAGATATCAAAAGATGGCTGTTTTAGAATAAAATTATCTATTTAGCTTCAAAAATTAATTTAATCTTTAATACAATTTTAAACAATTTATAAAGCATTACATATGTATATGCTACATAGAATTGATACATCTAGTATTTTTTATATCTTTCATCTCTAAGAATACATTGAAAGCAGATGAGATTTTAGAGAAATCTATGAGCAGCACAGTAAAATGCTGAAGATGAGATTAGACACAGCCTTAATATTATATATAAATCTGTAAAATACACATGTTCATAAGGAAAGAACATCGTAAAATGCAGTTTATGAAGATCTGAAATGGTTGGTTTGGAGTGCTATGGTCTACATTTTTGCTACACTAAGGTTAATGAGACTAGCAGTTAGTACCAATGCAAAATTTATTAAAAATATTTTGGTTGAAGTTAATTATACAAATCACTGAAATTCTAAAATCACCCTAGATTAAAAAAGTAAGAAATGTTATATGCTGTAAATTATATTATGTACACTCATTAGTTTCTTTCTGGACTATAAATTGCATCTTTCAAAGCTTTAGACCAATATACAAATGGATAAAAAATTACGAGTAAAATTTTGGTTTTATGGTAGAACCAAACTCCACTGACTGTTATACTGTCAGATGGGAGAGTGAAAATTCATATTTTGTTTAGGCATAAACACATTGTTGGTACCCATTTGACTATATGACTTAATGCTGCCTGAATCACATATGCTACATCACATATGTACATCCATTAGTAAAATATTTTGCATGCTGTAATTATATATATATATATATATATATATATATATATGTGTGTGTGTGTGTGTGTGTGTGTGTGTGTGTGTGTGTGTATGCATCAATATGGATGCATATATGTATATTTATATATATGCTCTTTTTATAAATAGAAAAAGATAATTTAAGTAACTAAACATGTTTATTATATATGAATATATGTCATTTTTACCATGTATATATGAAGCCAATTTAAGATTTAAATACATTTGGAAATTATAAAAAAATTTAAAAATGACTTAAAAATTAAGTTTAATCATTATTTTAATTCTTGTAACTAATCTTGTTCAAATATAGACAGTTCAAAATTTTACATTTTATTCTAAACATTTTTTCTTTTTTTAATTGGTCTGTTTGAGAAGGAAAAATAAACCATTACTGTTCTTTGGTTTGACTGTGAAACTACACATTTCTCGACAATAAAAAAAAAATGCTAATTTTTTTTTTTGCATATTTATGCTGAGAAACATGTCTAATAGTAATTTTGAAATAGGAAATACTGAGTGAACTTTATAGGGTTAAAAAGAGATCTTCTGGAGATGAGTATGATTTTGAAACAAGTACACAAAAAGGAAAGGAGGGGGGCGAACACCTCCTAAATTTTTCAAAATATCTTACTGTCAGGAAACCACAATGAACTTTAACTATAACCAACAGTTCCAGTGCAGAATTAATCGTAAACATATGAGCATGTCACTCACCATAACTCTCCAATTATACTATAACCTTACACATTTTCTAAATGTTAAATGTTATTACAAATTCTTATTTCTAGCAAAATATTTAGCATTTATTTGGCAAAAATGGAATTTTACAAGACAGGAGAGTGCTTGTAAGGACCTGTAAACCTGAAAAGCTACATAATAGAAGATGATGGTAAGGTTTTTC
This sequence comes from Pardosa pseudoannulata, assembly GCA_032207245.1. Taxonomy (NCBI): domain Eukaryota; kingdom Metazoa; phylum Arthropoda; class Arachnida; order Araneae; family Lycosidae; genus Pardosa; species Pardosa pseudoannulata. The sequence continues at coordinate 13,160,458 of CM063502.1, forward strand.
TGCTTCTCTTGTATGCATAGAATTTCTTCCTGTATTGATATTTACTATGTGTACAAAAGATATGCATGTTATATGAAAAATAATTTTGTTTGATGTTTAATTATACTCAAAAATTTTATTTTATTCTTGAATTTAAATGTATATGTTCATCACAATTATTTAAACATATATACACACACATGTATATGTAACACTTTAAAACAAAAACATTTGTTTGAAGACACCTTAGCAGTATTAGTATATTCACAAATATATAATTATTTATCTTTAGTCTATAGAAACTCTTAAAATAATCATGATTTGTATCTTTAAATTTACTTTAATTTTACATTTTTCAAAGAAAACAAGATATACATATAGTTAAAAAAATTTCTTAAAATAAAAATCTTCATTTGAATAAACAAAAAAAAAATCAGATTTAAAATTTAAATAATATTTTTCTTTATAACCAGCAACCATGATTATAATTAACAATGTAATTTAATAAGTTAAAGCAGTAGATTTTGGCAAAACAATATACAATATGAAAATTACTCAAAAATGGGGATTGACAATTCACACTATTTATCTCTTATTGGGTTGCATTTCAAGAATTTAAGACTTTTTAACAGAGCGATTTTCTTTAGACAAATGTTATACAGAAACTAAGTCCATTTTTTAAGATTCAGAAAATTAAGACTTCCCACATAGTATTAAATCTAACCTTTCAACTGAAAGAGTAGAAATTTATGCAGAAATTTTCAGTATTACAGTATTTTGCTACACATGGACGAATAGGACCAAGATCTATTGCTTAAAACCAATTTGGCAAAATAGGTAAAAATATCCATGCCAACAGAGGGATTCGAGCCTGCAAGATGCAGAAGTTTTGTCTTCAAGTTTTAAAGACTTAGAAAATTTAGTTTTAATCTATTAGATATCTTATTAGATATATAACATGAAAGATTTCTTGTAAAATAATCATTAATGTGAAAGCATTGACAAAAAAAAAATGTATATTTTCTGAGATTATTACTCCCAAATAATCTACCAATGGAAACAATGGGTCCTTTTAAATAATAGTGACAATCTTAAAGATAAACCTCATGTAATTCAGTGCACAATGTTTAAAAAGTAAATCATATTGTAAACAAGAGCAGCTTTAAATAGAACAGATTTCAACTTCACACTCAAACCCTATGACATTAATGGCAGAATGGGTTAAAAGCTAAGTACTAATGATTGAGACAAGTCCTAAAAGAGTATGATATTTAAATTATACATATAAATAAAAGACAATATGCAAAAAAAAGGTAAACATACTATAATTGAACATGCATATATGTGTATGTATAAATAAATATTTGACTAATAAATTCAGCAAATGTAAAATAATTATAAGGTTTCTTTTGTTTATTAATCAGATTCTAGTTGTAAAAAATATAAACTATACTATTAATTTTAGATTAAAAAAGAACTCAGACTAAATCCTATATGAAATATTTTAATTTTGTAAAATAATTGGTAATAGAAACATAGAGATCTTTAAAAGACAGAGAGAGAAAGATAAATATTTTAAACTGCTATATCCTATACATAACAGAAATCTCTCATAAATAAAAACAAGAGTGTGTTGGTGTGGCAAGGAGAAAGAGATCAACAGGTAAATATTGGAACATTATGAATAAATAAAAATTAAAACCAAGAGTATATTTTGTTATAATTTGAAGAAAAAATAGTAAACTGTATATTTACTCTTTAAACTTTTTTTGAATCATTTGATTCTATTAAAATATGCAGTACATATATAAAGAATTTAAAAAATCTAAATGTATCTGAATTAACAAAAATCTTAAAATTAAACCTATAGATATATTGAAAAATTATGACTTTAATTTTTTTAATTCTAAAAAAGACAATGGCTTTATATGAACTTAGAAATAAATCAAAACAGTTCATAAATGAAAATAAAAATTAAAAATTTTAAAATAATTAATTTTTATAAAAATTAAAAACATTAAAAGCTACAAAATTATTTCTAAAAAATATTCAGTTTTGTAGTCTTAAATGCTATATTAATCAAACAGTGAAATCACAAGGAAAAAAAATTAAGGACTTATAAGGAAAACAAGATGTGAAATTATAATATTTTAGAGAATACTAAAATAAACAGAAGATTATAAACTTTAATTTCCAATTAGATGCTTATTATAGTACAGCTCCTTGTGCACAATTTAAATTAAAATCAAGTAGTTTTAGGTTACAAGTTTTCATGTAAGACATAATACTATTACTGCGATATGGATAGTTTAAAAATGACATTTATAAGTAGTAAACAAGCTTTATTGGCCTTGAAATGAGCTGAAAGTAGTAAGGATTACTATCCCTATGAAAGAAAATCAGCACACTTACATACAACATAACATAGTTTAATGTATTATCATGACTTTTTAGAACTACTGCATGAAAGAAGTGTAAAGAAGTGAATCTACAATATTAATATATTAAAAAAGGATATTTTTTTCAAAAAATTAAACAAAAAATAGTGACTTTAATATATAATTAGTAAAAAGCAATGTCCAAGAAAACCTTTGATGTAGAAAACAACATATATTTCATTGATAGCTCAAAACAATTTCTTTTTATTCTAAATACTATTAATGTGATATTCTGCCTAGTAGATATATAAACTGTATCAGACTAAACCGGATTAAATTAAAAACACCATAACAGACATTAGGGTTTAGATCAATAAAAATGTGCAACAGTATAACTTTACACATTTCAGTGGAATCTGGAGCTGAATGCACTTCTGGTTTAATGATTAAAAGTCTCAACGGAGAAAATCATCAACAACTTTAGGCTTTAATTTTTTTTTAAATTTTTTATAACGAAGAATCAAATCGAAGCAAAAATATATTAATGTTGGCTAGACTTTTAAGCAAGATAAGCAAAATCACTAACATTCCATTGAAAATATGCATGAATTTAAATAGATAACGAATTTCAGAATTTTTAAGAGTCTGTTTTTTTAAATATAAGGTTACGCTACTCACAGTATTGTAGTGAGAACAGAGATCATCTATATTTTCACTGGATAATATAAAACTTCGACGATACTGGCCGGCCATTCTGAGTAGTTACTTCTGAATCACTGAAATCCTACAACTCCATTGAAAAAATATTCAGTTTTTTTATTATCACGTGATTAAAATAGAAGTGCCGAATTTTGCAGTGGCTATACGTCTAGCTGAGAGCAAAATTTGAGTTAAACAAAAATTTAACGCTTTCTTTCTTTAATAAAAGTACCTTTTTCTAAGAATTATATAACTTGACGAAATTAATTTTTCCTGGATTCTTATAAGAAACGAAACTTAAGTTATAACAATGAGGTCAATTTTACTCTACCACTTGATCTAGATTAAACGGATTCCATTGGAGTTACGTCATTTATGAGTAAACCTGCTGTTGAATAAGCTGGCACCTTAATGCTGAATAACGCAATGCACTTTGTGTCATAACTCCACCCACGTAAAGAATGAGATATCGTAGGTTTTTTTCAATCTAATAAAAAAAGAAATAACATGACCTAAGTTATATCGATAAAATATTTAAATTCAAACAATAGTAAAATTTACAAGAAAAATTGAATGCATACAATTAATTTTGAATTTTTTCACTTAATAAGATTAACAGGTTTTTTGAATCCTGATCTTTATTGGCTATTGCTTTAAAATTGAAGGATAATTAAACAGAAACTATACAGATATCGTGAAATCTCTCTTCTAAGTAAAATTGTTGAACTACAAATCAACAAATCAACATAAAAGAAATTGCATTACTTTCGTTTCTATTATATAGATTCCTCTTACATTATGGTTGCAGGTGTTGATTATTTTTAAGCAGAGTTCAGTCGTAAGAAATGACGTGATGAAAAAGTTTTACAATAGGTGGGTGGGTGGGGAAAATTTTGTTTTGAATATTGCTGGATATATATACACCACTGGAATGATTTATGCATTTACATTTCTTAATTACGTGAGCGTAATACTAACCAAATGACAACGATATTTATACTGCTTCTATTGGAGACTTTCGAATTGATAAATGAATATATAGATGGTGCATTTTACAAGCTATACGATTCATTGTTGCTTCTTGGTGGGAGGTTAAAGCAGAAACGATTAATATATGTTTCATTAAAACAGTTTTAGACAACCAAGTGAAGATAACAATACTGCTTCTGATGAAGCTAATAAACTTGTTGAACTACTTAACACAAATAAACTTTGAGGAGCACGTCTCGATAGTAACTTACCAACTGTGAAGAATTAGAGTAATACGCAGATCAAAAGCAAATCCATGAGGAACATGATAAGGAGAATGTTAATGCTAAGTATCATTTTAAATATAAGTTATATTTTATGATTTTTCACACTTCAAATTAGGGATATAAAAATATTAACACATCGTGTGTGGGTACATTTCGCAGCGGAATTGTACCGGGAGCTAGCGTTTTGCGTGTAAATTTAGTTATTCAGTTAAATCTCAATAGATCGAAAATTATTTAAATTTTTAACCAACTTTTCGTATTTTATATTGAAATATATAAGCAAATATATAAATAGAAATATATAAATAACAACCATAAGATTTTTGTAAACAAAAAATATAATTTTAGTGGATAAATTTATAATAGTATCGTAAATATGAAAAATCAAATAGAAATAGTAGTATATAGTTTTAATTTTTTCGAATTATGTTATCTATAAACATTTTTACATTATAAAAAATAAAAAGAGCAATCATAAAACTAATAATGTAAAAACTAGTTTTTATTTGTCTAATTTTTTGCAGAATCTATGTAGTAGACAAGAACATTCGGTTTCGTTTTCCTGTATATACCGTTATTTTTATATCCACAAACAAACCATGTTGTTACACTAACCCGTACTAGTATGTGAGCAGTGATCAAGTATCAATCGTCAGAAAAAATACTAAAATATGTCCCACATACAATGTGTTAATTATCCCACGTGTGTGGGTGTGCCATTGTGCATGAACATAGATAGTTTTCTCCGAAAAAGACCTCGGTCGTACTAGGTCGAAGGCTTTCCCCTCTTCCCTACCAACTGTGCTTACTCGTCTACGGGATCTGCTCATTTCCTGTAATCTATTGTATATTGTCTTTCTGTTTATCGTGCTCCACGATGAATTTCTGAAAAGAGATTCGACGTTACAGAATAACTTCAACTTACATTAAGTTTGTCTAGTGTTTGGTGTAAATTAAATAAGTAAAAAAATTTAAACTAATAAAAGTAGAAAGTGTTCAGTGTTTCATTAATATAAATATAATAATATATTTCATAAAAATGCTTTCATATAAAGAGAGTAGTATTGACAAATATGGGGGGAAAATATAAAAAAAAAATGTATGAATAATAGCTGACATCGTATTCTTTTATACGGGTGCCTTAAAATGGGATATATATTTATTTTGACATAGATGAAGTAAAACATAATTTACATGACATCAAGTTATCAGAAGAAAGAAAATACTTATATTATTTAATTTTAAACTGAAGGTATGTGAAAAAATTTAAAAATAAATTAGTAGATGAGTAAATGGGCTTCACATGAGGAAATATATCTTTCTTTTCACCAACAATAATATATATATATATATATATATATATTGATTGATTGTAACGAATTCTCGTTACATTAAATTTCCAGATACAGACTTATCTACTACCGTGAAAAAATCGGCGTAAGGTGGAAATAACAAATGTGCCTTTTGTGAGCACTTGAACTGAGCTCATCTTTACCTAGTGAAAGGACGTTGTTTCGCGCAGAATAGGATGCTGAATAGAGGATTGTTAACACCGAGAACCATCTCAATCATTCTGTCTGAGAAATTCATTAGGATGCTGGTGAAGTGTTTCCAGTGTTAATATCAATGACATCCCGAAGAGTCTCACACGACAGAAATCCTTTACATTGTAAGGGAAGCAGCAATACTTTCCTACCTTGTTCTCCAAAGGTTTGTCCAGCGACATCGATTAATGATCGGCGAGATTGCTCCCGTTTACTACAAACTCCCCTTGGAACCGGGCTTACACCTGTCCGACGAGAACAAGTCTACAAGCGGTTTCCTCACCACGTCATCAACCAGATGTCCGATCAGCTGAGATGGAAATGTGTTGTCAGATAACGATATAAAAAGACCAGAGTTCATAGCCCAGGTGATTTTTTGACCAATCGAGTATCCTGTGAACTCATCGGCTGAGAGCGTCGAGGCGAGCGACTGAGGGCGAGATAATTTGGGGAGCGCATTGCAGCACGCTTACATCCTCCGGAGAACACCCAACTACTCAAACAGATTCTGATTGCGGAATGGGCACTCCTACCGCAAGAAATGTTGGACCAGCTGGTTCTGAGTAAGCGGAGATCGTGCGAAGAAACTATTGCAGTTAGGGGTGAGCATATCCCATATTAAGGAACACCTACTTGTTGTTCTTCCTCTTGGATTGACAATCATGAGTCACGATACTGTGTGTTCAATGAAGCATGTTTCTGCTTGATTCCATACCGTATGCATTGTATTCCTTTTTCAGCACCGATGCTTTCGTCATCCTTTATTTATATAATACTCTCCCTCATTTCTGAATTTCATGTCTCTCAGATGATTTCATGTGGAGTTATGGCAAAACCCCACCTGTTGCTTAAGTTTTGCACACCAGTGTAAGATACCGAAGAGCAGTGCCCTATCCGTTTGGTCATCATTTGGTTGTGGTCATTTAAAGTTGTATATTTGGAAATAATTATTCAAAAATTTTAATTACGCGGGAATACTGAATACTTAAAAAATCATTGACATTATTTTATTTTCATGGTAAAATATTAGAAATAAAGGAAAAACTAGTGCAGAAGCTGAAATCATTCAGAAATTTAGCTAGGTATCCTCTCAAGTTCAAATCAGCAATTCTTTCAGATTTTACTACAGGTAAAGAGAAAAAAGTAACAATCAGGATCCTCTTACGTTAGTGAATAAGAAATTGGTTTCTGAACGTTTGGGGGTTGAAACACTATCTTTTCATCCTGTCATTTATTGTGTTATTCAGATGCAAACGTTGGGGACATTTATCGATTGGAAAGTACGCACACAAATGGATGCTGAGTAAAACATTTGATACTCCTTTCCGAGTTTAGATCAGTCTTACTTTTTATCATTTCCCACTAAAAAAATGGATATTGCAAGATATATTTAAAAACCACGACTTGAAGTTGCTGCAACAAATCAGAATGTGTAAACTGTATTGCCAGATAATAAAGTTGTAGAACATAGTACTTTAAAATTTGATTCTACAACGGAAGATGTTATTTCACCACCTGGGAAGCAAATAGCAGAAGGAAATGATTATACTACCTTTGTTTCTGCAGTGCAAGCAGTTGCTATTGCTTCGCTGAGGAATATTGCGCCTGCAAATATTGCTAGTACAAATGAAATTCTTTCTTCTAACCAACTAACAGTATTGATGTCTGATACTAATGATTCAGCAGAATTTGATATCAGTCGTCATGTTAATTCAGAATTGAATGATCACATTCGAGAGCAATTTTCACTCAACTGTGGGTCTCACCAGACAGCATTAAATTCCCAACAAAGAATTTTGTAAAAAGGAATTTAAAATTTTAGCTGTCTTGGAGAAAACAATTTACATGGCTTTCATATTCAAAGTACTTTTATGGAGATTTTTGCAAATGGTATGTGATATTTTTCCAAGAGACATGTAGCAAAGGAAATCGTCAGCGTTTTGGAGCATTTGTAAAAACGCCCCATACTAAATGGAAGAATACGAAAGATGATTTCGCTAATCACACAAATTCATACTATCATAAAAAAGCCTGTGACTTTGCAGCAATTTTTTTACATGATTTGGAAGGAAACAACAAAGTGTTGAGAACTAGGTTATTGTGGAAAAAATGAACAAGATGCAGAAAAGAGTACAATATTACTTTCTATAATTAAAATAATCATCTTATGTGGTTAACAAGAGATTGCTCTTCGTGGACCTTGTGACACCGGCAACATCTTCAGAGAAAAGGATTTAAATGAATGAATTTTCGATCCCTTTTACGTTTTTAAAGATTCAGAAGATGGAATTTTGAAGACATGCCCATTATACAAGCCTAACCATTCAAAATTAATTGAATGATCTATGTGAAAACACATCCAAAAGTAACGTAGAAAAAATAAATACAGTCCGAGGCTCTTCGATACTTTACAACGAAACAACATATATTTCTGGTATAGAACAGGTATCTTTATATGCACGCTACTTTGATAAAGAAGTACAAAGATTGCGTGAAGATTTCTTAATTTTTGTGCCTGCCACTGATGTCACTGGTCGTGGTTTATCTTTCATGATTCTAAGAAACAAATATTTCTCGGCATAAATTGCGACTTTTTAGTAGGGCATAGGTACGGTGGTGCTGCAGCTATGAGCGGCTATTTACATGGTGTTCAAGCTTACATTAAAAATGAACACCCTGAGGCTTTATACATACACTGTGGAGCACATTCTTTGAATTTAGCACTGAGAGATTCTTGCACTATTTCCCCCCATAAGAAATTGTGTTGGCACTATACAGTCTGTTGGAACATTGTTCCGCACATCTGCAAAGAACAATAAAATTTTGAAAGATTCCAACAAAGAAGTATTTCCAGATTCTAGGCACATGACCTTAATATAAATGTGTGAAACCCGTTGGGTTCTAAAGCATAAAGTGATATTGAGGTTTAAAGAAATCTATGTCGCAATAGTTTTGTCTGTACAAAATTTACAAAATTAAAAAAATAGAGAACTATCACAAAAAGCTCATCAGTTATTATGTGCTGTTATGCAGGGGCAGTTTGTAACAGCATTATGTATTCTAGATTCAATATTTTCTTTGACATTAAGTTGTCAAAATCTCTTCAGAATATAGATTGTGATCTGACAACAGCATTAAAACATGTCTTTTACTAAATACCCTGAACCAATTATGGAGCAATTTTCTGGAACAATTTGATATATGATTTAAAACAGCCTCAGAGCAAATCTCAGAAGTTGGTGGAGCTTTCACAATGGCAAGAGTTACGTCAAAGATGAATTAGAGAGGAAATATTCCGTCACACACGCCAGAAGAATGCTTTCGTAAAAACCTTTTCTTACCTTTTGTTGACCATGTGCTCACTCAGCTTAATGATCGGTTTTCATCTCATTGGTCATTAAATACTTCCTTTCCAATATTTATTCTTCATTGTATAAAATTAAACGTGGAGAAAGAACTAGAGATTTGTAAAGAATTTTATTAACATATTCTGCCAGAAAGTGGTACTCTTGTAGCGGAATACACTGTTTGGCGAAATAAGTGAAAATACATTCAAAAGGCTTCTAGACCAGGGAATACGATGGAAGATCTTTTTCTGTGTAACCCAGATCTCTTCCCAAACATCCACTTATTATTACAGATACTAGAGACGATTCCAGTTTCTACTGTAACACCCGAAAGAACGTTCTCAATGCTCAAACGTTTGAAAACATATTTGCGAAATTCTACAAGTGAAAGCAGATTGACTGGCCTAGCGCTCTTAGCGATTTATCGCAATATTAATGTAAAACCAGAAGAAATTGAGAAAATATTTTGTAAATATTCAAGGCGAGATTTTTTATAAAATAGAGGCAAAAAAATTGAACTTCTTCATTTTCTTTCAAAATAATGCTTTTTCTTCTTACTTCTGGTTTAATAATTAGAATTTAATATCATGTATAGTTTACATCTTTTGAATGTTTATTTTTCTACAAAATTCCCTCTGTAGGTATTTCATGACAGACTTTAAGCTTTGATATTGTTCATTTTATAGTTTTTGTTGTTATTGTAAAACTGCATCTGTGTAATGATACTCATTAGGGGTATACACGCAAAACAAAACCTGTAGTTTTACTGAAGTTTCACTCACTAGTATATGTATTTTCTCTTTGGTACCCCCTCCCCCCGAAAATAATTTCTATCTACGGCCTTGAAATTAGGAATCATCTTTAAACAGGGAATTCCGGTATTATTATCTCTCGTGTAGCTAAATAAGAGACTGTAAAGCTCCAAACAAAAACTTAATCCATTTCATTTCATGCATTAATACAAAACGTCATTTTATGACTAGCTATTTTTAAATGTTTGTGAAGATTAAAACATTCTTTTTTCCTTTTCTGGGGGAACCTTTAAAACATTAATTATTGTAGTTCGGGGTTGAAATCAGGTGACAAAATACCTGTAATGTATCTGGCAACAGCCAGAATAAAAGAACTCTGTATCAATTGGAATCTGGCAACACCAGATAGAGATAATTCTGTTTTTGGGTTAAGAACATCAGAACAATAACTTCAAGCTTAAAAATGTACATATAACGTGATTTGTGATTTGTGAATAAATATGTTTTCGTGAACATCTGCATCTTATATTAAGGCCCCTAAAACACTACATTTTGGCGACGAGGATAAAAAAAGAACAGAAGTAAAGCATCATGTCAACGGAAACTAGAGCGATTGATTTATCGAAGTTTACTTTCAACGAATTTCGCCCAGGTAAGGATGATATACGATATTATTTTAGACGTTTTGAACTTGAAATAAGAGTTTTTCGTATCACTGAAGATGCAGATAAACGAGATTTAATTTTACGTTGTATGGGACCTTGTTTATTTAAACTAGTAAATGATAATTTTGATCCTATTTCTCCTGACGAAAAAACTTATTCTGAAATCAAAGATTTTTTGGAACAGCATTTTAAACCGGCAACAAACATCCATGTCGAAAGAACAAAATTTTCCCAACGTTTTCGCCGTAACGGTGAATCAATAGCTGAATTTATTGCTGCTTTACGAACTCTTGCTGTAAACTGTAAATTTAAGAATTCTTTAGATGAACGTTTAAGAGATCAATTAATACTGGGTATCAATGATTCCCGAATACAAGAACATTTGTTTCGTGAGCACTCTGATGAAACAGCAACTTTTAATCAGATTGAGAAGTCGGCTTTAAATTATGAATCTGCGTATATCAATCGAGAAACTATTGAATCTGTTATACATTCCGATCATAAAAACCCCGTTACAAGTGTGAATAAAATAAATACGCCAACTCAGAATGTAAAGAAAAACAATTTCAACGCCGGCGCCAAACCCACCGTTTTCAAAACCAAACCAAAAGTTCATAGCGAGATGGAACGTAATAAATTCCGAATAGATAAACGAACTATCTGCATTCGATGTGGGAAAAGTAAACATTCGAAAGAGGAGAAATGTAGAGCTAAATTAGCCACTTGCCGCAGTTGTCATACTAAAGGACATTTTGAAAAAGTATGTGTACGATCTGGGAATGCAGAATTCGTTCATCATATTTTTCACATAAGCAATGATAATAAATATCAGGTTAGAGCTGTAATTAACAAGAAAGAAATTGATTTTCAATACGATACTGGATCAGGGAAATCTATAATACCTGAAAGTTTTTATAGAATAATTGGGAAACCGAAACTTTTAAAATCTAAACAACTAATTGCGTATCCTGATAAACCGATTGCAACACTAGGAGACATTAAAGTGAAAATCAAAATCGGATCGAAATCGGAAGATTGTTTACTAACAGTAGTACCAGGTAACAGTGTACCTATATTAGGCAAGGATTTGATGGAAGTATTCCATTTAGAACCAAAATTTGAGGTAAAATATATTGATAAAAATGTTCGAATACTTGAATCAAACTTCTTGAAGATTATGCTGATATATTTGATCAAACTAAAATAGGTACAGTTCGAAGTTTTGAGGCGGTCATCAGATTACATGATAACGCAAAACCAGTAATCTGTAAGGCTCGATCTGTTCCATATGCGCTTAAGCCTGCTGCCGATAAAGAAATTGATCGTTTGATAGAAAATGGCACTTTAGAAAGTGTTAATATTAACGAGCAAACCGTACAATGGGCGTCACCAGTTGTTTACGTAACAAAGAAAAATGGTCAAATTAGATTATGTGGCGATTTTAAATCCACGATAAACAAACATATGATAACAGAACAATATCCGTATCCAACATTCGAAGATATTGTTTCTAAATTAAATGGTTGCACAATTTTTAGTGTAATTGATTTAAAGGATGCATTTTTGCAAGTTAAAGTTAGTGAAGAATCTCGGAAATATTTAGTAATTGCTACACATAGAGGATATTATCGCTTTTGTCGAATGCCTTTTGGCATATCAGCAGCACCCATAATATTTCAAAAATTGATGGACCAGTTTCTTATTGGAATCGAAGGTGTTACATGGTTTCAAGATGACATTGCAGTCGGAGGTCGAAATATACAAGAACATGCTCAACGACTTCGACAGGTATTTGAAATTTTTCGTAAGGTCGGTTTAAAAACACAAATGTCAAAAATACAGTTGTTCAAAGAAGAAATTAAATTTCTTGGACATGTGATTAACAAAACAGGCATTTCGCCAGACATTGAACGAATACGCGCTTTGAGAGAACAACCACCTCCAAATAATGTTTCAGAACTCCGATCATTTTTAGGATCTGTGAATTATTATAGCCGCTTTGTGAAGAATTTACAAATACTGTGCACACCCTTACACGAACTATTAACAAAAAATTCTTCTTGGGAATGGACTGAACGTCATCAAAATACATTCGAAAAAATTAGGGAAAGTATTTCATCTCCAGCCATACTGGTACATTTTGATCCAAAACAACCAATAATTTTAGCTTGTGATTCATCAATTCGAGGACTTGGTGCAGTTATACAACATCGCATAGAGGGGGAACTGAAGCTTATTGCTGCTGCTTCTAGAACTTTAACACCTGCTGAACGCAATTATTCAAATATAGATCGTGAGGCCCTAGCAATTATGTTTGGGTTACAAAAGTTCTATAAATACCTCATTGGACACCATTTCATTATTCAGAGTGATCATAAACCATTAGAGCGTATATTAAATCAACACAAAGAAGTTCCAAGTTTAGCAGCCTCAAGGTTAACAAGATGGGCTATAACTCTAGGTGCTTTCGATTACGAAATAGAGCATCGTCCTGGCCAACAAATGGTGGTTCCAGATGCCTTGTCACGTTTGCCGTTACCAGATAAGAAAGTAAGTAAATTTGAAGATTCTTCATTTGTTTACAGCATTGCCAATCACACAATACATGAACTTACGTTAACACGTCGCACATTACATAGATTTACGGAAAAGGATTCCGTCCTATCAAAGGTAATTCTATACATTGAGAAAGGCTGGCCTTCAAAACAAAATATTGACGAAGCACTTATTCCTTTTTTTGAGAAAAGAAATGAGCTTACTTATGAACAAAGAATTTTGCTGCTGAACAATCGTTTAGTGATTCCGGAGAAATTAAGATATTTAGTGATTGATAAACTCCACGAATCACATACTGGCATAGTTGCAATGAAATCTGTTGCCAGAATGTCAGTATGGTGGCCTGCCATCGATAGAGACATCGAACAAACAGTCAGATATTGTAATGATTGCAATGAACATCATCCAAAAATTGCTGAGTCTCCATTATTGTTATGGAACAACACTGGTAAACCTTGGGATAGAGTTCACATTGATTTAGCTCAACTTCATGGTGAAAATTGGCTCTTCATCATCGATTCTCATTCACGTTGGCTGGAAGTCTTTAAACTTAAAAATGTTACATCATTAGATATCATAAAGTGTTTCAGAAAATTATTTAGTTCTTATGGAATATGTCGGATAATTGTGTCTGACAATGGTCCACAATTTACTTCCACCGAATTTCGAGAATTTTGTGAGATGAATGGTGTAAAACATATTCGATCTACTCCTTATCATTCCAGAAGTAACGGACTAGCAGAGCGTGTCATACGCACATTTAAAACCCGCTTCAAGAAAACATCTAATCAGTTTTCCGATCAAGAGCATCAGCTACAAGTTTTTTTATTTACTTATCGAACAACCATACATCGAGCAACGGGTTGCACACCAGCGAAGCTATTTCTCAACAGAGAACTTTCAACTTTATTTGATCGGTTGAAACCTGACCATATAAACGACGTGGAAAGCTTAAAATCAAAATTTTATCATGATAGATTTTCTAGACACAGAGACTTTGAAATTGGAGACAATGTGTGGATTAAACGAGGAATTGACCAAACGTGGAAACCAGGAACAATAAAGGATAAAACAGGTCCTTTATCTTATAGAACACAGCAAGGTATGCATGTACATGCTGATCATTTACGGAAACGAGAACAAGAACACATTGAACATTGTCAACAATCACCAACATCTGTAGATAAATCCGATGAAAAAGCTACGCCAGAGACTGTTTCAGATTTCCAATTACCAGAGTTAGACGGTACAGATATCCATTTACCAGAAGTCACTACTCCCGAACAAGGAACTTTTCTTCGACGTTCCAGTCGAATTAGACATGAACCTAAACGTTTCCATGAGGAATTTAACTATTGACTATTTAATGTTAATTTGTTGTGTTTTAAATATTTGAATGTGTATTATCTGTTTAACAAATTTAATTTTAAGGGGGGAAAAGATGTAATGTATCTGGCAACAGCCAGAATAAAAGAACTCTGTATCAATTGGAATCTGGCAACACCAGATAGAGAGAATTCTGTTTTTGGGTTAAGAACATCAGAACAATAACTTCAAGCTTAAAAATGTACATATAACGGGATTTGTGATTTGTGAATAAATATGTTTTCGTGAACATCTGCATCTTATATTAAGGCCCCTAAAACACTACAATACCTTTTACGGTAAATGGGTTACCTGATTATAAACGGGAGTTTATGCATATTAAAGTGGGTATGTATTGTATTTTCTATAAAAATAATAAGCTCTTAATCACATCCCCCTTCCCCCGTGAAAGGGATGCTGCAAATTTCAGCCTGATTTCAACGTCGAATTACTGTAATTAATTTTTTAAATAGAAACACAATACTTTATAACAAAAGCAATATTTTTTTTATATTAAACTTGTAAAGCACACGTCTATACCTACTCATAATCTTATAGAAAGTTTAAAAAAATCCTACAACAAAGTGCCACACACATTTAAGACTAATGATTACTGTGTTAAACCTTCACCTTTTTATGTACGAGTTACATAAAAAGAGGAAAACTTATAAGAGGCAGGTAATCGCTAAATCAAAATATTCTATTTATGTTATTATTTATGAATTTAAGGCAGTAGAGCTCATAGGTAAACCTATCATACAACTTGTTTAAGTTACAAAAAACTGAAGACAAATTCAATAAATGTTATACTTTTAAAAAAATGAAACTATTTTATACTTTTTAATGCATCAATTAAAACTTAAAGCATATTTTCAGGATTTTTTTTTAACTCTATTCTATCAGACATAACTTCCGTCCTGAAAATTGACGCTTTCTTTGGCTATGCTTATGTGGGTTTGTACCTGCCATATTTCTCTTGCTCAGTGATTAACCTATGGAAAAATTTAAATTCCGTCTCACCAGCTCACATTTAAGCAGTTCCTTAAAAAAATTATACTATGTGATAGAACAGCAAATTTTCTGTGATGCTGTCATTTTTTAAAATCAATTTATGCCTATTAAATGTTCTTATTTGTGTTATTAAATATTCTTATTTGCGTATACCAAAATTTCTCAAAACAATTGTAAATTAAATATATTTTTCTCGGTGTTTTTTATATAAAAAAGAAAAGAAAAGATAGCATTTTATGAAGCCTCCAGACTATGGCCAATTGTTCACCACTCCAGTACTGGTCCTGATGGTAACCTTGAACGATAGTTCACGGGTTGTATCCACACACTGGACCATTAAACAAGCAGAGCGCGTGGATGCATCCATAGAATCAACTGCGCACTTTAATAGTGCATGCTGGTTTCCTTTGATCTTTGGAGAAAAAGCGCTTCTGAAGCCATCAACCGCCAAGGCCATTGTATCGTTTGCCATGGTCAACCTCGATAAGCCATACCCCTCCAGACTGTTGTAATGGCTTGCAATGGACTAAAGTGTGGGCGGGCTGTAGAGAATTAATCCTATCACGTGGTCTAACCTGTTTTGTTTTTTGTTTCTTCTTAAAAAGAGTTCTTTAAATGCGAGTAGGACTGAGAGAATTTAATTTTCCCCCTGTGATTATTAGCATGAAAACAAATTGTGCTTTGAGTGTACACGTCAACGTAGTCACATTCCATATTTAATTCATGTCTTCATTTTTGAGTTATTCCTTTTATTTTGAACTCTCTATATCATTTTTCATTACAATTTTATTGTTCCATGCTCGAATTATATATCATATGCAGTGCTCTTATTTTTTTCCCTTTGCATTTATGTGCCATAATGTTACGTATTAATTCCAGAAAAATTCATAAGATTATAGTTCACAGTTTCTAAGAAATCCATGAATTTATGCATGTAAAGATAATTTTAGACAAGAATGTAGTATTCAAGTATAACATTGAGAAACCTTATAAAACGATGCATAAACAGATCACTTGGCACACAGAAAATGGGTCTGTAGCAAGTAAACAATCTGTTAAATAACGTCGAAAATGTTTCTGAATAGAAGTCAAGCATGGTAGAGTAGTGGAAAGGATTTACTATTTGTTAGGTATACAGGATTAACAGGTGATTTTATATCAGAAAAAGACCAAACACATAGGAAAAAGACATCCTCATACTTACAGAATGGTAGGCTGAACATTTGCGAATGCTTTTTTCATTTACTTTTTAAGGCATGTAAGATTACGTTTTAAAATTCCATTTCTACAATTTAATTCTAAAATTTCTTAAAATCAGTTTGGCGTCCCCTGGATGGTGTCATTCGTGACAATGCCCTCCAATAAACAAGAACATTCTCTCATCCGTGTGCTGATAGAGGAATGGATTAAATTACCCCTTACGACAGCTGGATAATGTTGTGCAAAACATGTGGTATCTTACATCACCCTCCATTGTAGCCTATATCCCGTATTTATATCTTACTCCTAATTGCTTGCGGATGGTAATTTTTTTTTCAATTTATATATTCAGCGTAAAATGATCATTTAGTCCCTTAAACAATTTTCAGAGCCTTCTGGATTTCAGAGCACAACAAATTATTTTTATTGTTATGTCCTAGCATTCTGGCATTAGATTATTTCACTTGGCATCCTACCAATTTTACTGAGTATTTAGTCGTTTGTGACTCGTCTTCAGCAACTGTCCAGTAGTGCACTTTTACGAATACAATTATGATATTATACTATTATAAATTTAGACGTTAGGAGCCCGATTTATTTGGACCCTTTGGGTTCTAAATAATTAATGACATGAGGTAAAAAGAGAAACTTCTTATTGATACGAGTTAAGGGTAGAACTTATTTTACACTTAGATCCCTTTGTTACTAAGTAGATTTATATATCTATAAGGTGGTATTAATAAGTACCGCACATGGAAATTTTCTTTGCAGTACGAAATTATTTAATAAATGTTTGGTCAAAAAGGGCTTAAATGTCTGCAACCAATGCTGCAAAAATCTTGGTGATTCTACGTACCGGTAGCGTGAGTTAGTCACCATTAAGCTGGCGTTTTCGATTATAGCATCAACTCTGAAGGAGCAATGAGCAATGATAAGATTTATTTTAGTAAAAGGGAAAAACCATTTGAAAATGGTAGACGTTTACAGAACAAACTGTACTCGCTCTATCAATTGGGAGAATGGTGTAAATTGTTTGAAGGTGGACGGACCTCAAAGAGACCGTGAGACTAGTGGCTCCACTCACAGCCGACGGAGCGCTATGAGACCGGGATTTTCAGACTCATGTAGCATTGGGTCAAATGCCTCATCATCAATGGAACGTTGTTTAAAACTAATATATTTATAATACTTTTAATTTCCATTTCGCACTCCAATTAACTTCATTTTTTATAATTGTGTGGAAACATAATACCCCTCGTAGTACATATACTTATACCTACTCATTTTTTGAAAGAAAAAAACTCTGTTTGGATACTTTAGTTTCTGATTCCCTCAATAATAATATGTTAGAAGAAAGTAGATTTGTCCGTTTTAGGGTTTTAATGAACCTCAACTTATGAGGAAGAAAAAAGTTGTTTTCATAAAACAAATTTTAATTGAATAAAATTTGATGAATTTCAAAAATTCTTATAAATTTCATATAACATAATTATATACGCACTTTGTCGTACAATTTAGAAAGAAATATTCTTTCCTGGTAGTAGCCTTCTGGAATTAATACTGATTCATAAATCATTTTGCTGATTTTTTTAAAAAATGATACTTTAATAAATTAATGTAAGATACATTAGAAAAAGAATTAGATTTCTTCCATATATATTAAACACAGTTGAGAATACTTTACCTTAATAATTTAAATATGGAATTTTAATGTGCACTCGATATAAACCGAAAAGCCATTACATTACAACCACACTCCATTTATAACAATTGGCTAGCCCAGGAACAAAACCACTGCAGCTGATGTTAGATTATAGAAAAGGGCTATGCATTGTCTTTCCAAACATAGCGCGATTAGCGACATGATGGGGAAAGCAGCTGATTTATCGGACTTCAATAAAGGTCAAATCGTAAGGTTCGGTGACTGGGAACGTCAATAACAGAAATGGCGCATTTAATGGACTGTTCACATGCAGTTGTTTTGAGCACAAATCGAAAGTGGTGTATGAATGGTGAAACGACAAGTCGATAGCCAGTGGTGTGTTGTCGACGGCGCATTGATTCCAGAGGAGAGCGGAGATTGCTACCCATTGTTCTCCGTGACCGAAAAGCTACAACAGCTAAAAATCACCCCTGGCTACAACAGTAGCGACCCAGAGAGTATTTCTCAACACACTATGCAGCGTAAATTGATGCGTATGGGCCTACGCAGCCGGAGGCCGAAGCATGTCCCTGCACTGACTGCACGTCATCACCAGCTGTGTCTGTGATGGGCCAAGAAGCATCGGAATTGAACATTAGAAGAGTGGGAGGAAGTTACATGGTCGGACGTATCATGTTTCCTGGTCCCTCACATTGACTCAGGCTCCCGGATGCACAGTTGGATGGAGAGCAGCCTGTGACGGGCGTATTATGGCTTGGGCAAGGTTTTTATATAGCACATTAGGACTCGCAATAGTTTGTGCGCTTCGTGAACACCGTTGCAGACCAGGTACACCCATTCATTACAACAGTATTTCCGGCGAGGGATGGTGTTTATCAGCAGGGTAATGCACCCTGTCATAAGGGTTGGATCGTCAGGGAGTTGTTCAAGGAATATTCCAGTGACTTTAAGTCATGTCTTGGTCTCCAAATTCACCTGACATTAATCCAATATAGCATTTGGGGTCCCACCTGAAAAAACAAATTTGTACCGCCACGTTTACCCCCTGGCAATGTACGGGAATTGTAGCACCAATTGGTGAGCACTTGGTACAAGTTTTTTCAGACTACTTATCATTTCTTTGTGGAGTCAATACCACGCCGGGTGCTGGCGGTTTTGAGGGCTAAGGTGGTTCTACATGTTATTAAAAGGTTCGTCATAATGTAATGGCTGTTCGGTGTAATTGTTTTTAAGTGTCATTTTATACATTTCGTTGTAAGATTAAGAAAGAAATTTTTCCCTAATAGTAACCTATTTCATTTTGGAATTATTACTTTTTTAAGTAATTTTGCTGATTTAACCAAATTGCTGAAACAAAGACCATACTTTAATAAATTAATATAAGACAAATCAGAAAACAAATTAGATTTTTCCCAAATACATTAAACACGCCAGAAAATGCATGCTTATTGTGGTTGCATCCTTTAACTGTGGAATTTTGATGTGCACTCGATATAGATTTTATTAATCGTCACTTTGTTTCATTGATATAGTTTTTATGAACTGTCATTTTGTTAATTTCGTTGAACGATTCAGAAAAAAAAATCCTCTCCTAACAGTAACTTTTTTGCATTTTGGAATAATTAATTTATTCAGTAATTTTGCGGATTTAAATTAGCGGAAAAAATCGTAGTTTAATAAATTAATAAGAAAGATCAGAAAATTAATTAGATATCTCCCAAATACATTAAAATTAGCTAGAAATGTATGCTCATTGTAGCTGCATCCTTTAATTAGGGAATTTTGATGTGCTACTTGATATAGTTTTCATTAACTGACGTTTGTTAACTCTCATCTAATTCAACTCAGCAATTTGTCAAATGGAGGTCCTGATGGAAAGGGAAGGAAGTAAGATTTTCCGGGTTGAGACTTCCGAAGTTCTCTAAAGTCATTTTAGGTTGAATGCACGAATATCGTTTTAGATATGTCTGCTAAATAGCAAAAGAATTTTGATACATTTGTAAATGGTTTCTTTATCTTCCTTTATCACCGATAGTAGTCTTTTTCGATCAAAATAATTTTATTCTACATTTTTTATCGGAATTTCTGAAGATTGATGCATATTACATATGTGAAGCAGAATCAAATCGAATAAATAAAATTTTTAAAACGAATAACTTTAAAAAAGATCAATCTAAAGATATTTTTTAAAAAGTCAACAAACTTACAGCAAGAAAACACATTTTTTTCTCTCTAGAAAAAGAAATCTTAAAACAATGTAGGAAGAATTTGAGGTCTTCTACAATCGTAGCAGATAATAAATATTTTAAATGTTTCAAGATCACTTTACATTTAGCTGAGATACATTAGGTAATTAATTTGTAGTAAAGTCATAAGTTTATATCTTAAAGACAGCCTATTTTTAATTCTAATCTGTATGTTCCCCTCCCACTAATCAATTTAAATAACTTTATGTTGATACAAAGATAAATAATTTTGAATCTGTGATATACCAGTTTCAGTGTAAACTTAAAATAATATAATTTTTTAATCTAATAAATGGACATTTCCTACCTTGGAAAAAAATTAAGAGACGAATGAAAGGGATCTTGATTGTTCAATTAAAAAAAGAAATCCACAAATTACCGATTATTTTCAATGGAAATCTTTAAACGACACATTATGTGCTGAAACTCTCTTATTATACAACAAGGGTGGTTAAATATGAGCCTTTCTCATCAAACCTCTCGTTATTTTAATTTTGCCCAACTTCATTTTTGTATCCCTATAAAATTAGTATCCAATGAAGAAATTGCAAGTGAGACTCCTCCATTAAAGAAAGACGAGATGAGATTTTTTTTAACAAGTTAGCTAGTTAGCGAGTAGCCAGTTAATTCGGAGGTCGTCTTGACCAGTCTCTCCATTGGAGAGTTTTCTTAGTGGTGATCTCGAAGAGAGATTGTTAGCTATACCCTGTGCCTTGGGGTTTTTTTCCTAATCAATTCCTCTTCAGGATCGATTACAGTTATATTCCTACTATTAATCCTTTACCTTATTTTTATCTTCTTCGAAGATATCAATTTACAACTGCAAAACACCCTCGTCTAATTGAGTTTACTTCTCAGTGTTGTGCTGCCGTCATAATTTACTACCGAGAACTATTAACTCAAGGCTACCACGAATTGTTTTCTTCCGTTGGTTCTCAAACCTTTCGGCAGTAATAAATTGTACGTCTCTACTCAAGCCTACGTCTACTGTATCCCATAAGTAATTGTGAACTGTAATTGTATTGTTTGTAAATAGAAATGTATATATAGCTGCAAGGTGTAAATAAATTATTTATTCAAGAAACACCTGCTACTTCATTATGTCACCTGAAACAGGGGCCGGATAAGTCACAATTTATATTTCGTTACAAACCGGAAATTTTCATGATTTTATTGGGTCAAAGCCCACGCAAACCCAGACGGCAATAATCAAGCAAGTCCTCAGGCCAAGTCTGCAGCCGAATAGGACCCCGATGATCTCTAACTTCTTTTCCCAGCGATCTACATCAAAGGTAGTGACAATTATCTGATTGGCAAGTCACCCAGTACACAGTCAAGACGGGTAGGTCTGTCTACGCCCACTACCCGAAAGTCTAATCTCCAATGTCTTTCCCACTCCCGGCCTATCTTAGCCGGTTCCAACTCTGCGAATCGGCTAGCCCTAGCTATGTTTGCGAAGTCGAGGGCACGTCCGACCACTTCCTGTTTCTCTGCACACTCACAAGGGATAGGCATTTGAAACGCCTCAGACCAGGCCTGGAAGACAGACTGATCAACTAAACTATAATAAAACCCTCTCAACCAAACTATTAAACGCTTCACTTGGCTAATGGAAAATTCAGAGAGCTTGCAGGTCCCATAACAATGCTGATTCCGTAGTGTTTCAAAGTATTTGCATGCAAAACTTCCACTATACCGCAATATATATATAATTTTTATGTAAATACATTATTCAGTTCCCTTTTGCAGTGTATTAGTATGAATTGCATCCGATTGTATTAGTATATAATGTATTTGAATGTGTTTGTTGCAATATTTTCAATGTATTTGCTACACTTTACAGCTGAGCTGTTGCGGATTGTACATCAGGGTCACTTAAAACATCTCAAACCTGTGTATTAAGGTAGCTAGTCTTCGGTGCAGCCAATACTTCCTTCACTCCGTACCAGGAAGTAATAAAACAGTAAAATTAGTATAAAACAGTAAAGATTCGAAACTATCTGCAAATAGCTGATTTTTATTTAAAATTGATTTAAAAAAAGCATTGTTTCAAATGCTTGTGAATATGCTGATATCTTTCTGTTGTATTGTAGAGCTCAAGCACTGCCGACAGCGTTCGTATTTGTTATATTGAGAGAGAATTGCAATAAAAATAAAGTGCACAGCAGTACTAAATAAAATAATAAAAAAGAATTGAACACTCAAACACTCAACGGTTAATCGTTTGAGCGAGATATGCACAGAAAGCCTGTCTAGTCAACATGGGTATTTCCCTCAAAATATAAGAAACTGAAAATTTCACAATTACAATGCTTCCTTTATTTTGCATAAAGAAGTATTTTTTAAAAATTTATTTCAATGCTTTAAACCAAACACTCACAAACTTCATCTCAAGTGGATTGACTGATATGAGTCACTAAGAAGCCAATATGGTTAAGCCTAAGACAAAAAATTAACGTTTTTAATACAATTTTTACATTGTCTCACTTATTGAAAACTTTAAATAATAAATGTAGTCGAAACAATGAATAAATTCTTTAATAACTAAAAAACATGTTTATTACCTTTAAACTTTAAAAAAAATCACAAAATATTTATATTAAAAAAATGAACTTGTCACATGTGTATCTGAACAGCTCATCATAAAGATTCAAGCCCATTTGCACAAGTCTTATTTAATGTTATAAAGATATTAATATCCTTAAACTCGTCACTATGCAAGCACATAAGATTTAACCCTCGGAACTGAAAATTAGAAGTTCATAAATCCATTGGAATCCTGGTTAAAAAAAAGTTTATAATAAAACAAGAAAGAACTGGGAAAAAAAAAAAAAAAAAAAGGGCGACAGAAACTGAATTTGCTACTAAAACCTAAAGCACAGGCCATTTTAATTTGTCCTCTTTTCAATTTGTTAAAACTTCATTTTTCTTTATCCAGCTGTATTACTTAGTGTGAATATGATGTGCATTAAGTGCTCTGTTTGTGTTACCATCTTATTTCATCATGGGTACATTACTTCACAATGTTACAGTGTATAACATAGAATATGTTCACTGTAAAATGATATTTTATAATACCTTTATTGGTTATCAATTTTTTTTATTTGTTTAAATATTAGTCCTCCACTCTTACTATATGCTCACATATACCATACACTCATAGTATTTCACATTCTCATCACAACATAAAAAATCTTATCTGCCATAAAACTACTATTTGTTTTACAAAGTATGACAAAACTGATATGAAAGCTGATGTTCAGAATCAACATCTGTTGAAAGTAGTCCCAGTAGATTTTTGGGTGAACTTGGTAGTCAAAATAGTTCGATGAGTGAAATTAGATTGTGATTAAGAATTTTTCCTTATAAGAAAAAAAAAAAAAATTCTTGGAAGCTCATTTAGATTAACAGAAATATTTTTATACTTGTTTCATTTTGATGTTTTAAAAAACTATATAAAAAATACAGATGTTATAGTTTCCTCCCAAATTTTAAGTCTCATGTATTATTAAGGAAGATCTAACAGTATATACATTTAAAATGAAACTCAAAATCTGAAAGTCTGCTACAAACAACAAGCTTGGTTTTAAATAGGCCTCCTACAATGATTAATACATAAAATAATTGACTTTCAATAACAATTAAATATATATCTGTGTAGCCTACTTATTCTATCTATTTTTATTCAATACATCATTTTTAAAGATGTAATATCAAAAAAAGTGTTTATATCCCAATTAGTTAATATTTTTTAAATACAGAATTTCATCCTTTATACCTAACAATTATTATTATATTACCTAACAATTCATATGTGGCATAATATATATACTAATGTTGCCTAAATAGAGCTATATCAAATCATGCTAGGGACATAACAAAGAAAATATATTAAACACAGCTAGACCTAGTAATGAAGAAACCAATTATTTGAGAGGAAAAGGAATGAAAATAATTTTATCAAATGAAATTGAACTTTTATGTATAAAAATGTCAGTAATGCAAAAGAGTTCAGAACTGCCAAAGTAATAAAAGAAACATCAGGTAGAATTTGAAAAAAAAATAAATAAATAAAAATAAAAATAAATAAATAAATAAAATAAAATAAATATATAAAAATTAGATATTTTAATCGTTACACACACATTTAGATAATTTACTTTATAAGAAAATAAGAAAAAAAAAAAAAACATATACTTCTATTGGCATAGATGTTTCAAAGCCTTTGTAAAGATGAGAAAGAAAATGCAGAAAAGTGGATAAAAATAAAACTACCACAAGAAATAAGTAAATTTATGGTAGAAAAGCAAAATAACACTAAATACTCATTCTTTCAATAAAAGGAGTTTATTTCTCCCCACTCCCCAAACATGATTAGTATACATAGCAATGCACACATGCGTGCAGAGATAAGCACAATTAAAACAGGATAGCAGACTGCACATTAGCAACAAAGGCAAGACAGCTACATTTCAGCTGAGTGGAAAGAAGAAAGTTCTTAAAAGATATAAAATTTATCAAAAATATATTTTTCAGACAATATACTATTTGTTTTCATCAATATATGCAACATTCACACAAAGATGGTTCTATTTAAATTTTTTTCCATAGTTAGGAACTTTGGACTTTTAAATGAAGGAGGTACACTAAATTTGATAATGAACTGGTATTGTACATTTGAAATACATATTTTTAAAGTTACATGACAAAAATATCATTAACTAACTTGATACAAATAAGTTTATTTAAACCTAATGAAGACAAATACTTAAATATTTTTAAAGGCAAACATAAACTTTGAGAGCTCAATAAGCAAAATTTATATATTTTTATATTTCTAATATAAGTTCAGCACAACAGTTAAACCACATTTATTTTCAGTCCCAATGTATCTAAAGAAAGGAGAAAATAATGCCCTGATGTGAAGACTAGCTACCAAAAAAGAAAAAATGTTTTTATTTTTTTAAAAAGGAGGAGAAATTAAGTAACAACATTTATTAAAATGAGCAAATATAACTGTTACAGAGTTCCAATTTAATGTAAATGAAGCTTCACTTCATGTATATGTATAAAAAATGATATTGTATATAAGAACTATTAAAAAAGGTTATATGACTTCAATTTTCATAGAAAATACACATAACAATTGTGAAGAAAGGAAAAAAGAAACAGACAATCCACATAAAACAGAAGAGGGCAAATTGTATACATAATTAGTTGCATGTATAGTGACGAATAACTTTTTACATAGAATAGTATAATTAAGTAATTGTGAAGTGATTTAGACTTCAGATAAGGCACATTATCAACAGTTTTATTGTGAAATACAGAAATAACAACCTTCAATGCTTTTATATTGAGAAACAATATATTTATTACTTAGAACTTTTTAAATTTGCAAAATCAACAAATATATTTCAACATATTTAGTACTCATTCAAAGTTAATGAATGTTAAGTCACCGAATTTTACACTTTTACAATAAAATATAAAAGTTTTAAGTACATACATATACTAGTTACAAAAACAGGTTGCACTGTTTGCACAGCAGAGAAATAAACTGAGAATGACTATCTTATAAAAATAAATAAACAAAATGCTAAGCTCTTCTTTTTCCCAAAGAAATAAAACATACCACTTGTGAACACCTTATAACTTTGAAATGCAAAGACTGACTGGGAAAAGGCAATAACTTTTTATTTTAATTTTGAATAAAAGCTGATAAATTTAACATGAAAGGTCACACCCATGAAGACTAAAAAATTGAAAATCAAATTAGTGCCAATAGATTTAAAGCTTTTTTCTAAAAAATAAATGATAAGTATACTAAAAATTAATTTTTTCCTTAATAAGATACAAACCAGAACTTATGTTGCTCTGAAAAGAGAAGTACACTTTACAAAGTTACAACTAAAATTTTGAAAAGTTAAATGTTTAATATATCTATGCCAAAGCACTAAAGGTATAACTCTTGGCCAATAAAATTAAAAACAAATGCAAACAATAGATTCCTACATATACTAATGCCATAACAAGTTAGTCTCTCATTCTACACATACCACTGCAAATATATTTTTTTTTAATTTACAAGATGATCAATATTATACATGGTCAAATACCAGTAGGTTGGCAAATATTGCACTATCATTTTTTTTAAATACTAAAATTGATAATGTTTCAGATAACTTCAAAATCAAGAAATTAAAAATTCTATTTCAAGGGACTTTGTAAGAATAACACATGCTATTTCCAACAAGAGACAGCAGTCTTTGTATTGCAGAAAAAACTATTAAAAGAATAAACTTGAAAGAAAATTATAATTATCCAAACAAAAATTCAATCTTCTACTACTATGGATATTAATATCTTACTAGGTTAAATACGGTGCAAATTAAAATGTATTCAATTGCTATGTTTAATAAAAATACTAGCAGGAACACTTAAATACTGATTCAACTTACCACAAACTGAACACATAAAACAAACATGTGATGCAATATTTAGTTTGATGTCAAATTTTTTTTTATTACTAAATGTAAAGGTAACTACTAAAAAGATTCAAAAAGAAAAAAGGTAGTGGAATTAAATTATTCAGACTCAAGATACCTTAAAAAACTCTAATAAAATAACTGGTAAATAGTCACTTAAAATGATAATTGCCATCAGTACAAGCTTCTTTTAGAGAGAATAGGAGAAAAAGAAACATACAAAAAAATCTAAATTTTAACACAAATATTCTATTAATATGCAAAATAAAATGAAGAGATATTATATAAAGACAATTATAGTTAAAATATTAAAGCTAAATGATTATAAAGAATTAAAAAAAAAATAAGTGTGAGAATGAAAGAAAGAAAACTTATGTAGTCTCAAGCAAAAACCATCAGAGGTAGTAGACAATATTCTGTACTTCAAGAATTCAGAAATTTAAAACTAATCATATCTTTATACATTCATTTTTACAATATAAATATCAATGTCAAGCAATAAATAAATTTATTTATACAGATCTAAAATAAGGTAATAACTCCAGCTATCTGATTATTCTATTTAGCTAGGATTTAGATGCTTAAAGATTTGTCAAATGATACAGCTCTAGCCAAAAGAAAAATGTTCTTAAAAAGAAAGTTCCTAAAGTTTAATAATATCCAGCTATTTGAAAAATTCTAAAATTAAATTTAAGAAAGTGGTAGCCTTTTACACATTTAAAAGCCTGTAAAACCTACTACTTCTATTGAATAAAAACAACTGCATACTCACTTATGTATATCTCTATGCACAAATTCTTAGATATTATTTTTTAAAAAATACAAAACATGACATTAATATTGATTAGTAAATGCTAATTATTTCCATAACACAAGATTTATATACATTTTTTGATATCCCCAAACTTGTCAAATTTTAAGTCTATCATTGTTCATGTATAAATAAGAAGTATATAAGTACCATTGAAAATGGAGTCTATGTTACTTTGGTTCCTAAATAGCTAAATAAGTAAATTATGTACCCTAAACTAATTTTATGTTTTAATGATTCAAATGTTTATCAGACACAAAAAGAATAAAAGTGGCTTATACTGCAGTTTACTGTCTTTAATATTGCAAATTTCATATTTTAACCACAGAGCAAGATCAACATAAAATATATTTAAAAGCTACTACCTCTGATATGAAATAAGGTAAGAATGTATACTCACATATAGGCCAACAATAAACAAGGAAAAAAATTAGGGCGGGTATATTTTTGGATGATTACTATAATTAGAGTTTAAAATTTTGCTACAGTAAAAGAAATGGTAATAACCAGTGGCATAACTAGAAACACTCTAGAAAGGGAGCTTCCCTGCTTCCAAAGGAGATATAAAATTTAGATCAAGGTGAGTGTTAGTGTATATATGTGTATACAGGAGAGGGAGGTAAGAGAATTATTTTCCTAATAAATTTTGAACTACTGCTGGACTGGCCCTATACCACCACCTTTCATGGGTGAACCACTGGTAAAAGATTAGAAGAAACATTAACTAGAGATACATAAGGCCATTACTACACAAAATATTTCATTGGTATACCTATTTTATTTTATACATAACTTAATTTATAAATTCTGAGAAAATGCTAAAACTGCTGTACATATCCAGATAATATAACATCTACTAAACTAAAATGCATTTGTTTTTAGCTGTCTTGCCATGAGGTAGTAAATTCTAAGAAAGATTGAAAAGAGTAAAACTACTGGCTGATAAATTAACAGTCCAACTCCCAAGAAAATTTAACAGCTGCATAAATCAAATGAAAAAAAAAAAAGTAAAAGTAACACAATCTCATCACAGAACATAGTCAACAACATTATGTACACAATAAAAATATTTAAAACGTGACAGTTAGTCACAATGGCACAAATGTAGTAAGTAACTTGCTCTTCAGAAGTTTTCTGAAAAATAAAATTATACATAAAATTACAGCAAGTTTTGGCTTTATAGCCAAGTACCGGTTTAATGGCACCAATTATTGATACAATTAAAATTACAACACTTATAGTTAATTCAATAAAATTAAAATAACCAATTCTTCATTCTTTTGTATGGTAATATTATCTGTACCTCATTATGGACATAACTGTTTCTATTAAAACTCTGTGTGCAGGTGAAAATTGTCAAAAGAAGCTGTGAACGCTTCAGAATAAAAATACATTGAGCAGGTTGAGACTGCACACCTAGTCAATAGAAACAAAACTTTGGAGTAATAACAGAATGACATATGAGAATATACATACTTGGCAAAATGTTATTTATATACAAACAATAAAAGCCTGTACAATTATCCTACAATAATGTTATGAATATATTTATATATATGTACAATTTAAAGAGATGAGTGATTACTGCATGTCCTTAACAATACAAGAGTTAAGCCACATTGGCAGGAACGTTAGAGATTTTGTGCTCTGCACAAATTCTTTGAGAGTTTCAGTTAAAATAAAAGCTGAAAGTGGCATTATCAGCAAATTAAAATAGTTAACAAATCACTTGGGTCCAAAAAATCCTTGACCACTCATGTTTGTCTGAGAACTAATTTGACTACCTCTAGTGTTGGTAGCATAAAGTTGCTGCTGAAAATTGTGAAACTGAACAGCATAGTTAGGATCAGCTGTAGTAGGCCCATAAAAAGGAGACTGTTTATAGTTAAATGATTGACCCATAGATGGAGGTAAAGGCTGGGTTGCATCTGGTGTCATGCCACCCATAGGCAGTGGCATCTGTTTATTTGGAAACATTCCAACACCTTGACTACCACTCATAGCATTCATTGGAATCATTTGATTATTAACGGACGGGCAAGGAGGACGACCAAACATTGGTGATTCAGCACCTGGAAGACCAGAACCTACTGGGAACATTTGTCCACTGGGATGAGAAACACTGGCATTACTTCCTCTCATCATTGGCCCCATCATCATATTTACAGGCCTTTGACTGTTCATCAGACTTGGCGCCATAGTTCCTGAACCAGGGTTCATACCCACATTACTATGAACTGAGGGAGGGTTTGAACCTCCATTACTAGGGAAATATTGAAGATTGTGCGTTGGGACTTTGTTGTCAAGGTTTGTAAGTGGAGCAGCAAACCTTTGAAGAAACTCCAAAGAAGGCCGATTAGATAAAGGTGTAGCATTTTGCTGCCTAGCTGGTAAATACTGTATAGTATTAGGAGCACTTGCTTTTACTTGAATGTTTGTGCTATTAAAAGGTGCTCTTCCCATCATAGAGGGGCTTCCTGCAGTAGCTGGAGAAACATTTCTTTGATTAGGTGGTTGTCCAGGAAAGTTTGGTGGACCATGTCTTGGTCCTGGCATAACCATATTAGAGTTAGAAGTTCTAGTTGTCACAGCTGTATGCATTATTGGATGGTTTGTAGTAACTGAGCAACTTATTGTATTTGCTCCACTTCCTTGGCAATTTGGGTGCATAGAATGAGGATTTACATTTGATCCTTGTCCACTAACATTGTAAGATGCAGTTGTGACAACATTTTGTATATTAAGTTGTTGAATAGACATTGTTGCATTTACATACGTATTATTCACTGTTTGTGGACCACATCCAACATTATGAGCCATTTGATTTTGCATACTGAACTGATTTTGGTTGGACATTGTGCATGCTACACTACTTGGTATTATGCTTTGCATTGACTGCATATTAGTGTGAAAATTCACCATATTTGGTTGACTGTTGCTTCCAGAATTACCAGTAATTTGCATACTGGACATACTCATATTTGAGGTAATTATGTTCTGATGAGTTTGAGCAGTTCCAGTAGCTGTAGCCATTGGTACAGTTGATTCACTCATGGCTGCCATGGATGCTATAGGATCAAAATGTGTCAGTCTTTGAGAAGGACCTACTTGAGATGTTGAAGTTAATGGACTAGTTCCACCATAAGATGGCATGTTAATGTTATTAGAGCTATTAACAGAAGAATTTGAACACTGTCCCATGGGAGAAATCACATCAGGAGATATTTTATTACCTGACATGTTTTCAAATGGAGGAGTCATTTTTTGAAGATTTTGAAGATGTGAATGGGACATATTGTCAATGAAAGAATTTCCGATACATGGACTACTTTGAGAAGTTATAGATGAACCTGAGCTAGGAAAGGACTGAGACTGAATAGGAGCCATTGTTTCAGATCCCAAATTAAATTGAGATGACTGAGATATATTATCAATGCATGGTACATGCGGACTTGATCCCAAATACCGGGAATGCACCATATCCATATTTGTATGAGGACTAGGACCTCGGAACCTCTGCATAGCCTCTGAAGCACTTCCAGGAAAACGTGTTAAGTTCATAGTATTGTTAGGACCAGGTCCAAAACCAGGACCTTGAGATCCAGGTCCAGGAAATCGACTGACATTCTCATCCAGTGGGTTATGTGACATTGAGTTGGGTCCTGGTATTCTCATCATATCCATATTCTGTCCAACAGGGAACCTTTGTACTGAATTATCACCAATTTGTGAACCTGGAACCATATGCCTAGGTCCTGCATCAAATCCTGCCATTTGCGGACTTGGTGCAGTAAACCGCTGGATACCACCTTCCATGCTTGCTGGGGCAGATGAGGGGTAACGACCAGCTAAACTGTCTTGACTGTTTTCTAATGTTGAAGGACAACTGCCAGGAGTGTTAGGAAAAGATGTAGCATCAGGACTTTGGAATGGAGGATGGGATCCACCACTCATCACCATGGATGGCTGCATACTAGGAAAAAAAAAAAAAAAAAAAAAAAAAAAAAAAAAGTTATAGTTTAATGAACTAGATTTACATATATGAGAATGCTAATAAAAAATTTCTACAAAACAGAGGAATCTGCAACGAAAACCCATTCCTGTAAGATGTTACATTACCAGTAGAAAGAAAATATAAGAAATGCACATAAAATAATTTAAAAAACACCCCCAAATGCTACAAAACATATCAATCGAACAAGTTAGCAGGAAAAGACAAACCATGATGTTGACTAGGATAAAGGTATGTACACATATACAGTGGTAAAGTGTTAGAATTGTATAAAGCATGATGGTGGTGTGTGCTTAGCATTTTTGTGAATGCTATTACGCAGTATACATCACTGTAAATTATGTTATGTTGTTGCCCGAGTATGATATATTGAATAAACAATCTTGTATGTGACATTTGGATACCTTTAAACAAAATCAAATTAAAGGGAAGTTAGAGAAAGGTCAAAGTAAGACTAGTGTGGCTGTAGAACTTGGGATTGCTCACAGCATTCTTAGAGAAGATTTTGATTTTAAAATTTGAACAAAATACTGGTTCATTTAAAACAAATATGGACTAAATAAGTATTCAAAACTAAGCGAAAATACAAGGAAAAGTTAATTATATAGAATACAATTAAAATTTCTCACTAATTTTTGGATTCTCCTCTATACTATGAATGTAATCTACTTGTCACTGTGAAAACTATGGTATTAGTACTATGGGTATACTGTAAATTAATAATTATACAATAACTATAATGTAGCTACTTTACAATAGAAAAAAATTAGAACATATATAATAGGTTCAATATCTATTAAACAAAAGGTGTTTAATAGCGATTAAAATTAATAGCAATATTAAAATTTGTTGATCATATAATAGGAACATAGCCTAGAAATATAAAAAAGATACTTATTATAAGCAACGTATAAAGAGTGAAAATGAGAAAAAAAAAATGTAGGTAGACTAAGAACTCATATGATGCAGAGGAAGATCTGATTAATATAAATGGGATTTATTGAATCCCACCTCTCTTAATCAAGTAAAGTAGACAGATCTGTATTATCTTCATTACAAATTAATTCCTTCCCCTTTTGCCAAGAGAATAATTTCCTTCAGTTAACAAAATGAAAGATTATGTAGAAATTTCTGAAATTTATTAAATAAACATTTTATAATGAATAATGAATAGAGATAGTTTAACAGTAATATAACACTTCTATAAATCTAAACAAGTCTGAAATTATCATAACCCTCCCTTTTTCTCTACTATAAGAAATTTAATACTGTAAAAAAAGAAAAGTTATACCTAGCTGGAGACATCATATCTAATTCTCGTATACTTGTATTAGGTTGTTTTTGAATTGTCAGTTCCTGCCCATCAAAAGCATTCAAATATTGGATTTGCTGTGGGGATGGCACAGGCATTAGACTTGGTTCTTTCTGACACATTCCTGACTGGTTAGGACAATGTTCTTGTTTCTGTGAAGGCTGGCTACATGAGTGCATATTATGACAGAATAATTCTCCTAAAAATAAATGCAGTAAAGTGAGAAAAGATATTTCCATATACAAAGGACAAAGAATACTATATAATTAATATAAATAGAAATTTTACATCTAAACATATACATACAGAAAAAGATCAATAAATGTTTTTTTTAATTTTATCCTATTGATTTCTATATATGCTGCATGAACAATTTTATAATATATCTAATCCTTATAATGTAACAATTTTAATTTTATTATATACTTTAAAACTTCCTGATTAATTAAAGAAACAGCATGAAGTAATAAGCACTAATACAACTTTCTAAATAACCTAACTAGAATTTATGTATTGAATCAATACAATTATAGTAAACCTGTAATAGTTATATAGTACAATTGTAGGTCAGTTATCCACATGACAATAGTTGTAATTTTATCAACTCCACCATTTTTAAAACTGCCAATAGTTTCTAAAAATGTGCTATTAACTAATTAGATTCTTTAGCAAGTAATCATGTGTTCTGAGTTCTAATTATTAACCACAACACAGGAGCATACCACTTAGGCATATTCTTTGGTAATGTATAGTGTAGTATATATGTACTACAAGTAAGTGTGTCCCAAAAGAAAACAATTCTTGTTTTGTAAATATTACCATTAGTTTACAGACTTTCACAATTGACACACTAACATATGGCTTCATATAATTTTAGAACTACTCAAAAACTTACTGTGTAATAATACAGAATTTCTCTTTGTTCAATCTATTATCCATATTTTAAATTTAACAACAAACTTTAACTAATTAAAGGATGACACTCAAATCATGAAGGGTGTACTTTACTAGCTTACAAAAAATAAGTATTATGTTAAATTGTAAACCTACCTTGCATATTGTTTGGAGTAGAAATAGGAATTGAACTAGTAAAGTCTATGTTAGAACTGGTTGAAATGGACACAGAATTTGAATCTTGCACATCATTTGAGGATTGACTTTGTTTACGACTTGAATTACAAGACCCTGCAGGAGTTGCAGGGCCTGAATTAGGAAGAGTAGGTGCACAAGAATTTGTTGGAGTTCCATTTGGTGTAGAAGCAGTATTAGATGGTGTTGTAGGTGTTCGAATTAGTGTGCCACTATTTGAGCCAGGACCTGAGGTGTTGAGTGGTTTAGGAGAATTAAGTGGAGTAGTGTGCAAACTGTTACTTCCAGCAGGAGTAGCTGAACCTGGACTAGGATGTGGTAATCTAGGACCAGGAGGAGTTGGTATAGGAAACTGTCTAGATGGATCAGCTGGTGATGGAAGCCCAGAAGCCATGCGAGGTGAGGGAAGAGATAATGAATTGGTATTAGGAGAAGTAGGATGAGGACTTGGCATGGCTCTTCTATTAGTCTGATGATATGGAGGAGGAGGACCTTGCATACGAGTCCCAGGACTGAGTCCCATACTAGGACTAGGACTGTTTAAACTTGGCGGTTGTTGCTGAGGTGTTTGAGGCTGAGACAAGGACTGTGGAGTTTGTGCAGGCTGAGCTGGCTGTGACTGAATAGGAGTCTGAGTTTGGCTTTGCGGTCCAGAAGAGGAATGAGTTAGCGGTGTATTGCCACCACATCCCTGTTTCTTCCGCCGTTCTTCATAAAACTGGTGTTGAAGCTTTTGCCATTCAAGTTGAGCAGTAACTGATACTGGAGGATAATTATGAGGAGGAAAACCTGGACCACCCATTTGAGATTCCATGTACATATCAGATGGAGGATGGGAATGCTCATGATCATTCATACATGGTTGATGAGGACTAAAACAAACATCCATTCCAGGATGAACACACATGTCACCAGATCCAAATCGTGACTGCTGTTGAGGAGGCATTCCACTCATTACAGGTCCTATGCTAGAGCCCATTGCTCCCTGGCTTTGATCCATCTGTTGTTGTTCAGGAAATAATAACTGCTGCATTTTCCTAATCATAGCAAGCTGCTCTTCCCTATGTTGTCGTTGCTGTGGAGTTAAATTTTCATCAGGAACTTTGACACCTGCAAAAGATTATTCCTATATTTAGTTAACAATTTAATATAATTATAATGTAATTCATTTTTTTGTGCAGTGTATTACAGAACAAGTATTTAATATACTCCCTACAACTAAAAACAAGGGAACTGAGACTGAATTTATACATAAAAGGACCATGCTGCAGAGCAAAGCTATGGTTTATATTAATAGCACATAGTTACATTTATAACATGATAGATGAAGTAAATTTTAGATGTCATCTTAAAGCATATGGATAAATAATTTTGCAAATAAACCTCCCCTACTTTATCTTAAAAAAAAAAAAAAAAAAAAAAAAAAAGACAGTATTTTTTACATTTATATTTTCAAATCAAAACAAAATAAAATTATTAAAAGTTTGTGTTTTAAATTACTTTATTATTATTTAAA
This sequence comes from Pardosa pseudoannulata, assembly GCA_032207245.1. NCBI lineage: Eukaryota > Metazoa > Arthropoda > Arachnida > Araneae > Lycosidae > Pardosa > Pardosa pseudoannulata. Next base: position 13,196,347 of record CM063502.1, read on the forward strand.
TAAAACATGATAAGCATTTATATGCTTCAAAATGATCATTGTTAAGTTCTGTTGAACGAAGAACAAAATGAAATTATTGAAACTAATTTAGAAATTGAACAAATTATTTTGGCATGTTTTTAAATTTTAGGAAGTTATTTTATGTTTTTTTTTTTTTTTTTTTTTTTTTTTTTTTTTTTTTAAATTTTTGGATGTAACTTACATCATCAACTGTGAAAATGATTATACAATACAGCTTAAATGTTAAAATAAATTAAAAATTTCAGGACCAATAAATATACCAATATATGCTGAAAAAAAAAAGCAAAATTAGAAATACCTGTTAATGAAGAGGGTCCACCAGGTCCTTGATTCATTGGTAAATTGTTAAGTCCAGAGTTAGGAAAAGAACCACCACTGACATTAGGATTCATATTTCCCATACAACCCATTAAAGGATTTCCTGATGGCCCCATTTGTCTTGGATTAAGTCCTTGAGGTGCAGGACCTGGAAATCTATGGTTCATGGAAGACGAAGACATTCCAGGACCAAATTGTTGAGCAGACCATGTCTGAGGACACATGTCATTAGGAATTGCATTGGGCATCATACCAGGTGCACCACAATTATTTGGCCAAGGTGAAGATCCTCGAGGTGTTGAACACATACCAGGACCATGCATATTGCAGGCACCTGCACAAGGAGCTCCCATTGCTCCCCCTGATGGTCCAGGAAATCTGTTATTCAGGTTATGAGGCCCCGAAAATTGATTTAAAGGATTTTTCATTTGACGCCCTCCAGACTGCTTCATTTGAGCTAATGAGTTTAACCATGCAGCAGGATTTTGACGATTAAATTGCTGAACCTTTAATGGATATTTCTAAAAAAAAAAAACCATCAGAATTTTAGTCACATAACCAGAAATTACATGTGTAAAAAGAGAATAGGTAGTCTTTCTTACCTCAAGAAAGGATTTGGTTCCTGGTTGAGCACAGTGAAAAGCAATAATGGAAGGAAAATTACCAGATAAATATGATTCAGCAGCTTTATTGGCAAGAGCTGTAGAAAATACAAATATCTGACTTTGTTGCTGCATATACTGTGTTTCCATTTGAAAGGACGTTTTATTCACCATATTACTCGGTAAAGGCTGGACGGAGGCAGTTGTGGCAGGTGTAGATGTGGAGCCCACCATGTTTGACATGGCTGACATTGGAGGAATATCTATAACAGAAAAAGGAATTTTAGAAAATATATAATTAAAAATTAAAGAAAATTTTTTAATTGCCCCTCCAAAGACACTACAGAAATTTTATACATAATTCAAGCACCTATCATAAAATTTTTACATCAAGTTTTTAACAAAAAAATTAATTTTATTACATACATATTAGATCAATTTAAAATGGAAATCATGGCAATTGAATATTAACTGAAAATTATTTTTTAAATTGATAACATCCTAATTTATGCATACCATTCCCTGTATTGCCAGATGAAGGAGGTGCATTTTCTTTATTACTTGCAACTGAGCTACTATCACTAGGAATATCACTTAATGGTTGCTGAAGATTAACTACAAATATAAATATATATATTTTTTTAAAATTAAAAAAAAGATAAAATATTACACATATTAACATTAAAAAGGAAGTACAAAAATGTACAATTTGAAAAATAAGAAAAAGAATCCTTTATAGAAATAGAAGTTATTCATTTCCATGATGGTTAATTGATGGCACATTATGTTTTCTCAGTATATACCTTAAAGATATATTAACATTTGGCAAAATAATGATACAAATATGGTTCCTTGACAAAACTGTCAACTTTAAATGAATAGATGTATATTAAGATTGCAAATATTAAATTGTTTAAATCAATAAATGAACACATACACACATGAATTCACTACATCATAACTAACTGAATATAAAATCTAAAATACGTTAATATGTGCTAACAGTGTATCCAATGCACCAAGGAGATCTACATTCCTAGAATGCACAATCAGAAGTTGTCTTTCATTGAATGTTAAGTTCACTCTTGTTTCTTATACAGCAAATTAATTCAATTAAAACACACACAAGAAAGTTTTAGGAGTTAATAAACAGACATTTGGTCTATGGGTAAACATAAGATGATTCTAGGAAGGATTTGGAATGTATTAATAGTATATAACACAGTTTCATCATTCAAACAGTAAAAATGTCTATTTAGAAATGAAATTTTTAAAAAATATAAATAGATTCATAATAGTCTAAATATGTGAATTAGAATTTGATATAATTATGTGTATGAAATATACTGATTATGAAAACTATACATATTCTAAAAGTTATAGATAAGAATATACTTTTTTTTTAAGATAAAGATTTTAATATAAATGAAATAGTTTTAAAAAACTCACCATCTTGCAAACCTTCTCTAGAAGGTAAAACAGATGCAGCAGTAGACACAGCACTATTACAATTGATACTACTACCACAATTCACACTGTTTACACTGCTTGTAACTGCAGATACATCTTGTGAATTACCACAAGAAGTAGCACATGAACTAGAACACATATTTGTCACAGAACTAGTTTTGATGTCCATTGTAGAGCTTAAATTGTTACTTATAGAACAAATACTGTCACCAATATTTAAGTGACCATCACACAGGTTCATATTAGAACCTTTATTATTCTCCTCTGTTTTCACGAGAAATTCTGAAATATCATCTCCTGTAGAGTTAATAGGTGCACTAGTGCCATTATGTTTCTCATGACAAAGTGTATCAGCACCATTGACATCAGTTTTAGGTGTGCTGTTATTGCAGTCTAAAAAAGTTTTTTTTTCCAGCATGACCTCTAGATCTTCACGTTCCAGATTAATCAAATACTTATTAACCTCTTCTTTGCTTTTCAGCACTTTATTTTTTTTATTCTAGAAAGAGAAATGACACACTTAATAGTTAACAGTTTTTAACATTAAAAACAAAGATGGTATTCTGAACATACAGAACGCTAGAATATAAAAATGCACTGATTAGACATATGAAACTTTTAATCTTATAAACATGCTCATGAGAGAAGATTTGTAAAATAAATTTTTATTTCACCCTATAAAATTATTAAATGTAAATAAATATCTAAAAAGTAAAAGAAATTTAATGCTAACATATGCAGTTATTATGCATAGATTGAAATAGAGAAATATGGGCATTTAAAGATTTCTAATTTAATTTCTTAATGATATGCAAGTAATGTTGCTTTGTTTTGTTTTCCTAGTTCAATTTATCTTATTAACTATTAATTTTTTTTTCTGGCGGGATCTTATTTTGAAATAAAATATTTTCATATTATATTTGTTTCTATAAAAAATGGCCATCAGTTTAATCAGCAGAAGGATATTTTTTCTGCAGAAAACACTAACCTGTTCTTTAGTACAGTGTGATTACTCAGGTACTTTCAGTTATTGACCAAATGCCCAATAGGCTGCAATAGTTTATTTATAGGTCAGCAATATAAATTCCAATTTGTTATTAAATGTTTTTTTAGTGAAACCTATTTTAAATATGGGTTAAATGATATATAATTTTCAATCTTGATTTGGTAATCAACTTCTCTACAGTGAAATTAATGAATGAAATCCTATTGAATTAACTTTCAAATTATTGAATTTATCAGTGTTTTTAATGTAGATAGAAAGTGCACATCAAGTTCTAAAAAATTAATAGAAAAGTATATTTTAACACTTGAGAAAAGGATACTTACCAAAAGTTCAGGCTCAACAAAAGGAAACAACTCAAAATTCAAATAAGAATACAATTCTTTTTCTTGAACATTAGAAGTTTTGCGAAACTGTTTAATGAAAGAATACCAGTCTGAGAGTGTTACACACACACATTCCCAATCCTTTTTACTTTGTTTCTTGTGAGAAAATTCACGATACAGCCTTAAATCTGCAAAATATTGAAGAAAATTAAAATTGGTAAGGATATTACAGAAATGAAATTATTGAGTAGTTAATGAATTTTGGACAGTCACATCTTGCTTTAATAATAGCACTATACAACTTTACTTTTTAAATGTTGAAAATAAAAAAGCAAATAACCTTCACTAGAAAAATTATTAAATAGCAAAATAACTCAAATTTTGTGAGTATTAGATACAGCAGAAAAACAAGGAGAAGTTTGCTAAATCCTTATTTTCTTGCTTGAAAATAAAACATGGGAGCATAAATAGGTTTGCTTACCGGCCGTTACTTACCATCCAAATACCAGTACACATTGTTAAAAGCATCTTGTCCTGCACAAATACCTCTCTAAAAATAAGAAAAATAGAAATCATTAAAGAAAAGATCAATAAAAATTTGCAACAAAAAATATGTTTAAAATTAAGATATACAGTTATATGGATATAACATACAAGAAATGGATTTAACATTTTTTTCCACAAAAAAATTCCTAGAAACAAACAAAATATATCAATATGCAAGATAATGGAAAGCACATTTAGTGATTAATTACAATTTTTACCCAGCTGCATACATACTAGTAATCATAGAAGCATAAAATTATTGATAAGTGAATTTGAATATTAACACTTCTAAATATTATTTCCACCAATTGAACAAGTATGACTAAGAGTTTTCAACTATTCAGTTAAGATGTTATTAAATTAATTATGCTATGCTACAGCTAAAAGAACTGGTTTTGATGAACTTTTCTATGGCCATCACTACACTCAGTTACAAGATATATATTAACATGTAAAACTATTTTGTTAATAATGTTGATATAAAACTTATCTATAAAAGTATAAAGAGACAGGAAGAAAATATTTTTCATAAGGTACTAATTACTTACTACATAAGTTTTTTTTTTTTTTTTTTTTTTAAGCAAAATGATCAATCTTTAACAAATGACCAATCTTTAAAAAATTGACAAGATATTTATTTACACTATTAATTTAATGTAAAACATTTATTCCTTTAGTCCTCTGATACCAAGAGAAGATATGCATTTGACTAAAACTTAAGTCAGCCTAAGAGCAATTCTTTGGTGCAAGTTTATTTTATTTTATTTTTATAACCATGATACCATATGTTTACTACAAAAGTGCTCCAGAAAGTAGAAAGTTCAGCTCCAGAACATAAAAATGAAAGTTTATTTCACTTTTGTCAAATTTTTTTCCCATTATTATTTATTTTTGCCACAAAAAGGCAGACTGGGATCCACAGCTTAAATCTGATTTCAAGGACTATGAAAATCTATGTACCTATGCTCGCAGAAAGATTTGAACACACAGAAACAAGTATAAAAAGCCACATTTAACTGAATTAGTCATTATAGGACCTTGAAGATTAAGAACAAAAGTTTCAATATAATAACTTTCATTCTTAGTAATGAAAAGTACAGAATACAAAAAAGAAAACCTCTATACATATATGAGTACTGTTGCACAATATTTATAGCTTATAAACAAGGTTTTAACAGAAAAAGAAATATAGCATCTATTAATTAGTAAAGTTCAACCTTTAATCTACATTTTTAAGACCATGTAGTATATTTAAAGATGCTAACATTCTTTTAAAGTTATTAGAAAATATTTAAGGTAATAACTACTCTATAACCTTGGCCTAATAATTTTCTAATTGTAACTACTTATTCAGAAGAGTAAAACACTAAGAGGCAGCAGTGACAAGATCATTTTAAATCTTAATTAACCCTCCATGATGTATTTAAGTTTTGAATCTGAATACCATTATTTTGGAAAAAGGCTTTGACACTTAGAGTCACATACATACCACAAGTTATGGTCTATAGGTTGTAGCAATGTGTAAGCTGCATTAACAAAGCTGTTAGACTCATTTAATGGAGGAAAACTGCTGAAGTTAGACTGCTCATGGGCTTCTAATGCTGATAGGCAATTTCTTTCTCGTAAGTAGATATCAGAACGCAATTTAGGTAGAACATCCTGTAAATTAAAGAGGGTTGTAACAACTAAGTCTTTCATATGAAATGAAATATGTTTAGTAGGTGATTCAGCAAATTCCAGAAAGAAAAATTACTTTTGTCAGTGCAGCTAATACAGTGCAACAATCCATAGATCACTCCTTCAAAATTTCACATTTTTCAAAATTGTTGTTTTAAATTTGGCCAGAACAGAATAAGTATGTTTTGTTTATTATAGAATTTATTATACAGATTTATAATCAAAGTAACAAGTTATTAATTAATGAATGAACAGTTACAGTGCAAATTATGTTACTCAGTCTCAATATTGAAACTTTAAGTTTTTACATAGCATCACACATGCAAATTAAAAAAAAAAAAATTAGAATTAAAATTAATAATAAAATTATAAATATATATATATGCTTAAATCATCATGCCTAAAACAAATATTAATCTCTTAACTGATATATCTTTTCAGTTAAATCACAAAAAAGGGAGGAAGGTAGTATTTTTTTTTAAATAAAAGTACAGGTGTATATATATTTCCAGTTGCAGTTTTTATGTGTACATATAAACACACACACTACACACAAGGTTATGACATATATTCTGAGATATTTGAGTCAGACCTAAGCAGGTAAAACAATTTGGTCAAACTAATTGGTTAAGTCATATTTTATGATTTTCATTTAATGAAGTATAAAAGCATAGAGTTTAGGATTTCAAAAAAATTTTGGCAATATCTAAATATCATTGCTAAGGTATTACTTTTAATAATGAATATTGTATTGATATACAAATGAACATGTACACACTAATTAAAATCACTTCATACCTGCAACACAGAAATATTTAAATTTAATAGGTAGAAGTAATTTTTGATATTAAGAGATATGCTATTACTATTTTAATCATTTCCTGGACACCTACTTAGGGTTTATTTTTTACTCTATTCAAAGCTAGGTTTGATTTAGAAGGCTATGAAAAATTATGTGTAACATGAAACTATTATTAATTTGGGACCTACTGCTTAAAGCTCATTCTGAACAAGTACAAATGCCATAAGTGAATTTAAACTTGTAGATATCAGATTGATAATTCTCCTACAATTCGTACACTAACTAGTCATTTGATTTATGGAGCTAGGTATTTTATAAATGAATATTTAAAAACCCCAAATCCATAAATAATTTGATATTTTTTAAATAACCACATGTAACAAATTCAAAGTGTTAAACATCCTGCTGCTTATTTTTGATTTCTCTCTCTTTTTGTCTTTTTCATGCGAGATATCATTTGATGCAAAATATCCATTCAACTACAGTGAAAATACCAAATACAAGAAACTAAGGATAGCATGCTTCTATTCTATGAACAGCATAATTGGTTTAAAAGGAAAAATCTTGTGTCACTTATCTACAAAATTGGTATTAATACTTTAAAATATATAGGCTATTAATAGGCATTACAGTCAAATATTTCCTATTATAGAAGATTATCATATGCACCTATTAGTAGTAACTACTAAAACTTATTTACTTGTTAAAACTACATTTGCAAAAGAAACAATGAAAAGGAAAAATTAACCAGGAAGGTTTAAAAATTAGTAACTATTGATTAATCACTGAATTTGAAATAAAATATGAAGCTGATACGAGAGCAAATGGTACTCCACCATCTAAATACTACTTAATAAGAGAGTGTTATGCTTGGAGACAAGTTCAAAATCAAATCTACTTCACTAATAAGAAAAGAAAATGGAGATTGTGAAAAAACAAGCAAAAGAAAATATACATAAAGTAGGTTGAAGGCAATTTTGTCTTCTACACCCACATACAACAGCAAATGTACTATGGTCATTTTAATATAATGGTCTCAGTTTATACTATTCCAGAAAAATCCCCTTACTGATTATATAAACTTATGGACATAGTACAATGTACATCTCTCATTTCCCTATAGTTAACTGAGATGAAAAATCAAATATTTGATTTGGCATTTTCAATCCCAAAATAACACAATTCCTGTATAGAACACCATTATAAGCTCGTTTTCTGTAATGATTTGCAGAAACCCGTTCAATCACAGATAACTAATTAGTGAATAATTGTAAAAATAAATAAATATTTTTAATACTGAACTTTTTAATCAGCAAGTACTCTATAAATCAAAATCCTGCTGCTTTAGAAGAAACTATCATTTTCTAAACTATTCATGATTTTAATTTGTTTTTTAAACAGTTGTGTTTTAAAAATAATTTTATTTTTAAACTTTGCAACTACTCTCTCTCTATCTTTTTTTAATTATATGAAATGTGAGCATATGAATTTTGTTGAAAAGATTTGTATAGAATAGCACTGTCTAACTAGCAATGCTGTAACGATTTTATAAGCCCCTCAAGGAAATCACTTTTCTTAAATGAAAGTTTAAATAAGGACATCTTTGACCATTTGTTACTAACTATCTGTTACATTAAAAAACACAAATCAAATATAAAAAAAATATTTTTTTATCTACATTTTAAGATTTTATTACAAAATTCTAGACTCGAACCTATTTTTATGTTTGTATGTATATACATCTGCAAGTGTGCATTCTCAAATATGAAATATATAAAATCTAAATATAGAAATTCCATTGATGATTCTGTACTTGAAAATGTAATTAAGCTCAAAACAGCAAATACTACTATGTGCATAAAAAAACTGTTGCCTAACAATTACACAAAGAAAGTTCTCAATGAAATTTTACATACCTTGTCATTGCTTTAAATAAAAAATTTATATTATGCTTTCTTCTTAGTGTAAAGAAATTGTTAACAAAATTAAGTGACTTTTTAATCACTATACTTTGTCCACACTTGAAATATTTTTAGAAGATAAAAGTATCATGGACTATGAGAAGTTGGACTTTGCTGTAGTAGAACTATATTGCTCCCTCCTTTCCCCATTTGCATCAGTTGAAATAATGCTTTAGCTATCTTAAAGAATAATTTAGATGACACAGTATTTTATGTTAACAAAAATACTTGAATAACTACATTACTATGACAAGGACAAAAAAAAAATTTCAGCCATGAACTGAGAAATGATGGATCACAGCAAATAATATTTATAAAATAGAAATTGCAATGAAAACATCTTTTGAAAGAATTGCAATTTAGTGGGAAGGCATTCTAGTGGAATAATTGTTTGGGACAACTAAGATCAGTATTTCGCTATTTTAAGGAAACTGTATAAAGCTAACGCACCCTAAGTGGTTACAAAAGTCCATACTAACAGCAAGAATTGTACCTCTAGACTGAGTTCAGATTATAAAATTTATTTGATATATGGTCAAAATTGAAGAAATTTGATTAAAAATAATAATATTTGCAAGGTGTCTTTACTACATGCTGACAAATACAAAGTAATACTAAAAACTTATTTTGACTTGAGTAGCCATAGATCATTCATAGGACAATGATTTTTTTTTTTTAATAGGGATTTAGAAACGATGCTTTAATTTCGTTTTAGATATGACAAAATTATTAGATGACTTCATGGTACGAACTGAAATTCTGCACAGATTGCATTGCATTTGAGAGTATTTAATATTGATAAATTAACACAGTTCCACTGCATAACAAAGGGATCTTGTGCTTTTAGAAACAAGGATTTGAACTTATTTTACATGTTTTAAGTTGTACAATGACTAAATAGGTACATAGCTGATTTTAGCACAAAATTCTGTGAATCTGAATACCACCTGTATCATGGATGTTCAAATCTGTTTGGAATTAGCTTTAAGCAAAAGGATCCCCAAAGTAGATCATAGTTTTCCTAAACCAACCAACCAACCAACTAATGATATCAATCACCAGAACATTATAAAGATTCTTAAATGTTATTTATTTATAAAAAAAAGTTTAAATTATAACTTAACTTGGGAAACAAGTTTTGTATATTGAAGAAGAAAAAATATATCTGATACAGTTATACTAGGGGCCCTTTTTATGTGAACTGGTTAAATGATTTATATTTTGGTTGGAAACATTTAGATGCTTTAACTATTGAAATTTAGGGCAAATATCAATAGGTATCTCAATTTTATGGTCACATTTATTTCATATACTCAATACTAGTTAAATCTTTTAAAGTCCCAGTTCATGTTCAGTAATAAAAATACTTAAAATGAATTATGAGAAAGTTTCCTAACAAGTTCAATGACAACTATATTTTGAAAACATTGAAAATGTGATAAATCTTCAATTTATCTATAATTTAAAACATAAGGTGTTTTGTTTTTGATAGTCAGGGAGAAGAAACTAACGTATCAATCTTTACCATTTCAGTTTTATATTACATGTATTTGTGCATAGATGTACAAATGTTCATTTTTAAAAAAAATAATAATTGGCATTAATTTGCAACTAAAGTCTACTTTTATACTGGATACACCCATTATGTGTTTAATCTTGTATTAGGTGATGAAAATTGCTTATTTTAAGCTGTTTCAATTTGTAATTACAATACTGAAGACATGCCTGAGAAACATAGGCTGTAAATGGTAGCTGAAGTTAAGAAACGTTAGCAGTTTTATAAAGTTTTATTGTTGGTGATTTGCCAATTTCTAAGCAACTTGCAGAATATATGCAAAACGATACTTTAACAAGTTAAGTAGTAAACAATCTTATAATAGTATATAGCTTGCTACTTTCCTAATTTTTACAAGCAAAACTGTTTCCTCTCTATTCATAGAGTGGGTGAAAAGTTCACTGTCATACTTTGACAGGTAGTAGCTAGTATATAATAATAATAAAACTAAAACTATTAGTATATATTTAAAAAATATTGCTATTTTACCCCAAAAAGTATACTGATCAATACACCTTACACATGGACATGCTAAATGATGAGAACCTGGTTATGAATTTTTGCTAAATTCACAAAAGTTCTTTAATTATTTAAGCAAAAATTTGCAAACCTCTATGAGCCAACATATACCTTTATATATACTTTTAGCATGAATTCTATGCCTAGTTGTCACAATATGCAAACAGTTACTATATTAATATAAATTAAAGTATTTACTTTTCATTACCTTTCATCATACCTCTTACAGACAGTTTTGTGTTCTTAACTGGTTTATATAAATTTTTAGGCAGTGCAATTTTTAAGTATGAATTCTTTGGATTATGTAACAATAAATAAAATTAATAATCATTTTTGATAGACCTCTCTCTAATCACACAGAATCTGTCTTATTCATGTTTATTTATGCTATAAAGCAAGTCTTTTAAACAAAACTGAACTCTTTTACTTAATAAATAAAAACTACAGCATATATAAATTTTCTCTTAATGTATATATTGGTCATTTTGTTCTTTAAATAGATAAATCATCCAAAAAATTATAGGTCTTGTTTCTGAAAATGAGAAAGTTACAAACCAAATCATCTGCAGAATAATTTTCATCCAAATAATCAGCAATATCTTCTTCCTTTTCTTGATAAACATGATCAATCAGCCACTTCAGTGTTCCTAACTGGGGAAAAAATGCCACTAGAATCAGAAACCTATCCACTAGTATTAACAGTAATATAAAAATTTATACTAAAATATGTTACTATAAATGCATTTATAGTACAATGTATAGTAACATTTTAGTGGTGTCAGTCCTTAAAATTTTGACAGTTAAAAGTATTGCAATATTCATAAGAATAACTATTAAATTTTATGGTTAAGAAGTAAATCACAAATTTTACATTCCTAAATATGCCTTTATTTCTTTAAGAATGAGTCAAAATTAGTTTTTAATTTCATTTGAGACTTGAACAAGAAATATCTTCATATTTTCTAAAAATGTTCTTGAAGTTTATTGCAAATGTGTTTTAGACTATTTTATAAAAACTAAAACAAAATAAAGTTTTTTTTTGTTGTCTTAGTGATTTTAACTACAATTTACTTAAAAATATTAATAGCTTTCTATAGCTAGAATAAAACAATTTCCATCATGGCTAAATTTGTAACAAATTAAACACAATCACTCTTTTCCAATTCTACACAATCATTCTTTTCCAATTGTATACTTTTGAATTAGATTACCTTTTCTTCTGGAGTTAACTCCTGCCAAGTAGTGCTGCTCTCAAGGAAGCGTGGAACGTCTGCCTTCTCTTTAATTAATAGCTTTTTTAAGAAAGAATCAAAGTTGGCAATTCTGAAAGTAGAAATAATAAGAAATAATTAAAAAATTTTACTTCTTGTGATTCAAAACAAACACAACTTTTAAAATAGACAGATTATAAATATGTTTATCTACGTATTTATAGTCTTAAACTAGACATAATGCAAACTCATATAAAATTTGAAAGAAGGAATGAAAAACAAAAACAAGCTGAATGTTTGGTTTTGTTTAAGTAATTTTTTCAACAGGAAGGCTAATTAGTTATTGATATACTGCATTATAATCTTGACAGAGTGCCTATTTTGTCGATGTAAGGGGTATGTAATACATTGCTAAAGATGGTTCAACCAAATTTAATCTTGAAGGAGAATTTTCTATTGATTCTGTTCCCTTCTTTGATATAATGACCTCTCATCAACACAGAACTGAAAACATTGATTCAAACATTGATTTATACTCCAGCTACAAACAGATATTTTGGATATTTGCCAAGATTAAACACTATATATAACTACCCCCCCCCCAAAAAAAAATAAATAAATAAAACCATGGAACTGCTTTTTAAAGCTGTTTCAAAGTGGTGATAGCTACAGGTATCCATGTGAAAATTAAATAATAACAGAAAGTGCAATTAGATGAAAAATTGTATACTTGCTACCAAATATCAATGAGTACTAAATCAAATTTAAAGCCACATATGAGGTTTAGATGAATAGAGGTGTCAATGAAGATTTGAAAAATTATCTTAAACCATTTCTTTTAGTACTAAAATTAGGAGCTGCATATGAGATTTCAAGTAAGAAAAGTGTATATTCTAAACCAGGCATCAACAAACTATGACCAATGGGCCACATAGTGGCCTATTTTAGTTCCAAAAATAAATTTATAAAAATAAACATAAGAGTTTAAGTAAAAAAAAAAAAAAAAGCTTATATTTGGGTAAAGATCACTATTTATATGCCTGATTTGACTCAATGAGGACAGGGTAGCCATTAATGAGAATATTTATAAATGAAGTTTATCTAATTATGTTTGTTTTTATATGTTAGAATTATAATTTTAAACTTTTATGCTGTTTTCTTGCATTTCTGTTGTTTTAATGACTGTCTCAAAAGAAAAAAAAAAAAAAAAAAACCAGACTAGAAATGTCTTTATAATACTCTCATTTTGGTTGATTTTAATTCAGACAAACAAATTTACTAATGCCTGTTCTAGGCAAATCTTTTATTATGAACCTAATCATGGTTAAGCTTTTTGGAACTTGGATAATATTGACAAAATGTAATACCTTTACAATGAACTATCAGTTGGTTTAGTACAGAGTTATGTACATCCCAACCATATATATATATATATGAATCATGTACTGACGGTAAATAGTTCTAGAATAAAGTTCATTGCAGGATTTTGGGAAACAGATTCTAAAGATTCACAATGTATTTTTAAAAATTATATTTGTAGTTTCAACATTCCTACATTAGAAGGATAATGTTGGCTTACACTACTTGAGCTCCCATGGATCACAAAGATTTGAAAAGAGCATGTAGTATATTGAATAGGTGTCCAATTCAGGACCTAAAAAAAGTGAGGGATCATTTAAAAAATGTTTTATAAGGAATAACTGCCTTACAGAATATATGGAACAAAATTGTACCCATATGCCTGAGCAGTTTCATGAAGGGATACAAAATTGATCAAATCATATATAATAGTATATATTTCTACATATCCATTGACTTTAAAGTTAAAGTATTTTACATTATTACACTCTGGATTTGGTTTATATTTTCACATCATTGTCCTTTATAAAGAAAAGCATATACATAATAGGGCTTAAGATATCTGACTAAAGATCTTTTGATTTGGTTTCATTTGGAGACCTGCCTACTTTTTTGCTACATGAAGGCTAAGGAAACTAGGACCTACTGCAAACATCTATGAAACAACTATATCTTACAAACATCTATGCCAGCAGCAACTGCAGCTGTTTCGACCTACAGACTCTGGTACAAAACAGCAGCACCCTAAAAATTGACCATTGTCTGACAAAGATCTTTTGAAACCCTCAAAAAAGAAAGTCTTTGCAACTAATTTTAATAGAAAATATTATGAAAATTTAATTCATTTAAAAATACACAATTTAAATTTGCTTTTTCTAAAATGAGCAACCTTCTTTTAGAAATATATTGTTTTGTTATGCAGAAGGCTGAATTTTGTCCAGTTTAAGCGTAATTTAGGATCGAAATGCATATACTTTTACATTTCAAGAATTTACATCAAATATAATAAATCCTGCCCTTCTTAAATATTTCAATAGAGAGAAAAAAAAAAAACCTTCCTGTGCAATATCATTAGAAAACTATAAGAATTTGAATAGGTTAAACGTAAAATATGTTCATGTACATGCTTACAGTAATGAGTCAGAACATTTTAAAACATTATAACTACTGATTAATAAAATACTTCTCCAGAAGGTACAGTTGAAATATTTTACAAATGACCATTCTAATACTGTAAACATGCTTTGAAAAAAAATTTCAGAACAAATAAAACAATCTTGTAATTGCAAACATACCAGTAAATTATTATATTTTGATAGCATCCTCTGTTAATTCAAATTTTTAGTGATAAACTAAAATAGCTAATATATTATGCTTATCATACCCCCACTTTCACCAATTTAAACGAGCTTCCTGATACTGCCTTTTGTAGGTTAGAGACATTTCTAGGGAGAACTAAATAAATCCCCCTATCAAATGTTAAAAGAAAATTCAACTATACCCATTATATTAAAATTGAACACTGATTCAACTTCGCTCTACCATTTGACCATCATTTGGCAAAATATTAATGAAAACTTATATGTACGTTAACAGGATTTTTTTTTTTTTTTTTTTTAAATTGAAACATTGTCAGAACATTTAAAAACAAAGTTCAACAAGAAATAAGTGCAAGATGCCTTGTAGGAGTATAGCGAAAACGAAATGTACCAGTAAAAACTGGTGGGAATAGAGTTGTGACCGTCCCAACAAACACAATCAGTCAATTACAGAAAAACTTTCAAAATAATGAGGATAACCTCAAGAGTTATAAGAGGAGGTTGGGGGGGGGGAATTGACGTTTCATAAATGCATTATTTATAATATTTCAGGCAGGACGCAAAGTAAGGAATAAATATACCGCCTGCATTGGCGAAGTTTCAGCCGGTAATTATAACCATAACCAAGAATTGTTTTCAAAAAGTAAGGTAGGCAAACAGGTTTAGAGAAAGCGCAAAATATTCTCTTCCATTGAATTATAAAGAAGAGTACAAATCTATTGCTAAAGCCAGAGGGAAAAAATGAAAGTGAGAGAGAGAGAGAAAGAGACTACCAGATTCCAAAATCTTGAAATTTTCCAAAACAAAGTGTAGCACCGTTGTCGAATCCCGAATGTTAAAAAGGCAGATTTTTAATATTTGATGGGAACTTCCGATTTATCTTGCTAATTAATTCTATACCTAATGTGGGAAGTAAATTGGAAAAAAATAATTCAAAAGTAGTATTTAAAATTCATGTCAATATTATTTTTTTTAAAGTGCATACCATTTCTTTCAAGGATAATATACAAAGATACCATCCCAAACGATTTGAAATGATACCGAAAAAAATGTGTCCTTAGGAGGTGATAAAACTATGCAAGTTAAAATTGCATTTTATACGGTCTAAACCGGTGATTCTGACTTTTTTGGGGAAAAAAATCTTATTTACGATTTATAAAGTTAGTTTTAAATGGAAGTCTGTATAATGGAACTATGCTACAAACACATTTATTCCACCTAGTGGAGTGTCAATAATAAACACCTTTACACACTTAGATACATTATCCCCTATTACCAGAATTTTGTCTTAAATTATTTCTAAATTTGAATGTATGTACATCTCCGTGCGTGTGTTCTCCGATGTATAATATACCACATCTAAATATAAAATCTCTATTAAAGGTTTGGTTTTGGAGTGCTAAGGTCTACTTTTTGCAACACGAGGGCTAATGAGACCGGGACCTACTGCTGAAAGCCGATTCCGAACGGCTACGAACATCCATGCCAAAGTGGGATTCGAACTCACGAACTCCGGTTCCAAAGGATAGCACCCTAACCATTCGGCCATCGTTCGGCCTCTATTAAAGATTCTACACTTAAAATATTATTTAAATTCTCAACAACAAATATTGATATGGACATAAAAATATTGTAGTACCATAATTGTGTCAATAAAGTTCTCATTCAGATTCTGCATTACTTTTTATTAACTTTTTTTTTACATATTTCTTTTCACATTTTTAAACAGTCTAATAAAATAATTTTAAAAACGCGTAAAAAATTAAAATACTTTTTAAATTAAACCCTCTTTTGGTCCATGTAATGTTGGAGAAGATAAAATGGTAAATTATAATTTGGATTAATAGAAGTTGGACACAGCTGGTCTAAATTATTAAATTTATTAAAGAAATTGAGTATTTTGTAGCTTTTAGTTACAGACGAGTCATTAATATGAGGCATTTCTATATAAATCAGTAAGTTCAAACAATTTTACTTCTTAAAGACACACACACAAAATAAATAAAAATAAATACGAAAGCGCAAGTGAATAACAATCTTTAGATTATATACAATAGGATAAAAAGTAGAGATTTCACCACCTTAAATTAAAATCAACGTCGGGGCTTTTCTCAGCAAACAGCCCACACAACAGAAATAACCAATGACATGGTCTCACTGGACCTTGGAATATTTGAGGGGGAGACAAGAAAAAAGCAATAGAATCGTAAAGAAATGGGTCTCAGACGGATACGGAACGAGCACACACCTTTGGTCGGCGCACTAACATGGACCATCTACATATTAAAAAGAGGAAAAAAACTGAGGGAGATGTGCATTATGCTTATAATTGGAATGGCTTTTATTCCAATGCTAGGTTAGGAATGAATCTGTATTACATTACATAGTTCATGAAATGTCAAAATTTATAAACGTGATGTAGATACAAGTTATGCATTTTTAAATTCGACAAAACTATGATGTAGAGTGTATAATATTATTGAGAAATAAGTAAATTAAGCAAATAAACGGATAAAAAAAGTTATTAATCTAAAATATCTATTTCATCTATTTAGTAAAGGAATTTTTTAAAATATCCAAAAATAAATTATCATTTAGTTTGAGATGTGAGGTAGAATTTTAAACTCTTGTCACAAATGACATATTATTTCAAGTTTACATTAAACGCAATATTTAATGAAAGTTCTTTAAAAATATTATTAGTTGGCTAGTTTATTATCTTTCATTCTATCAGTTTTAAATGGATCAGAAACGTAATTAATGCATATATGGTCAAACTACAAACGTCATCTGGATTACGATTTAAAGAAAGTCAATCACCGAAAGATATCTATCAATATCAAAGAAAATCATTTTCTCTAAGTGGTTTATTGGACGCAATTATTAAAAGCAGAAAAAAAATATAAAAAATAATGCTTCATACATATGTCAGGTTTGTTGTTATTCTGAAAAGAGTCAAACAGATGCCTTCTTACTAATACAAAGGTAAGGTTAAAGTTTGATTTTCTCATCCTAGAGCAGGTGAAGGCCGAGGCACGTATTAAAGCACTCCGGAAATGATTCATCTTTTACTTCCGTGAAATTGCATCGTGCTCATTTTACAAAATAATTCTAACATTAACTTCATTAGTTTAGGAAACAACTACTTAAGAGTTCCAGATGCCACATATGTTAATTCTCTACAAAGCCAAAACGGTAAAAGTTACATATGTTTAAAAATATAATTTATAAGCAATAATGACAGAATATTCAAACGAATTTTTATATTAAACGTAAAACTTTTATAAAAATACAGACAGTTGGAAGACACTGATCTAACTCAAATAAAAATATGACTAAATATAATTAAGTAATAGAAATAATAATAAAAAAAAAGATTGAATTATTGTTTAGGACAGTTCACCGAATTCTAGAAGAAATGCGTAACGTTCAAAGAAAACTAAAGTAAAAACTATATCGTTAGCTTACTTTCTGTCTTTTACAGGAACTAGGCAACATTGGTAGAACTACACGCATTTTCCTCAAAATTCTCACTTGATCTCACCATTTCTAACACTCAAATATGTTGAAGTAAATTCGATGGACAACAGTAATTACTTAACAATTTGAAAACAAAGTCGACGGAGTGCTCCATTTTGAAGTTATTACCGAATATATTGCGTTTAAAACAAAGGAATCTATAATACATAAACTCTAAAATTAGGAAATATAGTAGAAAGTCCCATAGTAAGAATAACAGTCTTTCTAAAATATGATATGCCTATATTAATATTTCCAATGCGGTAGCAGTTGCTCTTATAGCATTCGCCACTACCAAGCTGCATATATTTGTTGACCATTTCATTATGGAGCAACTTATACGCGGCAAACACTTTATACAATACAAAGTGGGTCCTCGTAATTTAGAAACAGGGACCAGCAGACGACCCACAGACTTGGAGGTATCTTCAGAATTTCTGGAGGAATCTCCAGAGGTATCTTTCTGGAACTTTGAGGATATTGCGACCATGAACCTGTTTTACGTTCCACAGACACCATTAATGAACACGGCGGATCATTGGTCAGCTCAAGCCTTGGCCTCGCAACCCCCCGGGATATGAGACCTATGCCTTTGCCGACTGAATCATCACGGCTTCTGCTATACCGATACAGCCCGAAATAAAGAGTGGAAGATAGAAACGTATACATTCGACTAAAATACTTAATTAGACAGGGTTTGATTTCGTTTGGAGCGCTACGGTCTACTGTTTTGCTCACGAGGACTAATGAGTACAGGACCAACTGCTTAAAGCCGATTCTGAACGGCTACGAACATCTATGCCAGCAGCGGGATTCGAATCCCCGAATTCTGGTACCGAAGAGCAGCATTCTACCATTCAACCATCGTTCGCTAATTAAACAGGATTCTAAATTTAAATAACTATAAAATCGTATTTCAAATGAAATTAAAAGTCAAAATGAAATCTGCTACTCATATGTGAAATTTTTCTAAAACCGAATTACAGTTAATATAACAAGAGTCAGAAGTGTAACAGATTTTTGTTTGAGAACTTCAACCAAAATAATTTTTAGTTTGGAGCACTGTGGTCTACTGTTTTGAAACAAGAAGGCTCGGAACCGATAGCGAACATCTTTGCCAGTCGAAGGATTCGAACCCAAGAACTCCTGTACCGATATGCAGCGCCCAATCCATTCGGCATCAAAAATGGTTTTATAAGTGTTGAGCCACAGTTCCCCTTTCTCACTCTCTCACAAACACACCCCCCTTTCACATACACATACACCCACCCACCATATGGAATTATATTTTTATGGAGACAAAGTAAAAACGAAAAAAAAAAAAACATTTACGAAATAATAGCGATTTAGAATATTATTAAAATAAGGAAAATTGAAAAATGTAAAAAAATTGGTTTATTATATAAAATACTTATCAAAAAGGCATTGCGATAAAGATGAAGTCAATTTAAAATTGAATAAAATATTTTAGTACCAAATTTAATTAAACACATTAAAAGCAAAAATAAATAACTTATTTTCGTAGTACAGTTCACTGGAACATTCATTAGAAGCCTATAAATTTTTTTATTAACTTATTGAATTTTCTTAAAATTAATTTCAGCTTGCAGAGAAATAGAAGGATATTTAAAAACTTAAAAAATTGTAGAACTAAGATAAAAGAAGTTATAATCAGATAGAAATTTAAAAAAATTCAATAGCTGTATATTCAGTCAATAAGAGTTATAAAAATTAAAATATAACGTTGGAATCACTTGATCCAAAATTTTAAGCCATTTGTTGGACTGTAACTCTTAAGAATAGGCATTATTAATATACTAAAGTGATTGGCAGAATTAAAGGTAAAAATGCGGAAGAATTAAATCAAAGTTCTATTTTTATAACTTTAAATCTATTTGTTTGATTTTAATAAACTATACACCATTTAAAACATCTTTATAAGAATTTCAAGTATACACATAATTTTAAATTTTACTATCATGAGATTTTTTTTTAAGGAGCTCAAGTAGTGCCAACTACCGGCGATCGGCAGCGTTAATTTTTGTTATATTGAGATTTTACGTTATGCAGAGTAGAAGTTTTAATATAGACAGTGATTTTCGGTGGTATCAAACAAAGTCTGTCCAACATTGGTAAACTTTACAACAAACCGTGTGGATTTATAATGAACAAATATAAAAATCATTTATATATATATATATATATATATATATATATATATATATATATATATATATATATATATATATATAGACAGGGTCGGTTCTGGGCTATTAGCCGCCTGCGTGCAAGGTAGAATTGGGCCGCCCCCTATTAATGCGTATACCTAATAGATATACTATGATCGCCTGCATGCGTGCAAGCACTGCATACCTACAAGCCCTGGCTTGATAAACAGCTGTCCGTTTTAAAAGATCAGCATTTGATTGCACGAATTGTCCGAAAAAGTCAACCAAACTTTCGGCAGCAAATTGATATGATAGACAATATCCGTAAAACATTGGCAAGTAAAACCTTTTAAATTTTCGTAACTAAATTGCTCGACAGAAACACTACGATTTTTTTTTTAAGAAAAAGGTTTGGAATAGCCTTAGTCAGATTCTTAACCAAGAAGAAATACTATCAGCGGTGTACCCAAACAAGGCTCAAATGGACATACGCACCCCTTAAGATTAGATGCCCTAAATAAATGATTCTATCTAAACTAATATCTTTTTTATATAAAAAAGGATAATAAAAAAATTTAACAGTCAGAAAAAGTGTCTCTGGGGTTAATGTATGTACACTATGAGAAGGGGCGCTTCCCTATAGAATATGATCTCCCCTCCAACAATTTTCTGGCAAAGGATTAATGGAGGCCTCCTTTTTTCCCAGACAGTTTTTCAATTATTAAATGATATCATTTCTTGCTAACTTTTGTAAATTGGCATAAGTAAAACTTTTCCCGAAATATCATCTGGTTGTTTGATTGGTTTTTGTGGCAAAATAATGAAAAGTTAATTGTAATTAACAAAATATGCGTTCATTATTCAATTTTTCAATTAAATTTAATTCTAGAATCACACCTAAATTTTAAATTTAATTTTTATTTAGCAAAGTCAATAAAATAAGACGTTAAAATTATCAAACTTGATTAACTAAACTTAAATTCTTTTAAAAGAAATAATTTTTTTTTCAATGTTACAAATTTTTAAAAACTAATTACAAATTCCGATAAAACGGTCATAAACTCTAGTCTAGTGATGTTACTATTTATTTTTAGCAAGTTCATACAGGAATTTAGTATCTTGAAAACATTAAATATATTTATAGATTTTTATCAGTTATGTAATAATCTGTTGAAATGAAATAATTTTTTGAATTTTTAGACATAACTAACGTGAAAAAAAACCTTGTTCTTTTTTTCGAAAATTTCGATTTTATTTTCAGAGTAGTTAAACAAAACTGGAAATTCTCTATCTAATCGAAATTTGTGAAATTAAACCAAAACCCATAAATTTTACGGATAAAAACTTGCATGCATGGGATATTAATAAATTTTTAAACGATGTTCGATTCCATCGTTTCTACGACTAGGAATTTTTGTTCCGTGAAATCTTTATAAATTTTCTTAAATTATCTTTATTTTTTGTAATTTTTATAACTCGATAAATATTATATCAACCCTTAAACAGTTTAATATAGGAGAAATAGATCTGAAAATATAAGATTTTAAATTATATCAGCATTACAGTAAGCGGTATTACAGTCTAACTAATTCTAACAGCAATATGGAGGATCATCATTCATACATTGGCAGAATTAAATGTTTGAAAGGG
The DNA here is from genome assembly GCA_032207245.1 of Pardosa pseudoannulata. NCBI lineage: Eukaryota > Metazoa > Arthropoda > Arachnida > Araneae > Lycosidae > Pardosa > Pardosa pseudoannulata. The sequence goes on from CM063502.1 coordinate 13,218,373, forward strand.
TTGAAAAAGTAAATTATGAATTTAAATAATTATTTACTTATACAATGAAGCGTTAAAAAATTGTGATTACTGATTTGACTTTTCAGTGTATAAATAGCTTCTCTCTGTTTTCAAACATTTTATTTTATCAGTATTCGACTTCTCCCATTTTGAAGCTAGTTAATATGACGATATATTTTAAATTTCTATAATACACATTTCAACTGAAAAAAAAAAAAAAAAAGCTGTGTATAAAACTATTTAATAAATGTGTGTGTGTGTGTATATATATATACATATATATATATCAAGCATGTGCAGTAAAAGAGTATTTCCTTTACATACTCATAGCTGGTTGCTAATTCAATTTAAAGCTTAATTTTATACCATTAAATTTCCTCTTAGAAAACTACATTTCTGTAAATTTCGCAAGCTACTGATATAAATTTTTTTAGGAATTATGAGAAAAAAAAACTCATAAGAAAATTGCAACGTTTAAAAAATCATTTTATACATTTTTCTTTTAAAATATCAGCTACATTAAAAAAAATTTACAGCAAAAAGGCTGTTAAATGTTATTCAAAAGTTAAACATTTTCAGATATTTATGATACAAGGTTATTCACGATTTTTTTTTCTTTTTCGTATATTGTTGGTCCCCTAACTACACAAGTATCCGGAACTGGAAATTGTGAGTTAAAAAATGTTTTTTACATCGAGAAAATTAGAGAACAAATAACCAAGATCTTTTAAGAATAAATTTAAACAAATGTCTAGCCGCTAAAGTGGTCGTACTACTTAGGCTTTTCGGTGTACATACTTAAAAAAAATTACTATACGCATTGTAGAGCTGAGCATGATGACATTCAGAGAAAATATTACTTTAAACAACGAAATGATAGAAATTAATATTAAGCAGCTTAAGAAAGACGCGGATGAATATCTAAAGAAAAATTTCAGATAAGATTAAACTTTATACAACGTGTATATGTAACGGGATATATCTGGTTTCGCCCACTCATACTAATTTCACAAGACAGAATTTAAAGTAACGAATTAAAAAACAAAATTTAATCACTACTCGCTTTTTATCAACGGCAGGGACATGTTATGTAATAAGAGAACGACCGAACACCTTATCAGTACTCAGTTGAACAACATAGATAAAATATTTAAATAAAACGAGTAATGCTTTTTACGGTGCGACATATAAGAAAGTTTATCTGCTTCCGGATAACTTTTCAAGAAAGCTTACAATATACACTCAATGACTTCGATGACATCACATAAAGCAAGAATAAAACGAATTGATATAGGTGGCTGCACAAGAGTCATTGATGAATGGCAAAATTTCTTTAGTGGGATAGGGAATAGAAGTACCTGAATTTAAAAACACCGTAAATGTCAGTAGTGGCGAACCTATAACCCACGAAGTCTTTTAATGATCTAGAAGTTGATTGTTATAAACCTATTTTTACATTAAAAGAAAAGAGACAATAGGAGTATAAAGAATTTAATGTCGAATTTATATATGTACATACAGCGACCCCTCACACATGCGTTTATTTTTTTCGAGTCCCGAAGAAGCCCTGTGAGAAAGATCATGTTCAGTTAGTTATCGATGATCTTTTTATCTGACAATTCTTCAGCAGTTCAGTGTCTGCAGTTATGCCCGTTCAATCTCTTTTTCACTCCCGCTTTCTTTCTTTCTGTCTCTCTCTCACTTTCACTCACACACGCGGAAATAAAGTTTTTTATATTTTTAATGATAGTGTATAATATTTTTCGCAGCTTCTAAATAATTTTTAAAAATTCTGTTTCAGTTTAATATTTGATATAATACAGAACCCTACCGTAGCTTTAACGAGAGTAAGAAACTTCAGTTTGTTAAACTAGGCCATCTCTCAATTATACGAATGGCATATCTTTTATATCCCTCGAGAGTCGCATATATGAGAAGTCACTGTATTTCCAAATGTACGTTGGCTAATTGATTGTCAAGACAAAAAAAGAAACTCAATTCTCTTTAAATAATTTTAAAATTAAGAAACAGACAAACAAAAAGGTCTAAGTTCTGTTAATTTTTCAGAGTTTCTAAATTTTAGTACCCATTTATCCCTCTCTTTATCCAATGAATGTCCACTGACTTAGTGACTCACAGGCTAACATTAGACGAAGTAGTGAACAAATTTTGACCTATTTCTTGTAGAGGTTCTCCGTCATTGGTGTATTAATTTCTCACGTATACATACTTTACATTTAGACGAAAATTTGTTAGATGCATTCGTAACCACTTTAATGATAAAGTTTAAAAGATGCAAACAGTTTTACGTCGTTGTCCCTAAACTAACGCAAACTTTTTGTTGAAAAACTGCTAAAACAGGGACGCAGTATCCAAACAAGTGAACAAGATTCGGGGGGGGGGAAATTCAGGCAGCTGTGAGGAAATTTTTACCCAATTATGAGCCGATTACATTATGGCTACATTTATTTGCTCGAAACTAAGGGAAGTTGTCTGTTGAATCTGTAACATGGCAAATTACCTACACAATGAAAATATTCAGTTTAATTCATGGAATGGATCTCCTTTATATAAATAAGGCCTCACAATTATTGAGTAAATCCTTGAACAGAAATTTTCAAGGTGGAAGATACTATTTTCACGCACTTTTCTGCAGAATTTCGTCTTAAGGAGTATGTGACGTCAAAAAGTGATTGACAACCTTCACAAAGAGACAGACGGGCTACAATTTCTTAGTGACAACTAATATCTATCAATGCAAAATTATTTTGTATTGGAATAAATATTAGGGTTTTTTAAACATGTAAATAATACTCTTAAGAAAAGTCTTTAATTATCAACACTACTATAATAATTGCTTAAACCCCAGAATGTGAAAGCGGAGAAATTCCCGGGAAATTTCAGTAAAATCAAATTGTGTTCTGGGGAAATATTTGAATCCTGAAATATTTTCTGCACCCCTTTGCTGGAAAACTTCCCAAACTATTTCTTTTAGTCCCGTTTACATGCGACTAAATGCAGGTTCGAACTCCCTTTCCAAGACTTATTTCTACCCAGGGAAAAAAAACTGAAGGTGTCCATCTTTTGACAGCAGCAAATGTAGCATTTCCCCTCTCCTTTCCGTGACACCTTGCATTTGTTGAGGGGTGCTACATTAAAATGACCGATTCATTGCATGAATACCTTCATGTATATTTCTTTCATTCTAAGACTGGTCGTAATATATCGCAAATACTGCAGAATGTTGATGTAATGATATTTTGTTTTCAGTTAATACAGTTACACCATTGCACGTATAAAGTGTTTACATTTGTAGGTTTGGTTTGGAGCGCTACGGTCTACTGTTTTGATACACGAGAGCTATTGAGACCGGGACCTACTATTTAAAGCCGATTCCGAACGGCTATGAACATCCAAATATGAACATCGGGATTCAAACTCGCGAACTCCAGTACCGAAGAGCAGAGCTCTACCATTAGGCTATCGTTCGGCTGGTTGATTGTTGTAGGAGAAAATAAAACAAAAACTTACAAAATGATCAGCTATTTGCTTTGAAATTACTTTGCACCAGCTGTATTATTAAGTATTAAAACAAAATATATCATATTTAAAAGGAAGTAAATGATAAAACTCTGATGTAATTTTGTTTGGGGGTAAAGAGAAGGAGTCGAAATAACATAAATCTGCATGAATATTTAATTCTGAGTAAACTATAATCATTAAATGATATTTTTAAATTCAATGCACACACACAATGAAACTTACTCTTAAAGTAACCCCAAGGTTTATTGATAGGCCCGTTTTTTACAGACAACATATTTTCCATTGTTTCCTAAACTAATCTTTAATTCGATGCTACTTTTTAAACTTAAAAAAAAAAAAAAAAAAAAAAAAAAAAAAAAGTAGCTTAGTTGTGATAATGACGAATTAGAATAATGAAGAAAGAAAAGTTAAAATAATGATTCACTTTTGTATCTTAATGCAGTAACTTTTAGAAAAGTATTTCCTTAATCGGAAAATTTGACATGTGAATGTGATTGTCGAAAGTAAACAGTGTCCATACAGTGAAATATTTGAGAGTAAAATTTTAAAATATTAAAGAGTCAGGTTAGGTTTGGTTTGGCTTGGAGTGCTACGGTCTACTTTTTTTGCAACACGAGGGTTAATGAGACCGGGACCTACAGCTTAAAGTCGATTCCGAGCGGCTACGAACATCTATGCCCCAGTCGGATTCGAACCCACGAACTGTGGTACCGAAGGCCAGCTATTAAAGAGTCAGAATTAACGCATTAACGATTGAATTGTTTCTGCTGAATAGATATTGATAAATATCTGGAATCTATGTTATTACAGACACTTAAAATTATAAAAAATATTTAAATAACTTTCAGCTTTTACAACCTGTCCTCATTAGAGATGAGCTGTAATTTTGAGGGTCCTAGACTATCATTTATAAAAAAATGGAAAATTCCGTGATAAGAGATTTAGTTGCTATAACACTATAATGTAAAGTGCAGTTTTATAATATATATATATATATATAGCTATACGTCATTATTTTAATATATGTGCTAGCTGAAAAAGTAAATCCCTGTATAGTGAGGACCGAAAAACCTTAATCCAAAAAACAAAACTGTAAATAATAAGATACTTAAAAATTGGGGGTATTATTTATGCGGGTTGACAAGAATCTTGCCAAATATATAAGGAAAACTAAAATCAAAATAAACTTAAAAGACAATAAGGACCCATTTTCAGATAACAACAAAATAAGAATTAATAAATTAAATAATGTTTTTGAACCTACAAATTATTTTTCAGATTTTCCAAAAGGGGCCGAAAGATGACATAATGGGTAGGGCGCTACTCTTCGGTACTGGAGTTCGAATCCTACTACTGACATGGATGTTCGTAGCCGTTCTGAATCGGCTTTAACCCACTGAACGGACGCGTCGACGGGTGTTCGACAGCGAATTCCTGTTCGAAAACGGACCTGTCGACCCCTTCTCGTTCGCACTCGTATAACTCGTATCGCACACTTTTGAGGGAGAAAAATATTGCAAAACGATAATAAATGGAAGAAACTAATTTTGAGTAACGGAACTCCTTTACCTTGCAGTGAAAATAATTTAAAAGTAGCCTGACAACTTTTAAACCGGCAACTCTAGTATGGTACGGTAAGTTTCGTCTGGAATTTACGAAAAGGGTGACTGTTTTGAAAGGGAAAAAGGTGGGGAGGGTAGCCGGTGGATGGGTTAAACTATAGATTCCCACTCTCATTAGCCCTCGTGCAACAAAACAGGAGACCGTAGCGCTCCAAACCTACAAAAGCGAAGCTAGGCATTAACCAAAACAACCTAGAGCACTAGGTGGCATTCTAGGTGGTCCAAGTCTTTGTGCTCTAGACGATTTTGCATTAACTAACAGGTCGAATGTCAAATTATTACAAAAAGAGCACTATGCCAACACATTTTAGAGATTTATAAGAAAGGATGTAAACGCTAAACATGTAATTGTTGTACATAACTTTAACATTTCCATATCAGGTTCTATAGGTTTAAACTGAAGTAATATAAAATGGGAAGCCGCGTAAGTTTCTGTTGGTGGATGCCCGCTTGAGAACGGAAAACCTCTAAAGAGTTAAGATAAAGAGAATTAATATAATGCAAAAATTTAGTTTAACCGTAGAAAGCTAGTTTGTTTTTGTAAAGCGTCTTACTATTGTTACAGATTTTTTTAAATTTAACTTTCAGAAAGAAAGTTACTGCTCACAGAAATTTTTTTTTGCTTTTTTTTAATAATAAAAAAAACCCTTCCTCACTGCAGGGAAGTCTTTGAATAACTAATTTAGTAAGGATAGAAATCTAGGTTTAAGCATTTTTTCACGTTTCACACTAGAGCCCCGTAATCACTTTCGATTGGAGAGTTAGTGCAGTATTGTACCCCTTTATGTATATAAGCACTTTAAAAGTATATACTAGATTGCATTTGGAGTTCTTTATATTTGTACTTAATTATTGTCCTGCCTCAAAAGATTTAATCTGCTGGATTCCTTGGAATATTAAAGCTTGGTTTACTCAACTTCAAGTAAATAATAATAATAATAATAATAAAAAAAAGAAAGTACTGTACACCTCGAAGTAATCGATGATTAATGTGGCATATATGGAACTTAACGGTATATTTCACAATGAGAGTTCAATGTGTTTAAGAGAGCATCACAGACTGTACATGCTAATATAAAAAGAAGTTCTTAAAATAACCCGAAAAAATTCTTCATTTTATCAAGAAAGGGCAGGTAAATTTAATATTCCTAAATATTTTAAATACATACGCTTTTATGTTTTAAAGCATGAAGACCTGTCTTATTAACGAACATAATTAAAATAATTCACTCCCCCCGTTTTTATTGTTACTGGCTAGAAATTGCAAAATAGCGAGAGACAGCAGTTTCGTTGCTTCGAGCGAGCAATATTCTCAAGGCGAGATTATTCTGTGGCTTGTAAAAAGTTATTTATGCCTTACGTTGATTTTGCATTTTATGTTTAACGATAGGACACGTTTTCCAAAGAAACTTAAAAACTAGTAATTTTGATACTTACGTTAAAACTAATCGATAAAAAAAAGCCCCCCCCCTCTCTTTTTAAGCGGGGTGGGGGCAAAAATGAAGTTAGCAGGAAGATCGATTCCTAATAGAATTCCAGAGCTTTGCTTTGTATAAATAAGCATAATGCGTTAGTATCAAAATTCACTGGAAACAGGACATGCCGTTCGGGTAGTTCAGGTAGACAGAGCCTACCTTTAACCCTTTCGTGGGCCATTTATTTCTCACTCCACGTTTCCAAACTTTCAAAACAGAGCTGCTAATTTTATTCAGTCGATTGAACAAAATTGATGACAGCGCAAAACCGAAGCGCGAATCAGTCTTCCCGTCGTTTCAATAACAAGACCAATATATTATAATGGGTTTTGCGCTTCCCACAGGTGTATTTTGTGAGATCGTGTAAGTGGGAAGTAATCTTACCACGGCCCACGAAAGGGTTAACCAAAATAAATGAGGAACCAAATTTTCTTTTTATAACTGAATACCCCCCCCCAATCTAAAATAAAAGGTAGGAGGTTCTCCCTTCGTTTGGTCATCGCGGGTGGAATTGTGGAGTAGAGTACAGAGCAAACAAGAAAAATTAGCAATTTTTTAAAAAAATTTATTAAAACATACTCTCTTGAAGCGTACATACGCTTTTTGTTCCAGTGTTTCCTGAAATGACCATTAGGGCTATTTTAGAAAAAGTTAATTGGTGCAGCCTCTCGAATAAGAATGACCTCGAATGAGAGGGGACTTTAGAGCTGGGGATAAAAGGGGAAATCAAAAATTAACAGGACTTGCGGCCGTTTACTTAAGATTTCGAAACCTCCTTAGAATGATTTGGGGTGGTCAATCAGAGCTTCAGTCATAAATTCTCGTCGGAATTTTATCTCGTATTACCAAAAAAAAAAAAAAAAAAAATTATGTTGAGACGGGGACGGTTTTTTTCGTTTTCTCGCAGTTTCATACTTACGATTTAAACTGATAAATTATTTTATAGTTTTCGTTCTTATGTGTACTGTGTGTGTATTTTGCAGTTAACTACCTAGTTGAACAACATTAGCACAAATATAACAGGAACTTTTAAAGTTCTTCATTACAAAGTTGCTTGATAGAATCAGCCAAATTAAAATAAATTGCCATATTCAAGTTTTTCATATAAAAAAACACTATAGTTACGCGTGGCATAACCCCTCTGGAATTTGTCTCATAACGTCCTCGGATATGCTTGAATCACGCTTTCCTTTACTAAAGCTAGACTTTGGAATACAATAATCCATCCGATTCGGCGACAGCTTTATTTCTTGCTAAGTTAGACAACATTCGTACAGCATGCATAGGCAAAATGTAACTTTTAAAAATTACCTTTAAGAAACTATTTGATAGAATCCGTAAAATATTGTTTTTAAACATTTTTTTAAAACTAAGAACTGGAATAAAATAATTACTTTTGGACATTTTTTAGTTTTAGTTTACAAATTTCGTACACATTAAGCCACACCACTAGCCTGTAAGAGCGGTGCTATAGTCCCCTTTGAAATTTATATTTATACACAAATTCGAATACATACTTTATAACTTGTAACCCTATCAATGAGAAAACTATTGCCTCAGACAATCTCATAGTATCACAGGTTTTAAAAAGAATCAATAAAAAAAAATATCTTAACGATTCAGTTTTGAGTGACACACAAATTTTGCCGAAAACAAAAGATTCTATGCGAAAAGAACGAAAAATCGTTAGGACAGACAAATCAATATTCCTGCAGTAGCACAAGTAACCACAAAAATAGCCAAATTATTTCTCAGATATGAGGCTCTCTATACATGCAAATATTTTCGAAAAGAATTGTTCATTTAGAGATATTTCTTGGTAACCATTAGCCGGTGGGGTATAAACCATAATTTAAGTGACCACGTGTTGCCTCATAATTTAAGTGAAATTAGACGAACTACATTAAATCCTTGACCTAAAAATACCAATCGAACAATTAAAATGACCTGTTATAACTGTAATTTTAGGAAAGGTTATAAATGACTATCATGAATGACTGCGGCCCCAAACGGACGCGAAACTAGGACACTTCGAACATATTCCAGAAATTTTGTCTCTCGAGTGAGTAACGGAATGGCATTGAAAGGGCACAACATTTGCGGTTAACATAATCACTACTTATGCCGGTTAAATATATTGAAATGAATGACCTAAATTTCGATTACGGAAGGAGCTATGATTCTTCCCTCTATCATACACCCCACCCGGTAGTTAACAATGCATTTTGCATCAGTCTCGCTTCGGGGAAAAGCATACTGAAACTTCTACCTAACGACAAACCTAAAAATTATTCCTATTTAAAACTCAAATAAATGTCAACTTTTAGAGAGTTGCGATTAGTTTACGGTTGACTAAAAACTCCAAAGATAATAAAATTTCACTGTACATATAAAGCCATTATATATATTTCTGCAGAAGAAAATTATGAACAGAATGACTCCTTATTTCAGACTAAATACAAATTATCTTTCAATCTAAAAAGGAAATATTTATTACAGTAATGTATTTCAGATGCCCGCTTTTTAAGAATTAAATAAAAAGCAGAAAGCAAAATAATTTTAGATATATTTAATGTTCCACACAAATTTCGTGGAATAAATCATAAGCCACTGTATATAAAACAGATTTCTGTTTTAATAAGAAAAAAGGCTTTTCTGTAAATTAATGTAAAGGTACTTTGAATTAATTTAGAGTAAAACTTCTTTGAGAAAATATTTGTAACGAATAGGACCAATAAAATGTGGAGAAAGCAAACGGACAGCAGAAAAATGTACTTACAATATATCTTTGTTCCCTGTTACGAATCTCAACAACCGGGCAAAGATATCTGCTAAAGCAACACTTTCATCATCCACTAGTGCTTCTTCCAAATCCTGTAAAAGAAATGCAATGTTATAACACTTTTATTTAACACCATATTAATATGAAGAGGATGAACATAATTATTGGTTATGAAATACAATAGTTTATTATATAATGAAGCATTTTGAAAGTATTGATTACTCTATTTTTCGCTTTTGAAAAAATGAAAATAAATCTATTAGTGCATGATAAATTTCTGTGTTTAGCAATCAGATTCGATTTAGTTTCCTTTTGTTTGTTTAGATATTTAAGGATTACGCTTTCAGGCTTATTCTGTCAGCAAGGTTATGTGCCAAAGTGCCGCGAAACAGTTGAAAATAGTGGTTACCAAGTGACCTACAAGAAAGTCGTCTTGGTTTTTTTTTTTTTTTTTAATTAAATTTCGGCAGAGTTGGGAAACATGGGTAGCTGGTTAATAATTTCTTTAAAATTCTTTAAGCTATAAAACTGTTAGTATTTTATTTATGCTTGGTAACATGCGAGATACAAGATGTAATTAATAGACGGCCTTTTAATTTGACATTATAACACTGTTGAAATCAACTGTAGTTTTATTAAAAAAAGTTAACATTGCCTAAAAAAAGCGTAAGAATTAAAAGCTATATAAATAATAATAATAATAATAATAAAGTACAAAAATTTGATTATGTCCCCGCTTCTGAACTTAAGAAAAAGCCTAACCAGTACCCATAGAGCAGAAATTCAACATAATTTTAAATAATTCATAACACAACTTCTTGATCACACATGCATACATTATCAAATTCATTTTCATTTTACTAGCAAAACGAAATTTATAATTTAAAAAAAAAATTTTTTTTTTTGAAAATTTATAAATTAAAATATGTATATGTGTGTCATTCAATTACAAAATTCTTTTTAAAATTCCTATATATAACTTAAAATTAAGCATAATATTGTAGAAACTAGTTCATACTTTCGTAATACTTATGCCTAAAAGTTAGCATGCATTGGTCTCTCAACATTGAAAAAAAGTGCTAAATAAAAAATAAGGAGTCGACAATTCCCAAATCCGAAAATCTTCATTTAAAAAAGTAAATAAATTTTAAAAAATCAGAAATTCCGGACTAAATGTGTAGTCACGATCACCTCTGCAATAGTCACACACATACACACACACAGGTATGAAAATATATCTCGCAAGAATAACCGCAACATGATTCTAAACATAGATAATTCTTTGCTTCTGTATGTGTAAGGATACTTTTTTTAGATCGCTTCGGCGTAATGAAGTTTTCTTCGCACATCCTTCTCGTAGTCTAAATCGGGACGAAGACTTTTGAAAACGGAGTCTCTGCTGGTATCCCCCTTCCTCCCCCCGAGTGATTTTCCCCCTCAACTCCTGTCAAACACTTTTTTAGTTATAGTACACGTTAGCTTACTTTAATTAGAATGGTTCCAACAGTTATTTAAAATAACAAAATAGACTACTTATTGACGTCGGAAAGGGTTATAATTTGGCCCCTCGTTGATGATCATCATTTCTTGGGTTGATTTCTCTAAAGTATATTCAGTACGTATGGAAGTAAAAACTAGAAGAGTTCTTTAAACTGGAAATTCTCGTAGAGAATTAGATTTAAGCATTATGCCTCCTTAATACGTAAATAACTGGTCGTTAAACCCCAGAGAGATGCAATAGTCTGAGTAGTCAATGGGAAAACCTAATATGTAAACATTTCTGAAATACAATATTACCATTTGTAATAGAAATAATTTTCGAAGTATTTATTTCTATATACGTTCTTAGAAACTATCGAGGAAACGAATATGGGAGGAAAATTTCAAAGTAAACATTTTATAGGACATAACCTTACAAATTTTCACAGTTACTCATGCCCTTCTGTAACAAAAAGCAAGAATGATTATAGGACCCCAAAAAGCAAACTACTTACACAGTTTTATTTTATTTTATTTTTTAAAAAAGGAGGTTTAATACTCTTTGTGTCAAGACTTTTTCACGGTACTGTGGTAAAAGGATAAATAACACGGTTTTAAAAACAGGCTTGATCATCATAGTTTCATTTTAATCTTAAGGATTAACACCACAAGGGTATAAATAATGCGAGAAAAGACAACCAAATAAAACCTACTACGGACTTAGAGAAACTACGGAAAGAGAATCAATCACGGGCATAATTTTATAGAATTCTCTTCTGTAAAATTCGGACTTATATAAGTGATTAAGTGGACAATCAACCAAGCAAAAAATAAAATTCTACAAAATAACACAAGGCTAGTCTCCCTCTCTCTATATAACTATTACCAAGAGTTTATATTATAATTAAGCTACATTACTCGTTTATATTCCAAGAAACATACACGACTGAAATTTAAGTTAATCGAAATAAGAATTTTAAGCTCGTACTAAAAATAGTGTAACCAAAAGTATTTAATGATCTTCTGTAAAGAGCATAGGATTCACTACATTGTTTTTAAGATTTCTAGGTCTTAGCTAATAAAAAAACAATGAATAAAATATCCCGCACATTGTGGGCATACGTTTAGTCGTCCAACCTTAATTATGCTGTTGCCTTAAAGTCAAGATATATTTCCCGAATGAAAGTTTTAAAAGAATAGTGTTACAACCTTCGAGTAACTTTAAAACAGAAATAAATATTTGCTACAACTGTTAGGGGTGCAAATAAAATTTGTACTAAAAAGAATTATTCTTATATAGCTCTTAAGTTATTCAATTGAAACCTATGATATACATACGCATACATACATATATTCACGCAAAAAAAAAAAAAAAAAAAAAAAAAAAACTTAATGTTTTTTTTTTTTTTAAATTGGTAGTTTTTCTTGAACAGTAAGTATAAGTCATATACTTACTATTCATGTCTTATGCTGTAAACATAGGCTGAAACAATGTAATAGCTAATTAAATGCTGTGAACAACTCTTTTTTTCATAAAGGATACAAGTAAAGTTGAATGATAAAGTAATGTTACACTGCAATAAGGGAGTCGGATAAGTTCAACAATGCTTAACAGAACAGAGAGGTCGTTTAAACAAACTACTCTAGTTGGTATAATTTTATTTTTTTCCCAATAATTTTATTGGAAAAAATAGAAGAAAAAAGTTACAAATTATTTTAGCAAAGAACAGTATCTTTTAATCAGAAGTTTTTCTAAATTCCGAAAGTGAGGAAGAAAGAATCTAAATTACTGTGACGTGAGAGTAATTAAGGCGCGGTAGCTACTGAAACACACGCTAAAGAAGAGCAGCATACAAAGTAGGGATGGGGCATAATTTATAAAAACAATTAAGAGAATGTGACCAACACTTATGCTAGCTCTGATGAATTAAACTCGATCACTAAAGACTTAACTTCTGTTCGACAACTAATCTTCATCCACGACCAATCCAAACTGAATCATACAGTACAAGGTTCATCGAAATAATATGAGGTTGCAGAGCTTGACCGAAAATGCCGCGGTCGTCTCAAGGACAGAACTACTCATGTGCAGAGAAAAACTAGAAAACTCTTCTCTGTTCAAGCTACTGTCTGCAATTATTTTTTTACCAAGTTTTTTCAATCAAACTGGCTGTAGACCATTTTATGGATGAGCGCCGGTGCTAAGTTAAGAAGCAGTAAGGGTTGCTGTATATTAAAAATAACAGCAATAAACGTGTCGATTTCTGCTTTCTTCTTATGTTGTATATATTAACATAAAACATTACGTTAAAGGAGAAAATATATATTTAAGATATTACACAACTTGTTATTAAAAACTTACAAGGGAAGGAATTTCCCAGATTTTTAAAGTGAAATTCAAATTTTAAAATACAGTAATCTCTAAATAACTAATTTTTATAAGAATATATTATAAGGTCTGGTAGGGTAAAATGAATATTTTTTATAATTTACTTCATACTTTTAACAATTATATTTTAGCTTTGTAAGATATTTTTAGACATTTGTTGGCAAGATTTATTTTCCTCAAGAAGTTTTATATTTTGCATCTGTCAACATAGATTGCCTTGTTTGGAAGTCAGGAATACTTTCTTTACTAAGGTTTTAAAAACTTTCAAAAAATTAATATTTTATTTCTTTTATCGTCAATTTTTTTTAATAATTAACTCCAAAGGTTTCTGAACAACAGTTTTTCAAATACAGGAAAGAAATATTTTAAATATTTTATGTGTAATGATTATTTTTGTATGATGGGGGAAAATGGGTATTAGGCTTAACAATTTTTGTAAAGTTCTAAATTTTTAGATGTAATGATTTAAACCAGTCCTTCAATTTTAGTGTAAATAATATTACACAGTATTTTATGAAAATTTATTTGCTGTGGTACATAGTAAATTAATACAGTAAAAGTAAAATTAAGCTTGTAAGTCTAAAAATACATGGTTTTGTACATCTGCGACTAAAAATTTTCATCCACCTTTCACTGTGTCCAAAAGCCCAAATTTATATGAATCTTGGACCAAGGGTAGTTCACCTGGTGTATTAAAGGCTGCATAGAGTCAGGGTGGATGCATGATACAATATTTGAATCTTGGATAAAACATCCTCTTAACGAAAAAAAAGAAAAAGAGGACTACCTAGAAAAACTCGCTCTTTTGATATTAGACGGTGACTAGATATATAAGACTGTAAAACAGCGGGGGACAAAATATTCACTATTCACTGCCTCCCATCAAACTCAAACCATACCCTGCAACCTTTGGATGTCGAAGGATTTGACCCTATGAAGTGTGCTTGGAGATGTGGTACACGGAGAAACGTCTTCAAAAAGTGTCCAAAGCGACATTCCCTAACCTGTTGAAACACATTTGATACTGTGAAGGGAAAAGGTTGTTAAACACAAAATAGTGTTAACCGAGAAAGATGGAGAAATAACAAAATACAGTGTTGGCCACAGACTTCAATAACAATTACTATGTACTCTTTCTAAGCAAACTTCCAGTTCAACCACTTCGAATTTTGTCATTTCTTCTCCATGTAAGGATTTTAAAAAGGCCATTCTTAGAACAATTTCACCACTGCAGGTGTAAGGGAAAAAAGCCTTAGAAAATGCCAAATGAAAAAGAAAGCCGGTACAAAGACCGGAGAAGTGATGACTGTTTCTGATATAGCAGAACGTAGCTCAACTTGTTAGCAGTATGGGTGCTGCGTTTGCTGATTTTGAATCAAAAACTGCAGCGGAGACATTGAATCAATGTTTTGAGCTATACAACTCAAACCCAACTGTGGCCATTACAGTTTTCCAATATAAATTGCAATTATATCACATATAAATGTGTTTGTAGCTAAAAAATAAAGTTTCAATTAAATTTAGAATTTTTTAATTAATACCCATGTTACCCCATCTATTACTCAATTTACCCCACTTCTGTGGTAAAATGGATATTAAAAATAGTAAAAAATAATAAATTTGCAAATTAATAAAATGTATAAAACTATTTTAACAATAATGGTAATGAACCCGTTGCATGAATACATGAAAAAAAATTGCTTGTTTATAGTTTTTTTTTAAGTGAAAAAGAGTGCTGAAGACGCTTTTTCTACTCAATTTTACTCCACCAGACTCTATAGCTGATGAATCTATAACAGACACTAGCTGACGAAAGCATTTTAAATGACCTACGCGTTAATTTATATAAACTTAATTTTTATGTCTCAAAAGAGATATATATTAGAAAATTGTTAAATATCTATATTTGAATTAAAAAAATACTTAATAATAGACGATGTTATTTAATATGCTATCCAGGTGATATTTTATATCGAACTACTGCACCCGTGAATGACACATGACAGTCGGTCGAAACTTTAATGTAAATGCAAACCTTTT
This sequence comes from Pardosa pseudoannulata, assembly GCA_032207245.1. NCBI lineage: Eukaryota > Metazoa > Arthropoda > Arachnida > Araneae > Lycosidae > Pardosa > Pardosa pseudoannulata. The sequence continues at coordinate 13,233,703 of CM063502.1, forward strand.
TAGAAGATTTTTAAAAATGAGAACCCCAAAAGATACGGCCAACTGTCACATTTTTCTCTTACCAAATTTTCAGTGTTCCAAATTATTAGTACTCTTTATACCACATAATCACGCCATTTTTCAAGTTCCGCTCATGACCTGGTGACTCAATAGTTAGTATTTAAAAAACTGAACAAAATTCCCATTTCTTAAAATAAAATGGTTTGCTATTGTTGATATAATAGTATGAATTCGAAGACTACTCTGTTGGTATTTTAGATAATACGGCAATTGCTTGTATAAGTACCGAATGACCAGACAAACAAATAAGTGGAATTCCAATGAATACTTCAATTCTACAACTGGTAATTTTAATTCGTTAAATTCATCCCTAGGATGACTACTGGGGTGTGATACCTAATTTTTCCCCCTACAACTGCATCTACAACTATTCCTTTTTATGTACCCTCTATTAGAAAAAGGGGGGGGGTATTAAATATTTGGAATACGACAAACCATATGGCAGTGGTTCACAAACTGGGTGTAACGAACGCATGCTAGGGATGCTGCGGCAATAATCCAGAACAGTCGGCTAAAAATTGTGAAATTGTTAGTTATTTTAAAGTCAAAATTTAATCTGTCTCCCATAGCCGTTGCATCACTGTTGAAATGTGCGAAGAATTTCTTTTTATTTATAGGGAGGTGTAACCCATTCTCTTACTTCTGTTTTCAAATAGAATGCCACGATCTTATGTCAGGGAAGCGCAACATAAAAGTTTGAGAGTCGCTACCCTAGGGTGTTGGATAGTTAGAAAACCAATGTGTCATTTTCGGATTAAATAGTATCACAGAGCTTCAGAATTTAAAAACGTAGTATTGAGTTAATAAAGATAAACCTTAGATAAAGGTATAAATTTTATAATATAAAGCAAAAGTTCAAGAAAGGCAACAAATATAACAGTATCAAATGAAATATAAAAGCTTTTCGCAACAAATGAAAAGATGAAGTTTTCTTAAAAGTCAAGGCTGTAGAGCCTATGTATTTTATTACATCTGCCAGGTACATTGAGGTCATAGCCCCAAGAAGGCAATCAACAAAAGATTGACAAAGGTAAATGGAGCGCATGACAAAATCGGATTTCACCACTTTGTTTGATGATAATGTTATGACTGATTATATTGTAAACTCCCAGCAAAATTGCATCAATAGATGACATCATACCCTCTAACATTGGTCCCTAACCAACCAAGCCGTAGCATTTAAAGTCAAACCATCCATAACATCACGGCCTAAATATTGCCTACTGATGTATATCGTAGAAACATGTAATATTAACTTACTATCATCTTAATTTAAAACTATGAATAGAAAGGTCTTTATAATATAAATGGAAGAAACACACATCAATAAAAAATATTTTCATACTTGCAAACCACCATCAAAATCTAAACAGTTTTAAAAAGCTAAAATTGTAGAAACTATCTAAAACACGTGAACAGGTAGACGGTATCTTGGGAAAAAAAAATAATTTGACTATAACAATAAATTGAATGCAATAATGCAATTTTGGGAATATTTTAATCAAGTTCCACTGTATATAATGTGTGCGCGTGTGAAAAAATAACTTATAGTGTCTAAGTGCATATTCTGCCTTGTTTTTAAACAAAAATAAACTTAAAGCGTTATACTACTATTTTTAAAAAATCATTATCAAATGGCAATATAACGCAACGACAATATCCATCAAAGGAAGGAAACACAAAATCCTCCTCGATTTGCTTTCAGAAAGAAAAAAAAAGAGAGATCATTAAGCCTGGCCGCACGTACCCACGTTTGTTAAAATCATAAATATGCATTGTACAAGGACATGAAAGAAACAGAGGGGGGGGGGATGATTGGGAGTTTCAAAACCCATGCATTAAGGAAGGAACGAAACCGCACTATTGTGATTTACACTATAACGTTCCACTAACAATTTACACACCCTTGTGATGATCCAGTTAACAAATAATTCAATTATAACTAAGGAGATCTAAACATACTGACGACCTGCAAGCGATATCCACAGAGATTTGTGCTTCTGTCCCCACTCCTAAGGTAAGTCGTACCACAGGCTGCATACCTGGGCTGATATACTTGCCTCCCCTTGGGGCAAAAGTAGCAGTCAATCCGCACACACATGATTCCTAGTCGACCCCTGACCCCCGCTGTCCTTGAGAACTGACGAGCCAAGGTGAAGACCCTCCCCGTCCAGAACGGAATTGAGGGAGGGACGGCCACAATTTTCACCCCCCTCTAGTTTATTTTTTATTTCTACTATCCGACCACGATTTTATTTATGACGCGTTCCGTAATCTACAGACAATAGGCGAAGTTACCGAATGCTCGACATACAGGTCGAAGCAAGATCGTCAAGTGATCTTCCATCGTGGGGTTATTGCCATTCAAACAAACAGCGTGCATTGCCATGTGTTCTTGCGGTAAAAAAGAGTTTAACTATTTAATCATGGATTAAGGAAATATGCAAAAAACTAGGGGGGAAATAGATAATTGAAGGGGTATTTGTGTGCCGGGTCTGATTACCGCTGTGGCACTCAGGACCATTTTGGAAGATGCAAAAATTAATTGGGTTTTTTTTTTTTATACATTTCACTTTTATAAAAAAATCATTAAAATCAAGAACCCTTTGTTTACACTTTAAGAATGTTGTAGTTCAATCAGCACTTAGACTGTGAAATGAAAAAAAAAAGTTTATGTTTAACACGTTAAATCAGGATGAAACGTAACATTTGAATTTGTAATTACAATTTTTTCATTGTCATTTGTACTTTTTTTTTCTTTGCAAATTCCTCTAAACATTTTGAGGGAATGAGTGAAAGACGATAATTTTACTGCTATTTTGCACTCTTTTGCTTCCAAGTCAATAAATGTATTTTACTTAGATTTGTTTACATGTTTATATTCTAATTTCTTACATTTGTCAATAATCAACAAAATAGATAGAAATTATAATTTATACACAGATTAAATTTTAAATATTGGGTATTTTAAGTATGCCAGTTTAATTATCATGCAGTAATTATTACAAGTAATGTTCTAACAGACAATAACATAAAGGGGTGGTGGAATCTTAGTAGTTGAAAAAATGTGCTCTACAAAATTTTCAGAGACAGCTTAATTCAATTTCAGCTTCCCCCTCCCCAACACACGCAGATGAAAGACAGTAGGACTGCAAGAGGGATATACTAAGATCTTTCCCAGTTGAAAATTACCTCAAAACTACTGTTAAATTTACAGATGTGGTCTTCATTCCAATTCACATAGGATTCTATAAATGACAGTAGCAAATAATCACACTAGAACAATACATTACGCGATATTTGAATGAATAACAAGAATTATACTAAATTATTCTTTACGCGAAAGGTATGTATCACACTCTATTAAATTTAACATAAATTATGTAGGAAACATTCCTATATTGTTCTCAACAAAATTTCTCACTGATAATCTCAAACACAAATATAATTAGTTTTATAATAATAATAATAATAATAAATTACGATGTATCTCCTCTGAAAAATGTCTTATTAAATAGCTATATTACTAACATACAACTAAAAACACGGGAGTGCCTCACTCGATATTCTGTTATACATAAAATATTCCGGACTACCATCATTTAAAATCCCATAAACGCATCTAATATAGCATATTGACAAAACGCGCCAGTTTGACAATACAGTCTTCACGGCATGCCTTTTGTGGTTGATACTTGCTATTCCAAATGTGATATAGAAATATATCATTTTGGTGCAAAATGTCACCTGTGTAACTAACACATTGCGTTCACGAACGGACGGGACCACACTATATTTTTTAATATAATCTACAAATATATTTTTTCGGCCCAAATAAGATTTAAATAACTATTTATGCATTTTAGAATAATTTTAAAAATTGCAGAAAATTTACATGTTTATTCAGCATTTTTGTGTTACGGTAAATTAACAACTACACAAAAACCTATCTAGGGTAAATTTTTTCACCGAGTGTTTACTTCACGATTACAATAGAGGATTTTTAAGCTTTTTATTAACAATTATCCCCTGAAGGAAAAAATAAGGACTCTTGCAGTTCATAATATTAAATTCTCACTTTTCCAAAAGAAAAAAAAAAAAAAAAAAAAAAAAAAAGACAAAGTAGAATAAAGGGTGAAATATTTCGCTGTTTTGCAACATTTAAAACTTTGAATTATCGAACAAATCAAGACCAAACTTGATGACAATATTCTGCGGCTCTTAGCCAACCTCTTTCAAGGACCAACGCATTTTCTAGGCATTTTTAAATATAAAAAAATTTGTTTCCACAATAATTATTCTAACACGCGTTGTGTCGTACTTCCGTATAACAAGAAGACTTTGCAAAGCAATGTAATAGTCCTAATACTAGCAAGTTTTTTTTCGGGGGGGGGGGGATAACTATCGCACACGGAGTAGTTTGTTGGTTTGAAGCGCAACAACTACTGCTTTACCATAAGATGTCTAATGAGACCACGACCTACTGTTTAAAGCCCATTATGAACAGCTACAAATATCCATTTCAGCAATGGGATTCGAACCCACAAATTTCTGTACTGGAGAGCAGCGCACAACCCATTTGGCCACTGTTTGGCTTCCACACAGAGTAAGCGAACTGCGTGCTAATGAAAACAGTACCTTACTAATAGAATATGATACAGCAAACCAATAAGTTTGCTTCTTGCAATACCTGCCTCTCATTCATCCAGTCGTTATACACACACGCACCCTTCGGATCACAAGTTTCATACCATATAAGGCGACGAAAGTAAGGAAAAAGAAAAAAAAAATGGCAAGTTTTTAAGCATTTGGGCGAAAAATAAGCAGCTGTTAAGTAACTTTTTAAAGGACTTTTAAAGCACATTGTTTCAGTTACCGGTGTAATTAATATTTCTACTTAAATGTTAATCACACACAGAAATAAATTCAATAGTTCCGTGGAAAAAGTAAAGCAGTTTTAATAGACAAGAAAATTTAAAAATTAAATTACATATTAAAGTAAATTTTTAAAAACCCATCAGCATAGAAAGTAAATGTAATAAGCGAGCTTGATGATCCCCACACATTTTTTTTTCTTCGAAAATCGCGGGAAAAGTATTGGTACAGCTGCTATTGTTTTTCGCTCCCCATTGATTTTTTTAATAATATTTATTCTTTATTACAGTGACATTTGAAAACGTAGCTTTGTATAGTTGGATATTGCAAAAGGAATGAAGTCCCTCAATTCCTTTGTACGGCAAGTTGGATAATCAATTATGATTGAAATTCCAAATTCCATTAAATTCAAGTTATTCTCGCGAGAGTTTAATTAAGTTTCTTTTGTTTTGTAAATAAAAATCTGGAGAAGTTTAAGAATAAAAAGGATTGCCATGTGATTGCCATTCCTCCTGGAACGTCTGATCTAAATTTATATTCTATAGTGCTGGATTCCGGAGTAAGGAATGAATTATATTGTCCCAGAGTAATCGCTGTTGACCACCGATATAGGAATCATATAAAAAAGTGTCAACCAGTCCGGGGACGCTGTATGGGTGAATTTTCAAGAACAAAGTACCCTATGTACCTCTTAAAAATTTTTTTTGGAGTTAGGAGTCTTGCAAAATTACAATGTTTACTCATGACAAATTTTTCAGACCAACTAATCTTTATAGTATATTATATCTCTATATTTATATAATTAAATTATATTTTTATTTAATTTTTCATTTATTTACTAGTAGTATAATGCCGTCCGATATTTGGTCTAGATCAGAGGTTCTCAGCCTTTTCTGCACCCCGATTTCTTTACAAGAAAAAAAAATATTCAAACGTCCCCTATTACATATTAGTTAATTATACCAGCTATTAAAATATTGTAGACTATTATCTATATCTAATTTATCTGCTTATCTATATATTACGAATCACAAAATAGAAATTGATTAAAATAGTCATTAAACATAGTAAAAATTTAATATAATCTTAGATATGTGCATAAAATTAATAAGAATATAGAAAATTAATGAGCTGGTCGAGTTTTCTCAATTGGTTACTGTTCGGTTCTAATTTCTTTAACACTATTCGTAAATCTCCATGGTCAGTGATCATCCTTTTCTTAGATTTTACTGTCTACTGCACTGAACCCACGTTCAGCTAAATACTATGAAGGAAATGCAACAAATAATTTCCGTATTCTAGCTTAGGGGATGGCCAACGACGGTCCGTGAAATTCACGAAATTTATAACTGAAAAATAAATTATAGTAAATACATTATTACATTAAATTATTGATTGTTTCTGTTGATGTATATTGTTATAGGCATTGTGTTTACTGCTCTTCCCCCTTGACTTCCCTTTAAGTCCCCCATTTGCTCCTGAACCCTTTACACCCCCCCGCTAAATTGGGAACATATGTCCTAGCTCTTTGGGACTGTCTATGCATCTAAAGTGTGTTTGAGCAACAGTGAAACGATTCTATTCGATTACAATTAGTCTAAAGGCCTTACCACACGTCAGCATGTACGAGTTGGAACAAGCAACAGATTCAGTTTAGGATTCCCCCCCCCCCCCGTCGAAGAGTACGCAAGTTTCTCGTGTGATCGCGAAAAATTTTCAACGGATTAAGGCCTTATCACAAATTAACATGAACTAAAATAAATCCAGTGAATTTTTTTCGCTATACACAAGAAATCTGCACTTTCTTTATCATAAACGAACACGTGCGCGTTAGCGTGTGATAGGGCCTTGACACAGTATAATACCGCAAAATGATACTGAGGTAATTTAAACATAAATTAAAATCAGAAGAATGAATGATTGGAACCAGGATTCAGTGTTTATAAAACTAAAATTTATCATGTGTTGAAAAATGTATCAAGAATAGAAATTATACATCTAAATGCAAAGAATTAAGTAAAACTTTCCTTTTAGTACTGTAAAAGCCAATCCATGCATTTTAAGTCCCTTTAGGTTTAGAAGATTTTTATATTGGACGTTATAACTACTATTTTTATCATCCTAAAATTAGAAATAGAACATATTTATAATCCTAAAAATTTGTTTTATAAAAAGGACAATGAAACCTTTTATAATTATTTTACTAAAACGGCATTTTCGACATATCGTTTATGTTAAACTAAAAAATTTTCCTTACAGTGGTATACATTAAACCAGGAATTCCTATTCTTGGCATACATATAAAACAGGGTTGAGGAAAGTATCCACAATTCGATTTTCATTGTGTACGGCTGGGAAATCTGGATAAAACTCGATTTACAAATTCGCAGTTTTGATCTTCCTGAATCATCTACCCCAAAATTAAAGTTAAAAGAAAAAAAAACTGATGCAAATAATTAGCAAAAGTAAAATTTCAAAGTCAAGAACGTAAATTCAAGATGCAAGACTGCATCAAATCACAATCCCTTCGCCAGTGAAACTCCACCAGGCTCACATAAAGATGATTTATTGTACCAACAGAGATTAGAAGAGGGGATGAGTGAAGATAGATGATTCTAAACCCACTTTCCAACCTGATAATGAATTCATAATCAACTTTGTCCTTTTCATCACAAGTTGACACGTGAAACCTAGTGTTAAAATTATAAGGTAGCTTATTTGTTTTTTCATTAAGTCATTATCCGACTCACAAGCAACAACTACAATCAAAACAAACTTTAAAAAATTATATTCATTACTGTCCTAATTTGACAGTTACTGACCCTCATTTCCTTTACTGTGAGTGGGAAATTTATTCCCTATTTTTCAGTCCGGACACGTTTTTGGCATTTGCACGTATTTTTTCTAGTGTCGTTACTATGAAATTGAAACTTAGTAAGTATAATAATATATAATCTGTAAAATGCATTTTAATGAAATCTTTGAGGAGTTATTTTCTAGATGCCTCTGTAAACTAAAAAGAGAATTCAGTATAAAATTCTCGCAGCAAACAAATTACGAAAGAAACTGATAATGAAGGTACATAATAACACTTTAAAAGGCACGGAATTTCATATCCTTCATGCTTTAGATTCATCTTACACGTTACATTTGTGTTCGATTAATGAAGTCTTGCCATAAGACGGTGACAGCAGGTGACGAGGGGAAATTCCGTACAAATGTAGCCAGCACTCGCGTCTCTACCGAAACAATACTTTCCTGAAATGGATCATTGCGAAAGGCACTGCATACCTCTGTGCAGGTTTTCTGAAACACTGGGGCCTAGTATGGGAAGGAACAATGGCCGAAACCGCGCGAGGAGCGTTAAATGGTTTGATAAAGGTCTGAAGCTGAGGTGGCCGCGCTGAAGGTCAAGGCAGGGTGAAGGCGATCCAGTCACGGGATCGAGTGACAAAGAAGTTTATCGACCTGACTTTTTCCAGAAGCATTCATTTAAGCGACTAGACTAGAACAGATAGCAACTGATGCAGCTACTCCACACACTGTCAATTTTTAAGCAACTGTGAATAACTTTAGAGATACAAACATGCCGAGGAAACAAGTGCATATTTGAAGCAGATTTTAAAAATATTTTGGATAGAATTTCTGTACGTTAGAGGATACAGCAAATCCTGACCTAAAACAATGTAAGTAGAATGTGTATTCTAACATCTTAATAGAATTTAATAAAAGAACTATGTTTCAATAAAGTTATAAGTGTTAATCTAAGAACTAGGTTGACCACTTTAGTAAGATTGATTAATCGAGAGCGAAAGAAAGGTGACAGAAATCTGAATCTATAACAAAAGAAACTAATACAGAAAGAAATGAATGTTTCTGTTAAGAAATGAAGCGGAGAGAAGAGAGAAACACAAGGTCAACGAAAACGAGATATTATGTAAAAACTCAAATAACACTAGTACTTGTTTACAGGGAAAAGCATAAACAATTTAGCATAAAACGTGCCGTGTTTCATTATCATCAAAATGAACATTAAAAGCTCTCTCATATTACACGCATTTTATAAAGAAAGCGCCAGACAATAAGAAGCATATTTTATTTAATCTTTTATTATTTTTGTGGAGAAACAGGACACTTTCTGAAAAACAAACTGTCGTGTAATCGGTACTAGCAGAACATTCTTTAAATGGAAATAGTCTTAGCAACGATGGAAAATTAATTTCAATTTTACTAAATTCAGAAAAATATTATTTAGTAAGAAACAAAAGGACTTTTAATAAGAATGCATCAACGAGGAATACGCACACGAAAACTAGAGATACTTTTTCATGCCTCAGCAGAGTACAAAATGAATCACTTAAATAGGACTACAACATCGAATGAGTCTGTTTTTTAGTGGAATTACTTTAAGGTGTGCATGGTATATCTGGTAAAATTGGTCGATTGATTTTGACAGCTAAACCTTTTTTTTCTTTTCTTCTTTAACTTCCAATAATGCTAACGATTTATACTACTTACAAAGATAAATGCAGATTTACAAAATGTAATATATTTTAGATGAAAGCTATGAAGATTTTAGATCTACTTCAATATTAAAAGTAAATAAGCAAACCATAACAAAGCTGTTCAAAGAATTGGTTTTCCATCCTTGATTTTACGGTTTCGAATCAACCAGGTGAGTTTCATGGGGTTTGCCCGAGTTTCCTTGGATTCGAAGAAATATGAGGTAGTTATTCATTCAAGACTTTAGAAACAAACCCACTCTGGGTAAAACCGAGTGCAGCAGCGTATCCACAATCCTTTTTGTTCGCGGGTATAAAGTTAAAAATCCATTCCCGCCATTTAAGTTTTTTTTTTTTTTTTTTTTTTTTTTTTTTATGCATCTTATTTCAAATTCTTTATACATGAGATTGAAAGAAAAATTTAAATGGGAATGATTACCCTGTTGGCAATAGGACTTACGTGGCTTTTAGTTATGGTAGTTTTTTGCACCGAAAACTAAAGAGGAAAACTAGTCTACGTCTTAACTACGGTGTCAGTAATAATGCTATTCAGCGTATTACCTTTAATCAGAAACACAAAGAGAAATTTTCTATGGGGGGGGGAATCCTCCCCTTAACTGATACCTCAAAATAACACAATCTTTACATATATCTTGTATGTATACGGCAATCCTTATGAAGGTTACAACCCCCATATCCTTCCCCTTCGCTATGCCACTGCTCTTAATATAATTTAATGATCAGTTTAAAGAATATGTCTTAGTGCAAGTCTAACTTCATGCATTGTCTCATTTCATGATGATTTTTATCAACGAGATTCTCAAAACTTTTACACAACTGCTTGTAAGTGAGCATACAAACTTTGACGAGAGCAACTTGGAAACATATCGCGATTAAGTGAAGTATTCATCTCTATTTCTACCTTTAGGTACAATAACAATCACGTGTCACGAAATTCAAGGGTCCTCAACTAAAAATGCAGGCAGAAATTCTGGCTGTGCTATTGATACACACTCACGCAATACATATTATTTCATTGAATGGAAAATTTAATTCCCTCTTTATCCGGACGCGACTTGATAACTAGACTACCTCTTTATCGCGGAATTCATCAGATTTAGATACTTTAGGAAGCAGTAAACACCCTTTACTGGCAAATTTGCATCAGCGTTCGAAATTCTCTAATGACATAAAAGTTCAAGCTACTTATGCCGGTTTCGTGAAAGGGTTAAAGCAACTAGGATTTTGCGCCATCTATTGACCATGAAGGCCAAATGAAAAAAAAAAAAAAAAAAAAAAAATTAAAAGACAAAAATCTGCAGTAAAAATATTAATAGCATTCGGATACTGAAAAAGAAAACTAAGAACATGCTATTAAACGAACTTGAATTGATGTCACACAAAAGTACTTTTTGTATGTAACTCAAAGAGATTTGGAGGAATTGTTAAGTAAATCTCGGGTTTCATGCATGGTCTACTTCTTACTTAACAATTTAAAAATTTCTTACTTAATAAATAAGAAATTTTATTATTTGAATTTTGAAAAAACGAAAAGAAAGAAAGAAAGAAATATAAACTCATCTAAATGTGAAATGTCCGAAGAGTTTATACCAAAATTGTAGAAAAACGCATAATAAGCAAATGAATTCGACCGTAAAGATAGAATAAATACTTTTTATAATGTAATGCTTCTTGTATTTGGATTACAGGATTCCGAAAACACAATCTAGTACCACAAGTTAATGTAAAATACAAAAATAACAAATAATATTTATTAAAAAGTGATAAAAGAAGTACAACATGCATTAGGCATTTATAAATTATGTATTACAAATTTAAAATAATGGATTTTCTATAATCCCTCTTTGAAATACAATTCCAAACCAGGAATAAATGACGGAGTAAGTGAGGTCTAAGGTCTATAAACGTATTCCATAGTTCACAAATGTCCACTGAACTATAGGGTACTTCATGGGGAATATCTTCCCCAGGCCTAGTCAACCCAAAACACTCAGCCTCTTTGGAAATGCATTTTATTCCAGCAGAAGTACCATATGTAAAGGTGAAAATTAAAAACAATACTTTATTACAGTTTTATTATTATTACCCCTTTCAGGTCTCTGTAATCAGTGGTTTTTATTAACTAAAAGCAAAATTCGGATCAGAACGGATTAACAAAAGAACACCGAAAAATTTATAAATATATATAAACGTAGTCATGTATATTTATAACACACTTAACAGTCAATTATAACAACAAATAAATCAATCTAATAAAGTTAGATATACTATAGTAAAGGCAGTATTAGTTTTAATTATAAATTTCGTAAATTCAGCTGCAATTTGGCCATCCTTGCTCCTCAATACAAACTATCAATATATAATTTTAAAAGAATATTTTTAAAACTTCGTCTCACAGCTGTGATAGGGTTTTAGAAAAAGGTTTGGGCACTTAAAACAAACTTGGCAAACTGGATGTTTATATTCAAAAATAGCGTAAAAATTTACTATTTAGTTTAACGCGGCTCTTACGGCGTTTTAAAACCAAAATAAATTTATAATTTTTTTAAAACATATCCGAGTACGGCGACAGGAAGCTTACATTTAATAACACATATTTTCAAGTATTTATATTGCAAAAGACCCATTTAGATCCATTTTGAAATATTGTTCTGAACAATTAAGTTTACTGACGGGTAAATATTGAAAAGTAAAATTGCTTTGGAGTAAAAAGAATCTTCGTATATCCAAATAAAAGACAAAATAAAATAAAATCGACGAATTAATAACTGTCCAATAGACTTTAGTAATTTTGCTAAATTTCACCATACACTTTGAACAGTTTCAAAAAATAAAATACATTTTCCTAAAACACTTTTAACGAGTGACTGGCGTGTCATACAAGAAAATTACAAAAAAAAAAAAAAAAAAAAAAAAAAAAAAGAGAGATAAATATCTAATAAACTTAAGTATTCATTACATTGTACAACGAAATTATGTAACACCTCAATAACCAAGTTTGACAAACTATCAAATTTCACCCGCTGCAAAAATTAAAAGTAAAGAAAATCAAAAGGTAGTGGAGAGGGAGGAAATATGGATTCATCTACTCTTAGATCCAGCCCTCTTATACAATCTATCATCATTTGATTTCTTATCTCAAATCAGTCTTAATCACTACAGAAGTCGGCGCCTGAAACCCACTCACTGGAATCAAAAGGGGAAAAAAAAAGCAAAAAGCTTTGGTTTTTAGGGGAACAAAAAGTAAACGCTTTTGAGGCTATGATTCTTTCGAAATGTACTTCCTATACGAATATTCCATGGAACGCGATCTTGCGGTAAACCAATGAGTTTCATTCATTTTTCTCAGTAGACTTTGGAAAACGAAATCTAAAATAACTCCTGATTGCGCGCGCAGCTAAATATCGGCAACGACCGCTGCTTCCCCACGGCGCCAAGACAAAAATAGCATATTAGTTGGAGATCATACTGCTCATTCGATAAATTCACTGCGAATTATCAACAAACACAACTGCTCTGGTTAAAACACACATTTGCGAACAGAGAAAACAAGGGATTCGTTGTGGTCACATCAACGTTAAAAACAAAGTTTAATCGATAGCACACTAGAATTAATAGCAGACAAAGGATATAGTCGCAGGATATCACCGCAGAGTATTAACCTTAACACACAGAGACACACACACACACAATCACACACAAAAAGACACCCCGGGTGTTAAAATTATAAAATCTTGAAAATAACAAATCACTTCTGTGTAATAACTAAAACCAATTATATAAAAATTAAAATTCCGAAAATCTTGTCCGCTGCACCAGGTAGAGGGGAAAGTCATAGGATTTCGCGGCCAGCGGCGGTACATACAATATTTATAACTGAAACAAATATCACACTGACCATAACAAATCTAATATTCTATTGTTTTATTGATTATTGTAAGAATTATTAATGCAGCTATAAACTTAGCTGTTCATTGTTAATTTATGAAAAATAAAAGCTGCAATTATAATGCACTGCTTTTATATGCCTAATTTTGAGTTATAACATATACAATGCGACCTACTGGAACAGAATGCATTCCTATTGCGGCTCACCCAGTCTTATGTACGTCAGACCAACGGTATACAGATCAGCATACCTGCACCAAATTGGGTTGCGTCGCATTGTTGAATTAGATTCTATTTTTCGCAACCGTTTCTGAAAAAATTAAGGTAAAATAGACACACGCACTCACATACACAAAAATTATAATTACGTCGCGCCTTCACTCCCACAGTTAAGTTAAATTTAATATACGACTGTGCCCTCATAATTAGGGTAATAATCATCTCATTATGTATTCCGCGTAACATACATATATGCGAATAACATAAACACTAAAATTAATATAACATTCATTGGGAACTTCAATTTAATCAGACCGAAGTCTGGCGCGAAGGACCTAGTTAAAAACAATAGAAAGAAAGGGCTGATTTAACAATTATTAGAAATTATAAAATTTCCATCGGGAAACGATCAAAAGATTGTAAAATCGATATTTCCGGAATAATTAACTGTGCACGATGAAACAAAATATCTCAGATGGACGTTCCCCCTTCCCCTAATTCACGAGAAAGGGAGAGTAAACAGGGAAAAAAAATTGGAACCGCAGAATTTTTTTCTGCTTTTATTTGCAAGAAAAATTTTTGCAAAAATTTAACTATGCAGAGAAAAGAACGAAATATATTACAGAAAAACCTACTAAAAGATTGGGCACAGTTAAAAAATTTTTGAAAATTCACACTATTTCAACTAAAAACTATTTAATGTTTTATTTATTATGAGAACCAGACCCACATTAACGATATACCTCATTTGGTAATTTTTAACGAAATTTTCTACCATTGTGTGGCGATTCAACACAGTTTTTAAAATGAAATACAGTTTTCGCACTAAACATTCAGGAGTTGTTTAATTTTTAAATAAACAAAGTTAAAATATTAAAATCTCTCCCCCCCCTTAAAAAAAAACCTTCATATTTTTGTGAATATTTTACCGTGTTGGTCCTACAATTCTTTTCTTGTAGCGTGGGTAGAAAAATCTATCAAGTACTATTTTCGATAAACAGACAGACGTATCAGGATTATTTCGTCAATCAGGGCAATTAAATTATTCTAATCTGTATCTCGTACAAAAAGAGGGCCCGAAGAAAGTACTTACCTATTTTTTGATCTGAAATCGTTATTATCATTATTATATGGAAATAAAATCGTTTCAGTTTCGGTAAGTATTGGCAGTTTTACGGTTTTATAGCTGTAATGTAAAAAGCTTCTAAATTACGAGGTCGCACTTTGTGTTGTCTTGGGGAGTAATTTTGGCCATTTATGTAGTTCTATAATAAAATGGTCAACGAATTTTGCGACGTTGTATGAGTGAATCAGTCAAATACCCCCGCGTTAATAATAATTTAAAAAGAGAGAAAGAGAAGAAGAGAATTAGGGAAAAGCTGGAAACTAATTTAATTCCTCAAGGTTAGGTCTGTAACGAAAATACTAAGTTTTCCCCTTTAGGCTTTAGCCGCTGTATACAGATTTATATTTGAAAAACATGGGCATTTTTTTTTTACCAAAAAAAAAAAAAAAAAAAAAAAAAAAAAAAATCAATATCTAAAAACAAATAAATGTCAATTCCAAAGTTGTAAAACTTCTGAATAGGAGTACCCTAACTTAATAGCCGTGTTGAACACTAAGTTTAAAGTTTTACTCATTAGATGATGAAGTACATCAAGCCAGACCGTACAAAGTTACCAGCGCACTCTGCTTCCTGTTATATATTATTATTCTTATACTCATTTAATTTTTTGAACCGTTCACAGTGTAGGATCGCCTTCTTTTCCAGGAAAAAAGAAAACGCTAATGTGAAAAGACTCGTTAAGGAGCATTTGCCTAAGTTTTGACCCAAAGCCTTGTTTTTTGGATTCCGCTTTTGAAAACTATTTAACCACTGGGCGATTTTTTTTTTCTGTTAAATCAAAATGTTGTATCTACCTCAAAATCTCCAGAAGAAAGCGTATACTTACTGCAAAAATACCATGAAAGTCTTAAAAAAAAAAAAAAAAATAAAAAAAAAAAAAAAATAAACATATATGTTTATATAACAGCACTATACTATGGTAAATTATAGCAGGAAGCTGAAGGCGATGGTGTGTGTTCGCTTTATGTGCAAAAAAGTAAAACTTAGAAATAGAGCTGTACTCTTAATATACAAGACAGACAGTCGGTACTCATTTTATTTAAAATTTTTAAGTTCTAGAGCTCTTGTGTGGATACCTTCAGAGCATTGTTTTTCAGAAATAGCTATTTTAGACACACACACACACAAAAAAAAAAAAACTATGTGTTTTGAAAATTTGTCGCCATGTCCCAATCCCCCCCCCCCTTTCAGAAGGCGCAAGCAATGGCAAAACACGAATTTTTAAGCCTGTTGTACAATGTTCACAATTGGTCACAATGTTTCGCAATTTGGTGCGGATAAATCCAAAATTGGAAAATAAAATATCCTCTCGATTGATGCTGAACTACATGGACTAGAATGCACCTTAAGATGTATAAATTCACTTGTCACATTGATTTTTTTTCCGAACCTTTCCACCTAAGCAAACAGCTACCATCTTAAACTAACACAAGCTTTTATATAACTTGAATGTTTATTATACTCATTACAAATCGTAATCAACTTAACTAAGAACTTTGTGTTGCACGTAAGATTTGTAACTAATGTTGCTGAACAAAGACAGACACTATAATCATTCAGTCTATAACTTATTCTTTAAACATAAATAAAACTTAACAAACTAACTATACTTTTATTAAATTTAGCTTCTCTCCTTACAACGATAAATAATATGAATTATGATATATAATTTAAAAAAAATTTAATTACAGGATAACTGAATAAAAATTATTCCATTAATAATATAATCCAATCAGTTTTTTAGCTTGTTTTAATATGAAATATGACTAAATTATGCGTATAAGGTTATTCATACTTTTCGACAGATTTTTGACATATCCTGTTAAAAATCACTTTGTGATGTCAAAAATCTAACACCGACTTGTTTGGTCATTTTTTTTTTCTTGCAAGACGAGGAACGAGGCAAATAAACTGAGACCTACAGCTTAAAGACGATTCCACCACACTAGGAACATTTATGCAAGAAGCGGGATTTGAACACACAGAAGACAGCGCTCTACCTATTTGGCTATCGTCCGACGGAAAATAACTCAAAAGAGCAACGAGCTAATTAAATCTGACATTTGGTTTAAGTTAAAACATTAAAATATATTTTAACTTTCTGAACATAACCTATTACGGGACCACAGGTGCGTAACCTTTCTTTTCTTTTTCTTCCCGGAAGCAACAAGCAAAACTTATCACATCCGATCGAACACGGTTTACTGAAAAATTTATAAAATATCAAAAGTTTATAATACGCAGAGATGCGTATAATAAAAAGCGTAAGGAAGATAGATATTGCAAATGGAAAATAATTTATGTAAGAAGTGCTTAGTGTATCTACATTGATTATTTAAAAACTTTATTGAAACTATATCGAAATTTTATCGCCTAGATATGTAAATATCACATGACAATTCTAGACTAGGGTTTTAGCCAAAAGAGAGAAAAGAAAAAACACGTAGTTCTATGTGTTTGTTCTTAAACATTATATTTTGTGTGCATTTCGTTCGCCTCCGTTACTGAAATTTTGAGAAAACTACAAGATTTGCCAGGCCAGAGGTTTGGTTTGGAGTGCTACGGTCTACTTTTTTGCAACACGAGGGCTAATGAGACCGAGATCTACAGTTTAAAGCCGATTCCGAACGGCCACGAACATCCATGCCACAGTGGGACTCGAACCCACGAACTCCGGTACCGAAGGCTAGCACCCTAACCAGTCGGTCATCATTCGGCGCCAGGTCAGAGGACCGGAAGAGATGCCTCGATTCTGTCACTATTCTTTGGCAAACTATCACTGGGAAAAAATCATTTTAGATGTATAAAGGGGTTTTCAAACAGATGCCAATCAAAAGCTTGTTTGCACAGCACGAAGGCAGAAGTATATTGACTATATGTAATGGCATCCTTATGCGGAAAGTATACGAGAAAATCGAGGAAGAACATTCTCGAAACTTTACAAAGCAGAAATTAGGCAAAGAAATTTCGAAACACAACAAGCTTCTTTCTTTTACGTAGAATATGCAATTTTAAATATTGTAGACAGTTACGAGAACACAAATATAAGAATTCTTATTTCTCATCAGGTGTGTAGTAAGATAAATGCAACTTCTCTTCTTTGTCAAATAAAATATATTTGGCCATATGTCGCTGTAATTTGTTTATATGTGTGTTTGTTTACTTTAAACATGGATATTTCTAGCATTAGAATGATCCAAATTATTATAATCAAATATAAAAAAACTATCCCCTTGCCTTAAAATATTCATCCTTACAACATTTCATTTATAATTTTGAACTATTTATAAATGATACAAATAGCAAATAATGATCAGCACCTAATCTGCTCGTTCAGAAAGGAACAGAGGTGACGTAATTGTTATTAGCATAGGTTGCACAATAGAAGGAATCCCAACGAACACAATTAAAACTTCCTCAGTTGTATTTCTAAAGTGAACTTCATGTTCTCCTTTTCCTCCTTTACGAAACGATTTCATTCAAAATATTCATTAAACAGACGACTTTAAATTCATAAGAAGTGAAATCAATGAAACTTAAAATTTACGGCACGACAAACACAGGAAGAATTATTCTTAAACGCTAGTTCCCTGCTTTTACTACTGATTACCAATAATTTATTACTGTTACAACGCTAAGAGGGTAAAAAAAACCAATCTTTAATCTAAATCTTTAATACATAAAAAAAAATCAAAAAACGGAATATATATAAGCCTAACTTTCCTTCACGATACAGTATTTGTCAGAAGAGAACTCTCTCTTAGCACAATCGAAGTCGATGTCAGCCAATGTGTTCCGGATAGCAGCGGGAAGCTTAGTCAATCGATATTGAAGGGCCGGTTTGGATAACCCCTACAAAGAAATTAGCGCGCTCAAGAAACGCGCCAAACCAGCAGGGAAAAACTCAATCTGAAGAGCTCGAAACAAATGCAGGTGTATTAAGAGAAACAAAGGACCGCCAAACTCACCAGATTTCGAACAAAAGAATCACAGTCAGTATTAAATTTCTTGGTTATTAAATGAGCTGCAGATTCTTTTAAAATTTTTACACGTGTTAACAGATTTCACGAACGTGCATTAGAATTGCTAATATAATTTAACCATTTTGTAAAACTTAGACACAATATCTTCTTTCTCTTAAATAAATTCCCTGATTAAAAACCTGCGCATGGACATTACAATTTATGCTACCATAAAGATATCTTTAATTCCAATTTATTTAATTTTTTTACATAAAATTCACCTTTTTAACGACATTTAAATAGGTTTATATTTTTTAAAGTGGGAATGCGAGAAAGTGATCAATGAATTTTATTGAGATAAATACTGATACAATTGATAACATTATGATAAATTTATTGTACTTATTCGAATGATTTTACAGTCAATTATTCGTTGCCGACAATACATCTCACAGTCCTCCTGGTGGAAATGCATTTTTCATACTCAACATTCTGTTTCATGCCCTTCCAACGAAATCTTCATTGAATTCACTTTGCCATGAGATATTTATGTTTAGAAAATTATCTAATAAATCTTGCGTATTACTGATGTCTTTATTTGCATGCATACATACATACATACAAAGAAGTAAATAAGATATCGAAAACATTAGTGGACGGCAAGTCATTGAAGTGGAATTTGTCCATTTGAGGGGAATTGCAACACAGCACATTTTAGATATCTTATATTCTAAAGAACAGCTGAAAAGTACGAACTTACGATAGGAAGAATTGGCAGGTGTGCGCATTTTGAGAACGTCAAAAATATTCTAAACACGACCGTATAAATTTAGGCTATATTGGGAGTTTTTTTTTTTTTTTTTTTTTTTTTTTTTTTTTTTTTTTTTTTGCGCTTTTAAACATGGGCAGGGACTGTTTTTCTTCTGATGCAGGAAACTGAAAAAAGGGAATACCCCTATTAACACAGTAAAACGCAGAAACAATACTTAAAAATACTGATAGGGTGGATACACTTGCACTTCTATATGCACATATTTTTTACTATTCTTATTGCCATAAATAGAAATCTTAGGAATATTGTTTAGCTAATTAAGATAAATTATTATTAAGGCTTATATAGTTTACATTATTTGTTATAATATCCTGGAATTCCTTTTTTATCTCGATTTCCACTTCTGGCAGTGATTTGTAGTCGTTTGGAAGCTATCCATCCATCTAAATATAAACATACACACATATATGTGTGTATGTATATATACATATATATACATACATGTACGCACACACACACACACACATACACGGTTCCCACTCATTTTCCAGAACAAAAAATAAGGAGTTTCTAAGGTTTGGTTTGGTTAGGAGCACTACGGTCTACTGTTTTGCACACAAGGGCTAATGGAGACCGGGACCTACAGTTTAAAGCCGATTCCGAACTGCTACAAACATCCATGCCAGCAGCGGGACTCGAACCCGCGAACTCTAGATCCGAAGAGCAGTGCTCTACCATTAGGCCATCGTTCGGCAAGGAGTTTCTAAGGACTTGCTAAGATATTAATGGAGAGCTACGTTTTACTACTCGTGGGCTACTGAGACCGAGACCTACTGCTTTAAGCCAATTTCGAACGGCTACGAATATCTATGCCACTAGTGAGATTCGAACCCACGAACTCCGGCAAAAGAACAGCGTATTAGCCATTCGGTCATTACTCGGCGGACTTACCAATGATTAGAGTAACGTTTTAATAAGTGCCTAATCTACACAAACCATATTTTCTGGGAAACACACCTACCAGAAAAGGCATGTTCAATAAATGCTTATAATACTAAAATACAGAATTAAATTTTAAAAACTGCCTAAACATGAATATTAGATAAATCTATTTTCCATATGCTAATTTTGAAAAAAGTACATTTAAAATAATTTAGTTGACATCTTAAAAATATACTGAGAACAAAATAAATAGTTTCCTACGGGTTCAATACGTTAAAAAAATTTAGAGAGAGACAAATCAATACACATTTTACAATATATAAAATAGAGTTTTGTGTATTCGTACCTCTAGGAACTGCGCCTACACTTTTGTTCCGATCTCGATGAAATTTTGCACACTAGACCTTCTATGCGAGCGGAAGGTTGTTATCCCTGGGATTTTAACGAAGGTGATACTTAACATTAAACTTAGCATAACCGGGTGAAATGACCGGTTATGTATATGTAAAAAATGCGATGGGTAAATTCTTATTCTTTGTGTTTGTAATACATAAAATTTGACAATAAAGTTTATTTCCTTCCAAATATCCTTTCAACCAGGAAACATAAAATCCGGTTATTTGACCGGTTATGGTATAAATAGGTATGTATTAAATGTTGGTATGTTTAGTGTTAAAAAATTTCAAATCGCTAATTCGTCACTTTTTAATGTATACTTTCCTGCTATACTTCACGAAATGGCACGCGCGACGATGTTTGTCCAGAGTTTTGAGCAATTTAAAATCACGTCAAAAGTATTGTCAAGTTATACCTCTGATAGTTTTAAAGTAATGCGGCAATTAACACAATATAAAAAAAAACCTTCGAAAGCGGCATTTTTAGTTTATACGCCAATATATAACTCGGTTACTTTTTTCAAAGTGTAATTTTTTATTTTAAACCTTTGAAGTTTGAATTTTGTTTTTAGTTAAAAAAAAAATAACCCTTTGAAACACAAATATAACAAGAAGGGTTTATATCAAATTTAATTTCGACAGTTTGGATTTTACGATACGTACTGTAAATAAGAAGTTGAACCCGTAAATTACATATATGATTATATTTTATAATAAAAACTAGATCAAAGATTAAAAATACAGAGCATTGTATTCAGTATTAACCCTTCTAACCGGAAAAAGAAAAATTGAAGAAATAACTCAAACGCTGGATTGCAACGATATGAAAGATATTATGAACGATATTTAAAAAAAAATTAAAATAAAAGAAGATTAAAAGCTGAAATATTTATTATACAAATTTCTTGTACAGAAATACGATTATACGCTTTAAAAGGTGGGCAGGAAAAAAAACGTACTATACCGTAATAATAGACTCGCAGCTCTAAGTACTATATTGTAGTTTATTTTTACTGTTTTTCTTATAAAACTACTTTAGGATTCAACCGGAAGCAGATAGTCTCGGATTTTAGTTTTGATTATGCTTATCAAAATTAACATATTCAAAAACAAACTAATTTATTTCGCAGTTAGATGGAACTCATTTTCAGTAACCTGCCTTCCTTGAATTCTTCCTCAATAAAAATTTCAGAAAACTTTAAATTTCAAAACTATGATACTTGTAGATTTGGTTTGCTTTAAGAGAAATCATTTCACTGTTTATTAGGCGTGGGCTAGATTTTTATAACATTTTAAAAATTTTAAAGAAAGAGGGTAAAAACAAATCATTCCTAATAACGGTTGTAGCAGACTGGATAAATTATTTTTATACATCAAAACACTTTCAATATTCATAAAATAATTAGTTCAAAAATAGGTGAATCATAGAAAGTTAAAATAATCATAATTTACTACTATCATCCATACATTTTCTTAAGGCACGAAAATAAAATATATAGAAAGAATCCACTATTTTATCAGTCAGAGACAGTTGTTTTACAGAATCGCCATATCAGATGACTTCGGAAGAACGTTATTCCCGTCTGATAACAATAAAGAAAAAAAAATGAATGTCAAAAATATATATCTAGTTTTACGGCAACTTGCTTTCGATACTTATAACTCTTGTTTTCCGGATTTGCCACAGAATAGTTCACAATTTATATCTGTGTATCATATCATCGAAGGCAATAACATTTGATAAAATAAAATTGAGATAAAATTTGAGATTAAATAAAAACTTCCGTTCCTCATAAACATATTTTAAGAGGAATTTCATCGCAATAATTCAAAAGAAATACAAGTCAAATTTAAAAGCTAAAATTTTGTAATGATTGTTGAAAGTAATTTTTAAGTATCAATTTAAAGCTGTATTGCTACCTTCAAACCATTTTCACTGCCTTGGTAAGCGCGAATATACCCAAACATGGCAGTTTCACGTACTTAAATATTGCGGTGACTACATAGAAGAACAATACACAGTCCGTTCTCCATGAACAAATTAAAATCAATGCCTAAATCGAGCGTGGATGTTTTTACACTTCCCACACAATACTTGGATCCCTCCCTGCTCCCCCCCCCTTTCCCTCTAGACTCACAAGGAAAAAAAAGTAGACTAGTCTACAAACTTTGTTTATATTTTAAATACCTAATCTTAATACTGTATGTCTGGAGGGGAATAACAATAAATTTTATTTGTAAATTTTCCCATTGAAGTGTGGAGCAAAAGTTAGACAGCGTGCTTATTTTTGAAGGGTTTTTGTTCTCCGAACTTATCTCAAGGACAATCTGGAAACTAAATCGAAGCAAGTTTGTATCATATAGGGGACAATTTATTCCAGAATTTGAAATTTGAGTCATATTCTTCATCACGTCTGGTGGAGAAGGGTGGAGGAGAGGAGAAAAAAATAAAAATGCGCGCTCTCGGTACTTGGTGAGGGAATGAATATCTGGCCAAAAACAACAAGACTCTTCGTTCTATCTCATGCTTTCTTACTCACCATATTTAGCACCTAGTGACATCCCAACCTGAAACAGCGCTAAAAGGTTAAAGATTTATGTCACAACAATTCAACAAAAACTTTCAAATGACTCCCAGTGACGCAAACGTTAAGAGCAATTCTAACCGTGACACGTTTGTAGCCTCCTTCAACACAAAAAGACTTTGATGGCATAAAGACGAGAATAGAAGAAAAACGTATATATATATATATATATATATATATATATATATATATATATATATATATATATATATATATATATATATATATATTAATTGCAGAGTAATCGAGGATAAATTGATGATGAAATGATATTCTAAAATTTTGACCGAAATATTAGTTTTCCTTATTACATTTATTTTTAATTATTTCAAATACTCAATTTTTTCTTTATCCAGGAACTTTTCTAGGTCATTTTCGTAATAGAAACAGAGATCTAGAAAGAAATTATCTTTTCTCATCAAAACACAACTGGATTGTAGCAACCATTAATAGAAATTTGGACAATTATTAGTGATTATCTGAAAAAATTTAGTCTTACATACAATGGCAGCTATATAACGTAATGCATTCTAGTGTAGAACCAAATAACTTTAATGTAAGGATTAATAACTTCCATTTTTTTTTTACATCCCATTAATTATAACTTTTTTATTTACCTCTATTTTACTATATAATGTGGTGGTGATCGGACAATTTTTAATTTCTTTTCCCATCTCTATCAAAGTTGCTTCACTTCAGATATGCTAGATTGGCAAACTTATCCAAACTTTCACTTTAAAAAAATAACAAAAGGTTTTTAATAGATGTTCGTGATATAAGACAAACAACAGGTTTAGTTAAATGATAAAATTTTAAACAAATATCTGAAATTTCTTTTTTATTTTACATAATTTCATGCAATGTAAAAAAGTCCACAGATAATTTAGCAGTTAATTTCTTATACTGTTTTAACCGCAGATATAGCAGTTATAAATAGCAGTTTAAGCGGGTCTCATAAATGATTCTTGCCGCTCGGAGAATGTCTAGCGATATGCTACAACTTTTAAATACTTAATAAAATTATACAAATATTTGTGAGAAGTTTAAGATCTGTTCCAACCTATTAAAACTGTGTAATAATTCGTTTTAATTAGAATGAAAAATGTAAAACAATTACTAAAAATTTTTTTTAAAAATTACATGTTAAATAAAAGTTTGCAAGATAACCTAATTTAAAAAATAGGTATTCTCACAACTTAACTTCAAGTTATTAATACAATTTAAGGAAATTTTGGAATAAGTAATAAAATTTTTATTTTTTCTAAGAAATTAGAAATTTAGTGTTAATTTAAAGGACAATAGAATGTAATTATAACTAGTCATTAAAATAAAATGTTTAAATATCTGAATTGCATTAATTCATTCTATAGGTAATATAACTATATACGCACAGAAAACAACTTTTCTTTTGAGAAGATCTTAAAACTTGTAAATCACTATAAAATATACAATTTTAATTTTTCTACAATAATTTTTTTTTTAATTTGAAAGAGCTCTTAAATATCTCCTACATTGTTTACAATTTTAAATATTCGAATACTTAATTTTGGTTAAGACACATTTGTAGTATGCACCTCATTTAGAAATTAAGACACTCCTTGCAGGATGGAATGAAGAGCCAGTTAAATAATTATCAATAAAGTGAGTGAAAAATGAAAATCCGTAATCTGTTTATAAAACTTTTCTAAAATGGCGGATTTCATGGACCTATCTCAATTTCGCAATCTTCTATCCGTGGCTAATTTCATTTCAAAAGCGCCTCATACTAGTCCATGTGGTAGCAGCTCGAATATGACAGGATTCACTCGCTTTAAGCGCTTCAGGCGGCATACAACCGGTACTTGGGTGGGGGAAAAAATGAACACATTTTACCCATCACACGGTATCCCAAATCATGCCCGAAATAAAGAAAATACGATACCACAACTGAAGTCTCGCGATGTCTGGCAACCCGGCCTCGAAATGGAGCCAAAGCGTCGCCTCCTACTTAAAACGAGGCGTCTCTCCCTGAGGCCGCAAACTGGGGTTCCCGAAAGGAGGCACGGTGAGCGTTTTAACGGATTCTAAAAGAGAAGAGAATAAATAGGGGTCCCCCTCCCTCCAAACAGGGTTCGGCACGGCCACGGTCTTTTTCACCACTGTCGAAAATGTTCAGACACATAGGCAGTCGACTCCTCTCACGCATTCCGAAGAAGGCGCTCATTTTCTACAGCAAAGTAGACATTTTGACTTCTTCTCGGGGCCTTTATTATTGTTATTATCACCCGTAACATCCTGTCGTTATGTCCACCTTCTCTTTCTAACAACTTGTTTCAACGACCGTAGACAGCGAATTACGCTTTTTGTGAATGAGCTTACACTACAATGGAAAATACAAACAGAGGAGAGGGGGGTGGAGCGCATAAAGCGTTTCTTCAATTCAGTAAATAGCTGTTTGTTTCCTCTCCTTCACTTCTTTTTCAATAAAGCGAAAAACAATGTATTGCTTACTTTACGATGCAACAAATTCGCACATTCCAATAGAATAAAAACAGTACACGTTCTTTGTTAAATATAAACACATGCTTTTTTTTATCTCAAAGCTGTATCAATGAAATTAACTACACTATGCAATTTTTTATTATGGTTGTCAGAAAAGGATTCGTAACGGAGAGAGAATAAAAGTGTAAATATATACTAATGAACAATAAAGTGAAATATAAATACAAAGAACCTAGCTGTTAAAAAGCATTACTAAAAATATGTCTATAGAAAACGAGAATTAAAGAGGCTATTAATCTGTGATAAATAATCTATGTAATTCGACGCACTTTTGTAGAAGTTTGAAATTATATTTTAATTCCTTTATAAAATTATATTTTAATCATTAAAATTCTATATACAGAACTTTCACCAATAAAATGTTCAAAATTCTAATATCGTTGATAATTATAATTACGATGTAAATAAAATTACTTTTAACATAAAAAAAAATTATGTCAAACTGCAAAAATACACTTCAGTGCATAAAAAAGTATTTCCACACTTTTGATGTTACTATTGGATGTTTTGCAACGTATTTAGTAGTTAACGCGATACTTTATTTATTTAAATCCTAATTAATCTCAATGCAAAAAAAACCAAAATCTCTTAACAAATGAAAGAAAGACATAAAAAGCAAACACACAGCATGCCTGTCAAATTGAAATTAGTAAAACGTCTGTTGAAACATCCGTTTATTAATTGGTTGACATTTAGAGGCAGAAATAATTGTAATTAATAAATCTTAATTTTACTTTATCCTACCCTAGGAAAAGTTTTAATTAATAAATCATTTATGCATTCCTTATGTATAAAGAATCAGTTAATTTTTCACTTAAATTTGACTAACAAAATTAAGCCATTTCAAACTGAATATCTATCACATAACAGCTGACCACTATACTTATTACTCATATCGATTTTTATCACCATACTTATTTGAGTTTTAAGACATAAGATTAATTTATTTTTATTTATGTGGTCCTTTATTTTATTAAATTATTCACTGTCAGTTACCATAAATTTGTTATCAAAATACAAAACACTAGAAACAAGCCAAATGTATAATTACACCACAAAAGAATAGACACATCTTTTTATAAATTACTTACATTTCTACTGAAATTAAAAAGATTTTTCAACTTTCAGAAACTACTAAAGTAAAAAATCATTTGTAGCGTTTTTTTTTTCCAAATTTTCCAATTTAAGTAAGTTACCAAAAACCGTAAAAATTCTCGGTCTAACCGCAAGGCTATAAAATTAAACCAAAAACCATAAATTTTACGGATAATCCGTAAGAGTTGGCTGGTATGATAAAGTAGTTATCGCGTTTTCATGGATATTTTAATAAATTAAAAAAAAAAGTCAATCTCAACAGAAATTATTCTGCACTTTAGTAAACAATGAAAGATTTGGTAAAACTATTTCCAAGGAGAAGCATATAACATCTTAAAGATAAACCAAATTACAAAAATACATTTTAGAGGTAAAAACACATGCGATAAAACTGTTCGTTCACTTCTTTTAACAGGCTTTTTCTCTTCACACTCGCTGATAAAAATAAAACACTAAGAAGTCTAGGATGTTTAAAATATGCAACTTTATTTTTTCTAGATCGAGGGAGAGGGAGGGAAGCTTTAAACATACTGTGGTACCGAAAGTTCTTACTGACTTTAGTCTCACGAGAAATTTTATGGAATTTTCCTTCCTCTACAAGTAGGTCTGCATTATTCGTTTTGCTGCTTTATTAATTTACTCTACAATCTACTCCCATAGAAATCAATTTTATTTTTTTTCCCACGTTAGTCATCATTTCCGGATTCTTCGTTTTACCGCATCCATCCTCGAAATTCAAACCCAGAAATATCGTTTTTGTAGTATTTAAAGAAAAAAAATTAAGGATGTATTGACGAAAAAAAGATTTCTGCCTCATTTAGAGACTTTCCCAGACAATCTGAATCTTTGTAACATAACAGTAGGATTACAACAACAGAGAATCTATGCACAAATCCAAAGCAAAATCATAAAAAAGGGGGAGAGGAGATGACGATAACAAACCTGAATCTGCACAGTGTTTCAATTTTAAATCCTTTATATACGTGGATATTGGTAGAGGCGATAGAACACTCATTCTTTGCAGTCATCCGATAAACTTGTACAAAGATAGCAGTTGCAAAATATTGTTTTCAAAACTTCAAATATCATTCTAAATGTGCTATACTTTGTAAAATGTTAAATAAAATGTGTAATGAACGAAATTTAATATTAGTTTAAGTTTTAGAAAATTAATACCATTAGAAAATAATTTTCATGCTCACAGAACCTTATTTTAAAAGTATCCAGCAGTATGAGAAATTTTTTCTATTTTTAATTAATTTATCCTCGTTTCGATATTGCATTTAGATTCGATTTTAAAACTCGTAGAAGCGAGCGAATGAAATAATGTAGGCGTTAAAAATAAACTATTTAAAGAGACAAAATTATGATAATGATTTTTATATACATTTATAATTATTATAGTCTTACAATTCTGTCACAATAAACTAGATGTGCCAAAGAAACTTCATGCAAAAGAATTGAAAAATAGATACCTTTCGTTATAATAAGGATACAGTCTCTGTAATTTAGAAAGTCACAAGGGAAAAAAAATGGAAAAAATTCCAAATTTCCATTCTTAACTATTGACGAAAACATTTGAAAACGACAAGATCTAATAGAAATAAACTAGTAAACATATGCGAAGATTTCGCCCTTTTACCCTCTTTAAACACAGAGGTGGGCAAATGGAGGTGTGCTTGCCACATGCGACCCATCAACTAAAGATTTGCGGCTCATTAAGGAATACAGTAAAATAAATCCGGCATTTGGGACAAATACTGGAGCTACAATCACCACTAACGCTCTGTTTTTAGTTCCGTTTGCAGTGCTAAATCAAAACTCAAACCCATAGACACCAGTACCGAAAGGTAGCACCCTCCTATTTCGGCAATCGACTGGCCTTCTAAAGGTTCGAAATTGACTTAAAACAGTTCAAACAAAATGAAAAAAAAAATTACTGTACAAACTAAACCAAATCTGTAATGTTACCCATCAAGTACATGTTATGGATTCTGACAACAGTTCATCGGTAAAGGTTTGGTTTGATTTGGAGAGCTACGGTCTACTTTTTGCAACACAAGGGCTAACGAGACCGGGACCTACAGCTTAAAGCCGATTCCGAACGGATACGAACATCCATGCCACTGTGTGATTCGAACCCACATACTCTGGTACCGAAGGCCAGTACCTTAACCAAATGGCCATCGTCAGGCCATTGGTAAAGGTCAGGAAGAATTATTTTATTGTTATTATAATATGCAGACACAGGGCACATTTATGTTAACAATGCCGTACTGAACCAAAAAGTTTTTTCAAACACCATTCAAAAACTAGCACAGCAGTCGAAGACCAGTGGTCCATGACGCAGTCAATATAAGCAAAGAAATTAAGATATTAATTAGAATCGCTTATTAAAAAAAAATTAGTTAAAGCTGTATTCTGCAAAATAGAACAAAAAAATTATACGCGAATGGATTTCTTAAAAAATACTGGTGTGAATTGCAAAACACATACCTCAAAGGCATTTAATTAACACCCTATTCGGTCAGCGACCTACATTCACATTTTTTAAAAAATCAAAATTTGTAAGCGCTCGCAGCGCTTTCTGGAAGATTTGTCACAGTAACAAAATAAGAATATCGAATTCAGAATAATAACTAGACATCCAATTTGACTACGAAGCACCCTGGGTTTTTTCATTTCAGATACGTTTAAATGTATGGGTTCATTCCTCCTGCCAAATGAATTCATACGCTGAAAAAGTCAATTTCTGAATTTTCAACATACAGATTTCGATTAGGTTGACGACCATTTAATATATTAAACATATTTTACGTACATTAAACATATCTTTGTCGAATTATAATATAATACACACTTGTATTATATGATGACAAAAATGAAGGGAGCGTTACACACGAAAGTTTATCTCCGTATGAAAGATTTTTGTGTAAGATAGTAATTTACTTTGCAGCCCTTTAAATTTAACGTTAAATAAATTAAAGTACATCTTCATATTTTTTACTCAATGAATTCGACTTAACTGAGTTAAATACTGAATGCAAATCAGCCGTTTAAAGCTCAATTTTTTTAAGAGTAATATTCTACTTTTGCAATAATTTTAATATATACACACAAACACTCAGACTACGGAGAGAGAAGCAGTGCCCGCTCATAGCCCGGTTATTGCTTCCAATAAAACACGGACGTGCATTACTAGAATAATTTTCGCTTTTATTCTTATAAAGCCCATGTTATTCTAACCCCGTTCACCGTTTTCCCGCATTTATCATTATCATGTCACTTTATCTATCCTTACGTATCACTTTTTTGTAACTTAAGAATTGGCGAAATTCTCTCTTTAAGGCTAAGGCGAACGGGACCTACTGCATAGAGCCGATTCCGAAGGGCTACGAACCAGGGTTCCCACTCTTTTTCCAGAACAAAAATTATGGACTTTTTAAGGACCAAAGTAACTTTTTATAAGGACCTACTTGAAATACACGACATAATGGCATAAACCCTATTTCCTGAGGAACATATTTTAATGTTCCATGTTCGAACCAGACATGGCATGTTCAATAAATGCCCTACAATATTTCAGAATTGAGTTTTTAAAAATGCCTAAAAATTAATATAAGATAAATCTATAAGAAAACTGATAGGAAATCACATGAGACCGTGGATCTCATCGATGGAGAAATTGATCGCATTCCAATTTAAAAATTAAGGAGTTTTTAAGAACCTTATTAAGTAGTTTTAAAATTAAGTAGTTTTAAGGGCCATTAAAATGAAAGCTAAAATTAAGGAGTTCTTGAGGACTTTTAAGGACCGTGGGAACCCTGCGAACATAAATGCCACAGTGGGATTTGAGCTCACGAACTCCGGTACCGAAGATCAGCGCCCTAACATTTCGGCCATCTTTGGGCGTGCATAGAACACGAGAAAAAGGAAGAGAAAGACGAAAACGAACCAAATTCCGTACCGAGATTTTTGATTTGTCAAAACTAAAATCATTTAAATACACGCATGGTGACAGTGAGAGTGTACATGCGGAAATAAACGCGGTAGAACGATGGCGACCGCCTATAAAATAATTTTGAAATGTTAGTTATAAGTTATAGTGTGAGCTTCATTTCATAACAAATACTTCCAATTACCGTTATAAATAAATATTTTATTGAAATATCACGAATTTTTACATATATTTCCCGCATATAACGTTTTCTCATTTAAGTCTCCTAGAAAAACGATCGATCGATGTTCTGGTGTAATTAACATAATTTCAGGTACAAGACATACCATTATTCTACAAAATAATTGCCAACTGTCAAATTCACCAAACGTTTGTTTAAATATCTGATTGATAAAACATTATAAACTTGAAAAAATAATATGCGAATAAACGAAGTTAAACGATAATATTGCACTTCCAAATTATCCAGATACCATTAGGAAAATAAATGGTTAGTAAAATGATAATCTAATAAGTAGCTGAAATCGGAAATAATTTGGAACATTATTGGAGTGTTTTCTTGGGATAGGGGTAGTTGTCCACAAGAGGACTACTCCATAAATCCGGTTGAGAACGGCTACAAGAACCCATACCAACAGTGAAATTCGAAGCCATGAAATCCGTTACCGAACAGCAGCGCCCTACTCATTCGACCATCGTTTACGGAAGGAAAAACGTATTTCTTTTTGATATGTAATTGCAGCTTGGCAGTTGGGTACGAGAGAAGATTCTAGATTAAGTTAGACGCATTAATCTTCTGTTCTACAAACAAGACAAGCAAAGCAATAGATGCTAAGCTATTACTAAATGCTATAGAAAAATTAACATCCATCCTTAAAATCGCTGGTATCACTTATCTGCTTGGTTTACAGCGCTACGGTTCACTCTTTTTCTCACTACGACTAATGACACCGGGACTTGCTGCTTAAAGCCGATTCCGAACGGCTACGAACAGCCATGAATTGGTTTGTTTTTAGAGCGCTACGATCTACTTTTTGCAACACGAGGGCTAATGAGACAGGGACCTACTGCTTAATGCCGAAACATCCGTGCCAGAGTGGGATTCGAACCCACGAACTCCGGTTTCGAAGGCCAGCACTCTAACCATTCGGCCATCATTCGGCCGAACAGCCATGAAAGCGGCGATTGTTAGTGATTGTAGTCTAGATTGAACTGTACGAAGCGAGATTAGAACCAGCGAACTCAGTATCGATGAGCAGCGCTCTACATTTGGCCCTTTTCTGATTGTAATCTAAGGTAAAATTCATTGCAATAAAAAGATTTTATGAATTTCGCTTTAACTTAAGTACTAAGTGTATTCATAAATGAGACACTTCCTTAGAGGGTATCAGTGATTAATATTAACACCTTGTGACAATATTTATTTTTCTTTACACTGATCTCTCAACAACTGTCTGTTGTTTTCATTAGGGCGTCAGTGCGAGATGCAACCTTTACCTATGGCTACGTCCAGTAATGCATCAAATTGCAGACGAAAAAAATGAGCCATCAAAATACGAATTCGTAAAAGTCTCCTAATTAAACCGTAATGTAATATTAAAAATCGAAAGTTCCGGCTATCATTTTTAACAATACCAAAACAAAAATCATAATTGAAAACGAACATACCAATGTTTCTGTAAATAATGAAGATTAATCTACACAAAATGCTTATATATAGGTAACAGTGCCGTAAAAATACTTAAGTGGTTCCGGAATTTTCAGTATCTAATATTGTTTCACCATACAAATTCCTCGATCGATCTATCAAGATCAATGATGATAAAATCATAGAGAGAAATTCGAATGATTCACTAACATTCCGCGTATAAAACTGTGATAAGAGATGCGGTTACGCGTACTTGAGAACAATGCTTTCGAGATTTTTCAATACCAAAGACGTTATATATCCCGAGTTAATATTTGCCCTCCAATGAGTGAGGATGCAACTACATGCATTGACGATAGCCACGTTTAAAGGTATATATGTATCAGCTTGAGTAAATGCTATTTTATCTTTTATTTCAAATATAAATAAAATATTTCATGCAAAATAATTTCGCCCTATAGAATGACAGAATCTAATATAAATACAAAGAGTTGCATATAAGGAAAAAAATCTGAAATTCTTAATACTATTTTTTTTTCATTGGTATAAAATTGAGAACTTAATATAACGTTTTATTAAACCTGCACACTTATTGCATATGAAACTTGTTAAGGTAATTGCTGTAAGTATAGCAATATAATTTAAATAGCAAATTTCACAAGTGGGAGAATTACAATTTGAACAGTAGGTCCATTTCCGAAAGACTTATTTATCACAAACAGTCGATTGGCTTGTTTACTTGAAACAGTTTTACACTGCGTGTGCATAATAGAAGGGTAAACTAAATAGCCTTTACTGATCCATAGAACCTAACAAACATAATTAAAAAAACTGGACAACACACGAGACTTGGATACTTAGTGTCCTGTTTATTAAGCGTAAAAACATTTACAACAATATTGTAAAGGTACAATTAAGAAACAACGTTTTAATGTATTACCTAAATAGATTTCACTAGCTATATGTTTAACCGTAGAGCGTTTATTTACGTTACGGAAAAGTATTAGTAGAACAAAAACTTAAAAACATAAAATAACTTTTAAATATTTTTTTTTAAATAAAAGCTATGTATTATTTGTGTTTTCTTGCTGTAAAACAGATTTTTTAATAGTTGTTTAGCAGATATAACAGAATAAACTTAGACCAAAAACATCATAGTTTTCAAGGGTTAAGAATAAGATAGTATATGTGATGTAAGATTTCTCTGAAAAACTCCTTGAGGAACAACAGCTAAATGTTCGATGTTGTTGGGTACCGGAGTTCGTGGGTTTGAATACCACTGTAAACATAGATATTCTGTAGCCGCTCAGAATCGGCTTTAAGCAGTAGCTCTCGGTCTTATTAGCCCTCGTGAGTAAAACAGTAGACCGTAGCGCTCCAAACAAAAACAAAACTGCCATCAAACCCAGCTATACCGAAGACCAAAATTCACTGACAAATACAGGATATCAGAAATGCTAACATTACATACACAACATAGAACTAGAATAACAGCAAATACTATGCCTATTCAAGAGTAAAAGCTTTAGTCACCATGCTTATTATCGTAATGATATAAAGAATGCATATCATGCTCCTAACACCAAATGATGCTATGATACAATTAGAGCAAAGAGCAAGCGTTACAGCAAATCATATAAAAACGATACATAATTAAGTATAAAAAATTCTAAAGTTAATTGGTTATATTCTTTATACACTTTTTGCTTCTCATCTTACAGCAAAGAATGTTTGAAGTTCAATTTGTGAGCATTGCAATTCCATATTGATATATAATAAACTGGCTTAATATTATTTAATCTTTTACTCGCTATTTTTAAGATCATTTTAAACGAATTCGTACAAGTACGTGTGTAGGGAGGGTAGGATTTTTATCCTCTGCAGCGTAAACAAATATTTATGCATATATACAAAATACACCCACAAATTATATATATATATATATATATATATATATATATATATATATATATATATATATATATATATATAAAATGTACGCACTTTCTGCTAAAATAAAATCATTACAGAATTTTTAATGCATCTATCCGAGACATATAACTATTTTTAAATTTAAAATTTGACATTTAGAAAAAGTTTTTAAAAGCACCCTCAAATTTCCGTAATGTGAAGTTTTAGCACTAACGGACAGTATTGTTTATCAACATATGTGCATTTAAATACATTCCATTGAAAAATTATAAATCTCCGAATTATTTTTTGTATGCATCATATATTATTAGCTTGAAATTATACAGCTAAAATTGAATAAATCTTTAACCCTGAAACAAATGAATATTAATACCAGTTAAACAAATACCTTTACCAACAGCAACCCAGAAAATTTGCATACTAACAATACTTTGAATACTTGCAAATATCAAAATTCTTTACAGAAATCATAAATGAATATCGCAATCAGAACTTACCGGAGAAAGGACAGCAAAAAATAATAAAATATTCTCGAAAGATTTCCCAAATATGTATCCAGTACGAAGTCACATGTATCCGCCATCAACACAACTTAGAGACACGTTCCACCTGCGAGGTGAATTTACCGTTTGAGCGCCATTTCACAGGTTCAAAGAATATTTCACTCACTCCAGGACAGTGCGTATATGATTGGTTGGTGCCACGGGTACACACCTTTGTGCTATTGTTATAGAGTCCTAACCCCCCGACGGCCAATACACAACAAAACCCTGAACCAAACTTGTCTTTCAAGTATAAAATACGTAGTTCCTACTTTAGTCATCTATTCTCACGCTGGCTCGTGTTTTCTTTGAAAACATATCTTTTATAAAGTTTGCTTTCATTCTTTTTTTAATGTTTCAAATTTGAATTACCTTAATACTGTTTCAATCTCAGCGCATGAATCTTTCTCGAACTTCTACTAAATAATATTAAATACTCCATCCAAGTCCGTCCTTTAGCAAATATTTTAGTTTTAAGAATAGTTTAACATTAACCCTTAATTTGACTAAGTCTGGCCGCTACACCGGACATGTATATTTATAACTACTATATAACATAATTGTCAGTGTTCGCCACAGCGGACATTAATTATCTCAAAAATGGAAAATGATATTTTTTTTTGTTTATTTTACAGAGATCTTAATGTCTATACAGACATGGGAAAATAACAGATATTAAAAAATATTTGAAAAAACATCTTGTCAAATTAAGGGTTAATTATATTTTATACCTTAAAGTAGTAATAACCCATATTTTTTAGCCCCCAACACTTTTTTAGGATAATCAGGAAGTTTATTCCAGCTATTGCTACATTAATACCTCTGAAGTTTAAAGAATAGTGGTGGTAGTAGTCAAAATCTTGTTTTGATTTTTTTTAATTTAAATGTAAAATAATTTTTTTTTATAAATTTATTTATATTAATTACAGCATGTTCCCTTTTTTTTCTTGTTTCATATGAAAATGTTTCAAACAATTTTCAATAAAAATTCTCACACTATATTTTGCATACGCAAAAATAAATAAAATAGTTTTACCTACTAAGGAAATTTTCACATAGGCAAAAATTGAACACGCTCTTCAATATTTTTTTAAACATTAACAATGAAATTTTTTTAACAACTATTGTTAAAAAAATTGTGGTTGGCTATATAAAACCTTTAATAGACCGCATCTGGCCCACGGGCCTTCGATGCCCATCACTGCACTAGTCACTTTCACAAGATTAAAAGTACAATATTGGTGCACAATACGGCATTCTAAGCTTTGCGAACACCTACGTATAATTTCCAAGAACTCCGGTTCATCGTCATACAAGTCGAGAGGAATAAGAACAGAGGTGTGCAATGTTGTGAAAACCGGTTAGCGGAACGGTGCTATTGTATAGTGGGGAAATCGATTTTCAAGCCCTATAATACTCATGACTTGAACTTCCCTGGCCACCACCTGTGATCCCCAGCATTTCACGTGATGCCGGCACGTGTCAACCTTCTTAAAGACTTAAAACGCATGCTGAGCAGTTTTATTATTGGACATATCTCAAAATTCTTTCACCGAAATGGAGACCACATCCGGAAGTTTGAAAGAAATTATATAACGGTTCACCTTATTGACTAGCGGATTTTCAAATAGTATAGCTACGGCAGCAAAGTTTCAAAGACGGCAACTGAAAACAGAGTATCAACATCAAATTTCTCTCTCAAATAAGTTAAGAATTTAGTCGCAATTCTTTTTCTCTCTTTTTGCTGAACGATAGCCGAATGGTCAGGGCGCTGATCTTCGGAATCCGAGTTCGTTGGTTCGTTACCCCACTATGGCATGGATGTTCATAGCCGTTCGGAATCGGCTTTGAGTAGTAGGTCCCGGTCTCGTTGGCCCTCGTGTTGCAAAAAAGCAGACTCTAAACTAAGATAAACCTCTTTTATACACTTCGAATTATTGTAAAAGCGCGTTTTCATCGGAAAAACTGTTTTGTCATTAGGCTCAATTTTTTTTATGTTGAAAGTTGAAAGTATTTTTAGCGACATACTTAGTTCTACGTGATTATCAACAAATGTTAATATATCAAGATTTATATTATTTTATTTTTTATGGTTTGTTTTCTTTCATTCTTTCTCTTATTTCTCTACCTTATAAATCTTTTTTAGACGGACAAACGGTTGGAATCGTTTAGGTGGTTAGGATTACGAAAATATACATTTGTTGCCTTTTATGTGATTCTAAAAAAAGTTTGTATAATTTTCGTATCCCTATAATATTATTACCTACTTTTAGTTTTGTCAGAACTATAGTATAAGCGGCGATTTGGTTCATCCTGTAAATCGCCTGTGTATTTCAAAAATCTTCCACATATTTTTTTTTCATTTTCTGTGATCATGGCCTTATTACCGCAGGAACAAATCGGACCTTCTTTTAGTACCGCCCCCTGCCTTGAAACTTAACTTATATTGTGTTAATAAAATAAAAAAAAAATGGTATTACAATACATGCAAGAATAACCGTAAATAATTGATGGTCAAATTACTTCTTCCTACCCCACTTCCTTGATATATTCCACTAGAAGTTTGTAAAGGGAGCTCCCAAATTGATCTTTGCTCAAGGCCAAAGCCGTCTTAAGACCCCTAAGACGGCTTTGTCAAGGCCATAGGTCGACCTGACCTGATCGGGGCCTGGATGGGACATTCTGCAGAAATGGCATTTTGATCTTTCGGTACACTAAAATTAAATAATAGAGCGAAACATGTAACCATGTGTGTGCATTAACGCTCCTTATTTTGTACATAATTACTCCGATATTAAGTTCGTTTAGTTTGGAGCTCTTGCGGACATTTTTTAAAATACGACAGCTAGTTAGAGTCAGGACCTTACAGCTTAAAATAGATTCTAACTTCTACCAACAAACAGGCCAGTAGTATGAATAGAACCTATGGATTTTAGCCGAACGATGGCCAAATGGTTAGAGCGCTGATCTTCGTGGGTTCAAATCCCACTGTGGCATGGATGTTCGGTGTTAAGCAGTACGTCCCGATCTCATTAGCCCTCGTGTTGCAAAAAAGTAAACCGTAGCTCTCCAAACCAAACCCATAGACTTTAATATCGAAAGGCAATCTCTATATTTTCGACTACCGTCCGACGTAAAAGTAGTGAAAAGACATAATAAATATTATGTACGACTTCTGCGGTTCAAATAGATAATCTTAAAACGAGTTAATTTTATTCTTCTTTACAAAAATAGTATAACGCTTCATATTCATAAGAGTATCCCAATAAATCTTTCAATTGGCAAAGGCATCGTCCTCATAACCAGGCTCGAACAGGCCAAATAGCCACCGTGTTCATTAATGCCGGCTGGAGCACTGAAATAGCTCAGTACTCGCAATGTACTTTAAGTTCCCAAATAATAGCCATGGAAATCCTCTTCTTGGTTCTGGCTTCTAAATTACGAGGACTCACAATGTTTGATTGTGTTATCCTAGGGAAGGAGTAATGTTTGTTGCCTATATAGTCCTTGCTCCCCTAATTAGAGTGTTGCTACTCTGCCCCGGCCGAAACCATCCAGAACGCTTGCTCCCCTAATAAAATGGACAGCAAATTTCTGCGGCTTGGAAGTGGAGAATGATATTAAAAGCATTGGAAATAATAATTATGTAAGCATGGTACCCTTAGCAATGCTCAGCGAGGTGAATTTACT
Source organism: Pardosa pseudoannulata (assembly GCA_032207245.1). Lineage (NCBI taxonomy): Eukaryota > Metazoa > Arthropoda > Arachnida > Araneae > Lycosidae > Pardosa > Pardosa pseudoannulata. The sequence continues at coordinate 13,272,456 of CM063502.1, forward strand.
CCGAGCAAGAGAAGATGTAGAAGTGCAGAACAACTCAACCCTGCGGAAACTACAAGCGAAGAACATTTTGGTTTACTCTCCAGAGACGTGAGATAGACGGTAATGAGTGCAGACGGCACTTCTCGCTGATGTTATGCCAGACAGGCACTGATGTCCAGTTTTATTTTAATTGTCCCTAGACACCATATAATTTGTAAATAATTTGTAAATAGTTTAATTAAATAAGTTCATTTTAGTTAAGCTTTTGTGCCTCTTTTCCACCATAGGAATAAATCTCCCACAATTATATTTTTTTTTTAAATGAAAACTTATCCACAAAAGTAAAATTCACAATAATAACTATTCCAATTCAAGTTTACTCCCAACTTGCAATGTTGAAATTAGCGACTAATTCTACTTGCTACTCGACAGTAAAGTAGCCGCTACAACAAATCCACAATCTTAGTCCTATTTCATAGTATGCAATCAAATGACAGTTGGTCAGTGATACAGGTAGGTCAGTACCTTTCTGTACTAGAATCAGTGGGATCGTATCATTCAACTGGTTGGGCGTTTTCAGCCATTTGGAACAGGCTTAGTAATAAATAGATCTCGGTCTATTTAATCATTGCATAGCAAAACCTAATTTATAGGGCTCCAAATAAAACTAACTTACAACTAGGAAACTTATTTCTATACAAATGGAAATAAAAGATTTTAATAATGATCAGGATGGGAGGGAGGCCTTCTAATATTGCTGTAAACATTATTATTATTATTATTATTTTAAATGCGGGGTCACTTGCTTCTTATAGCATTCACGACTACCAAGCTGCAAATATTTGTTGGCCGTTTTATTATGGGAATAGCCTATAAGCGGCCAGTATTACTCTTTAATATAACACAAAGAGAGTCCTCGTAATATAGAAGCAGGGACCAAACAGAAGACTCCGGGCTTGCCTAAAACAAGGAACATGTAACAACGCCAAAAATAAATGAAAGGAAATTATTTAATTTCGATATTTCAAACAAATGACAATGAAAAATTTATTACAGATAAAGAGTAACACTGTTATTATTAGAAAAGAAATTTGAAGTTTTAACAGCATACTTTAAAATACGAAGGAAATCGTCAGAACACTTACCTTATACAGCTATTAAACGTAATTTGGCTATATATTTATCAATAATAAATAAATCTGACATTAAAAAAAAATCCTTACCCCAAAGGGAATATTTGTATCCAATTAAATCCAAACGCGAAACTAGAAAAGCAGAATAAAAATGTACATACTTCAAATAATACTGCCTGCTTTCACTGCTAAGACACAAAAAGAGTCACTTTTCTGTATACTTACACATTCGATCTCTTCCTATTCAATTCCTTTTTATAGATATTATTTTATGGATATAATTTAATTTTAAAAAAATAAACAATTCGTATAAGATGAAACGTGGCTTACTTGAGTCGTTATGCAGTTGAACTTGAATTTCTTCCGGAAAAGTCGAAGGAAATGAGACACGTAAGCTCCTTCCCACATGCCCCGTATGATCTCATACGGATTCCCATCTGAAAATGAAAAATCACACATTATTACCTCACTTATAAATGTCATACTTTGCAACATATAAATATCAATAACTATATAGAAAAAAAATTCTCTGTCTCTGTGAGTTCGCTATACAATCCTAAATGACTGGATCAATTTTCAGAAATTTTGCATGTTGATTGAACCCTGGGAAAGTTTTCGGTAGGTCAGTTAGAAGGATCTTTGTACTCATTTGGTCAGGAGACCCTATACTGTATCCATTTTTCTTTTAATAACATGCTATAATAATTAAAATATTTTATATAACTTATGTCAGGTGATAGGAGTGACGTAACTACAATTTTTTTCGTGTTAGGATCCAGAGTCTTAATTCAGAGTACAGTAAACTTACAATTTCATAAGAAATATTCATTGCACACGCATACGTACAAAGTACATACAGATATACATAAATATGCCATAAAATGGTTTGGTTTGGTTTAGTTTGGAGTGCTAAGGTCTACTTTTTGCAACAGGACGGCTAATGAGACCGGGACCTACAGCTTAAAGGGCGATTCCGAACGGCTACGAACATCCATGCCACAGTGGGATTCGAACCCACGAACTCCGGTACCATAAAATGGATTAAACTGAATGTGATTAATTGTATCTTAATATATTTGTAACCACATTGTGTCTTTTGTTTTAAGCCCAAAGCTTCTACCAAGTTTATATTAACCTGACAAATACTGGAACATATTTAATTTGCGCTCTAGTTTACAGACGAACTTTAACTTAAGTAATTTTGTGAATAACTAGAAAAAGAATGAAAATATGATAATTTTCCTTTTACAAGATGACATATTGTGTATGACAACAAAATCCGAAAATAGAATGGCGCAATCAGTAATTTAAAAACTACCGTTTAATAGTAGTAAATTTAATTTTTCTAGCTTTTAAATTAGCTTGTTTATACATAGCTTCATCGGTATTCATAGCCATGCTGACTAGCACCAAAAATAATGCATGTCATACTCTTTTAAGCAGTTCCAATGCGAAAAAATGATTTTACTTTTTTTTTTTAGTTGAAAACAACCTAACCAGGGTTAGCATTATTTAAATCAGTTGATTAAAAAAAAAATCATTGATTTAAATCATTTTTTTTTTATTTCTCTTAAAACCTATATTGCAAAGACAGGAGATTTGGGAATCAGTCAGCACAGAAATACCAATAAGTAAATAAGTGTAAATAGTATGTTTTGCAAGAATTTAGGGGTTGTTTTCAGAAAGTATGTAGTAGGGGTAGGTACAATGACTAGTTATGACTAGTGGAATTCATTTTATGTAATGGGAGGTAAAGAGAGTATTACAGAACTTGAAATCCACTTTGTCTACCAAATAACAACAGCCGTGGCATCATCTGCTGGAATAGAAAGACAGTTTTATTCTATTGGTATTGTTCATTATAACCTTCATAACAAATAGTGGACACGCCATCAAAACTAGTGTTTTTATTGAAGCAGTTAAATATATAATTCGTTGCTTAAGAAATATTGAAATATTTGTGATTTTTTGTTTCTTAATAAATAGTTTGCATTAAATGAATATTTAATTTGTTCTTTAAATTTACATCTTATTTAGTTTGCACCACCCAATTACAAAATAATGAAATGTATTTAGATTAACATTTTTGTATTTAATTTTAGGTAATCAGTGTATAGAATATACTAGATAGATAAGTTGTTACTTATAACAAACTATTCCATGTATATTCCAAAAAATATAAAAACACAACAATAATTAAAATTAGAATTCAGAAAAAAAATCAAATAACTCTGATTTAAATCGAAAAAATCTGGATTTAAATCAAATAAATCTGATTTTTTTTAATTAAAAAAAATCATGATTTTTTTCCAACCCTGAATCTAACACTTGCAGCAAAGATGAGCAATGGGCACAATATTTAATAAGCTTAAAAAAATCATTCATACATAGAAAATATTTCGGGAAGAGTCCAGATCCTCCGCAATTCAGTTGAAATATATATATATTTTTTTTTATTTTTAAGTATTTCGGAAAAACAACGAAAAGTTATTTAAATACTCTTATAATTAAAGAGCAAAGCAATTTATAAGTGTTGTTTTGGTAAGCACTTTTCGGATTCATAAGCGTGAAAAATTGAATTTAACGTAAAGTAAGTTTAAACACGTATATGTCAGAGTAAAAAGTAAGCTTTGTACTGCCATCTTTTGCTACTTTAATGTGCTGAAAACATTAAAAAAAAAAAAAATTTTTTTTAAATATTATCCCTATGTCTGTTAATTTGAAGATGTAGATGAAACCAAAATATTTATATACCAGTACAATACATACATTATATTGTATATTTCAAATGGAATAGAAGAGTTATGTTACCGACTGCGGATGCGCAGATTTTATAACAAACTTAATATTTCTTTCAATGTCGTCACTTACAACACTTCAATTGTACGTTTGTATTCTTCAGTTTGTTCTCTTTCTATGAAAAAAAAAAAAATAGATTTACACAATTCTGATTGCCAAATTTCAATTTTACCGTTGATTATATACAGTTGTGGGGACTGGATTACGTCAGTTCGCAATCGCAGATCACAATGATCGAACTTGCCTTCAAGCTGAGATTTATGCAATTGTTATTGTTTGAGGTTATTCAGCACCGAATTGGCATGGAATAAGTTAGTGATATGTTAAAAGTCATTTGATTGTTGAGAAATATTTTTATTTTGTTTGTTAGCAAAACAACTATTCTGTAACCAAAATGTAGAATTTTTGATGTCGCGAATCATAAAATTGTCCGATTCCCAAACAGCATTGATCTTCTCTTCATACAGTAATGGTGTGTTCTTATATGTAGACTAATGATTACTTCCAATGCAGTGGTACATGGATTCATCGTTTTACAAGGGAATGAATTAAAAACGATCAATGCGGGAATGGATGAGGGAAATTGAAGTAAAAATTCGTTAAGATGTGTGAAATGGATAAATTAGTTATTTATGACGGATTGAAAGTACTTGAGATTTCATAAATTACCACTTATGTTTAGAATGATAATTAACATTAAAAAAATATATTGCACTTGAAATTTGCATTGTACAATGAATTTTCTATTGCCTCTACCGCTGTCCTGTGTGCGTATATAGATAATTTTAATTTTAACAAAGCTTCGTAAATTTAAACAGATTTTGATTCATTATCCCCCTTCTTATGGTCTTCTCTCTGTTCTGTGCATAAATCCTCCACTGTTGTGACTAGTTCTTGCATTTCTCTGCTCTTGGGTACAGGAGTTCGCGAGTTCGAATCCAATCACTGGCATACATGTTCGTTGCCGTTCGGATTCGGCTTTAAAAAGTAGGCACTGATCTCATTAACCCTTGTGAAAGCAAAACAGAAGACCAAACAAACCTAAACCTTCTGGTGGTCTAGTCTCTAATGAGTCAGATGTCATTTTCCGTTTACATGATCTTGAAACATTCTTATCACTATCAAATCTTGGTCCATCGAAGTCGTTTTAAGGCCCCTCCACACTATGGTCCACTGCAAGCCATCACCACCGCCTGGAGGAACTTTGGCTTATCGTGGCCGATGGCGGCAGACGATAAAATAGCCTTGGCGGACGATGGCTTCGGAGGCGGTTTTTCTCGAAAGATCAAAGCAGCCAGATGCGCAACTAAAGTGCGCAGTAGACCCTATGGACGAATCAATGCGTTCAGCTCATTTAGTGGCCCAGCGTGTGGATGCGACCTGTGAACCATCGTTCGAGGTCACCATCGGGAAGTGGTGAACAACTGGCCATAGTGTGGAACCTACATTAAAGAGGTTCGACTGGATTAATACGTCACCACGAAGAAAAAGTTGAAATGGTGAAAGTGGAAATTTGGACATAGTTATTGGATATGCTCTGAGAAACCCATATTTCACATTTAAAATAACATTTACGTATAAGACTCGATTATAAATAAAAGCGCATGAAAACTTATAAAATTTTCCATACGATCTGAACTTTGTATCAGTTTTACACAACTTTTTGTCACTTGTAACTCTGCTTTTCGCTACTACATTTGTGAATAATTTGAACTTTACACTTTAACCCTTAATTTGACAAGATGTTTTTTCAAATATTTTTTAATTTATGTTACTTTCCCATTTTGTCTCAAACGGACAGATACAGTGCTGCCAAATAAGAATTTTATTTATTTTTTTAACGTAATAGAAATATATTTTAAAGTTTCTGTTAGACATTTAAGCCGTATAGAAGTTTTCATACACCCGCCAGATTTTATTTATTTGATTGTTCGTTGAAGCGGACTGAGCTAAATTAAGGGTTAAAAACAATATGAAATTTTTATCTATGTAAGCTACGCAGTGAAAAAATAGATAATTTAAATAGAAAATAAAAGTAGAAGAAATGCGAAAGGAAATGGGCTACTATTATAAAGCACAGTCCATAAATCAAAGAAAATTATCTTATTTACCCCGATAGATCTAATTTTAGTAAAATTCGAAATAAGACAGCTGCTTTACCAAATGAAGAAGAAAGATGTGATCCAAGAAACTCAACATATGACAACATTTCCCCGTCCCCCTCCGTTGCAGCTAATGTGACTTCCAAAAGAGAAAAATTCCAGTTTCCGAATTCAGTTTAAGAGGCCAGTTAAGGGGAAATTGCCCTTAGGGAGCGGTTGCTTTTTAAGGGGCCCAGATCTAACGAAGCAACATTTAAACACAGATACCTGATACTGAGCAAAAACTTACATTATCTATCACGCTATCAATTTAGCACTTTTTTTAAAATTTAGCTATAAAGAAAAATGTTTGATGCCACGATAGTATATTAATGTCCCAACATTAAAAGCAAAACCAATTACGACCAAATCAATTACGACCTAAAATTTATTGCTGAAATAGTTATAGACGAAGTAGGGTATGCATAAGTGAATTACAGTGGTACGTTGGGAGAAAAATTTCAAAATTATTAAACCATAAAATAAGAACAACTGCTTAGGAACTTTCAAAAAGGTGAGAAAAGTGACAAAAAATACAGAAGTGACTGAACATAGGTCCCGGTCGCCTTATCCCTCGCGTCGTTTAGAAAAGTAGACCGTAGCGCTCCATACATGATCTGTGCACAGGTCCTCCACCGTTGTGATCCCAGGTTACTTAAATTTTATGATTTAAGAAAGCATCTCATAAACAAGAAATCTTTTTGCCGTCCACACGATCTTGAAAATTTCTTATGACCTTTCCCGTCTCTCGGAGAAAGAGAGAATATCGCCAATTTCTAAATTCAGGCTTGCAATTCCGTCACTTTTCTCACCTCTAGTCACTTTTTTTACAATTGATCACTTTAAAAGAAAATAGTCACTTTTAATCAGTTTTTTCATGGTGTATCACGGGGTCCGACAATGTAATGAACCGTATTTCGTTGTTAATGCAAGCTCTACTCGACACGACCGAATCGAAACCAAAACGACGAATAAATACCAAAAATGTGATGCTCTTATTTTTCTTATTAAAATGTAATTAGTCATATGGTTTCCAGAATTTAGTGATTTTAAAAAGTCGTAAAGAAGTTCCTGAAATGTACATTTCATACATTTAAGTAACTTACATCAGAGCAATCATTTCTCTCTCTCTCTCTCTCTCTCTCTCTCTCTCTTTTTTTTTTAACTTCACAATTTTTGTTTAGATATTCTAATCTAGCTATGTACAAACTCGAAATCAAATGATTCATGCAAGACATGATTTTAGCGTCAAATACAAAAAAGGTTAAAAATTTTGTTTAACACAACTCAACATTGCTTTTTATTCAAGAAAATCTATAAATTAGATTTGAATACATACAACACATTAATTTTATTATCACAATTTCCTGCATATATTAATGATGTTTTGAAATATGTACATAGCTAGATTAGAGTATCTAAACAAAAAATGTGAAGAAAAAGAAAAAGAGAAATGTGTGCTTTGACGTAAGTTTCGTTAATGTATTAAATGTACATTTCAGTACAAATGTAGATTTCAGGAACTTCTTTACAACTTTTTAAAATCACTAAATTCTGGAAACCATATGATTAATTACATTTTAATAAGAAAAATAAGACTGGAGCATCACATTTTTGGTCTTTTATTAAAATAGTTTGTTATTAATCCAGATTTTCTTTTTTCAATAACAGACTTTTGCTGTGATACACCATTAAAAAAGTGACTGTTTACTTAAAAATGTGACTAAAAGTGATCAATTGTAAAAAAAGTGACTAAAGGTGAGAAAAGTGACGAAATTGCAATCCTGTAAGTTATAGGGGAAATAATATTCTGTTTAAATATAAAAGGATGAATTATCATTCTCATAACTGAAGTGGTTGTAACATTTACACTATTCTGGTAAATAAAAAGTTAAATATAGCCTATAAGCTTCCATCTAAGATCTGGTTAAGAATAAATTACTTCAGGGAAGCAAGCATTTCCAGATAACGACTGCGAACCCGGATGCACTCACTGTCGTGCACGTTAAGTTTAACAAAGGTACCCGCAATCCTAACTACTTCCGTGGAACTGGAAAATATTCTAAATACACGGCAGTTATCTAAACAAATATATCTGCATATCGGAAAATTCGGTGGGTTTTTTTTTCTGTAAAACAAAGAGTTTGATGAAAATAATAAAAACCAAAGAACGGTATCATATGTTGATATTCTTTGCTACAAAACAACTGTACAAACCACGTTGCCAAGATAAGATGCAAAAGAGTAAATAAAAAGGAAATTATACGACAACATTTTAATGAATCTTACAAGAAGCCCACACGAAAGCATTACAAACATTCTTTTCATGCATATCCCTAAAAGATTTCGTGAACACACCATTTGAATACTGCTTTAAATTTAATGTTACTGCAGTTAATTATATGCTGATTTGCACATTTAGGAAATGTAGTTATTTATTTTATGAAATTCAACCCGTTTCTTTAAATTGCATAACGCGGTCTGAATGATCCGTTTCTCACATTTCGATTTCAAATAAAGTATCATCCCGAAATTTTAAGAGGAACGAGAGCTATTTAGAACATTTCAGTTTCGGTCTGGAAAAGAGCCAAAATGAAAAAATTTGTTATTGCCACTTTAGTTTATACACATCAAGAGCCTGTGTTTATATTGAAATGCCTTCAATGTAGAACCAAAAAATCCACTACGTTCATTGGGGAAATATCCCTACCACTCAGAGTGTAAACACCAATAAATACGAAATTTAATATAAAATATTACATAAAATGCAAATAAAATTAAGGGGAAAAGCTCCACTATATGTGCGATATAAAAGTTGTGATGACGTTGTAACAGCGTTATATGAACGAGGATAAGAAACAAAAACCTAAGAGATGGATCGGCTTAATATGTGTTTCATAAACTTAGACGTATGGAAACGATAAGTACAATTACCTATCAAATCCTTGAAGATATTCGTAAACTAAACTTTAGTATAGGTAAGGGGCGGAAAACAATATTGTTAATGAAAATTACCCCATGTAAGGTTTGTTTAAATAACAAGAATTTAGCTCTTAGCTTACAACTAGAAAACTTTTATATATCACCCAATGAAATTGGAGTCTTCTTAACATTTTAAATGAGTAATAATTATTAAATATTTTATATAAAAAATGACAGAAACTACACTAATGGTTTAATCTAATTACGTTTCTCGCAAAAATGCTAAAGAATTTATAATCACTTTCACAAAAATGCGTTTTATGACGAATATAGCTACTCCGCCGAACGATGGCCGATTGGTTAGGGCGCTGATCGTCGGTACCGGAGTTCATGGGTTCGTAGCCGTTCCGAACGGCTTTAAGCAGTATGTTCCGGTCTTAATAGCCCTCGTGTTATAAAAAGTAGTCCATAGCACTCCAAACCAAACCAACCAACCAGTTACCCCCGTCTCCAAATTATTATCTAAGACGGGTCTGCTTAAACAAGTATACAAAAGATTGAATTTAATGATTGTTTATATATACATATGTAGTCTTCGCCGAGTATGCCAAAATTACTGCTTTGCATACGGCAAGTAGACTGTGAAAGTGCTTTTAGAGCCTCAAACTCCGTTAATACTAACATTCGAAATCGAATTAAATGCCTCGTTAAATATACATACTGGTGAGTTAAATTGAAGATACAAAAAGGTTTTTTCTTTGTTTATTTTTAAACAAATCTACTGAGACGGTAAGTTTTAAAGAAGGAAAAACATTGAATTTTAAACCTTAGTGTTTTGGAGATGAAAGAAAATCCTTTATTTCAAAGTTGTGTTTTCCTAATTATAAGGTTTCTTTTTCTTGTTATTTTATTAAAAAAGCTACTTGAAAAATTCTGTTACCATTAACTTTCAGATCTAAACTGGTCTTATTGCTAAAGATTTTTCATCCCATTTTCGCTGATTTGTTAAAGGAAGACTTTTTTCCCATAGCTTAATTATAGCTTTGTCTGGTATAACAGTGCTTTAAAAATAATCTAATCCTGAGAAACAGGTAATATAAAGAAATTAATAATAACCACGGCTTTCAAAAAGGAGGATAAACAATGTCGGACGGGTAAACGTTTTTCACGGTTCAACGAGAGAAAAACATTTAAACTTTTAAAATCGTTGACGCAGCTGATGAAAATTAAATGAACCGGTGAAATAAACAATTTGCTTAAAGAAACGAGAAAAATTTAATGAAACTGGTGGTGAAAATTGATACCGAAATGAGTTGTTGCTGGGGCGGAGAAAAAAAAAAAAAAAAAAAAAAAAAAGAAATGCAAGAACGATAAGCTAATTAAAATTAAACCACAGTTCAACACACCAGGATAACTAATGTTCGCATGCGTGAAACTACCGTCGGTGTAAACAACCCAAGGTGAATTAAATAAGAAAGCAAGAAAGAGATCTTGTTTGCCTTTAATTTACCCATGGAGTTTAAAATCCAAATCGCGAGACGAAACTAATGCGAATCAACACAACAAAAGAAATATTATTCTCTGATAAAATAGTTTTCCTTAATTCAGTTACTGAAAGAAGAATATATAAATAAAATATAAAAATATTGCAAAAGAAAGTCCTATAGGTAGTATCATGTTAAGGGTTAGGCAACGACGTATACGATTTCTGAAGGGATGGATCGCAGAAATCTAAGCTTTGCGTTTCGTGTATAAGTAATTTCTTTGTAAAAGTTCGTACGTTTTTTCCATTATAAACTTTAGTTTCGCTAATTTCCTGAAAAAAAAAATTAAGATGATTAAGAAAGCTGAGCATAATAAAGATGGAGCTGTACATTTTTATTACATACGTTCGTAATGCATGTATGAAGATATAATGCAAGCCTTAAAAAGCACTATTTAAAATGTATTATTATTATTTTTTCTTAGCATGTGATTTTAGAGATCCGTTGAGTAAGGTTTGTCAAGGCTTTTTCTACGCTCAAAGTACAATCAGCGAAAAACAATGGTATAGGCACTCACTTGGCTAGGTGCCTATATCCAGGGCGAATTATGGGGTCCCTTATTATCCTTCCGATTATACTCAAAATGTTTGAGTTATTCAAAGTTACACATGAAAGTCATATTCTTAAGATTATTTATATATATATATATATATATATATATATATATATATATATATATATATATATATTGTAACGATCCGTTACATGACCCCAAAAGAACGAGGAGCCGAAGGTCACCTTTCGCCGTGGACTCACGATTAGCCTCTAATAGAACCAGGTGGTCTAAGCACTCTAATTGAAAATTGTTCGTTGCCGGCTCCTCAACGTCTGGGCATTGTAAACCTGCTGAATGGAACGACGCTGTGGGAAGAGTGTAAATAATTAGAGTGCACCTTGCCGCCCATTAGCGGTTACAAAAAGGCCATTAAGTTGATTAAGTCGATGGATCTGAGGAAATGCCGTCGACACATCTGGAAGCAGAACAGCTGATCCAAAAGGCTTGGGAATGACCACAAGATTACGTCACCCTGGTTCGGGAAGTTTCTCGAAGGACCGAGAAAAAGGGAGTGCCGCTATATAAGGAGGGACAGGACTAGAACGGAGGCTTTTGTTTCTTCTCGAGGCTTCTACCTGCTAGAGCCTGGTCGCTCGAGGACCGCTCGTATCTCCGTGTCTGGAGTTTTTTTTTTTTTTTTTTAGAGACCGCCAGCGTCTCTGTTGCTAGAAAGTCGACCTGCGACTTGGGAATTTCTTCCCCGTTATTTGCTTATTATTAGTTAACTTCTCGCATAGAAGTAGGCAGCCGAGAGTGACTTTGCTCTCGAATTTGGATCGTCTTGCATCCTGATATTTACTTCACGAATCCCAGCGTGATACGCACTCGGAACTTCCGAACCTTGCAGTGGAAGCCAACTGTGCTAATCGACAGACGGAGTGATCGTGTCAGCATTAGTTCCGGCACTAATTAGTTCCCAACTCTTGTGATTGGAAGCCCTAGCCGTACTGTTCCGGAATCCCACGCATCCTTGTGTGTGCATATTATCTCTGTACGAGATCACTGAATGTTAAAATCCTACTGAATTTGTACATAGCTGTACATAATTTATTCTATTGAATAAAGTATTTAATCCAGATTACCTAAATTTCTAGCCTGTTTCATTGACGGCCTCGTCTACTTTATTCCCAGTACGTTACAATATATATATATATATATATATATATATATATATATATATATATATATATATATATATATATATATATATATATTCATAGCCCTGAGAGTTTCAGGACATTCAAACGATATTTATTAGTAAAGCGTAATGTTTTTCTTAGCATTCTCACTTATATTCGTTTTGCCATCCATTTGAATTAATAACGGATATTAATAATGTAGAAAAAAATATATCTTAAAATGTTGGGATACCGTTAGTGGCGTTATTAGTATACGCCATTGAACTTTATACTTAAAGCTAGTTTTGACCGAAAACATTTTTCATTTGCCGCGAGTGGAAAAATTAATAATCGTAAAACTTGCCCATTTCCAGCAAGAAATTATTAATATTATAAAAAATATTTAGTCTTACAAAAAAAAAAAAAAAAAATTAAGACTTAGGAATAAAATTAGTTAACCTATTTATTTACGTAAAAACACCAAGTGTATTTTCATTCAAGTGTTAAAAAACACAGAGTTCTTTAGAAAGCTACAGCAAATGATTTTTATGCTCCACACATATATATCACATGAACATTATTTATCGCATTTACATTATTTTTTTTTAACAATGAAAGATCAGCAACTGTCCGATTATATAATTCATACGATTAGGGGATTTCCCTCCTGTTATTTCAATGGTGTAGCGAGTTCCATGTTCTGGCGCAATTTTATTGTATGTTACTGATGGTCTTATCACCGAAATTTAATGTTCAATAAAAGTTTCTAGCATTTCTGTCTGGAGTATGACGATAAAATTTGATCATTCTCTAGGCAAAATAAGCACGTCCATTTCAATTAGTGTTCCTAACTCTTCACTAGAAAGCATTCATTCCAAGTGAAGACTGCTTCCTTCGATTGGTTTGTCAGCTGTGAGGAGGGGGTCACGGTCAATGTTTGCTCCACAAAGGCTTATTAAATAGGAAATCACTATCTAATTCTAGGTTGCTCACAAACTTTTTCTCTTGTGAAAACTCATGTATCAGATAACAAACGCTATTCCATAAAAATGTGCTGGCTTTTATTACTGCGCTTTCATTTAACCGAATAAACGTCTTCACGCTTTAACTGGATTATTAATTATGAGGATTCATAAAAGAAAATTAAAATTCTAGAGCACGAAAGAAAAAACATATATACAAATAGACTGACAAACGATGTGTCAATGAATATTACAATTTACAAAAGGTTAAAGGTCCGAATGACATCGCAAGAAGGAAAATGCATCAATTTTAGTGAAATATTTATAAACATAAATTTAATTTCAGTTTAGATAAAGAACCAAAATATTTAGAGACTAGTCACTGCACACATAACTCTTAAAACTTAAAAACGAAATTGAAGAATTTGGGTCACTCATTTTTAATTCACTCTGTGTTCAGCAAGAAGAGGGACCAGAAATAGGAAAAAAGAGTTGCCGAATTCTTACCAAATCGTACCATTTTTACGTTAGAGGTAATTTTGTTAAATAGTCTAATTTAGAAGGAAACTGATTTCTTATCATGATTATTGATCGTAAATATTTTTTCCACCACAGAAGTATTTTGTCATCTTCAAAAAGTTATGGAACCCAATTCTTTAACGTGATAAAAAGGCGTTCGCTTAAAAATTGATATAGCATAAACGTTATCGACTATTTTAAACTTC
>CM063502.1:13291334-13446334 GCA_032207245.1 Pardosa pseudoannulata
GTGGCTATTTAAGAAGTTTTAAACGTATTTATCGCACCTAAGGAAAGACGCATGATGCCAGATAAAATGGCCTTCAGGTTTGTCTTGGCGGCTTCCTCTGTTTGCGATATCATACTCTGCACTCGAAGATGAAAGTTAAGTGCGCTTTTAAAATTGGGATCGACCTTATTTTGCAGATAGTTACGAGGGAAATTCAAATTGCTTTTGCTTTCCTCTTTTGTCATTCTTCTCCATTTTTTTTTCTTTGCCTTTTATATTATTTCATACAACCTCAAAAAAAAAAAAATATATATATATATATATATATTATATATATATATATATATATATATATATTTTAATATTTTCATCTGAAGTTCCTGACACTTCTTTCATTTTTAAAATAAATGGAGCATGAAGTTAATTGAAAAGTATACGATATAACTTAAAATCGAAACTATCTTGACTAATTTTTGTTAGTTATTATGCCAATGGATAGATACGTTTTAGTATTTCTGAAACTTTTAATGTATCTATTAACTAATGCACTACATCGGACATAGGTTCAAATCATGTAACCAAATTAGCAGAAAGATTAAAATTTGATTACCTGGTTCGTTATTAAATTATGCGACCTCTATCTGAATGTATCCGCTTCTCCGTTTTTAAGAAAATGTGTATTCTTGAAGCAAGAAAAATTGTTTAATCACTCATTTTAGTTGGCAGCAATACAGACAATGTTTTTGCAATCTATGCTTAATGTCTCAATAATATTTCTAAGGATACAATCATCCATGCCCACAATGGAACTCAAACACTCAGACTCAATACCTAGACATATTGTTCAGACTATTATTATTTCCAAAGCGGGGGCACTTGCTCTTATACTATTTGCCGCAACCAAGCCGCAGATATTTATTGGCCATTTTATTAGGAGAACACCCTATATACTCCCTAAGAAAACACAAAGAAACAAAGCAGATCCTCGTAATTTAAAACCAGGGACCAAAAAAGAAGATTCCTACGCTTCGTCTTCCACCTCCAGAAGGATCGTTTGGGAACTTGGAGGACTTTGCAATCACGAACATATTTTACGTACTCCAGGCCATCATTAATAAACACAATGATCTTTTGCCGGCTCGAGCCTCGAACTCGCAACCCTCAGAGAATGAGATTGATGGCTTTACTGTTTGAGCTACATTGGTTCTTATTGTCCGACTATAATCGAAGAGGAAAGTCGCTACTTTTAAGTCCTACTGCTTGCATGGATGTTTATGTCTGTTCTCCAGCAGGCACAGATCTAGCCTTGGCGAATTTAACTAACCACAGCAATCCCAATTAAACAACGTAAACGCCAGAACCTTATTTATGCCGACGACTAAATTTTGCGATGATACACACTCTTTCAGACGGTAATGGTTATTTTAACAAACAAGGTTTATTTTAACATTTATTTATTCAAATATACAAAATTCGTTTAAATTAAAAGATTTATACGATCCACAAATTATTTTATGATGTAAAAGAATTATATCATATTTGCCGTCACATCACACGCATCATCTCAAAAGGTATTAAAAAAATATTTAATTTGTATTTTCTTTTATTTTCTTAACGATTCATACACGTTACAACAGAGTGAAATTTTGTTTCATTTTCTATAAAATCTTATTTTATACAAGTTTCGAATTTTATTTAATACTTGGGCTAAGATTTTAAATGCATTTGGTTGATTGGTTAATGTCCATTTTAAAAGCCATGACTTCTCATGGAAAGATGATAGCCATTGCTTTGTTAAGTTGGACTTCTAAGGGTGGAACCTTGTAATTTAGAAACAGAGACCAAGTAGAAAATCCCCAGACTTTGCCTGCCAATTCCAGAGATATTGTTTGGGAACTTTGAGGACATTGCGACCACGAACCTATTTTACATATCCCAGACTCCATTAATGAACACGGCGGATCTTTGGACGACTCGAGCCTCGATCCCACTATCTTCCGGTTACGAGATCACTACCTTTGCCTGAGCTACCGCAGCTCTTAAAACAGTTTATAATATATCATTAAGTTGAGGCAAAATATTTCTTTTCGAAATTTTCAGTTCTGAAACAATACATCCGTTGAAATCCTTCAAGCATTGATTATAAGTAAAATTTTTGATAGTGAAATTTTTTGTCGTGGTCAGTAATTATTTTGACAAAGAAACAAAATAATTACATTAAAAAACTTAAGGTTCCGTATAAAAGTAATTCACGTTTCAGGTCCAAGACACGATTGCGGCTTAGCTCAATTCGAGAACGATGTAGCGTTTAAGTGGTAAAAGTTCCCGAATTAAAGGGCAAAAAACATCAAAATTTAACTTTTACGACCAGTATGATACCCTTTAGACCCCATAATTGGTTTGGTTTTGGAGTGCTTCGGTCTACTTTTTGCAACACGACCCCATAATGGCCCTAGGTCATGGATCGCGAGCCGAATGCGACTTTTGGCACAGACATCTGCCGCTATTTTGACTTCTGCTTCTATGCATTGTATCATTAGCAATTAACAGATATAAAATAAAGAGTCGGATTTTGATATCTGTCTCCTTGTCGAAACCACAAACTCTAATCTGTATAAATTATATTTTTACACATCAATAAGGCACATTTTCATTTTGACTTGTGGTAGGCAAAATCTGTAATCTTTATACTTATTGGGCGGTAACCATTTTTATTATTTCGTTCTTTTAAAACAGTAAAAAGAATATGCGCATGAGGAATTTTGACTTAGTTATGCACGTTTTATGCATGTTGGTATAGGCCGCCAGAAGGGACGAAATTTAAGAATCATGTTTGTAAATATAACCTCATCCAGCATCCGATCGGAGAGAGCATGCGTATTGTCGAAGGACAGATTTTAGTCGCCTGTCTAGTCATCTGCTCAGAACTGGTCTTGATCCCAGCAAATTGCTAGGCTATAACAATTAAACAGCCAGTCTAGCGACCCGAATATGTCGAACTGGTATCTCCCTATTTACAATACATTAAAAAAGGGGGGGAGACGATCACAGTATTAAGCAGTGCAAAACGACTTTCCAGAATATTGTATTTACTCGTGTTTAACAGGCACTTTTTTCTTCAAAAAAAGTTACGATTAAAACTCTAGGTGCACGTTGTACACGGAATAATATATATATATATATATATATATATATATATATATATATATATATATATATATATAATTTTACTGCTTCCTGTATTCACTCGATATACGTAAGGATAAAAACAAATATTTAAGAAGGGGGGGAATCTTCCCCAATAAAAGTATGGTTGCATCTAAATATCATTGCTATTGCACTTCTTTCATACAATACTACTACCAACACTTATTAACTTTGAATGCCAAATTTTCTATTTGAAGCATTCCTATTTCTGTTGCATATTGGATTATTTGTAATTTAAATGCAGTAATACATCTAGATCTCATCTAGACCCCATCTTATTCTCACATTTTCACAAAATATTCTTTTCTGACAGAATGAAGATGAGTAAAAGAAATACAAGCTCTCATATAACACCTCTAAAGAAAAAGGAATGATGTACAAGGCATATCTGCCTACTTTTAAAAACTGACACAAGTAAAACATTTCGGTTGAAATATCGGTTAGTTGGTTGACGGTTAGTGGAACAACGAATTGTAATGAATAAAATTGTAATTTTTCCTTTCTAAAGAATATTGTAATTAATAAAATCTTCAAACATTATCTATAATAAAACAGTTAAATTTTTAATTAAATTTGAAAGTTTAATTAAATAAAACAAAATTACCTTTTTTAAACCAATATATCTATTAGATGCAAGCAGAGAGACATCATTATATCATTTATGTGGTCCTTTTAAAAATATCATTCATAAATAACTACTCGCATAAATATGCAATCAAAATACAATACCCAGGCAATGCCGTATTCAGTGATCACTATAGCCCTGCCAAAGAAGGTTATTATACGTCTTTTTTTCGTTATTTAACTTTGTTGGCATTATATTCTGCTAAGATTTAATAAAATTTTCAATTTTCACAAATTTTT
Source organism: Pardosa pseudoannulata (assembly GCA_032207245.1). NCBI lineage: Eukaryota > Metazoa > Arthropoda > Arachnida > Araneae > Lycosidae > Pardosa > Pardosa pseudoannulata. Next base: position 13,295,385 of record CM063502.1, read on the forward strand.
AAAGTGCATATATATATATATATATATATATATATATATATATAATATATATATATATATATATATATATATATATAATTTTTTGATTTTATTTCAGCGGTACCAAAACAGTAAATAATCTGGTCTATCCGTAAAATCAGCAAAATTAAATCAAAAACCGTAAGTTTTACGTATGATCCGTAAAAGTTGGCAGAAATGACAAGGTCTTCAATTTTAGTCCTCAGAAACATCTCATAGTACCACCTCAATGACTTAAGACGACAGATAACAAGCGGGAAGGCCTTCGATAACAATGGAGTCATCTTAAGAATGACAGTGAAAAGACGATGGAACCTGATTCATTGGGTTCACATAGCAATTGGTTTACAATCTGGAAATTTACTTGCATGTCAAAATTAAGGTGCACGAGTAAAAAAAGTGATTATTTTATTTTTAAAGGCTTTAATCAAAAAGTTTTCAACTAATTCACCGCATTTTTACGGTTAAATTTTTTCCCAGTTCATCCATTCGGCCGAGAGGATAACGGAATATTTAATTGTCGTTCAAAAAATTGCAGCAAAAGTTTTTTCGCTGAATTTCACTTCCTGGAACATATGTAAACGATCCATCTGTTTACATCAGCCAAATCTATATATATATATATATATATATATATATATATATATATATATATATATATATATATATATATATATATATATATATATATATATATATATATATATAAATGAATTTGTGTCTGTCTGTCTGTACGCAATAGACTCAAAAACCATGCATACAATCGCTGTGAAAATTTGGGAAATGTTTAGGTATATCCCTGGAAAGGTTTTTGTAAATTTTTAACGTTCGAAATCCATTCCTTCCCCCCATTTTCGAGCATTTCATGTCACTATTCCAAGCATTATTTTCCCCGGTTAAAAGCAAACGATTAAATTTTTAATTGATCGAGTGATAACTAAGTGAAAGAAGCATTATTTCTAGCACAGCCATCTATATAGTATCTATATAGTGTTTAGATGGCTGTGATTTCTAGCAATGTGACGTCATCCCAAGCAATTGTTTTAAACGTAGTTTTCCTCGGTTAGAAGTAGAAGATTAAAATTTTTAATTTATTACATAAGGCGATTTCACGCAGTAGGGCAAATTCTCAAATTATGACAATTCTGGCTTTAGTTTCAAACAGAAGGGCAGTTTATTGTTCGTCTATTGGCTGTTGTACACGTGAAAATGAATGGGAAGGGCATTATAGTAGTTCATGACATTGCGACAAATTGCCTTATACATAGGTGAAAATGATATTTTTCTATCATTATGACGTCATTCCTTTAAATATTTCATTTATTTATTCCTTATTTTATAATCGTCTGCGTAGTATCAATTCGATTTGATCTGGAAATTGAGATATAAAGTGATACACTTTCATTTCTATGTGACGCAAATTATAGCATTTTTATATGAGAACTAATTTTAAATTAAATTCTTGGTTAATTTTTATGTTGCAATGAAATGTTTATCAACAATATTTTAACAACAAAAGGGCAAATTTCAGTGACTCTCATGGGCAAATAAAAATGCTGTCAAAACCTCTGCTCCTTATTCTATCACGTAATTTGGCAAGGTATATTAACGTTGCTAATCAACGTACAGTAGTAATACAGTTTAGGGTTAAACTTATATTTTACTATACAGTTTTGAGCAAATTTAATATAAGACACAAATTTGATGCATATTTAATCGTTAGCATGTAAACATATATTTTTGTTATTTTTATTTATAGATATTAAGAACAGTTTTCTATGTTTTTTTTTTTTTTTTTTTTTTTTTTTTTTTTTTTTTTTTTTTTAAACAAATCTACCCGATAAGTCATAGAGTAACTTCTTTGGACAGAAATCCTTGATACCACCAATTGAACATATTCCACATTAATACATCTTGAATTCCCAGATTAAAATCTGACTGTGAGATCCAGGGATGTTATTTCGCCCATTCGTGTTCCGATATACCAATTAGTTCGAAAGATATTAACGAAAAACCAAACAAGATGGCAGTTTAATTTTGCGACACGAGCTTTCCATTGTTGAGTTGGCTTCTAAATATGGTAGTGTTATTCATTGTTGGCATTATTATAGCCAGATATTTAGTATACGGGAAACACAAAAACGTATCTACGCTATTTAATTTCAAGTATAAGTATATAAATATATGATGGCATTTATAGATATAAGACTATTTTCTTATCTGCTAAACGCTAAACTCCCTTTTGTTTATGAAATCACCTTTTTTTTTTCTATTTTATTTTCTTGGCGAGATTTTTATTTTCAGTAATTAAAAATTGCCCTGTTCTATCAAATTTGTTTTTATTTCGCAATTGCCATTTATTAAATAAAAACTAACATATTGTTATAGGTTTTTTATCTAAAACTCAACTACACTAGAGAAAAAAATTTGCAAGTGATATACAGGGAACAAATAAGTTTTTATTTTCGAAATGGCACCTATGAAATGTTGAAATATTGTAACCATTTTTGATGAAAGTTTAAAATGTGATTTCAAATAATTGTTCTCGGTGTTTTAAGCTTATATACTTATTTCGTTTTATCAATATTAGTTTGGTATATATCTTTCATTTTGAATTCAATTGCGCCATTTTTATTTATTCAATTTTAAGACCTCACTCTGTACTTCACCTACTCTTAAATAAACTTGACAACTTTCGGTATATTTCTTTTAATTACGTGTTATAAAAATTGAAATCATTTAAGTAACTTCATTCTTATGATAACACTTTCAAGTAATATAATTGTTCTCGGCTTTTGACCTTATGTGCTTATTTCATTTTATCAATATTTGGTATTTTTCTTTCATTGTCAATTCAATTTTTATTTATTCAATTTTGAGACCCCACTATTATCTATCCATAATTAGGCTTGGCAGAATTACTTAAAGAAGTCATTTCGGTCAATCGCTTCTGATATTCTAATTAGTTCGAAATATATTATTTTAAAACAAACAAAAACACCGTTTTAATTATGTAGTACAGTCATTTTAACTGTTGAGTTGGCGTGACAAACAATGACCATATTTTTAATGTTGTCGTCGTTTTCGCCGGATATTTGGTAATAGAATTGACATTAATGCAAAACAACTATCGCCCATCCTGCCAAACTGTTGTTTGTTTGGAAAATTTGAACTGCGGCACATTTTGGTATTTTTGTTAGTGATTTATTCTTGAAGAATTTTTCAAGACCTTACCATTAAAATTCGAGTGTAAATAAATGCATTTATAAACAAATACATTTGAAAGCATTACTTCGCCCAATCCGCAGAATGCTTAAACTCTTTCCAACATTAAAATACCGTAATTACAATCGGTTAAAAGTATATTAATTAAAATATATACTGAGTGGTGCCATTTATTGCCTATAGTTACAACTTTTTGTCATACGCAATAACTTTTTCTCTCTGAAATATCCCAGTATCAAAATCATTTTATTTTTCATAGCTAAATGTTTCACTTCATCAAAATATGTAAATCTTTATTTTACTTTCTCACTTTTTTTTAGAAATTAGTATTTTTTCTGTTATATGTTGGCGTGATTTTTATTTTCAATAATTACAAATTCGCCATGTTCTATCAAATTTGTTTTTATTTCACAATTGCCATTTTTTAAAGTAAAAGTTATCATCACAGGTTTTGTTTAAAATTTAATTTTTATGTATGTAAAACATTAGTACTAAAAGGCATCCAATCTCGGAAATGAATAATCCCATTCAGAACAGTACATATATATTACTCTCCACAGTATTTTGAAATTTGACTCCTACATTAAAAAAAGTCGTGGAATTGGGAATTATTATGCAGCGACTCACGGGTTACATAATGCACTTACTTTACATTTAGCTATTAAAATAAACTTATAATCGCCAACAATCTAAAATATACGAAATTTGTTCAGCAATTCTATTAATACGTCTTATCATCTTTAATAGTGGTTCTAAACCTTTCATCGAAATATTTTAAGACCCAGACCGAAGGCTGGGTGCGAAGCAGCTAGTTTAAATATAAAAAAAGAAACAAAAACATGAACTGTTAAGACCACTTCACTTTTTTAATGAGTAATTTCCAGCTATTTGAATTTAACACTTCTCTACCTTAGTTTCCCACTCAGTCTCAAGGTATGTATACAACACATTTTCCCCCACTTTTTTAATGAGTAATTTCCAGCTATTTGAATTTAACACTTCTCTACCTTAGGTTCCCACTCAGTCTTAAGGTGTGGGTGCAACATTTTCCCCCTTCTGTGTTATGAAATATATTGTGATTTCTGTTAATTCCTATACTGCCGTCAAAATTACGGCTTTCAGTCTCAAAGGGTGTACGATGCGTGTTTCCCCTTCTTAGGTACTGAATATATAATTTTGTATATGAGAACGCATAATTCATATAAAATTTGGAAATATACAATTTTAAAAGCGTGTGTCCATAAAAGAAGCTGCAGCGCTCATTATATCGTATAGGTGGCGAACGTACCGTATACATATGACAGCTAGCTTTTGTATTATTTCTATGTTAGATTTTTTTTTTTTAATTTAACACTATTATTATGTTTCTGTTTCATTTCTATACAATGTAATAAACCTATTTAACTTTATTATTTTATTTGAAATGGTATTTAAAAAGAAGTTACTAATTATAAATGTATAAAGATTAATCGTACGACAAGTTATTATCCTTATAAGAACACAAAATGACTTTATATTCCAACACTTTACTTTAAACAATAGACAAATGGCTTAGTGATTTTTTGTATTATTTCTATACAATGCAATAAATTTATAAAACTATACTAATTTCACCAAAGTCGCATTTATGGGTATATCAGTTTATGAGGCCTCCTTTATCATTAAAAACTCAACTCCTCGGCGCAACAGCCCCTAGGGGGCCAGGGCCTAAGGTACCAATCTCCGTTTTCTATACCAAGGGCCCTGGGGTGCGAAGCATATGTTCCGTTTAGGTGGTCAGTCTCACGCAGAACCCCCAATGTTTAGTTCCCAAGCATGCTTGGTCCTCAGTTTCTCTACCCACTGAAGGGATGAAAGACTGAGTCAACCTTGCCCAGCCCGGGGATCGAACCTCGGACCTGTGGCGTGGAAACGCGAAGCGCTACCACAACGCCACTGCTCCTTTATTATTGCCTATTTTAAACATGGCCTCTAATCGTAAAAAGGTTTCCCACCTCTGGTATAATCCTCAAACTGATCGCAGCCGTATATCTCGTGTTAAAGCTGTGGTTCTGATTTTTTTAACTTCTCGAGAATATATGGGATATTGCGGGACTATTGCAGCTATTCATGAAATTCCCCGAATAGCCTCAAAATCTGGGAAAAATCTAAAAATTATTTTTAATTGATATCAGTAACAATTACACAAAATAATTACATTCCAAAACTTATACTTCTTTACTACTCAGTTTATACTTATAAACTGAGGTACAGAATACAAATTAAATGCATTCATTATTAGTTAATAAAGAATGGTTTCAGCAAACGTAAGCAATCTATGCTTTTCTTAGTTTAGTTCATAGCTTTGTTATGAACAACCAAGAAGTCATAAATGCGCTCGCTCTCTCAACTTCAGCAGATGTTGAAGAAATTGCTTTCGAAGCTCACCCGGTTTTTTTTTTTTTTTTTTTTTTTTTTTTTTAAATAATATTTAATGATCGATTAACTTCTTCATCAAATAACTGCTTGGTAACAAGTTTAGATTTCTCAAGCTCAAAAACTGTAGACTTTTCCAAATGTGTTCATTATTTATTGAGATGAAAAGAATAGTAATGTTATTCATCACCTCCTTTTTAATAACTACCAAAGCATATATCTAAAATATACAACTTGTTCAGAAGTCTCCAGTAGGTATTGATTATGATTGCCTGTTATGCGATATTATTTTGTACCACTATCAGAAATCAAATTAGATTCAGTCAGTATAAATTTTAAAATTGTAAAACTAAAATCTTAGTGATAATTAAAAACAATATTAAGAATAGATCAATGATATATTGAAACCTTTTATTTACCCACTTTGTAATGGAAAACTTTGTAATGCACAAACTTTTTGGATAAACTCAGTTGTTAGTGATAGATATATAAATGTTATTAAACGTTATGTGTCTTTGTAACAGTTATAATTAGGGATATTTTCTACATGGGTAATAGGAGTTTCTTTCAATACTTTAATAAACACGGAATCCCCGTAAGGAAGAACGAAAATAAAGCTAGTTACTACTACTATTTTTTTGAACAAAAGTTTTTGTATTTTTTGAATATTTCAAACATTGCAGGTGAATATCATAACCCTCGTATCTCTATAAAATTTATCAATTATTTAATTACCTTTTAGCTTACAGAATAAAAATCAATTATAATTAATATGTTTTGAAGCGTATAATCCATGCATTCTGCTCTTAAAATAATTGTTATACATACATCTTTTAGAGGGGGGAAAAAAAAGGGAATATTTTTACTGCTTTTCTTTAACGTTCTCGTCGAGAGCTTACGAAACTCAGTTATATTCCAAGGTGTAAAATGTATGTTATAAATAAAAATGGCTATATGTGTAAAAGAAATGCGCATGGAACATAATCGATAAATCTCTTTTTCAAATAATTAATAATTAATAGCTCCAGAAATAATATTTTAATTTTTAATTTCACATTTACATGAATATATTTCTAGGGACATATTACATTTTCAAACAAATTGATTTAAAACTATAATAATTAATTAACGCATTCACAAGCAACAAATTTGTTTTCGTTACAAATACAAGAGTACCGGCGAAAAATGAAATTTTGAGGCTGGTACTGTAAACTTGTATCGTTAATGCAAGGGTAAAAATTTAATAGTTATTAGTTCAAGCACTGGTGTATCAAAATACAACCTTAATAAAAGAATAAGGATTATACCAATATTTCTTTCTCCTATTCCCATTTTTATATATCACCCGTCATGCTTCTTCCTTCCCCTCAAAATTCTAGAGTTTACTGTATTGCATTTTAACATTGAAATAAACGTACATTTTCAAGTTTTTTTTAAACTGCATATATTCAATTTAAATTTAATTTTTAAATAAGAAATTCAATTTTTTAAATGTCTAGCTACTTTTTAAATTTCAATATTTTTGCTCTTTGTTTAATTCATTTACTGAAACATACTACATAAGATTGTGCACAGTTTTAATAAATTTTAAGTTTTTTTTTTTTTTTTTAACATTAAGTTTCCGTTATATCACACCTGGATATATTGCGGAATTTGATATGTCGCACTTTCTCTGTCTAAAATGTCACGTTTATTCATACGTGTATTTATTTGTACATAAAATTAAAAACGTAAATTGAACTCTTTTTTTTATTCAAGAGATTCTTTATTATTGTACATACAATACTAATTTTATTTTATATGGATTTTAACTGAATAAAGGTAATAAAGTTTACAAAAGTAAAATTTTTACTACATTGTCACCGTGGTCTCTCCTGGGATATATCGCGTATTTTCATTGTCTTCCGATAAGCGCGATATAATGTAGATCTACAGTATTGATATTAAAATTAAATTTTGTATAACTTTTACCAAACAAATTTTTTAAAAAGTAGTAAAAATTATATTTGGCTCAATTCATTTTGAGCCCTCATCCCTCCTTTCGAAACTAAATTCTGGCTACAGTCCTAATCCTAGCGATCCTTATGTTGTGTTTTTCACACTAATTCAATTTTTATAACATAATATGGAATACAAATACCTTTCTAAATGTGTATTATACTAAAAAATATATCAAATTTGTGTATCAAATCCAATTGCTACTTTTTTTACAATCTCGAATGCCATTGTGCTATAAAAAAATTGAGAATCCTTGGGTTAAAATTTTAAGAATGATTTTGATTAGATGAGCATCGGAAGTCTCAGTTCCGTAGCGATTAGGTTTAGGTGACAGTGAAAAATAACAACTAATTTATTTTATTTCTAATCTATCTTCTAAACCAGGGGTAGGCAACGCGGCGCCCGCGGGCGCCATGGCACCCCCGATCGATTTTTAATGCGCCCTCGCTGGACTAATGTAAATGTATGATAGCCAGAGCGATTTACTTACTCTTGTCAAATGGCGATATACAGCAAGTAGTCAGTTGAGTTAGGATTGTGCATAGATTAGCAGTTTGCTAACCTTGAGCGTATCTAAAAACATGCACGTATTTTTTGTTAGTGTGTGATCGTATTTCGAACAGACCACACGTAGACCGTGCATTTAAAACTACCAAGTAATCCGAAATAATTCTTTTCTTTCAAAACCCTTCATGATTAAATGTAAAAGAAAAAGAACATATTTTCACGATGAATGGGAATATCTATATTGTTTCGTTGATTACAAAGGAAAGTGTGTTTGTTGTGTAATAATAGTGTTGCGATTCCCAAGAAAAGTAATATTGAACGACATTTTAAGACCGTTCATACCAATTTTGATAGTGACTATCCAATGAACTCTGAAATTAGAAGAAAAAAAATTATTTCTTTAAAATCTTCAATAACTAACCAGCAAAGTTTTTTTCATCAAACCACTGCAACAACATAAAGCAGCAACGATCGCGTCATATAAAATATCGCATTTGCAAGCGAAGAATAAAAAACCATTTACTGATGGAGAATTAGTGAAAGAAGCCATGTTATAAGCTGCTGATTAACTTTTTGAAGAATTTAAAAATAAAAAAATAGTTTAAGCTATAAACACGTTGCAATTATCAGCACGAACTGTTACTAGAAGAACTGAAACAATTGCGGAGAATTTGGAGGCAGAATTAGCAAATGATATGGAAAATTGTATTTTCTTTTCGCTACAGATGGATGAATTGACAGACGTGACAAATATATCACAATTAGCAATTTGCTTGAAGATGGTATTTTCTGATTTTACAACAAAAGAAGAATTTCTTAAAGTTCTGCCATTAAATGAAAGCACCAGAGGAGAATATATCTTTTCTACTTTTAAAAAGTATATAATATATGTAAAATTATCTGTACAAAAGTTATCGTCAATTACAACAGACGGGGCACCAGCGATGACTAGTAAGAAAAAAAGATTTATTGCCTTATGTAGACAGGATTCCTTATTCCCTAAATTTATTTCTTATCATTGCCTCATACATCAGGAAATGTTATGCGCAAAAACAATCGGTTTTCAACACGTATTTACGATAGTAACAAAAATTATTAATTCCATAAGATCGGGAGCTATGCAACACAGATTGTTTAAATTACTTTTAGAAGAGGATGACGTTCAGTAACAAAAATTATTAATTCCATAAGATCGGGAGCTATGCAACACAGATTGTTTAAATTACTTTTAGAAGAGTTTACGTTCAGTTTACAGATCTTCTTTTATATACTGAAGTGAGGTGGCTGAGCAGAGGTAAAATACTTGAGCGGTTTATCATGCTTTTGCCACAAATAAAGGAATTTATTGCATCAAGAGGCGAATTTTACGAGCAATTAGAAAATAAGGATTGGCTAATCGACCTCGGATTTCTCACAGATATAACGGCAAAGTTGAATGAATTAAATTTAAAAATATAAGGGAAAAATCAGCATATCGCTGACATGATTAGTGCAGTAAATGCATTCAAATGCAAGTTAGTGTTGTTGAAATCCCATCTATTGAAAAAATCATTATCACATTTCCCAAATATAAAATATACTGTTGAGAATTTAAATTTGAATAATGATAATTTTACTGCTACATCATATTTAGAAATTATAGATAAGCTAATAGAAGAATTTTCTTCTAGATTTGAAGATTTTGCAGCATTAGAACATGTTCTAAGATTTTTCATTAATCCATTCAATGTTACTGAAGATGATGTCCTTGAAATAGTTTGTGTATTTCGAGCTTCGTAATATCGAAGACCTAGCATTAGAAATAATAAACTTGCAAAGTGATATTATTTTAAAAGCGCATAGTAGTGATAAAATATTTTGGGACTTAGTCGATGAAAATAAGTATCCTATTTTAAGGAAATGTGCGCTAAAAAATTATTCATATTGTGCAACAACATAAAATTGCGAGTCTTTGTTCTCAAATATGAAATATTTGAAATCAAAATACCGAACAAAGCTTAATGACTCACATTTAGATAATTGTTTAAGGACCAGGAACGCTAAATATATCCCCAATTATAAGAAATTAGCTGAAAATATGGACACCCAAATTTCACACTGAATTATATGTATCATTATGTATGACACCAACAAAATAAAGTTATAAAAAATCTGTTTTTTTTAATGCCTAATTATACCTGTTGATTATCTGTAAAATATGCGCCCTCGGTGATTTTCAAATTTAGTATTGCGCCCTTAAGGACAAACAGGTTGCCGACCCCTGTTCTAAACCATTTGCCTGTCCTGTGCATCACATATAATATATACATCTAATGCTTTATACGCTTGTATATCACATGTGGTTATCTAAAATACAATTGGAAGGGTACAGGGCATTTCAAATAACTTCCCCTCCTCTCTTTCATACGCACATTCAGACAGAAATACAATATGTATTAAATATTATAAGTAATAAAATTATATCAAAAGTGTAAAAAAAATTGCATATGTATGAAATGGTAAGGTTTGAATATTATTATAGGAAAGTTAAGATACTAATAGGAACTTAGTAATATATAGCCAAAATTTATTAAATAGCGAAATAAGAAATATGTTCAGAACATACATCAACCAACCAAACTATTAAAATCAGCATATTTACGAGAAAATTGTATATCCTCCCACACACACATTTAAACATTTTTTACCGATAACCATTTTATTGCATGGAATTGGATTATTTTAGGTCCTCAACAGAAGGAAGTCCATGAAATTAGAAGAAAAGTTAAACGTTACCTAATTTTAAGAATGAAATGAAACAACCCATCTTCCCCGTATAAAATGTCTGTTTAAACTACTTATTTTAACTACAGAGTTATAAGAATTTAAGTTTTCAGGCTATAAATTAAATTGTGGATAAATTTCAAAGAGATATAAGAGCTAGAATTGAATCTGGAGTGTTTTAAATTGCCATAAAATTCAAAAGCTTTTGTTTTGAAAAAGATTTAAAGTTTTTATTAGTAATACTTGTATATTTTGGTAACAATTATATTTATTACAGAATGATGGATATTAAAAACTCTTTTTTTCCAACTTTCTTAATCTTTATTATACTTCACGATTTAAAGGGAGATATTGAATTTTCAGTCAAATTCCGCCCACTGGAAAATCTACTATCATCTTAAACCAACAACTGACGTAAAACAACAATGGACTTTCAGGTGGGTAGGATTTGAATGAAAATTTGATATTTCTACCTCATTCGGTTTTAAAATATAACTAAAAAAATGAAGCAAAAAGAATATCTTTATTTAACATACCACAAAGAATATAATTATTACCAAAACATATAAAATAATTGCTAAAATTAATTTGCTTTAAAATGCACTATACGTCATTTTTGTACTTGTATGTTAAATCTAACATATGTTTTTACTGTTAGATACAGGTTAGGTTAGGAAAAATGGATTCACAGCTATTATCTTTCCTCTTAATATTTTTCGGTGCTTGCAGATAAAGTCCCTTAAACAAGTGCTTTCAAAGTTTTATTTAAAATTAAAAAGGGATATTGTTAAAAAAATGGACCCATAATGCGTAATAGGAATCCGCAGGAGCGTTTTCAATAAAACTATTAAAGAAATATCAATAACGTCAAAAATAATGTTTTATCTTCCACTTTTAACTACTTTTACATAAATATTTTTAACGACATAATACATAATGATATAAAACGATTGAAAACAATAAAAAATAGCGTTTAGAGATAACGGTCGCTTTAATCGCATTCCCTTTTCAGTAAAAAGATATATAATAGGACATCCCATTCACTACACACGATGATCTAAGAGTTGGTGACGAGTAATTATTACTACGAAATAATACTTATCATATATATATATATATATATATATATATATATATATATATATATATATATATATAAAAATTATAATAATCTTTATAATATATATTATAATATATATTTATTACAATAATTATATTAAATATTATATTAATATATTATAATTATAATAATTATAAGTACTATTATTATTATTATTATTATTATGCTTATAATTATTATTACACTTATTTAAATAAATAAAATAACTTTATACAAATTTTAAATTACAGCTGCATCACTTTTTTTTATTTTCATCACTATTACCAGCACATGTATAAAATACGTATATTTTCGGAGACACAAGCCCATACTTCCAAAAGCGCCAGAAATTCGAAGACTACTGGGTTAAACAACGAATTGATAATCGCAATCCCGTTTTATGTAAAAATCGAATTTTTTTACTATTATCTAAAATCGATTTCTATAATCTCGACAACTGTTACCTTCGAGGATGCGGCAGAACTCTCTATTTCTCTTATACTTAAAATGAAATCAGTCAGGTAACACTTTTTATTCACTTTAACGCTTCAGAGGTGAGTATGAAGCAGCAAATTGCCATTCAAAGTACCTAGTTAAAAGTGAATAAGCTGCAAACCAACGCTGCAGGAAATGTATTATTCGCACTATAAAATCAGCAGGAACATTTTTAATGGGAGGGGGAATTACTCATTGCTTCATGGAGTTAAACAAATACACTTGAAAAGTGGCAATTATATTTCTGGGCCTTCTTTATTTTTATTTATTCATTTTTAATGCGTGTTGAACTCTCGATTAACGGTTGATGGAACAAACTTAAAATATTACTGAATCAAAATTGTTGGAATGATGAAGAAAAATTTATTGAATACGTACAGAATTTTCATTTAATTTTGATGAATTTTAGTATGTATTACACTATTTTGAATTTCTTTGTACTTTTAAAATATTTAAAAAAAATAAAAAAGGTTATTTGGAAAAAAAAGTATAATTCAATATGCCTTTTTTTAACGGCAACTGTTTTTAGTTATTAAAATTAAGATCAGACAAATAGGCGACACAAATTCGATATTTATGTTTAATAATATTGCCAACATATAATACCAAATAAGTAGGGCGCTGAGGATTCGAATAATACTATTAGCACAAACATTCGAAACCACCCAGAGTCGTCTTTAAGGCAGAAGGTATCAGTGTAAATAGATGTTGTAAATAAAGATAAATAAATAAAACCCTAATCATAACACATTTACAACGTGTATTTAAAAAATAAATTTCCATATTCATATCGTATATAATCCTTTAAAAACTTATTCATGTCAAATGATTTAACTGAGATAGAAGTAACGTAGTAATAATATATTAAAAGGTTATATCCTCTTAAAGATTAAGAGTTCGTAAAGCAGTATACGAAAGATCGTTGATACACACCAAATTGAATAAATAAATAAAATTCTCTACAATAATCGGTTTTTCCGCTTTAATATAACAAAATAACTAAATAACACTTCCTCCCCACTTCTATTCGGAATATATATATATTTTTTTTTAAATCTGTAACTTACATTTAGTACTGGAGTATACCATAATATTGGTAGATAATGTATTATTCGTAAGGCATACGTGTTCAGAAATCAAAATTTACGTTTTTTTCTGACTTTAGGTGCACTTCCTTGAAATAGATAATTTACTTTTCCTAGTTCTAGCAATGAAGGCTTTCTGTAATAACTACTACGGAAGCTCTTGGTTCAGGTACATTGAAACAAAAAGAGAATGTGTTAAACCTGGCTCTTTTTTTAAAACAAAAATTTCACTCAAAACCTGTTTAATTTAAATTTTATCTGACCCAGAAGCGAAATCACCAATGACTAAATTTCTAGCTCTGTACCGAATTCGCAAAAGATAAATTGAGTGACTTTAAAAAAAAAAAAAAACTCTACCTAATTCAATCAAAAGTTTTTAAAATAATTTAAAGTCTAGAATCAATTCAATGAACGACCCATATTTTCAGTTTTCCTTTAAATAAATAAAAAAAAAAAATGTGTTTAATGACTAGTCTATAAATATTTTGGTTCTAAGTGTAGACTCTACATGGTCTTCAACATTTCGCTAAAATGTAGCATTTTTACCTTGTAATGTCACGTGTGCCCTTTATTGCTGAAAAAGTCGGCCTTATTTTCAGCTTTTTATAATTAAAAAAGATATATATTTAAAAAATTAAATTTTTACCAAATGGTAAGTTTTTTTTTTTTCTTGCTTTTTTTTTTTTTTTTCAGGTTATGAAATATAAAAATTTTTGTAGTCATCACAGAAAATTACGAGAAATTTTTTTTTAATTAAAAATCACCTAAAAAAGTTTAAAAAGATTGAAAATAAGACTGATTTTGTAGCAGACCTTTCCATAACACCGTTTTACAAATAAGTAACAAAAGGAAAAAATGAAAGTTTACTTTGTTGAGGGTGTGACACAACACGCGAATGTATTTTACACACAGTTGCATGAGTATGTAGCCACTGCTGTGGCACGGGGCACTGCGCGTGTAACTATTTAGGTTTGCACCGGACGCCAATGGCTATTTATCACCCAATAATGCTTACATCAGGCATTTAATTCTGAATATTCTGAAAATGGTTATAAACTATAAAAAGTAACATGAATTCCACACTCATTTATTGCTTTAAATTTGCATTAGGGATAAAACAGATTGCTTTTTTTTTGGGGGGGGGGTTGAATACCTGAGCTTTTTATCCTACCGGATACGGATATCCACCGCTGAATTTTTTCGTTATATATATATATATATATATATATATATATATATATATATATATATATATATATATATATATATATATATAACGAAAAAATAAATTAGAGACATCTTAAAACGACTTTTTAAAAAACATAACCTTCAATTCAGATGATTTGTATCGTTGTTTTGATTTAGAGGCCCTACGGTCGACATTTTATGCTACACCAAACGGTAATCCGGATGAATAACAATAATTAACAATAGAATAAGGAAATTAATACGTACAGTGATACACGAGATAAGAGACAGGACCAAGATGTAAGATGAATTAAATATTATTTATTCTCAGAGCTGTTCTTTTTTTTTTCTCCTTATTAAATATGAAATTTAACATCAAGTAATTTTTAATATTAATTTTGTAAGTAAATTACATATCTACTTTAAACTGTAATCTTTATTTTTTATACGGTTTTGTTCAAATTTTATTACAACGATCGAATAAATTAGACTTTTAAATCAATTGATAGTTTAAAATCTTTTTCAACAACAGTATTAAAACTGAAAAAATGATTTTTTGCCTATATACTATTTTTTTAACTACACAAGAATTATTAAAAATACCGCTAAACACCGAATAAATTATTTTAAGACACTATTTCATAAATTTGGAATGCTAGTTTTATTCCTAAATCGCATTCGCTGTTTCCTATTTTTATTACATGGTGGTAAGAACACTTTAACACGAAGACTTAATATTCGATCATTTTAGCAATTTAATTGTTAAGGAAAGTTTCAGTAAATTTCTCTATAAAACTATTTTATCTTAATTTTAAATACAATAGCATGTTTATTATTTAAATGAAAAATAAATTTCTCATTTTAAATGAATTTGATTTATTGATTTAATAAATAAACATATTCTGAAAGTTAGGCTTTTGATTTATTATTCTGCAAATTCATCTACAATGTTGACTAATGTTAAATGAGTATGCTTCTTTATTTCTCACAATTATTATCCAAATTATCAACTTAATTCTCTATAAAATTTTTATTTTCCTAAATGCATATATGTTTATACTGCAGTTCATATTCAAATTTCCAACGAGAACCAGAAATGAGACGAAATAACACCCTACTTTTTCCATTACTATAGTGTAGGTTCAAGAGAGTCTTGGTGATATGAAATGAAGAAGAAGAGTATCCTGGATATGCCGGACGTCGGATAACCATTTCATCCCTAATTAGCATACTTCATTCGCTAAAATCGAGTAAGTTTAAGTGATGGGCAACAACAGTGTGCCATCGGTGTTTTTAATCCCATGCGATTTTATATCTTCTACTGCAGGCATGACAAAGTTAGGTTTTTCTTTCCTAATATATTTCAAAAATTATTTATATTATTTTTACAATATATATTATAAAATATTGTATATTTATATTATTATTATTATTTATTATTATTTATATATTATTTACTATATATTTATATTATTTTTATAATATATTTTTTATAATATATTTTTGAAATTATTATTCATATTATTTCAAAAATTAATATGGGTCAAAGATAAGTTACAAGGACTGCAAAAAATAAAAGCTTTTTTTGTCACACAGTTCACGAAAGTGAAGAAATTAAATTTAAAATAAAAAAAAAAATTATGTAAGAACCAAAGGACATAACACATTATGTTCTCTTCTTGAAACTTAGCATCCCTTCTCAGCCACTTTTTTCCAACCTCAGGAGAAATCTTGTTCTCTTACTTTTCTCAAAACTGACGAATACCTTGACCGTCAATTACAAAAAATCTGTAATTTTTACTCAATCCGATAATTTTTTTTTTTTTTTTTAAGTAACTTTATGGGAGAGATGGATTGTCATGTCACACGAGTAGTAACATTACGGATTACTTCTTTAGCGAATTTCCTCTTATAGTATATGAAAATATACATGTATAATTAGCGAGTGCATGTGTCAAACCTACAATCCTCTAAAACGCCGTATAATTATTATTATAATGAAATATTAATAACAGCAGTCAGTTGAATTCATTCGAAACATGACGGTAGACTTTCAAAACTAATTTTTGTTTTTAATCAATTTGCTCTTAAAAATTAATGTCACCGATAACAAATCTGTGTGAAAGTGGTCCAGATTGGAAGGTAAAATATTTTTTTTCAGAATAAGCTTCATTTAAATAGCTCCATGCACTTTCCTTTAAATGTAATGACAATTTTTCTTTATAGGCTAACCTTCAGGCCATAGAATAAAATCTAGTTGTTATGAGCATTCATTGAAAATTTCCACAGGGAAAAATATTGGGAAACACGCCCTACGAATACAAAAGTCTGTATGAGAAATTTAAAAACTTTTAAAATTATCAGTAACATTTATATCCATGATAGGATGTTTGCTATTCACCTCCTGATGCGCTAGTTTAGGGTTGGCCAAACAGCGATCTGCGGGCCTCGCGGAGCCAGTGACTGGGCTAAATTTATAACTGAAATAAATATCGAATTTATTTATAGTCAGTAATAATATTATTCGACTGATTTATTGATTTTTATGAATAATTATATATGTTTATAAAATTTTAATTGTTATATCGTTAATTTATGAATAATAACTGAAAAAAACTAACAATATTGGTTTTAAATTTCATCTCCATACATGTATATATAATGTGGCCCGCTGTCACAATATACAATTCCAATGCGAGTGTTTTGGGGTTGGTCAGACCTGCGTCAGCTCACTAAAATTTCACCCCGTTAGAAGTCCACTACCTCTTTACCAGTCACAGAGGTTTGAAATGCATAATCGAATGATATTTTATTTATACACTACTCTTCATACAATATAAACTCGTTGTTATATGTATTCATGGTAAATTACACGGGAGAAAATATAATAAAAACGATCATTCTTCTCGTACAAGCATCTAATAGTTTAAAACATTTAAAGCTGTTAGAAATAACTTTAAATCCAGCCAGCTAAACATTTAATGCTATTAGAAATAGCTTTAAAGCAATATATAATGAAATAGTAAGATCCTTACTACTCACCTCGTAATACGCTAATTCGTAATTCAACGAGACCGAAATTTCACCCAATTGAACGACCACTACCGCTGTCACCAGTCACAGAGGTTAGAAATGCATAAGCTTTTTACAAGGGAAACTTTCATAACAAGAGTAACTCAACTTGTGACGAAATTTGTAATACCTAGACAAGGAAACGGTTACATACATAAGGTATTCGTCTAGCTCTTTTCAATTTATTTTACGTTCTTACTTATTTTCGGACAACGTGGATATATTTTTCTCCATCACTGATATTCCTATCTATGATATTTTACCTCATATAAATTATTTTTAGACAACTGAGAGCACGTGAATCATTTTTCTTTATAACAAATATATATTTTTTAAACTATTAGTTCCGTTTCTTATACGAATTAGAAATGAAATGTTATTACACATGTTTTAATGATGTGTATTTATTTACTTTCAAACATAATCTTTACTATTATTATTATTTACTATTATTTTTTTTATTCCTCCTCAACAAACTCTTACAAATTGTTCACATTTTTTTTCATTTGTTTTTGTGTCATTTTTTTTCACATACATAAAAAAACTATTTAATCACTTTTTAAAGCACTACTATTTAAATAAAGACGAAAACAAAAGTGAAAATATCATGAACTTCATGTCAAATTAAGAGAATAGAAATATGATTTGACCAGAAAAATTCATTACTAATAGAAGGATATTTAAACATTTTTTTTCTTTGTAAATGCTAAGGTATAAGTTAATGTGCCCTTTTAATTCTGCTATTGAATCCATCTATACATGTAATAAAAAATCATGCTTAAAAACTTCACAAAGTGTGAAAAAAAGTATTCTTGATTAAAATCAAGGATTTTTTAAAATCAAGTGATTAAAAACCTTAAATATAATTATTATTCATATTTTTAATGAATAATGAAAGCAATACAATGCCAAGAAGTGATCATAAACAATTAAAATCAGTTCCTTCCTTTTTGCTCCTGACAACAAAGGTTTCGCACTGTATTTCTTATGCCCGTGATACTTCCGGGACAGAGTGTTTAAAGTAATGCACCAAAAATTTAAAAACAACCCATTTCTTATACGAGGATATTTTTTTTAATTCTTATTTTATATAGCAAATGACAGTATCATATTAATTATAATGTCATTAGAGATAGTTTATTTGAAATTAAATTTTAGATTTTATATAATATTCTTAAATAAAAAAAATAAGTAATTTCTCTCTGCTTTTTGTTACTTTTTCTTGAAAATTATGCGATCTTTAAGAGGTAATAAATAAAAATATCAGGACAATATGTTCGACGTTGCACCTTCTGTTTCTGATGGGTTAAGATTTTGAAAATCTTGATACTCAGTATGATAAAATTTATCATATTTTAACAAAACAAGGAACTATAACTAATGCAGTATATTCAAAATCCCTTGAGATATTCAATCTAAGTTTGGAGCTGCGATCGACACGACAGCTAATTTAACCGGGACCTATTGCTTAAAGCCAACTCAGCATGGCTGCAAACATCCATGCCAGCAGCGGGATACGAACACACAGACTCTGGTACCGAAAAGAATTCCTACTTATTCGAACATTGTTCCACTGACTTCAGTCTTATATATTTAGAAGTCGCAAACATATTGTAATTCTGAAGTTACAGAAGGAATGCTAAACAAAACTTCTTCCTTATTTATTATATAAAACTATTTTTCATTAAATATAAAGAGCATTCTTCTTTCTTATTGACTCGACATACCTTCTCCAAAAGTCTTCTAGTTGTTTCATTTAAAGGATAAGATTAGTATATACTACAATTCTGTTATATAATATATATGGATTCAGTTGATTTTTAATAGTTGTAGACAAATGCTTTGGTCTTAACATTAATACTTCACTTTTAGCAAAGAGGATGTGCTCTTTCTTAAAAGTACTCATATTTTAATTAAAACTATTTTAAAAAATTTCATGTGGAGAACTACCATTACAGAGAGCTCTAGCTAACTGAGAGTGTCGGTTCAATTTAAGGTTTCTGATTTCCTGGCCTTTTTTTCTTTCTCGAGAATTTCCGGGAATGCATCAAAATTTAAAAAAAAAAAATCTAAATATTGGTCATTTTAAATTTCTATCAATAATAATGTTTATAAATTCCAAAATTTATATTTCTTTATATATTGGTCTAAAAATAGAAATATGGTTATTATTCTTTTTAATGGTTTTATGGTTGGAAATATTATAAAGATTATAGTGTGTTATTAAGGACAGTACAACTGATCTGTCCAAGGTACTGAATTAGTAGATTAAAGTGAAGAATCTCATATAAAAGTCTGGTTAAGAAAACACGATAAAGTTTATTTTTATTTTTTTATTTCCCCAAAATCAGCTTCGGATTCTTTGTTATGAAATGACGGTGATAAAACAGCTGCATAATTTTATGTGCAAAATTGTAACATTTTATACTACAAATAGAACAGATATTCTACATCTAACGGTTCGCTGGAGAAGAAGAGGGATAACCAAAAACACAAATTCCAAAGTGAGATCAGAATGCTATTCTGCATCTGTGCTCTGGCGGAGGAGGGGCCCTATATATCTTTACTTCCGAAATTAGCGTATTTGTTTGCTGTCCTCAGCTTGATGACTAGTTTAATGTTAATGACAATGCCACAGCGACTACTAAATCATGTTAACAACACAGCTAGAGATCTTTACACATTCGTTTCCTCGAAATCCGTTGAAAGGCATTGGCAATAAAAAATACACACACCTTCACAAGAATGCGAAATCTGCTAGTCGAGGCACGGGGAGAAAACAACATTTTTACTGTCTAAAATTGACCAGGAATTTTGAACCCCGAAAGCGGTAGTCGTGGGAAATATTTAAGACATAACAAGTCAATCAAATTCGCCATGGAGATGTAAATCCACACAGTATTAAAGTGAACCGATATATGTAAACTCTCTCACACTCACAAACACACACACTAAATATATATAATTCTATTACAGTCTATAATTGTGTGACTATGTGCGTTTGTTCCTGAAAATTCGCTGGAATATAAAAAAAAAAAAAAAAATTAAAATCTTAAGGTTTCCCGAGATCTTGGAAAATAAAACCCTAATCTAACTGCTGACTTAATAAACCACTGTTAGGGCCTGCCAGCGATTTTACCGCCCTAGCAAACATCCAAAATGCCGCTCCCAACTTTAAATAAACATTAATACCTTCTAAAAATTGAATTCAAATAGTAATACTTATACAAATTTACGTAAAACTGTTTTTTGCCTTTTTGATATAGGAGTGCCCAAAAGCCAGTCTTTTCCTAGTGTATTCGATTTTGCTACTCATTTATTTTCTAGATTAAAGCAATCCAAATATATTTTCGTGGGTTGAGTTTATTTTATTTTAGTCATTTATTCTTTGTGTTATAGTTCAGTAGCTTTTGCCGCCGTTGACAGTCGCCTACCTTGCCTACCACATAGGGTAGCCCTGATCATTGTCAAAAAAACTAAAAAAAATATTGAGATAAGTTTTGTATACATGAAAGACGCTTGCGTCGAATTTAAGAATTTGAAACTACATAAACGCAAACTTTAATCCTTACTCCTTTAGAATTATTAATTCCGTTAGTATATAATCGTTTAAAAACAAATGGGAAAATTATGGATAATAACTACAGGCATACAACACCTACAATAATAGGTTATGGTCTCGAAGCACTTTCTCCAATAGTTGTCTAAAAGAATCATATGATAATTCTAGATAAGTACTTAACTTCACATAACAACGAACATCTACAGGAAAAGCACAAACGAAGTGACCTGATATAAGGAAGCTTCAACTAAACTGGGAACTAGAAATTTGTAACGTCTTAAAAGTTAATATTGAAATATAATTCAGTATTTTACAAAGCAGTCTTAAATAGAAAAAGTATATAAAAGAAGATACCATACTTCCTGGGAATAATCAAACCATTATAGCTAGAAAACTTTAAACTTTCAAATCATGTTATTTTTTTTATTTCTGTAAATAGTCCACTCTCGAATGAATTGATAGAAAGGTCAACATAACAGCAGCTTTATCCACCTTTTATTTTTAGTACATTACCTATCTAAGGCCATTTTCTTCTCATTCGATATAAAAATAAAAAGCTTTACTTCAATTGAAAAATTGTTACGTTCGGTGAAACATTCCATGCATGATGCATTCATTTTTCTGTAGTTTAATCTTAAGTTCAGTAAAATTAAAATAAGGATACAATGTATTCAGTCATCTACATTACGTAAATGTATAAACGCAGGTATATTCATTACAATTCACAAGTCAAACAATTTTCCATAATGTACATCGGATTAATCTCACCGAATTAGATTGCTTTGATGTATCTCTTTCAATCCCAATGATTTTGCGAAACATCTGCAAACAAATTAATCAAACTTAATCCGATTAAAATATCAGCTTCGGGCAGTTCCAAAGCTTTCGATGATAAGAACAATCTCCACTTATTAATTAGCATTAAAATAGAAAGCACTTGCGTACAAAGAAAATTGGGAAAAATCGAAACAACTCTTTGCTAGAGAAGTCATTAGATAACCAAATATGGGGAGAAATTTCATGTAACTCCAATCTCCATTGAACACTCAATGATCACACTAATTAAACGTGTTCAGAATGAAGTCTGTAGTGCTGTTTTTCTGTTTTTGTTTTTTAAATCAGCACAGATATTTAAATGCATAACAAATAGTGTTTATAAATTATGCTCAACTGAAAGAATACTTAAATTTGCACAGATATTTAGTTTGAGAAAATAACATGCTTTTTAAAAACTACGACTAGTTATCAATGAAAACAATACTGAAATTGTAATGGTGGGTTTATTACATAAAAATTTCTAATATTAATGATCACTTATAAAGGTATTTGTAAAATATGGTGACAAATGCGAAAAACTATGGCGCGAATATCAACTAATATTTTTACGTGTGTGAAATGTTCAAAAACAGTTAAAATGATTTATGCGACTTGCAAAAGTACAGCAAGTAAGTACACTAGCAACTAGAGCCGCAGTTCTCAAACTGGGTGCCGCAAGCTTATATCAAGGCTGTTCTCAAACTGGGTGCCGCAAGCTTATATCAAGGCTATCACCATAGTAATGAAAAATAATTAAAAATTCATTCAAACGGATCATCATCGTATTAAAAACAAATGAACACTAAATCTGCATTGTTTTTCCTTCATATTCAAACAGCTGGCGGATAGATAGCTGGATCATAATTTTATTTTATTTTATTAAATTTATAGTTATCTAAATATTTTATTTTAGCTCAACAAGAGTTTTGTTGCAAAAAGTCTGAGCTAGAAAACAAAAATCTCAAGAAGTATGATCAACATCAGCTACTAAATGGTAAGACCGATAGTAGTTTCTAGAACTAAATTAACCCGGCCAACAGAAAAGCAAAAGTATGCCAAATTACAACCTGCCCAAGGCTGTAATTTAACACACGAAGAATCCTTTTCAAAGTTTTCTAAACTGTAATATTCGCCATACATTGATTGTACCTTGTGAAAAAACCGAAAACTTAATTCGAAATCTGTAATTAGGCAAACTCAGTTTAAAATAAGTACATATCAGCACCTCAGTAAATAGATAACCTTTATTACCCTCAGAAAAATTAGCTTTATAAATTTTAAATAGTAAAATAAAAAATAAAATAAATTTATCAATTGTGAAAGGCAATAGGCACAGACTGACAAATATATAGTTGCCTTCAGAGTGATCCCAGGGAGAACAAAATAGTTCAGGATACACAGAAAGCCCTCTGGCTGAACAGTAAAAACACTTTTAATATCACGAGTTTGAGGGAAGCAGCTGTGTGAGAGGTTAAGAGAGCAGGTGTATGGGACCTGAGCTGTGACTGGTCAATCTTATCATACACATGTATTAAGTAGAAATTAACTTATGCTTATTTCTTAATTTTAAAATATCAAGTTAAATTTCGAAAACAATGAAAAAGAAAGGAATCAAACAGAAAATATTCATTAATCGTGAAAACTTATTTGTCATCAGTAGGAGAATGCTGTACTTTATTTCTAAACATATGTGGAATGAAAAACGGAGTTAAAATATAAATAAATAAAAATATGCCCTCCATACGGCTTAAAAAATGTTAAGAGTATTTCTGTAATCAGGAAAGAATTAGATATAAGTACGTGATTGAAATTAGAATTGCAATCAAACAAACGTAAAATAATAACAATACAATAAAACCTCGCTACAGCAATATCCGATACAACGAAAATTCCTCTATAACGATATTTTGCGATCCTGGCGAATTTGCATACCATACAATCTTAATATCTCCTCGACTTAACGATATTTCTTACAGCAATAAACCTCTGTAAAACAACAGTTCTCCTGAGTGATCGGTTTTCCTATCCCTCTTCAACGATATTTCAGATTTCAAATATTGGGAGGGGGGGAAGGCATGGAGGAAAATTTAACAGCGGATGATGAAGTTATGGATTTTGCAGTTAATGACGAAGATATTTTGTCTGATATCCTGGATATAAAAGAAAACAACGAAGTTGGTAATAAAAATGCAAAGCCCTCGTAAACTTTATTGACAGCCCCTGAAGCACTTCGATCTATTAAGTCTCTCTCTCTCTGTATATATATGTATGTGTATATATATATATATGTATGTGTATATATATATATATATATATATATATATATATATATATATATATATATATATATAATATATATAATATATATCGAGCCTTTCGTCCACATGTAATGATCATATTCGTGCTTTATACTCTATCCATACTTCGTTAATTGATTCCATCAGTGAAAAATAAATAAACAAACAAAAATTACATATTTCTTTCAATAAATAAATTTCTCCTGTATGTGAATTCTATTGAATGTCTGCATTTTTTTAAATTGAATTTTTCTGTACTGCAATATTTAACAATTTGATACATTTAAAATTTTCTTATTACTGTGTCAAACGTATAACACCATCAACAATTAAAGTATTTTAAATTGAAATTATATCATCCATCAATATTGATATATCTCTGTATAACAAAAAATTTAGTGTGTCCTTTAAGTAATGTTGTATCGAAGTTTTACTGTATACTCAAGACTATAACAGCAATAGCAATACTCAACCTAAACTTCTAACAAAATCGCATCTTTTTTAAAGCCATGTAAAAATTTTCAACATTTCTACAATTCAAATATTTTGAATAAAATATAACAAAATATCTTTAAAATTTTGAAGGAAAGAACCATAAACTTTTCATTCACTGATACCAGAAAATATATAGCACAATTTTTCAGTAAAATGAGTTAAGTAAAAATCAAAGTTTTGAGAAAATAGCGAAAAAGTGGGCGTAACATAAATACAATTACAAGAATTTTACCAAAATTTATGACCTCCGAAAAACGGGATTGAATATTATTATCTAATATTAAATTATTATGACAGTTTAATCAATTTCATGATGGCGATAACTTCAAACTTCAGGTTTGCCACTTGTGTCACTGTAGAAATATGAGTGCAATGTATGTAGAAATTATTGCTTTATTTCTAATTTCACTTACACACTCCCCACACTATTTCGCAAGTTTTGGGAAACGGTAATTTATGATACTTCAACCCGTTAAATAAAATACTTGCATGCGTAGACTTAATTGTGAAATCGCTCATTTCTCCTAAGAGAATAATAAATCACTAAATTCGAACACATACTTCAATCATTGCACTCATTTTAAAGGAAAGTTATGAAAAAAATGATTTGGTAGCTATACATAATATATCACTATTTTGCATATATCTTTCAATAATTTTTTGTAAATAGATCTATGAAAATTTTGCAGAAAAACACATTGTCCACGAAATAATAAAAAAGTGGATTTAGAAAAAAAGAGTTTTGGAAACGTTTCACAACATTTTTTCCCTTTAAATTTTTAGAATTTAATTTTCTTGGAAGGAAACAATGTTAATTCAACAGCCGAAACAATTTCTTAGGCTTACTTCAGGAAAAGTAATAATCATTTAAAGATTCGATAGTTTACACAATACCCATAATTTACGCAAGAGTTTAATTACAAGATACTTCAACAAAAATAAAACTAAAAAATTTCAAACAGTCATTTTATGTTTCTCATTTTTCCAAAGATAATCTAACATTAAATTACCTTGGCCAAAGATGAGAAAAGTTTTATATATTATTAAAAATCTGTACGAAGGCAGATGCAGAGTACTACTGAATTTATAACTAGAATGCTTAGTCTCTCAATAGCATGTTATTGACTTATAACAAGTCTTCTTTAATAATAAAAGCTTGAAAAGCCGAGACAAAATGTTTGAAGCCGTTCAAAACAGGATTTAGACCCATGGTTTCTAATCTGGGAGGCGCCAAAATCTGTTAATAAAATTCAGTTTTCTTATAGAATAGAATAGACTCCATCTTTAATAGTTTTACACTTTTTTCAATATACAAAAATCATATCCTCTTGGTTTATCACAGTTTTAGCATGCACAAAAGGAGTCTAATATCTACAGTTGAGGCTGTCGTACTATAGTATGAGCATATGAGTTGGTTTAAATGATTAAAAGCAATATAATATTAAAAAAATATGCATGTTGGTTTATGCTATAACTGAACTTTGTTATCGTTCTTTAATTATACAGTCTTTTTCGTTAAAGATTTTCTTGTTTAACTGATGCCTATTATATCTATAAAAAAAAAAAAATAGAAAGTGAGAAGACGCGCGAAAAAATTACCTTTCAGGGAGTCGCCAAAGCAAAAAAAAAGTTGAAAACTGCTGGTTTAGACCCTAAATACACATCATCTGAATGATAACAGAATAACTAGGGGGCTAGCGTTCGGAATTCCTGATGCTCATGCCGTAGCATTCATGATGTAGCATTTCAGAATCCGCATTAAGCAACAGATTTTGCTCTAAATTGTACTCGTTAATGGTTGTAACACTTTCAATCAATTAACAAGCCTTCGGGTCTGAACAATGTCATAGTAATATCAGCTGATTACCGTAATCCAAATTGATTCTTGTCATCTTCAATTAAAAAAATCCCACTTTTTATACAAAGGAGGAGAATAAATCATCATTATATGAATAGTTTAAATAAAATTCGCACTACACTACTAAAACTGCAGGATAAGGAATTTTTTATGCAATTAGTAATTTACGTAGGTAGTATAATTTGGAATACATATATAACCCCAAAGACATTAAAAATATCAGCAGATTCAAGTTACATGCAAACTTGTGAATACATTACGTTCCAAACCTAAAACGAATATGTTCAGAACTGACCAGACCAGTACCGAATATTTAAAGTCTTTAGTCTTTTTCTAATGAGGATATTTGAAGTTAATTTCATGACAATACACTAAATGCATTTAAAACAAACCACCATTAGAAACAAATCTGAAAAATAACTATTATACACAATTACAGATAAAGTTATATACTAGCGTTTCACTTTTATAAGAAGGGATCGAGTTTTCCTAGCACCCAGTGAAAATGTTAACACTCTGGAATTTCTATAATCTTAACTCACTGACTGCCGACTGCGAAAATAATCTTAGTCAGTGCACGTACTTTTCAATCCAACAATGAGCACACTCGTATGGATGCCGCAAACGCTGTTAAAACTCAATGAAAAGTGTTAAAGTGTGCGGAGAAAGTGGAGGAATATCGCTTAGTATGGAACATTGGACTAGTAGTTTTCAAGGGTAGTTCAGTCACGTCGTTAAAGCAAGTATCGTAAGCCAAATGGAAGACAATTCGCACTTATGTAACACATTTAAAATAGGTATTTTGCGCAAGCGACTCGTCTGCAAAGGACCGTGACACTACGGATTGGGGCGGATTGATGAATGAGTACCGAGAAGACCCGAATGGAAACTAAATTTTAAAACCGAGAATATACAAGATTATATATAATATGGTCTACGTATTGAGGCTTTCTGAATGTTGGTTAAAGCATCCGCTTTATTTGCTGTTCAAATGAACATTGCCGGATAAACGAAAGTATTTTGTAGATTGAAATAAAATAAGCCTTTTATATTAATTCAGCTGTAGTATAGAGTATTATCAGTAGTATAGTATTACACTATAGTACTAATTTTCACAAATTTTATGACCTCTTCGAGAATTTAAGCAAATAAGGATAAGGTAATGTAAAATGACAAAACCAAAACATTAAAATAATTTTTAAAAAAAACTACAGGAAATATTTTTTAAAATTATTTTTTAAATTTTTCTTTAAGCAAAGGTACTACTGTCAAACCGTTCTTGGATAATTTGATTAGGACTTACTCCACGAATGAAATAATTTACAGATAAACGTACCCAGAAAATTATAAAGGGTAATCTTAACAAATAGAAGCTTAAAAAATATTAAAACTTTAGTATATAAAATCTAAATAAAATGTCTATATTAAGCATTTTTTGTATTAATTTAAAGTATTAAAACGTCTTTCATAGGAAAAAGTTCCTTTTGTTTACCAACGTTTCCAATCAGTTAGGAATTTCTGCCATTTTAATTTAGTGCCACATACAGTAAACGTAAAGGATTATCGGAAAGAAGGGTAATACGCTGCATCTACCCTGGTCAAAAGGTGGAATTATTTTACACCTCAATTTTTTTACCTAGATCGGGATAAGTCTTGAAAAGGGGGTATAATTCATGGATTTACCCTGCATTTGCGTTGCGTTTCGGCACATGTAAACGAGAGCAAACATGCACCTGGCGTTCATCACAGGGCACAAGTTTAGGGAGGAGGATTCTTTTTCCTGGATTTCTTGTAAGGGTAGATCCCATGTGTGTTACAAGGGAGAAAAAAACAGTAAACCTCAAACCATTCACCCAATCGATTTAGTCAGGAACTCGTAACCAACTACAGCTAAAAAACTGTTTTAACCCATTAACGCCTATCGTCCTTAAATGATGGTAGATATAAAAATAGTTTGTTAATATTTTTCGTACAAGAGAGCTTTCCTTTCCAGTGACAGTATATGATAACACTGTAACCCCCCCCCTCAAAAAAAAAAAAAAAAAAAAAAAAAAAAAAAAATGTAAGTATTGGGGATTAATAACTTACCCTTACTACGACATTAAGCTTTCTCACGGATGCAAACTTTTAAAGTGATTTTTATGCCCTTTTGGATTTTAGATTGTACACGTTTACTCTGTTGTAATATGTTTATTCATAATATTAATTGAAGTATGTACTTAATATTTTATTAATTTCCTAATATATATCCAAATTTAAGCTTAAGGGGATATAATACCTTTCGAAAATTAGAATCTTCATTATTAACATTTTTCTTCTAATTTATCATAAAGTAAAATGTTCGGCTGCTTTTTGAATAAATATTTTATATCTTCTTTAATAATAGTCTAAGTTTTTTTTAATTATTAGTTTGTCTTATTATTATTTACCACCTTTTTACAATAACGTACAAAATATACACCAAGAAAAAAAATTAAAAATAATTTACTCCCAAGGTAATTTTTGAAATATGTATATAAGAAACTAAATTTTTATACAAAATTAAAGTAAGATATCTGTTTTATTCGGTGAACCCAAAACTTTAAGTGTACCCGACATTTTAAAATTAAAAAACACTAAACACTGTAAAAAAAATTGCAAATTACGAAAATATAATCTTTATCTTGCTATAAAATGAAATGTATCGCTCGTATTGATATAATTGAGGTGCAGAGAATAAAAAAAGCAATTAGCTTATATTTGATATAAATATACTGTCGTTTCTAATTTACAAATTTCAAAAGTTATTTTGAAAAATTAGGACCAAAGTTATTTGGTTCAGCTTTTTCATGGTTTATTTATTTATTTTATGTTATTTTCAGTATTGCTTCACACACAAAGATAAATAAATTTTAACGTTAGAACCTTATTAATGATCTAGGGGGAAAATTGTTCTAAACAGAACAGAATTTTTATTCTATGTTAAATCTAAAATATAAAAAAATTTAAATTGGATTAAACTTGCTTTGAACGTAGCTTGCGTAGTATGTTGGAAGCAAATTTTGCAGGATATAAAGCAAAACCAAGTCCGTAATTTGTACGTATTTTTTAATTAGTAAAATAAAAACATAGAAACGAGCGTTATTTCCCATATATTTATTACTTTTTAAGATAATGGATTATTTGAGAACGAAATTTAATTGCAACTGCTAACGAACAACATAAACAATAATGCAGCAATTTTAATTTCTTCTACGAAAAGTAGGTCAGTTAACTCCAGAATAAGCTATAACCCAGTGAAATTTTAAAAAGAAAAGAGGGGAAATATATGCCAGTATGCATTTTCTTTCAACATCTTGCTGCTCTTTTCTTTAAAGTACAAAGAAATAAAATTACATTAAAATTTTCAGTTCATTTCTTTGTGTACGTTAAATCAAATTTACAGTGAAATTTGTGTCAGTGCCTTAATATTACAATGAGACCATCGAGTAAATGATAGCAACATTCGTAGGAACAACATTTCGAGGAAAATGAAATTGAATTCCTTAGTTTTTTTTAAATAAAAATTCAATTTCTATGAGCAAATGAGTAAATTCCCCAGAATTATAGGTCAGACCTTCTTTTTCAAAATATTCTGGTGTTTATGAAACTTTTAAATTACTAGTAAAAGAAATTGCCTTTTAAAATCACTTCAGATGCAGAGTAGAGAATAGTTAGAAATTTCTTTGGGGAAGAATTTTAGACCTATAACAGACATTTTAAGGTGAAGTCAGAAATCTGTATTTAAAAAAAAAAGGCGGAGAATCTTTAGTTAAACTTAACTCCTCGGCGCAACAGCACCTATGGGGCCAGGGCCTACGGTGCCAATTTCCGTTTACGAGACCACGCCGAACGATGGTCGATTGGTTAGGATGCTGATCGTCGGTACCGGAGTTCGTGGGTTCGAATCTCGCTATGGCATGGATGTTCGTAGCCGTTCGGAATCGGCTTTAAACTGTAGGTCCCGATCTCATTAGCCCTCGTGTGCAATACAGTGGACCGTAGCGCTCCAAACAAACCAACCGTTTACGCGACCAAGGGCCCTGGGGTGCGAAGCATATGTTCCGGTTAGGTGGTCAATCTTACGCGGAACCCCCGGTGTTTAATTCCTAAGCACGCTTGGTCCTCAGTTCATCTACCCACTAAAAGGATAAAAGGCTGAGTCAAGCTTGCCCAGCCCGGGGATCGAACTTTGGACCTGTCTCGTGGGAGCGCGAACGCCACTGGGCTTATATCTTTAGTTACTAATACGAAAAATAGCAACTGATGTGTGTAATTCTGACACTGGACAATAACGTCAAATTCCCGAAAAAAAAAAAGCGATAATTCCAATAGTTTAGTTTATGAAACAAATCTGTCCCCTCCTTATAGCATTGGAAATATCCTACACATAAAATATTTTCGATTACCTTGAACATTTTCTACCTTTGATTGCTTTTAATACCCTCCCTAATTATTTTCTTTTAATTGTGTCGATCAGGTGGAATTATCTGCGATTTAAAAAGTATACCAAAACTTTACCTAAGTAATTTAAACATGTTTTCCTTTTCTTTAAATAAAGACAGCATCTGCATAAAAATATTTTTCTCCTGTTTTAGAGTAATCTTAAATACTTTTAGATAAATTTTTTCTTCATAAAAGGTTAGTGAATCTAATATATGGCTGGCATCTGGCCTTAAAATTTTTCACTTTTCTTAAACAAATAAATGTAACATAGGAAAAAAAAATCCTCTGACAACAGAAAGTGAAATTATATATAAAATCGAATAATAAATCCAGAAAACTTTTTTAAAGAAAAAGAACTGGGACAAATAATACAAAAAGAAAATCCAAATATTAAAAACTAAATATCCAATATTCAAAGCTCACAGAATTCAAAGTTTTTAAAATGTTCATCGGATAAAATGATCTTAATCGTTTTGAAAAATTTGCAGTACCAATAGTTAATTGCAATAGTTTATTTTGCATGGTCAACAACATTCCTATTTTCTCAAAAATATTATCTAACTTTTGCGTGACAAGAATAAGTTATTTAGATTCTATTTCACAAAACAAAGTATTGTACATAATGCAGTAGCTTATATTTAAAATAAAAAGGTCAAATGAGGAGAAAAAATTTAGTGTGTCGATGCAAACAAACATATATAAAAATTGGGAAGCTAATAATTTTGTGCAAACAATACAAAATAATTGCTACAATGATATAGCAACATCGAAAAAACATTAAATTTCTTATTGGGCCATAACTAAAATGAACTGGGATAAAAATCTAGAATTTTGCAACAGCCAGTTTTAAATATTACTTCCAGTTTGACTTTACAACAGATTGTTTACTTAAGGGGAAAAGAAAAAGATCTCAGACGGACACATATGAAAACGAGCCCATATATGCGAAATATTGATTAAGCGATCAGGAGCAATATTGTGCTATAGTGAGTTAAATGTACATACACACAAAGATATAAATATTTATAAGTGGGGGAGAAACAACAAAATGTCAACTTAAAATCTAATAATCTTTATACGACCATTATAATAAACTTCCGGAATACTGCTAACTACA
Source organism: Pardosa pseudoannulata (assembly GCA_032207245.1). Classification (NCBI taxonomy): domain Eukaryota; kingdom Metazoa; phylum Arthropoda; class Arachnida; order Araneae; family Lycosidae; genus Pardosa; species Pardosa pseudoannulata. The sequence continues at coordinate 13,327,859 of CM063502.1, forward strand.
CAAACTTTGCCAAATATTAAAATCAATCGGATTAATAAGAACAAATAAGAGGTGATAACAGAATAATCAGAGCAATCCAATTGATGAGAGGAAGCTGTGTATTCTTGTATAACAGTGACTTAAAGTATTCTCAGATAAGCTACAATGGCCGAGTAACAGCTAGATGTTCGAAATCTATGAGTTCGAGAACAATTGTTGCGTGAATGTTTATGGTCCTTCGGAACATACGTTAAACAGTTCTGGTTTTTGCATTATATATTTGAACATTTAAAATTTTGGAACATTATATTTAATCGGTACAACGAAGTAAACGTCAAAACTTAGTCTTGTCAATTTATATTACGTGCTTTAAAATATCCTAGTGTTAAAAGATAATTAATGACGTTCAGGTGACACATTAAGAAATACTCAATATAATACATTTGCAAAAAGTGATTAATATGATCTTCTCCCTTTAAACATTCGAACAAAATAATTTACATACGTTTCTAATTTCTTTTAGAACTTTTATCACATAGCATTCAATCTATCAATTGACGATCAATCATCTGCCATAATGATGCTTTAAGTGAAACAACATCTGCTCGACAAATCAATTGAATAATAAAATGCTTTATGAGTAACTTTATGACATTAATGAAGCTAATATTGTTACTTACAAGCTGCCAGGAATAAAACATCCTTGTAAATTTCATAGACAATATGAAAACTATTTCATCCCGCCTTGAATGTCCTTTAAAAAACAGGCCTGGTCAACCCAAAAAAACTTAAAACACATAATGTGTGTATATATACATGTGTGTGAGTATATGTATATGTGTGTGTATGTATGTATGTGAGTGTGTATATATATATATATGTATATATATGTATATGTATATATATATGTATATGTGTATATATATGTGTATATATATATATATATATATATATATATATATATATATATATATATATATATATATATATATATATATATATATATATATATAGAGAGAGAGAGAGAGAGAGAGAGAGAGAGAGAGAGAGAAACAGGGTCGGACCTAGGCTGTTAGCCGCCTGCGTACAAGACTCATTTAGCCACCTCTTATCAATTTCAACTCAAAAATTAGACTTCAAATTTGACCTAATTCATGTGCACTTAACAGTACCACTGATTTAATTTCATTAGTTAGTCCCTTCATTATTTACTATCGATTTACTTTTTGTTACACAAGTTGCTTTTATAAAAACAAAAATGTAAACAACTTTTCTAAATTTCCTTCAATTAATATTTAACCTGTATTATCCGTATTATCCTATAAATACCGTATATTTCAATTGCCTATTTTTTTTTCTCACATACACCTCGTTGGAACCTCAACCAATCATAGCTATATGAATGCTTTTCTACAGTAAATATCACCCCTACTAAAAAAAAAAAAAAAAAAATGTTTCCTTATTGTTGATATTTCAATATGAGAAAACACTTTAAAAACTAATCAATAGTATGTTCAATTATTTAAAAAAAAAAAAGAAAAGAAACCAGGTCATTTTTACAGCGAAAGAAAATTGGAAATTAAAGCGCAGAAGAGAATATTCTTAAAGTGAGTGTCGAAATTTGTTAAAACAGTAGAAAAACTTAGAGGATAGTAAGCAAATGGAGCTAAACCATCAACATCCATGAGCACTAACATAATTTCCGAAGTTATACACTACGGTGAGTACTATTCACCATGAGAAAGCAGAGACCCAACAATGCTTTGATCAGAAATACTAGTAATGAACAACTATTACAACAAATCGAAAATTTCTAAACTAAAACTTCTATTGAAGTTCATAATCCATCCGGTTGGAAGAGTTGTATTGAACTATAGAATTGTAGATACTACTGCAAATTGCAAGAACTAAAAAAAATATATATAACTAACCACATTAAACATTTAAATTTCCTGTTGACAACTATAGCAGATTATTTCATGCAGCTCAATATTACTGAGTTTTACGCAATGGGGAGAATCTTTCTTCGGATTGCAAAATCGAAAAAAATTGGCTGGTTCTCTCTATTAAGTCATATGCAGTCTATTGTTCTTAACGTAAAATATATGGCTTAAAAGAAATAAAACTTAAGAGTACAGCAGGTCATTCAGATTGAAGACACTTATTATTTATATAAATATAACACTTCATTAGATCACATAGAGAATTTAAAAAGAAAAGTGTTTTAAACGTGAAACTCGCGAGATGCAAAACTGCGCAATCGAAGGATGTTAACAAAAAATATTCGAAAATAAAAAGACAAGTAAAACAGTAATAAAGCGCGACTGCTATAATTCAATTTTTAGGAACACGGTGCATGGTATTTCATGGAGAGAATCATAATTTTTTGAAGTGCAAATATAGTAATTTTTTAAGAGGTGGAAATGATTGCCAAATTTGACTTCATAACTTTAAATATTTGAATAATGTTAAAACGAAACCAACAAAGTCTCATTTTCTCCTTAATAAGGAATTCATATGTTCATTTGGAAACCACTTAAAATAAAGCATTAAGGCTTTAATAGGAGCTAACATATTTTTCTCTGTGCAAAGCCTGCAATCAGTACTGCAGTGCATTTTATGATGAATCGAAAGAAGACTGTTATGGTGAAGATCTCGAAAAATATTGTTTCCTTAAGCTTAAAAGGAGATATATAAGAAAATTAATAAAATTTGTACATCCTTTTGTAAATATTATTAATAGACGGGTTACAACAGAGTAAACAAGAACAATCTAAAACAGAAAAGTGCATAAAAAGTCACGTAAATTATATAATAATTACATTTTATTTTTACTTTACGTTACTATTAAAAACATTAAAATCTTCTTATAGTTATGGAGTTGTACAGAGTTATTTTACATGGAGGTTCATGGTAAGATGTTTGCTATCATAGCGTTCAGTGCGCATAGAAAGTTTGGGAACCATTAGATTAAACCAATTTGGAAATGTTACAAACACAGAATGCTACTAAACGGGTCCAGCTCACAAACTGTGGTGACACAACTAGGAATAAATTAATGATTTACAACCGGGTAGTAAAATTAAAAAGATAAACACTGCCAATGGAATTCATTCTAGTACGTGAAATAAAGCGAACTACTTTACTACTTCGCATATAAGGAGACAATTCTCTAAAAAAATTTATTTCTAACAATATTACAAAATGCCATGTGTGTTACGGTAAATATTTTCCTATCTAAGAGCACGGCCCAATTATCACATAGTCACGTGGTGCAATATCGCTCCCCCCTGAAGAACAGATGCCGCAAATATTTAGGTTTCATTTATTAGGAATCCATAGCCTGGAATTGAAATAAATTTAGAAAAGTTATACTACCTATGTAATTTTTATATACTTCGGGAAAACAGCCACTAGCGGAAATCTCAGGTGTCATTATTTATTTTTTTACTGCATGTAATATTCCATTAATCAAAACCCATAGCCAATGTTCTTCTTGATAATTTTGTGACAAAATGGTATATAGTCAGACAAGTAGCTGTCGAAAAATCGACGAAAAAATTAGACTGCTTTCCGTCAAGATCAGGCCTGCCCAGTCTAAAGATGTGGCCAGTCGCATTGGGAAAGCATTTTATTCCGACGAACCACATTGAATGAATATATATCTTACCAACAAAGTATGAATGCAGTCATTATATAGAATGTCTGGCTGTTTTTCAGCAAAATATAAGACATACAAAATATTATATACTTCGTCTACTCTAGCAACACAGATTCAGGTGGACATCCATCAAATGTCTAAAATGATCAGTAATGACCAAATGGAATAATGGATGGTTATCGACTGTCCAGTAAAGCTTGTCTGCTATTTTGGTAGACAATTTATTCATTGCCTACATTTACAGTACAAATGTTCCAGTGACATCCCATTGATATCCACAATATCTGTACAAAGTCCAGATGGCATCCTGGATGCCGACGGGATGCATGGTGAAATCTATGTTCTGTTAGGATAGACAAGGCAAATGTTACTTCAGAAATTTCATACTTTGTCTAAAAGCAGGTAAGTATTTTATGTATAGAATGCCTTCATTTCATACTTTGTCGGCAATATTATATATATATATATATATATATATATATATATATATATATATATATGTGTGTGTGTGTGTGTGTGTGTGTGTGTGTGAAAAATAAAAAACACATTATTATAGTTATTATTCATAAATTAACAATAGAATAGTATAATTTATATACATAGATATTTATAATACTGATCAATAAATCAATAGAACAGCATATTTTAGTATAATAAATGCGATATTTGCTTAAATTATTTATTTCATGAATTCCAACGAGGGCACAAAAATTTACTGGCAGAGAGGTCCCTAATAAAGATGACAAGACAATATTGCATAAATTATCCTGAAAATAATCATCTTTCTCTGTTTCTGACTATTTTGAATTGAGTACACATTTTTGACAAGATGAAATTTGGGGTTCTATATAAATTGTCAATACGGCTCTTAAATGAATTATTTTTTGCAACTGTTTTTCAAATTTCCCACGGAAACATAAATGTTGATTTGCGTACTTAGTGATTAAGATATAGTATGGGAAGAAGCGAAGTACCTCTTGTTCCAAACTCCCTATTTAAGCATGATTGAAACTTTAAGCTCTTCATAACAGTACAGTCGGGTGCAATGAGGTCTGACACAACTGTCATTTACCATTCGAACATACCCGACGCGATTTCCTATGCGTTCAATTTTAGTAATTTTAAACACTCCTTACACTCAAATACTTTTGACGCTAACCATTTTATCTGGTGAATAGCGTTGAATTTCATTGAAACAAAGAAAAAAAAATGGGTGACTGAATTGCATACAAGTTATATTTATTCTATTCAACAATAAGTTGTTCCATAAACATTTTAAAAATTTTAAGGTAAGAATTTTGCGTCAAATTTTAATTAATCTGGAAATGAATCAGAATCAATTAGGATTTTTAAATACATTTTGATTAATCACTCGTAAAATAACTTACATGTAACTTCACGTGTAAACTTCCATTTAAAAAAAAAAAAAAAAAAAAATGCGGTCCACGGACAAGTGATTGAGAAACACGGCTTTATAGCGTCGCATACAAAAAAAAATTATGCAGAAATTATTAGAAATTTATGTATATTTCACAAAAAGAATAGTTTTTGAAACTCGAATTACAGTTGTGTTCTGATACAATTAAAGGTTGCATACTTAAACTAATCGCAAATATTTTTCGTGCTGTCTGATCTAAAGAACTTTTCTAATTAGTTTTAAACAATCGTAATTACATATTTGAATTGTTTTAATATCATAACACTATAAGATAGTTAAAACAACCATGTTTTATTACAGAAAAATTGACTCACAATGAATTTCATACCTTCTTTACTCTACAATTTTGGAGACGATGAGATATTTTAAAGCCCAAATCATTCAAAGTAAAAGTTGAATTAATCTGAACACAATTCCGAACTTGTCAACAAATGCCTCCACACTACATTAGAAAACAAATACGCGATTTTAGCTGACGTATGTCCAGGTACGCAAACAGTTCGAAAGCAGAGATTACGTTGCAAATGGTTAACACATTTTCTCAAAATTCGAGTACCCACAACTGAATATTAAAATCTCAGAACAAGATTTACAATTTTAATAGAACTACATCATTACCGAAATTTTCAGGATTGTTATCGTAGAATGTCTATCCAGCAATTTTTCAGAGACTGCATTTTTCATTAATGAAAGAGACTGGAAACAAAAGCATTATTTATCCTTTCTCTCTTTTAATACAAATAAATCAAATAATTGATTTTAAAGAAATAATGTCGTAATCAAGGGGGGTAAAGTTTAGTTATAAATATTATAATAATATTAAGGCTGCTACCATATTACAGTCGACATATGTCCCTGGTAACTTCCGCGTCATAATGACGTCAGAAATCGCCAGAGATGGGAATTTGGTACCATAAATTTCCCTCTCTGACATGACCTCTATGACGCAGAAGTCACCAGTGACATATGTCAACCCTAATATGATAGCACCCTAAGTTACCAACTAAATTTCATCAGTTAGTTTCCTCTAAATTTGCGATTCGCATTTCCAAAAACTAAAAATTTTAACTGTTTGGTTTGGCTTGGAGTGCTACGGCCTACTATTTTGCAACACAAGGGCTAATGAGACCGGGACCTACAGCTTAAAGCCGATTCCGAACGGCTACGAACATCCATGCCATGGTGGTATTTGAACCCACGAACTCTGGCACCGAAGGCCAGCACCTTAACTAATCGGCCATCGTTCGGCAACACAACACAATTTTAACGGAAGACACCTAATATAGCCATAAGAATTTTGAACAGTTGACTAAAAATAAAAACTACGTTTAAAATAACATTTCATACAGATAATAAAATAACATCAATTCCTGGGTTTCTTACATGCATTGTTGAAAGGGGAGCAATTACAATTTAGGAAGTGGTCGAGACTCAAACCCTGGTTTCTTCAAAATTAATATCACGTTTGGCAAAAGCTGTTAAGTTTGCTGAAAAGTAATTTTCATTAAATTAATTTACCTCACTCCAATAGATCAATAAAAAATCAAACAAACTGGTATATTATGATCTAGGCAAGGCTTTTAAGAAAAAGGAAATATTGCGGATGTTTTAAGAAATGAAAAAGAGGAACCACAAATAAAAACGAATCAGAATATTTTAATGAAATCTCGGGTAGAATGAAAATCCTGATACAAAGCAAAAATGTGATGTCATTCTTCTCTTTAAAAAAAGCAACTGTTTCATAATTAATCTTGGTCCAACATAATGCAATTGCAAAATCGCAATTCGACCAGACAGATCGTCATCAAAATGCAAGAAGTTAATTCGAAATCCCAAGAATCGGACGATATACAATACACAATACCTAGGAACAAAAAAACATCACGTGAAAACATAACGCAATCTGTCGTAGTTTTAATCGATTTCAGAGAAAATGTGTTTATGATGAAATGTTACTCTCCCATGAATCAGACACATCCGTAACCCATGATTTGGGATTCACAATCAGACATATACGCAGAATTTTTTCAAGGGGTGGGTCAGAATTCTAAAAATTAACAGCCCGCATAAATTCTACTAAAATTTTTATTTTTGTCATTTTGTCTGAGCTAAAAGGGGATGTTTAAATTCCTAAACACTCCCCCCCCCTTTGCGTACGACCCATGCACATCTGTAATCCATGATTTGGGATTCCTTTTACCAGAATAAATAAGAAACGAGCCCAATTATGCCTAATTATTTTTCTAATAAATACATATTATAAATAATGTTGTCTTGGCAGAATTTAGCCTATTGATCGGAAATAAACACATTAAAAACATAAAATACTTTAAGATAAGAGTTGATTTATACATCTCTTTCCAAATATTATTAACATAAATCAATTTAGACATAAAGCAGAAGTATTTATTGCTACCTAAAGTCATTTAGATCATAATTCCTGGATCGATCAACACCCACTCATGTCTAAATTTCAAACGTAATTATGAGTCATGAATCAGACTAACGTTACTTCATGGATTATAGACAGCCAAGGTAGACGTAATGCACACAGTATTCAATTACTTCATCCCTCACTTTATATTTGCCTAGGCTGAATACATTTTACAGTAACGATCATATTTCAACAGTAATTTTACATGGGGCATATTTCAAACTCTATGATAAAAGAGGTTTTGTTTTCAATGAGTGCAAGTTAAATTGACTTACTCCTTTAGATATGTTGGAACTTGTGCTTCAAAATTTCTATATCTAATCTAAAATTCCTGGAATCTTACACATGCTACTCTGTTTCCTCTAATATACAGTGTATAATTAAAAGTATTAAGGTTGTCTTTACATATTAATGAAATATAAAATCAAAATCATAGTATAAAAAATTGAGTTTATGTATTTGTTTGACGTTTGTTAACGTTAAATAAATTATAAAATTAAAACTCCACTAACTGTTTTAAAAATCCTTGCACGAATTACTAATCAAAGATGTCTAGATTCTGAACTATATATTTTTATGTTGATATTTTCTGCACTGTTTCTCTTAACATCTAAATGTTTTAAAGATTAGATTCGTAACTTTTATTAATTTTTTGTATTTGTTTTTCAGTTAACTCTAAAAGAAAAACAAGTATTTCTTGTTGTCACTGCCGTATCTAACTGTAACCATCATATTCATCACAGAAATTCAAAATAACCAACAAAACAAGAACGTGAGTTTGCGAGACTAGCCCATGCGATGTTTGAAACATCTTTCAATAACTTTTTTTGTTATCTTTCTTAAGTGTTATTTCTGTAAAACATTTTCTAACAGATATTATTTTTTTTTATAGTATTAAAGTCTGTAACCTAAAGAAGTAACGATGGAAATATTATAACAATTCTACATTTGTAGCTGTTATGTTTGGGATTACTGTTATATCATTATAAAAAAAATGTGGATTCTACACCTATTTTAGCACTATTCTTAGAGTATTTAAACTCTCAGGGTAAATCATTTTGTCCATGTTGCCCTCTTGAAAGATTAACTAGCGTGTCAAGCTATACACCCCTAAACAAGAAAATAGCCACCTACGCATTTGTCTTATTCGTATTTTGAAAAACAGGTAAGTAATAAAATTGCCTAACTTTATAGCCCATTAATAAATCTTAAATTTGCTTTAATTAGCAATAATAATGTAATTAAAAATGATTGGTGCTTAAAAATTTTTAGGAATTGTTTTTTCCTATTTCATTTTGGTCGAATGATGCCGAATAGTTACTGACTTAAAGATCTAAAGTCAGTGGATTTGTTATCTGCGGTAATTTCATTTTGAATATGTCAGGAGCGGGATTCGAACCTGCAGACTCGGGTAAATATTGGGCGATCGCCCAGCTAGTTCATTTCGAGGCGGTAAACGACTCGTTTGTCTAGAGCCGCATACGGGGTTGGAGTATAGAAAATATGGGTAGCCCCTGTCCTCAGACAGAACAGTAGCCAAAGGACTGCATTTTAGCATTGAACTAACATTGAATTTCAAATGTAATTTTTTAAAAACTGATATTTTACAAAATTTTACGGAGGTTTTTGTTAAAAAAATAGTAAAATAAATATATAATTAGGTTGGTTCAGTTTAAGCCCCCCCCCCCAACTTTTTACCGAAACTAAATCCTGACTAACGCATTGATCTTAGAGATGTTTAATGGGAGAAAGGTCATGTAAAAGCTTGTTTCATTTATACATTTAGTGATTCATCATTTTTTTTTATAAATTCCCTAGAGTAGTCCTCAGAATTCTCTCTAAATTTTATTAATTAGGCACGAATTACATACTCTCTCACGCGACGAAGTAGATTGAAGCATGAACCCTACCTGAGAATAAACACCAGAAATAGGATTTGGGAAACCTAAATGCTATTTAATATTAACTGTCATTACTTATATAAAGCAATTACTAATATCAAACTGTTCAGACAAACATGTCAGTCTCATGCACAAAATCAACACACAAAGTAAAAATGTTCTGTACTATACAATAAAAACATGTGGATAATCAGTTTAATTTTTTTTATGAATAGTCCTTTATAGTAGTCTATTTTGACCATGGAATATGAAGTTAACAAACTTATTTTACATTGTAATGAATAATGTTAGAAGTCACATGTAGATAAACTAAAACAGTTCATGATTTTTATTTATGGGTCTCTAAAGCAAAATTGATTTAAATGACAAATTATTAATGATCAAAGACTTCATACTTAAATTTCATATATTTAAAAATATAAATTTAATATTATGAGTATCATACACTCGACAGATGTGTATATGTGAATTATGTAATCACAATGAGAAATTTTCAAAGTATGGAGTCCCACTTCAACTATCTCAAAATTGATGTAGAAATAATTCAATATTATAGATGTATCCCCCCTAAAGACTGCTATATACAACTCCCCTCCCCCTTTGTTATACCACTGAATAAACTGAGCTGTACAAAAATTTAAATCAAAAAGGTCAAAACAGCAAAGAAAAAGTACCTCCCCTGCCTTACACATATATATTCTATAGTATATATATATTTATTTATTCATTTTAATTCCCCAATCCTACATTTGTAAGAGCCTATGATTTCTAAACTTCAGAATAAGTAAATAAAAGGCAGGAAATAGATAAAAAAAAATTAAAATAATAAAATGAAAAAAAAAACCTCCTGAAAACTGCTTTCAGATTATTTATAAAATGGGAGAGAAGTAAAACTAAATTCCTTAGGACCATAAAAAAAATACTGTAAATTGTGTTAATGACAAAATATTATTAATCTATTCTTAAACAGTATATATTTTCATGGTTTATTTTCTTTGATGATTAAGATGTAATTTTAAAATCCTTTTTTAACACTTTTTATAATGCTTTGTTATACAATAGAATGCATGCGAAATAAGGGTAATAGAATCAGCCCAAAACATACATATAAAATTTTTTATGTAAAAAGTTTTACTCATCAAACACATATGTAGATAAAATAATTTAACTATATATTATCCGTAATGACTGGACAGCATTACTGATATAAAAGTATATTTTAAATAACTTTAAAAATTATAACTAAAAGTACAGTTTAAATTTTGTTGCATCAAATAAATTTTAAATGTTTATTTTTCACTTTGGTTCATATGTTTGGAGCATATGTAATCATCTAAAAGGTGATTACATATGTTCTAGAGCTAAAACTAAAATTATTACTTTTAATCTTTCACATTAAATATTTACTACATTTAAAATGTTGATTTTACTACATTAAAAATGTTGATTTTATGGACAGTTTTTTTTTTTTTTTAATAAAATAAGTATTTTAAATGTAATACATAATATCACATTCTGAGAGTAAAAAAAAAAATCTGTATACTTGGTCTGATTTATTTGCACAATTGGTTTAAAAATTTTCCCTCTAGGCATGAAATTTCTATCATAAGTTACACAAAATTAAAAAACTTTTACACAAAATATATTCTTTTTTTTTTTTTAATTTAGAAAAAAATTGGAATTTTCTTATTTTGAATTACCTTAACCAATTAATGCATAGCATCAATTTTTAGAAACTACTAAAAAATAGATTGTAGATGTCTTATGTTTTCTCTAAACGAATTTTCCTTTACAGCAGAGACGGAAGGTAATCTTATAAACAATCTATCAAATGACAAAGTATCTCCTATTATTTATAATTTTTAAAGTTTGGATCAGAATTTGGATTTTTTTAATTTCGCATATAAATTTACTTTTAAAGCATGTGTATCAACTGAAATAATGATAAATAACTATCTGTTATCAAGTACTATGTTTACATGTGATACCAAATAAATCTATTGTCACAAAGTTTTTCTTTTTTTTTATAAAGAGCATCCTATGATGTTCAAAATGAGAACTGATCATTAATTAGGGTAGGCTAAAATATTTTAAGTAGTTTAAATTTGATATATCTTTCCCCTTTATATACAGTCTGTAAAATGTTAAACTTAAGATATTCATTAATATATATTTGGTAGAAATGATTGGGGCATGAATGGGCTAATAAAAGTATACTGACTCAAATTTTAAACCTCATTCACAATAGTACATCATTCTTTTACAGGTAATGGTTTTCTATATAGCACACAATGTATCATATGCCATTGCAAATATATACAATGCATATGATACATTGTGTGTTGTATGGGTTATTGATAGTGCTTTGTCACTTTTATTTATTTATCTTTACTTAATCCATCAGAGACAGACCTATTTAAATAACATATGCTTCAGAAATGTAAATGTGTTGTAAGCTTAGATTTAAAAAGTGGCAAAAGTTTTTGCGTAAATCAAAGTATTATTAACCAATATTGATGCTCTATTATGACATCTTTTTCTTATGCTGCATAACTACTAACCATTGTATTATTTTAACTATATAGGCCAGCCAACATATGATAGGACCTAAACTCTAATATTCAGAAAAAAAATAAATCTTAAAGCAGCACTCGTGCCCCCCAATAAATAAAAGGATCTTACATATATTGTATCATCATCATAATATGAAACAATTTACATAAATGACTTAATTTTGACCAGGAAGAACTAGATAATACATTTATCACTTCATGGTTTGTTTATTAAATGAGATTCACAACAAAGTCAATTTTTTTTTCAATTAATAAATGAAACCAATTACCAGGGTTGATAACTTATTTAATATGCGTATGTTTATACATATGGTAGATAACACCTTAATTATTAAGCATTTTCTAAAATTAATTTAAATCTCCAGGCATTATGACCAACAAGTTTTAGAACTCCAATTTTGTAAATTCTTCAAATATTGAGAAGGCTTGGGAACTAATTCAACATTAACTGATCAACATTTGAGTGTTTTAAATTTGACTAGTCTTTTCCGAAAAAGATCTATACTGCAGTCCTCAAATCTCCTCAAACACATATTTGACTATTATTACATTTATTAATAGTGAGAAGAGAAAAAATTTTTATGCTGAAATTTCTTCTTTCAAGGCCTAAGTTTTATAATTATTAATTTTCTAGAATAAGCAATTATTTTTAGACATGCCAGTATGCCAGAGAGACTTAAATCCAGATAATTAAAACTGCAGCGGAACAATTATGATTTAACAAATTCATTAAAATTTATAATCGCTCAAAATTTTAAACATTGCTGTGGTAGTAATTAGTAGAATTAACATTTACCTAGGTGTAGGGGAGTATAGAGAATATTTTACTACTTTGTTAAATGATAAATGTAGCTGATTAAATTCTTGTATCTGTAACGTTAGAAATAACAGTTAAAAGAAACCCTAATGTTTTATTTAGTCATACTATTATGCTGTTTAACAAGTCATATTAATTCTACATAACTTTAAAAAAAAAACACAAGTAGACATTTAATAATGTACTGCAGTGCACATCTATAATTTTTAGTCTTTTCATTTAGCAAAATTCTCAATATTTACTTTTTTTCTCCCAAATTTAGATTAGAAACATGTGATCTCCTAAATCAGTCTTTTAATTGTCTAAATTGTATGATCTTTTTATCATACGCTCCAGTTCTTAATTCTAAAACTTCACTTAGCTGTTTAAAGAATATTTCTGGATATGGTATAATTTCTGCCAAAAAAAAGAGAATTTGTAAAATTATCCATGAGAATTACACATAAGTAAAAGTTATGTATTAATGGTTTCTAAGAATACATAAGGAACAATGGTTATATTTTAAAATAAAGTACATATGGGAGCTAATTTGTAGATTAAATTTTTAATCTCCTACATCCAGTTTTGATTGGTTTGGAGTGCTACAGTCTATTGTTTCACTACATGAGGAGGCTACTGAGGCCATGACCTACTGCTTAAAGCCATTTCTGCATGGCTATAAAGATCTGTGCTATCAATGGGAATCAAACTCACTAAATCTAGGTACCAAAGAGTACAGTAGTGACCTATCTATTCGGCCATTGTTCCTCACATCTAGTAAATAAAATGTAATTGAACGATTTCCAAGTACATAGGGCACTATTCTTTGGTACTGGAGTTTGTGTATTCAAATTCCACTACTGGCAGGGATGTTTGTAGACATTCAGCATTGCTTTAAGCTGCAGGTCCCTATCTTAGTAGCCATTAATCAACAAAACAGTAGACCATACTACTCGAGACCGAACCAAACAAATTTTTAAACATAGTTAAGTGACCAGCAATGATAGCAATAGAAATATTAAAAGGGTGAATACATTTAGCAGTTGGGTGTACAATGGTAGGGTTTGGGGGTTCAAAGCCCTCCCATGGACCAATTAACTGAGAAGTAAAAAAAAATTTTATTTTTACATAATGTCTTGGCATATGCACTTACATAATATTCTGACAGTTTATTATATTTTCTGAAGTTATTATACATTACATACTTTTTTGTTATAACTAGACAAAATTGCAGGCACTTTAGATAAAACAATTATCTGTTTGTGGCACTCTCAAATACTGTACCAATAAAAATCATCTGTGTAGACCACTGACATTTAGCAATAACAAACAGGTAGTAATAAAAATATTTTTATATCTTAAAATGTTAAAATATATATATATATATATATATATATATATATATATATATCTCAACAAGAAATACTGTATGCTAGATTTTTACAATGTTCTGTACCTGATTCCCTTTTTGGTATGCAATAATTAGATCGAAATAGAAGGGAAATTAAAACCAGCAACATCATCAATATTACCTTCGATTATATAAAAAAAAAATAATAAAAGTGCTAATGAATTTACAATATTTATGAAAAACGGGGAAAGTCTAAAGTTAAAAGAGCTCAGTAATAAACAGGAAATAACAAAATTTAGGTTACATTTTACAAAACATGATCATCCATAAATATGACAATTTTTCAGAAATATATATACTTAAACATTCATAAATATATTAAAAACTGATTATCAGAAAAATAACCACTCATTTTTAATCTTTTTTAGAAAAGAAAAGCCCAAAATATTTTTTTTAAGTTTTTCACTTCCAAAGTTTTATCACTTGTTAAAATTTGCTATCATTGTTACAAAAAATAAACCAGTAAATTTCTGTCAATGGTAAGATATGCATTTTGAAACATTCAAATTTTTTAATTATGCATATTTTTTATAAAATAATTAACATGTAGAAAAAAAAGTTATCAGGTATAACCATTTGCTCAATAGGCAAACATATTACCAGAAAAAAAAGTGATTGTATATCTTAGATATCTAATTATTGATGCTAAGCAGTAAAACTGACTTCTAAAATCAGCACAACTCCATAAATATTTTATAGACTATACTTAACACATCATTTTCGTTGATCAACCTCAAATTTCTTCCCTTTAAAAAGCAGGTTCAAAATATTATCAAATCTGCAAATGGCTCTGTCAATATTTTAAAAATAAACATAAACCAGAACAACTGCCCTAAAAATAAATTTTACTACCGAGACTTATATAAAAACCTAGAAATTTATTTTTGCATTGTATTAATACTAACTGACACATAAATGTACCCTCAATTATTATAATCATGTACATGTGTTTAAGTACATATCTTGTCTCAACACAGCAATGACATTAACTATATTTTTAATTAAATCTCTTCTATAAAAATACCAAATTTTTAGTTTCAGGAGTAAAAAAGGTTTATTGTATGTTTTCTTAAAATTTTAACTTTTTCATCTATTCTTTTAAATTTACTGTCACAAACTCAAAATGCAGTCACTCAAAAAATTTAGAATATAAAATGTTAAAGTTATACTGAACACATAATTTTATATTCATTCAAGTGTAACTAATATATCTGTATAATAGGAAAAATCTGTATAATAGGAACATAAAAATCTGTATAATAGGAACATTTTGTTAATTCCAAGAAATTGTAGAAAAAAACATCTTGTTTAATGTATATATCTAAAACACTCTTTTAAAACTTCAATTAACTGTTAAACACAGCAAACAAAAGAATAGAAAAATACTTTCTCTATATATTTCTTTAAAGATTTTAAAAATTTGAGTGACGTTTTAATTTTTAATTCTCAGCAAACTAAATTATGTGAATAAAGAATAAATACTTAATTTGACACTTTTTAGTAAAAAAAGTTTACCTTAATAATTAAATGTTCAAATACTAATTGTAAAAATTAATGAATAAAAGATTTTAAAAAATAGCCAAGAATGCAATCACGAGAGTCATCATTAAGTACCTTCCTATTACTCTCCAAAAACAAAGATAATTATGGAGGTATCTCATTATACCAGTATAGTAACATACTAGTTTGTTCTATATGCTAATATTAAAGAATGAAATGAAATTTAGTTTTTGTTATGATCACATATAACACTGACCATGATGATGAAAAGTTTATTAATAAGTTACAGACTAAAGTCTATTTAGATTAAATACCTTACAATATAAATGGTTATAAAAGATTCGGTTACAAATATCAAATTTATTCATATTTTCCAGATTATTGAAAACTTGAAAGAAAACAAAAAGCAACAAGAAATATAGTTATGATTTACTTACAAAATTATTTCAGATATTATTTGATAAACAATTTATAAAAGCTTCATATTAAAAAAATTACTACAGATTTAAGGAAAAGAATCTAGACAATTAAGATATTAATTGTACTGTAAAAGTTAAATAGAAATTAATGTATTTATTATCAAATAATTAATATTTATCAGATTCAAACAGACAGATTATCAATTCTGCCCAATTTCCCAAAGTTGGAAATTGGGCAGAAAAAAATGAAACACGACAAAAATCCTCAAATTTTGAGCTTTAATTTGTAATAAGTTTTAGATTTGTGTTCACTTAATAAAATTAAAGATTTTATGTTTATGAAAAATATTGATCATTCTTTGTTTCTGTCTTTGGTTCATATGCCAGTGCATTTAAGGGAAAAAGCGATTTACTTTTTGACTAACCAACATCTAGAATGAAGCAACTTAATTTCATTTGTGACATTTGTTGAAGTAATTTAATATGTTTCTATACATTTTTATAGAAGAACAAAAATTTACCCACTTAAATGCTCTTGTGAAAGACAACAGATTTAAAACAATTTTATTGTAGTAATCTAAAAATCATTGATTGTATTATGTTAAAATTAATAAATTAAATGATTATTTAAAATTTAAATTTTGAATTTAAAATTTAAAAAAAATCTGCTGGTTTGTCAAAAACTGAAATAACCACAAGATTTTATTACCTTTCAGTAACTTAATTTGATCTTAAGAAACCAAAACAAATACAATAATTTTATAAAGCAGTAGGAAAAGCATGTATGACTGGTGTATTATTTTATGCAAATGAATACTCATTAATTGTTTAAAAAACTTTTTACTTTACACATTAGAAGCAATTAAGATAGAATCCAGAAAATAATTTCAGGAATCCACAATAGAATTTGGTGATTCATAACTTAATGTCAGGGAAAGTGAATCTTTATTCTAATAAATACTTGGTTGCATTATAATATAGACACTATAAAATAAACTTAAGTATAATATAAAACTAAATTTGCAAAAATAAACAATGTAAATTAAATAATATAAAAATCTGTTTTAGCACTTTATCCAAACTATTACAATAATTTTGAATTGTTACACTATAAGTTAATAATTTCAGCTTCAAATTAGATAAATTAATATTTTTTTAAATGTTTTTAAAAAATGCTTAAACTGGACAAAAAAAATTTGAACTATACAGCTTAAATTAATTTAAAATAATCATTTTATAACTAAAGATTGATTTTTATGGTAAGATAAAAGAAATTTTTACCAATAAGAAATGAATATAATTCAGCTTATTACAATCTGTGTTCACAATTAAATTCATAAAAATCCAGATCTAATATTCGTGCAAAAATTAGCAATATTTACTGTCTAATTCAATTTTAATTTTCTCGATACTGTTTATCAATACGACAGCAATAAGGTTAGTTAAAACAAAATATTTAAAATATAAATAATTATCATTTAGAAGTATGTCATGAACCTTTCGGTATAATACTGTGGTTTAAAAAAATCAAGTAAATCCAAATCCCACAGAGTAAAAAACTGCGATAATCCTAGATTATAAATAACAAATTCTGAAAAATAAAACGCTTAGATGTAGGAGTATAACTTGAAAATCTGCCGCTATCGTGAATGGTTATTTCTACTTCATAATAACAAAAATAAGTATTTAACTATTTCACACTAGTCGCTGTGTTCCACAAACACGGTCAACAATATTCATTTATTTGTGTTTTCCCCCTCCCCTCTTCCTCTGGATAAAAGCAAAAATAAAGCGCGCCTTACCTACAAACGTTAGCGCGCTAAACACTCCGTATCAGAGATAATCAGTACAACAAAGGGTGATAACAAACGTTTTCCTCACCTTGTGATTTAAGCTTCCTTGGCATCTTCTAATGATTTCACCTCCAAACTTTGGACATTCTTGCCTGCATTTTAGCTGAGGCCCCGATGATGAATATGTCATGTTGAGGCCATGTGATCTGGAATCTTGGCAGGATTGGCTCGATGCAAAAATTAACTAAGAAGCTGCAAATGAGTAATATATTCCACACTCTACAATTAATGCGAGCACTGAAAAAGGCAACAAAAAAAGTCGCGAGGATTCACACATCGGATTCCAGTGAAAACTGTCATCACTGAAATCGCACGGACAAACAACGCAGAATATTCCTTTGAGACACAATAACGATAACGCAGAACAACTTTGAAGACTTTGCGTCTCTTTGGCTCGTTTCAACCTGAGGCTACGACCGTGCCTATTTCGTTGGACGGGGGAGAAAGGGAAACGACCTCCGACAGGGTTGCCGCCGTCACAGGCAATTTTGCGCCAAAATCAGAGCCAAAACACACACACACGCACTCAAACAAGGCGAGTGAGAATCTCGTTACACAGAGAGACGCAAAAATTTTTTTTAAAAAACTTGTTCTTGTCACGGACCAGATTTTTGTGTATGTGTTTGCTTACAGTTTAACTATTAACAACTTTTCTTTGACGGATCAGTTAAGAGTTAAATTAAAAGTGTATTATTTGGCTACTACAGCGAATAAAATTCAGATATTTTAAAATTATTTAGAATGGAGCTCGCTAGTATCTTTAACGTCGGGAACAAACGAACTGAGAGTCTGAGATCATAATAGTTTCATCAAATTAAAAACCTGACGGAGACAGCGGCGACTTTAAAGGCACAGTTTCAAGTGCGCTGTTCGTTTCTCTTTTCAAGAGGTAAAGGAAATTTAAAAACAAAACAAAACAAAAATGGATTTGGCGCCAGTTGTATGTAATAAGTGTAAGATAATTACATAAGCGGAATGAACAAAGCATTTATATGAAAAGCTTAAGGAATGAAACATATAATTTAATTTTAGTATACAAAAAAGTCTACACGATTTATTAAAAATCACAAAGCTATATATTCTTCTTATTTGAACCACCGAAACTGGACTATGTCAAATTTTCTGAAGTCATAGCAATCTCACATAACGCACAAAGGAAAATATTAATACACTTAAGAAAACTATTAGTATACACAGAAGCACATTGAGGAAATCAGCAAAACTTAATATTGACTAGTTATTTTATTTATTATTATGTTTAATTATAGTGCACTTCATGATTTTTTTAGAAACATAGTAAATTCGTAGCTGATGAGATTTATTTGGACATTCGATAAATATGCTAGTGATTCAATGTTGAAAGAAAAAAATCCCTATAGATGCATTGTTTTGAAATAACTTCTTAAAGATATATCGAACAGAATTGTTCACAGCACCTTATATTTCCATTCACTAGGAAGAACATTTAACACGAAATGTTCAGGAGATTTATCTATAATAATTGAAAAATCTCTGTAGTAATAATGCCCATTAGCTTTTGAATTATCTCCATTTACTCTCTCTCGTGAAAATTGAAAAGTAAGTGTCACTAATTGAGTATAGGATTCAAAAATCGTCTTATACTAAACTTGAATATTTCTTTCAAACAGACTTTAATAAACCTAATACAGCAGAAAAAAAGAAACATCCTTTTTGTATATTTAAATATCTTAATTTCTATAAAGAGATTCTTCTGAAATCTTGGTAAATACAATTTTGTTTTAGACTCGATGTGGATATGTAAATTTTGTAGACTTATAAAAAGTAAACAGTTGTATATAGAAGTTTAACAATAAGGTTTATTGAGTCTTCGTAGTGTCGATTGCACTTCTCTTTATAGTACCTCTTGGCGGAACATTGTACTAAGCGAAACGGACTTCAATTTACGGAGGAAAACTATCTTCGCTTAGTTTAGGGAGCGATCACACAAAATGGATTCAGTGTTCGATATTTGGCCATTAACTTTTGTAATTTTGTATAGTTTTTGATAGAGATATTTAAGAGAATTTTTGAGTATTTGAATTGAAGCTAAATTATATATACATGTCTGGTGTGAAAACATAAAATTAATAATTTAGGGGTTTAAAGGCAGAAAACGCATCACACTCTTTAATGCAGAGGCATGAATCACTAATAACTCCATATAAAAGCGATTGACGCATAATAATTGAGAGAGAAAAAAAAACTTAAATAAATAAAAATAAAAAAAAAATTCACTTTTTAAACTCTAATTTAATTTATAATATGCACAAGTTTTCACTCTTTTTTATTTCTCTTTTTGTATCTCCTAATTTTTAAATTTTTTATTTTGTATAACTGTTAAGGGCCTCTTAACGACTACTGTCTTAATTTTATTGTGTTGCACATTAACGAAAGATATCCAGTGAGTAATCCTCACAACAGGGAATTCGACCTTCGGCCTAGTGTACCCCGAACAATCATCAGAATGTTGGAATTAAGAGAGAGCGTCTTCCGAAAGGGTTGCTGTATGAAACTTTTCCAAATGTAGCTTCTTTGTTAAAATGTGGACGCTAATCACTCGCCACCACACTTGAGGTTTGACTATGAAACTGTACAACAGTCATGAATAAAGGCATCATTGGCTCATCATAGGAATTTCATATATATATATATATATATATATATATTTATATATACATGCATATATATGCATATATATATATCTATATGTATATTATTAATACACATATATATATAAATACATATATATATACATATATATATATGCATATATATACATATATATACATATATATATATATACATATATATATATATATATATATACATATATATAGATATATCTGTAATAAATCAAAATTATCGTACTTAAATATCTTTTAAAAAATCTCTTTTTCCCCTTCTGATTCCTTCAAATCTATTACCGTAAAATATCTTATTAAAAGGAGTGTCCGTGACTTGAACTCCTCTAACCCATTTCCCAAAACTTTCTCTCAAAATAAATTCAAAATTTCTGTCCAGTCGCCACGTTTTCCAACTCTCCCCGGCTCGTTTTTCCCACTGATCTAAGTTTCCTTTTAACTATTAATATCACTTTCCAAGCTACTTTCTTTGGGTAAGATTTCGTCCTCGCGGCTCGCTCTGGGGCTTAACCCTGCAATCCACGTGTTTCATGTATCATTCTCTTCTGTGCTTTGACTGAGAACATGTCGTTTTCATAGCTCTAAAATAAAGTTTAAGTTCTTTTAAGGACTCGCCGTTCTCTTGAATGTGCTACTTCAATAGTCTAGTTGCTTAGCCTTATGTATGTGTGTGTGTGTGTGTATATATATATATATATATATATATATGTGTGTGTGTGTGTGTGTGTGTGTGTGTATGTATGTATGTATATATCAAAATTATTACACTTAAAATATCTCTCTAAAATTCTCCTTTTCCCATTCTCATTCTTTCATATCTATTTTCCCAGACACGAAATCTCCGAATTAAAAGAGTGTTCGCTGCTTAAATTCTTTCAAACTCCCAGAGCTAAATCTGAAATAAATGCTTATTTTCTGTCCATTGGCCACATTTTCCAGCTGATTTAATAAAATGGTTCACTTTTCCAATGATTTCATTTCGTTTCTCACTGTTAATAATGCTAACTGAGCTGCTGATTTCTTGGGAAAG
The DNA here is from genome assembly GCA_032207245.1 of Pardosa pseudoannulata. Taxonomy (NCBI): domain Eukaryota; kingdom Metazoa; phylum Arthropoda; class Arachnida; order Araneae; family Lycosidae; genus Pardosa; species Pardosa pseudoannulata. Next base: position 13,349,517 of record CM063502.1, read on the forward strand.
AATTCGATTCGTTTCTCCCTGTGGGGTGAACTTTGTAGTAGAAAAGTGTTTTCGTGTATTTGATCTGCTCTTGCCGGAGAAGCAAGTCTTTTCTTGGATTAAAATAAATTAAAATTTTTAAATGGACTTCCATGCTTCCTTGTAATGGAGCTACGACTGCATATTAATTAGGCTCATTCATTGCCCATTAAGCCAGGGCAATTAAAAATAATAGGCGCTAATTTTCTTATGTGATGGTGGGAGAAATTTTAGATTTAACATATATGTGTGTGTATGTACATGCATACTCATACATACATGCATGTGAATTATATATAATTTGTTTCAGAATTTCGAAAGATTAAATTGAATAATTGCAAAATGAATTAGTGATGTTTTATTCTTCGATACCATTGTCCAAAATACATTTTAGGATCTCTTAAGGTTATACAAGGTTTAAGCATATTTGCAGTCTTGATTTTAAATATACTATTGGTTTTATCATGTCAGCTTTCGTTTCGAGTATGAAGAAGTTACTTTATATTGAATAATATATATTTGTGAACGTATACATTATTATAAATTTAGTCTCGTTAAACCTAGTGTGTACCAAAACCGTACACCTTACCATTGTAAATGAAGCCAACTTGTTAAAATTTTCACCAGTTTGAATCTACATTTAAAATTAACTCAATGCAGTCACTTAAATTATTCGGAGATGAAAAAAGTGCTTATCAAAAACTAAAATGATCATTAAAATTTCATGCATTCAAATAAAATGTTAATTTTGTTCAAATATGCTATTATCAAAATATGAAATTCTTTCAAATATTGATCTAATAAGGGGTCATCAAACACGTGATACATTACGTAAATATTCAAGGTAATGTATAGATTTTATCTACTGATATCAATTTATGGTAATTCTTTGAAAATGTATTAAAAGTTAAGTACGCACATGATGTTACCTAACGCATACATTTTTTTTTTTTTTTTTTTTTTTTTTTTTCAGATTTCCTGAAATAGGATTTCACAGAATGATCTCGTTGAAGGGCTTCAGCAATATTCTAGCAATGAGCATAACCGCCTTTCTAGATATTTTTCCCCTTAATCATATAATATGCTCAGGGAAAATTTGTTATCTTGCTGTTATGAAAAATCGCTGAGGTTTCCAGAAAAGTGATCAAAATGATTTGTGTTTCTAGTGAATATTTATCATCGTATTGCAGTCCTGTTCCTTGAAAACTTATGTCTTCTATTAATTCAAAATAATTCGTACCAGTGGCGCACTCAGGGGAATATTTAGGTGTTCAATCTCATCCCATGGACCAACAAACTGAAAAAAAGTTCATAAAATTTTAATTTTTTAGCGTAAAGATAGCGCCTTGACTTATGACCTTATATTATATTTTGACACTTTTATTATATATATATATATATATATATATATATATATATATATATATATATATATATATATATATATATATATTAAACTGCAATATAATAAGCATTTGTATAATAATTTGACAAAATATCTGGCGAGTTACATATAGAAATTCACCTGTCACCAGCGCTGTCGTCCATAACATCACCCATAAAATAACTATGTGAACATCAATTATCCTCTAAGACTTGCGCTTTCCAAGTTTGGGCCCATTGGTACAAATGATGACCACGTCTGGTTCTTAGTTGAATTCATGGATTTTATAGAAAATGGGTGTGTTATTAGCCATCCAACCTGGTGAACCATGCTTTCAGTTTCTGTATTCTCAATTCGTGAAATTTACTATATAAGTAAGACATGCAAGAGTTCTCCGAGTTTTACAATTTGCTTCATGAGTCCAAATTTATGATTAGCAGTGGTAATCTGGCCTTTTCTGTGCTGATTAGCGATTTTTTTAATAAATTTTTCTCCAACATCTAGCATTTCGCTGGAGGATTCATTAGTGTTTTTATTCCTTGGTATTTCTTACTTTTATCCAGACAACTTTCTTTTTCAGGGCAGATATACTGTTACATACATCTAATGCCAGGGTTTGGGCACGCATACGGTCAATAAGCAGCATTCCGTTTTTTCTTATATTTTAAAATACCATTGTTACACAGCCTTGAGGGGAAGGCATACCTTTCAAAACTTAAATAAAATCTATTTAAATATATATTTTTTATTCGACAACTTATTTTTACATCGTTTTTTGTTGTAAAACTCGTTAATAGTCCACTATCTAAAATTTTTAATGAATTGAATCGGAACTAGTGAACTACTATCGTAAGTCTTTTTTTCTCATTTATTTATTTTTGTTTCGTTTTTTCCCAAACAAATATCTTTGCAATTGCACGCGTGACGCCAAAAGATGTAATAGTTATTATCCCAAAATTTGGCTAATTTATGTCTTACAATAATTGCTGAAAAACAGCCTAAAATCTAAGAAATATTGCTGCTTTTTGGTACAGGAGTGCGAGGATTCGAATCCCCTGCTGGTATGGATGCTCCTAGACGTTAGGAATCGACTTTAAGAAATAGGTCCCGGTCTCATTAATCCTTTTGTAGCAAAATGTCTACCAGACCGCAGTGTTCCAAGACTTTCCACCCTGAGAGATAATTATTTTCTAAATTTTACTGTTTTTATAATGCCAAAATTGATACTTTTTTTGTATTTTCAAAAAATATTTTAATGAAAAATTACGAATATATATATATATATATATATATATATATATATATATATATATATGTATGTATGTATGTAAGGAAAATTCTCAGGGGTTTTCAAAACTTAAATCAAGGGTAAAAATTCCCGCGTCATTTTCCATTCCCCTTTTTAACCCCTAACCTAAATTGACCACTGGGGCTACAGGTTACGCCCTCAGAGAAGGGGCCTGGCCAATTATTATAAACCTACATGGCCCTAGCGGACAATTTAGGAAATTTCCAAATAAAAAGGAGATACACGCTAGCGGAGACAGATTTTTCTAGAGATATTTTTCTCACAGATGTTGACCCACGTGTTACTTGTCTTGTACATAGAACTTCATGCTAACTGACCCTTCAGTTTGTCCCTATGATGAAGTGGGAACCCGTCTTTCAAAGTTATCTTAATAAAGGTCTTTAGCTGAAACGGTATCATTTTTATGGCCATGACTGCAACCCTCCATCGAGAAGTCAGTCTCATTACACACACACACACACACACACACACACACACACACACACACACACACACATATATATATATATATATATATATATATATATATATATATATATATATATATATACATACATATATATACATATATATATATATACATATATATACATAGATATACATATATATACATATATATACATATACATATATATATATATATATATATATATATATATATATATATATATACATATGCATACACACACACACACACACACACACACATATATATATATATATATATATATATATATATATATATATATATATATGTATATAAGATTTTAGGTCATTTTATTTTGTGTATATCTAGCTTGTTCAAAATATTGAAAAAAAATATTACATAGAATTTCCTCATTTGGGTATGCATGTAGGGTACTTTTATACAAAATTTAATTCTTTCTCAATTAAATATGATTGTTTTGCATAAACATTTTATTAGAAAAATGTAACTTTAAGAATGGAAATATAAAATTTAAATAATTTAAGTAGCTCCAAAAATTCAAGCATATGACTTCTTAATAAATTTATTATATGGGCTCGAAAAATATGTCAATTTTAATCAGTTGTCAAAGATTAAAAGGTGTGTGTCCATTTAAATGCACAAATTCAAATTTTGTTTAATTTAATTAGTAGGGTTGCATATTGTACTCAAATCTTTAGTGCTATTTAAAATTCACATAAGAAAATATTAAAAGGTTACATTTAATAATAGGATTATATAATGTTCTCAAATCTTAAGTGCTATTCAAAATACACAGAACATCATCGTCTATCGTGGAAATTAGAGAGTATGTATATAGAGCAGATATAATCCATTCAGTAGATTGTCTCTAATTGAATTACGGAAATAGGATTTTAAAAGCTTTAAAATCGAGAATTTTCTTTCTGGCTTAGCTGTACTCAAAGGTAAAATTTACGTAATGGTCAACAAAATTTATACATTTAGATAAATATTCCGATTACACATTGTAAATTTATCAAGTATTGAATAAAGGGAATACTTCAGAGGAGTAATTATGAAATTTTTGTCACCAAAGCTTACACTCTGCCCAGCAATGTAGCCAGAATTTTTTTTTTTTTTTTCTGGAAGGTGGTTCAAAGATTTAATCCAAAGTACATTAACCTTTTAATCTCATATATATATATATATATATATATATATATATATATATATATATATATATCACACAAAGTATATATATATATATATATATATATATACATAAGTATTATACATCCATCTATAGTTTTGTATGCATACATAAATATGTCGTTAAACGGGTCAGCAAACGCTGAACGTATTTTATTGTATCTTAAATAAATTTGCAACCACACTGTCTTTCATTTTACGCTCATTTTTAAGTTTTTACGAAGTTTAAGTTTACTTGGCAAACGATGGAGTGTATTTAATTTAAGCTCCAGTATTTACCATACGAATTTAAACTAAAGTAATTTTATGAATAACTAGGAAAATAATATATATATATATATATATATATATATTATTTATTTATATATTATATATAAAGAGAGAGAGAGGGGGGGAGGGGTTGACATATCCTTTTTTTTTCTTACAAAATTATCTATCTTGTTTGACATCAAAATTAGAAAGCAGTATGGCATAGTCAGTAATTTATAAACTGTCATTTTATAGTAGTAAATTAATTCTTCTAGGTTTTAAGGCCAGGTTGTTCAAACTTTCATTCACATTTATAGTCATGCTTATACGCATCCAAAGTAATGATAAATTTATCAACCTTTTGTGAGCAATTCTAATGGGAAGAAATATTTTTACTATTTTCATGGTTTTTAAAACCATCTTTCAACACTTGCAGAGAATGTAGTGAAGAACATAAATCTTTTAATCTTTACATTGAAAATATTTTTTGGAGGGTCCAGACCCCCCCCCCAAATTGAGGATTCCGTCCCCTATAACCACGTCCTTTTCTTTGTCTCAATATTGATGCGCTTAATATATCTGAATTTGATTTGTAAAACTGGTATAATCAGTCAAATAGGGTGGAATTGATTTTACATCTTTTGAAATGGGCTAATAAAATAAGTAAAAAACAACTTTTGCTTGGTCTCTGCTTCTAAATTACAAGGACCTACTTTGTTTGTGTTGTCCTAGGGACTATATTTTATAGGACAAATATCTACAGCTGGTCAGTGGCGAATGCTAAAACAGCAAGTTCCCCAGCATAAATAACATAATACCGCTACCACAAGACAAATTTTAAAAGCTACGAGCTAAATGGGTGAATTTTAGCTCGTGGTTCTTTCAACAGAATTGTAGATTTTTTAAAATTTTTGATCATCCCCATTAGATTCGTATTACATATACACACTGTAACTTAACGGAATTTTCCGAAATTTAAAGTGGCAGCGATATTATGTTAATATAAAAGTAATATTTTTAATAAGTGTTTTAGGAATACGTCACATGGAAAAAGCTAAATTTACATTGTAATTTCTATCTACATCTGTAAAATATCCACAAAATTCTCGGACACCACTATTTTAGTTATTTTATGTAATTGTTTTTAATTCTTTCGATCAAAATAAACATCATTATATAGAAGAAGAGCTGCAATTTTGATTTATTTCCCTGAAGGGAAAACCCTACCGTAGGCCACTAGTGCAGGTGCATTGATAGCAATCGTCTGAATAAATTTTGTTCTGGTAGCTCAAAGCTATTATTATTGTTTGTAATATAAACTTTGTTATACATTTTTATTTAATTTTTTATTGCAGTATGGAACAGAAAAGGAAAAATGTAATTGGAAACTAAGAGAAAAATAAGCTACCTTTTAAAGGAATTCTTAGTACGAAAGTTTTGTTTAGACGAGCCTTCCACGTCCTGTTTTGAAATAGTTTATTTTCTCAAAATTAAAATTGTATTCATGCATTTTGTGCAGTTTTTTAATCACAGTCGAAGGTTATGGCAAATAAAAATATTGAAGGTGTGGCATAGAAGACTTTCAACATACTGAGAAAATCTACCCTACTGGTCTGGGACAGAAAAGTAAAAATCAACTTTTTGCTTCCAAATAAAACTATATCCATAACATGTAAGGATTGAATAAGAAATATTTAAAATCGAAAACGGGTTTATTTTAACAGCTCTCAAACAGAAATATCTAAAACTATATAAAGTCTATTTTTTACATAATTTATGGTCTTTTTTCGAATAAATAAGAAATAATTCTACATTAATATTGGTCAGTTGACTCTATTCCATTCAACTGTCTAATCGTGTGAAACAAGCTACAGTTAAAGCCATAGGTGTGTTTAACTGTGCATTAAATGAGTTTTTAAATTTTTGGCTCAATATTTTTCTTTGCTCATGAATGAATGTAGAGCCGCGGTAGCTCATCGGCAAAGGCAGCTTTCTCGTAACTGAAAGGTTGCTAGTTCGGGGCTGGAGCCGGCCTAAGATTCGCCGTGTTCGCTAAAGGTGACTAGGGCACGTAAAATATGTTCGTGGTCACAAAGTCCTCCAAGTTCTCAAACGATACCTTTGGGGTGGCAGGCCAAGCCTGGGGGTCTTCTGCTTGGTCCCTGCTTCTAAATTACGAGGACCCAGCTGGGGTAATGTTACCCTCGTCCTTAAGCTACAAGTGCTCCTCTGGTGGTGCTAAATGAATAACAGATTCGCAGCCTCGTTAAGGTGTTAAGGATAATGTCTGTATCACCTGCTGCGTTGGAAAAAGAAAATGAATGAATAAAATCCATATTAAGGCAGTTCTTAGGAGGGGGGGGAAGCAAGACTGGGGCACTACCACGAGAGATCTATTTGCGCGTGTATTAGGAAAATAAATTGCTAAGAACATTCAAGCAACAGTGGGGTTTGAACCCTCTCCGGTACCGTAAAGCAGCGCCCTATCCATTCGGCCATCGTTCAGGAAAACTCTTAAAGAATTATTTTTAAAAGCAATATTCTTAGTTTCAGGTTGGAAAGTGAGCAATTTCCTTACCCTCGGTACAATTTTAACTCTTGTATGGAAAAGTAAATTACAGAAAGAATTCCCTAAATATTCATAGATTAAAGACTTAAATAAAACACAAAAAGCAACAATAGAATGCAAGTCTCACGTCTTCGTACCCAGTACTTTTATTAGATACAAATTTCAGAGTTGAACTGATAGTCTTTCGCACTTTAGGACAACAGTTTTGTATTAATTTTTTGGGTTTGCATTTTTATTGGCAGCTTTAGAATAATCGTCTGTTACTATTTTATTTTGAATGGACTGGGGAATAAGTGAAAATGGCTTTTAAAACTGATACATGATTCAAAGGATGTGTACTGAGCTTTCCGCGAAAAAAATATGAATATCAAAAAATTATACAGCGTTTTAAAAATGACGGTGCATTTCACAAAATATATTTGTGATGCTTTAAATTTTGAAAAAGTAAACTAAAAAAGTCTTAAACTAAAAATTAAAATACTATTGTGAAACTTTCTTTTATTTAAACGCTGGAAAATATTAAGGAATTGAAGTTTCTGATCCTAAAAGAAATCTGACGACTGAAAGTTCCATAGAATAGCAATGAAGAATATTTTCTACCACTAAATAAAACCACTTAAAAATTTCAAGCTATAAAAGGTTCTTAAACCTAAATTCATTAATTCTTAATTCTTAATTCTTAATTCATCTGCTTTTGGCAAAGTATATTGCTAAGAGAACACAAATTATTGAAAATTATCTGAAAAACATCTAGCTATGAAATGGTTTCGTCGATGTATAGGAAAGTTTTAAAAAGGGATTCGTGATAGGTGCAGGATTTTGTTACAACGGCAAATTAGAAGTCAAAAATAGTCTCTATTAAAGCCAGAGTTAATTCACTCTATAATCAACACTATAGTTTAGAACCTGTTTTTGAAGAAGAAATTCCAGCCAGGAAAGGACATTAATAATGTTTAACTTTATATGGACGAAGTTTCTAATCAACGTCTACGTTAACTGCCACTTATTTATTAAAGAAAGAATCAGAAACTGGAATAAGATGTATCCATTATCTGGAACAAACAATAAACTGGAAAAATAAAATCGGGAATAAAGTCTGACCATTAAATGAAATACTTGTAAAATCACCTGATGCTTTTCCAATACACTTTTGCGCTTTCGGGTATTCAAGTACAGTGATCGGACTTTGGTTTGGTTTGGTTGGAGTGCTACGGTAAACTTTTTGCAACACGAGGGCTAATGAGACCGGGACCTACAGCTTAAAACCGATTCCGAATGGCTACGAACATCCATGCCATTGTGGGATTCGAACCCACGAACTCCAGTACCGAAGGCCAGCACCCTAACCAATCGGTCATCGTTCGGCGATCGGACTTTGGAAAGTTCCCAAGAGGAGTGGGGTAAAATTGACATGAGAAATTTCGATCTGAAACTGTAGTTAAGATGATTCTTGATTATGGTTATCAAATCCCTGAAAACAAAATACAACATTTATACATAAAACTTTAACTATCAAAATCGTTTCCGTAAAGGTCGAACATCCTTCTGTATAAAACTTATAAAAGTATGCTTTAATAATTAAAAAAAAAGTAAAGACCAAAACAAATGATGGATTTAAATATGTTTATAAATTCATTTACTCTTTCTTCGAAGAGAAGTGATACTGCACTTTAACTGATTAGTCATCCATTAACACTCGTGTTTGTACCACATTACTGACTACAAATTTCCTTATAGTTCAAAGAAGACATAGTATTCAAAAGTCGGAAAGTTCACCGGACATTACATATTGCTAGGCATTCAAAAGAAATTGTGTGTATACCACCTACAGAAAATCATATAACCAGAAGTGTGGGTATTCATTTTATTCAAAATTGTAAGCTCTACAAATTTTGTATTGACTTTTTTATATCACCAGTTGCTTTTGATATATCGTTATTTTTTTTAATTTTAAAAAACTGTTTTGGGACCATAAATCTGTATACAGCGGCTAAAGCTCACCTAGCTGAAAGGATAAAATTTAGTATGTTCATTACAGACCTAACCTGAAGGGATTAAAACAATTTCTAGCTTTCCCATAATTAATTCCGTATTCAACTACCTAACTGGCTTAACCCTTTAAAGGACAGTGGTTTCAGAGCGAAACCACAGGTTAAATTCTTTCTTTGCTTTTGAAAGACATACGATGGATTTTTTAGGTCTTCTATATATATGACATTTCCTACTCACCGCAGAGAGTATACAAGAGCTCCATATTTCATTTGAAATATACGTGGTTAAACTTACTTTACCTGAAAAAGTCAACAATATGATTTTTCCACTTATAACCCCAAATAAAAAATATCTATCTAAACAACACTTATAAATTGTTTGTTTGGTTTGGATCTCTACGGTCTGCTGTTTTGCAACACGAGGACTAATCAGACCATGACCTACAGCTTAAAGACAGTTCTGAACGGCTACGAACATCTATGGCCGCAGTGGGATTTCAACACGCGAATTCCGGTACCTAAAAGCAGCGCTCTACCATGCAGACATCGTTCGGCTGTAAATTGTTTCGTTTTTTCTGTATTATACCCTTTTTATGATAATCATTGTTTCCCCAGCATAATTAAACCTTTATAAAAGTATTTTCACTCCGTACAAGGGTTTTGCACTTTAAACACCCCTCAAATTCTAACTCACCCCCCTCAAGAACTGTAAAAAAAAAGTATGCATTTACATTAATAAAGTTCATAGGTACCATTTATGAACTATTTTCATTAAATCCCAAAGAAGTTATATGAGTGACCTTTAAAGGGTTAAGAGGGCCAGATAACACCATTTTGATGCATTTTCTTCTAACAGAGTTCCCTCCTCCTCCCACAAGAAATAGAACACAAAAAGATATAAATAAAATTAAGTGCAATGAAAATCTAAAGAAATATTAAATGCTTAGTAATAAAAAAATACTTATGTGCAACAACAAATTTTAGTTTTTCTAGAAAACTTTTAACAGTTTGTTCATAAATGTTTTAAAAAATCGAAACATTTTATTAAATGTGTGACAAAAGTATGTAAATATAAATGAGCTTTATTTGAAAATTTTATTTTCTAGTGTTTACAATTTCTAGTTTAGCATTCAGCAAAATTATTAAATATTTCATCATCATTAATATTATCCACAACAATTTACTGGATGTATAAAAAAGTTAAAAAATTTAATTTTGATTGGATCAGTGAGTTTCATAAATAATTTTTTCATCTTAATACCGAGAATTAACCACACCAGATGCATTCGATATAGGGAAATATAAATATATTCGTAAAAAACCATAAATGTAAACAATTTTCAGTTCTAAAGCGTACAAATAAAAAGCGAATAAAAGTATTATTATATTTTTATGTGTCCAGCCTTGTAACAATATAAAAAGCAATATATTTTTATTTATAATATAAAGTTGTTCATCACAAAAGTAAACTATCATAGTTACAAATCTTTTCAAAATAACAGTTTGATCGATCCCTTAAAAAAAATTTTTTTTTTAACAATGTGGTATTAATTGATAAGTCCCCGCCGTCGTCGTCAGCTATGTATGTATGAAAAAGTTTTAAAAAATTCATCAATATCCTTGTAGTTTTTGCTTCTAACTTTTAATTCAAGCGATATTTTATCACAATTTGCAAAGAAAAAAAGTTTCTGTTAAGAATTTCTTGGACCTGACGTAAACTTACATTTCCACCCATGATTATAAGCTTCTCCAAAGAAACATTTTCTTTGTTTGAGGAGAAGGGGCTTTAAAATAATCAGAATAAACTTTTATGTCAGTATACTTAATAGCAGTTTGACCGGGACCTAGACATTTGTCTCTGCTATGATCTGGCCCTGCCGGCGCAATAAAAGGTGGCTGCCTGCTAGTATCCATGCACCGCACACCTATTAGCCTCTCTTTTTTATCTCAACTTGACATTTAAAAATATACCTAATGTTGGTGGGTTATTTTTATAAATACTACAATGTACTTAGTTTAGATGTTGCACAAATCTGGTGCAGCGTAATATTTTGAATGACATGTAAACAATTATTATTGTAAGAACATTACTTTTCTAAGCTAATACTTTTTGTTTGCCACAGTCGAGTTACTATTTCGACAAATAGTGTCCAGAGTAGAAATCAGCAGTTCTAGTTTGCTCCGGCCATTATTTAAAGGGGTAACTTAGTTATGTGGCTACAGAATAGCTCTTTGCTTTTGATTTTGAGCTTTAATTACGTTGGTTTTGCTTTTATAGTTTCATTATATTTTACGCATGATAATGACTAGAAAGCTAGGAGAAATGCAAAGTTCAAGAAAAGTAGCCACAGAGTTTAATACTATTCCTGGAGGTTTTCAAAACAGTACAGCAACGCTACCAACCCCATTAGCTCCCGAAAATGCTAAAATTTCTAAGCACAAATGAATTGCGAGCATAAATGGGTGATCTGTATGAATCTCATCTGCATTTGACAAAATTAAAATACATATGAGTTACAGTTGGAAGACAGCTGGGGATGCACGCTTACTGTAAAATTTACCTCGGTGGGCTAGAGATGATTGATTTTTGGGATCAAACAACAGAAAGAGAACAGCCACATACAAATGAGAACTGATTTACTTTTGATTTTCGATAACTATTTTTCTTGGTTAAATAGTGCTATATACATATAGAGCTAGGGACCTGTAACTCAGGCTCTCTACAATATACAATTCTTGTTCAATATGCATACCGGTTGAGTCGAGGAAAGGAATTTGATTTAGTAGAAGTTTGCATCGATAAAACTCCGAGCAAATAGACCCAGAGGAGTTCTAACCTTCGATTGCAAGGGAACATGTGACACTTAGTAGGTTGTTTCTTGCCTATCTCTCTCATGTTCACTCAGGATGAATCCAAACTTTATGGTCTCTCAGTAACATCTGGGAGTTCTTTTTTTAAGCCCAGTGAACAAACACCACGAGGAAAATGGGAACGTTAAAGTACCCATCTATAAATATCCAAACGTTAAAAAAATGCTACGACAAATAAATGCATTCAGTTTCAGTACTTCTACTATTTCACTTCCGCGTTGTAAACTTAGTACCAGTATGCATAGATGTTCCAGTTTAGTAATGTTTACATAATTTCTTTGACACAGAAGTATAAAATATAATTCATTAATTTTGATGTAAATATCTACATTCGACTTTGTTAATTGATGAAATGAATATTTATAAGATCAGGGAATTTTACTATTTTCCCTAAAGCTCAATTAAGTTAAAAAAATATTCATTGATATCATTCCTTGGTTATTTTCAAACTAGCTTAGCATGAACAATTGATGATATCAATAACATATTGTCTGGTATACACTAAATTTGACAACAGTTCTTTGAGTTAGTGAGAAACTGTCTCTACAAGCTACTGTGTCATTGTAGATTCAAAACAATAATTTTGTGTTACAATTTCTCCGGTTTCGAAATCATCGTTTCTCTTGTAAAATGAAAACTAATTAAATTTTTTATACCAACACCCACGAAGGGTGGAGCAACACAAAGCTTTTGAGACTGCTTCTCATGATAGTTATAAAATCGTTTAATATCTGAACATAAGTCGAATAATAGAAGTTCGACTATTTTCTAGACGTTCCAATGATTTTGATCAACATAATAACGAAAGATTTAACTATGATTTCATACTATCGCATTCAGTTCCTGCTAATGCCTCAGTGAAAAAATTTTCGAGCCCATAGGTATATCAACTACACCATCATGTATCCATCTGTATAAGGAGGTGTTTTTAGTTTTATACTAAATTTGAACCCAGCGTACAATTATATTGTACCAGAATGCTATGTCACCTCTGGCTCTTAGTTTTCATTAGTGAATTAAAAATATAATCTGAAAACCGTGACTCCCATTTTTTACTCTCTTTGATCAAAAAGCACTTTTATTTTTTAGCTCTAATAAACTCTTTAATTATAGTCTTCAATATTTTCAATTAATTTAGGAAATAAATTAATAATAACTTATACACACACAGTAGAAATATTCCCTCTTTCACAGTAGAAATATTCCCTCATACACATTAATATAGCTTAACTAGTTTAAACAAAAAGGTGTGCAATGTGTACTTTAGTATCTGATCTCCCTTATTTGTGATATATATTCAACACATAGATAAAATATGATTATGGTAGTTAAATCATATAATAATCCTCTTTAATAACATTTTAGTAATAAAAAAATAAATAATATAGTGAGGTAATGACATCTCCACTCAGGTGGCTCTTTTCCCAGATTTCACATTCACGCATATTTCTTCTTTGGCGGGAATAAAAATTGACAGAATATTTTTCACCGCCAACCGCCGTTCTCGTGTGTTTACAAACTTTGAAGTACGTCAAGACGAGAAATCTATGTCTGAATTAAAAATGTAAGCTGTCGGAGGTTTGAAATCTTTTGCAATCTCATAAATAAAGTCGATTATTTCTATAAATTTTATTTGACATCATGATCGTAAAATCACAGTTTTCTCCTTTTGAAATAGTTTTTTACTCTTTTCTTCACATTGTCATAACATATTATTGAACATAGTTGTGTATGTATGTATATATATATATATATATATATATATATATATATATATATATATATATATATATATATATATATATATTTCACCCTTTTTAAATGAACAAAGTAATGTAGATGTATGTGTTTGATTGACGTTCCTAAAAGCACGTGTGTGCTTTTAGTAATGTAAAGTTTTACCAATGGGTCTATTGCGATTCCATGTGATAATCTAAAATCACTTAATACTATATGTAATTCAGTCTTTATATTCTCTTCTGAAATGACCCATCTGTTTTTAAACACAATATTTTTTATATTGATATTCAACTGTACTTTTATTTGTACATGTCTATTAGCAGTTCATCTTGAAATTTTTCTTATTCTTCAACCTACCAATTGTAAATATTTACCTATGCAAAATTTCTATATTGAACCTAAATTATATATATATTTTTTTTTTACAAATTAATTTTTTATTCTCTACTTTTCTATTTTTTAAATACTGTTATTGTTGAACATCACTGTGTGCTTTCGTTAAACTATTTCATTTTCATAATTATCTTTTTAAAGAGAGTGCTGTTATTAAATATATTCTTATTAATATTACTATATATTTTATAAACTTTGAAAATTTTTAACTTTTTAATGAATATTTAAATTAAATTTTTATATAATCTTAGGAGGATTTTAATTTATTTGAACTGTGAATTCAATATAAATTGTGTGATTGTTCCATGTTTGAGTTTCTATTCAGTTTTAATAGTTTTAAGACAGAAAGAATATCATTATTATTTTCGATATTGAATGATCTACAGGGGAAAATAGCACTATTGGGATAATTTTTTTTTTTCATTTTCTCATGATTTTAAGTTTATTTTTTTCTCATTTATTTTCTCATTTTTTCTCATTTATATAAGGTATTATAAGGAAGCTAATATATAATCATACATCAAAATGTACCAAAATATTTGTCATAAATGTTTTAAATACTTTTTAATTCCCTTATTTGTGTTTTTTATTTGCCTATAATTAATTAAAATTGGTTATTTATATTATTCTCATGTCTTCTTTTCCCCTTTTTCTCATTGTAGATTAGTTTGTGGAGATGTTTGTGGGAACTTCAAATCCCTCTTCTCTAAAGTAGAAACAATAGTAAAGAAAAAAGGTGCATTTGAGGTATGAAATATTCAAGAGCTTAGTTACTTTAAATCATATTTAGTTAATTACTTTAACAAGTATATGTATTTAGATATTTACTGAAATTATTTCTGCATTTTTCTCAACATGGATTATTAAGCCGAACGATGGCCGATTGGCTAGAGTACTGGCCTTCGATACCGGAGTTCGTGGGTTCGAATCCCACAGTGGCATGAATGTTTATAGCCGTTCGGAATCAGCTTTAAGCTGTAGGTCCCAGTCTCATTAGCCCTCGTGTTGCAAAAAGTAGACCGTAGCACTCCAAACCAAACCAAACCAACATGGATTATTAATTAATGTAATTGAAGAAAGTGATGTATTAAAAGTACAGTCGAACTTTGATAACTCGACTTCCTATAAGTCTAATAATCCGCTGACTTGAACTTTTATTCAAGTCCCGAATCATTTCTGTACTTTTCTTAAAAAAAAAAAAAACTGTCTGGATAATTCGAAGTGAACATTTTCTAAGTCGAATGTTTGTGATAGATTTCCCTGGTACACAATTCTGTTCAAAACTTTGAATGCCAGTTCACTCGTGACTTTCGAGAACCTTTGTTCTTGAAGGTCACAAGTTCTTCGTACTCGCACAGGACGCTATTCATATATTACAACAATACCTGGAGACAGGACAGACAACACTCTATATAACTCTGTTAAAAAATTAGGTTACTTTGTGAATGCCAACAACATTAAAAATAACTACTTTTTTCAAATGAGATTTACATGGTATGTAAACTAATTAATATGTAATGAGGCTAAATTTTTTTGAGTTTTAAACCTTTTGAACCCATTCTTCTCTTGTTATTTACATACTATTAAAATTTTGAAATACATACAACTATATATTATGGCACATATCAAACCATTTAAACCATGTCGACCCATCTTAAGTGGCAGTTAAGAGGAATGGTAGGTAACTTCGATAACTCGAACTTCAGATAAGTCAAATATTTTTGGGGGTCCCCTGGGACTTCGAGTTATTGAAGTTCGACTGTATATTGTAGTTTGTAACACTTATCCTTATCACTGTTATAAACTGTTTGAAATAGCCTGTATACATATATACTTATATGACTTTTCAAATAATTTATATATAAATGTAGGATTAGTTTAGATATGCATATATGCAGCTGAAACTCATTTATATGAAGATGAGGTAGAATGTAAAATTCTTCATATAAGTGAATATTTCATAGATGTGAATAAGAATTGTTTCTGCCTATGATAACAAAACCAATATTGTACTGTTTTTCATTCTTTTTTAATTAATTAATGTAGATTAAAGTTTAAATATTTTAATATCTGTTGACTATAACAATAAAATGAATTTTTCGCCTATGTTAAATACATCACTCTGCTGAATGGATTAAATAGGTACAGACGTACAATGAACCTTGTTTTTAACATAATTTTACTTTAAAATAAAATTAAACTGTAAGGGAAATAGCTGACATAAATTAACCAAAAACTCTCTTACCTATTTTTTAAGAATAATGAAAGGTAAAATTCTGAACAAAAAGTAAATTTATAAGGAGGTATTAATATTCGCTTAAATATGCAAATGTGATCATGGATCAGATCATATTCATAAATTAAATGATACAAAAATAAAATTTTTACTTTTGAAAGCAAATTTGATTTTTTTTCTGCTGATTGTAGAAAAGGAAATACTTTAATGAAAAAAGTGTTTTACATAAATAATTCTGAGGATTTAGTTTTAAAAACATGTAATAAGCTTTGGTTGCTTTCATGGTCTCTCCTGTAGTGTAGAGAAAATATTTTTCCTAGTATTTTCTGAGACTAAATTGTAGAATATTAAAGCTCAACATTAATATTAATATTTTTCATTTATATTTCTAGTTTTTCATTTATATTTTATATAATGAAACTAATGACTCCAATAGTATTAAAAAATATATTTGTTTGTAAGTCATCTTCTCTTTTTTTTTCTTCTAGAATTTGCTTTGTGTAGGTAACTTCTTTGGTTCAAACTCTGATGAATGGGAAGAGGTGCTGTCTGGTAAAATTAAAAGTAATTTGATTTATATCCATTTTGTTATATTATGTATTATAAGCACAAAGTTTCATTATCAAATTCTTCATTAGTTCATATCTATTTTCCAGTTTATAGAAATTTTATAGCAATGTCAAAAGAACCTTTTCAATAATTTTCTCTATTTCTCCACAACTAGTTTTTTGGTTTTGTTAAATTAATTCAGTGATATCATTTTCCTCCAGCTGATCCTTAATCTAAAAATGTTCGTATGGTATATCTATTTCTGCCGTGAGGTATCTTTTAACACCTCAAGGAATTAATAATAATGCCAAGTTTTAAGCAATTATCCCAAAAAATATCAATATCATTTTGGACATAATATTAATTTCAATCATAATAGAGAATTATAATTTCATTTGTATTGTATAGTAGTTATTGCATAACTTTTGATATTCACTTGTTTTTGCCATATTGCATTTTAATACAAATGATTGCAGTGACTAGTTCTAAAAAAAATGAATAATGCCGTTTCTTTCCAAAAATCTTCAATAAATAATCATTGATGTATCAATAAATATATTTGTTAAATTATTTGTACTTAACTGACAATTTGAAAACACTAGTTTTGACAATTATTAGCATTGAAACACAAAGGTATCAAAAGATACCTTTTATTTGAAATAGGTGTACACAAAATTAGGGTAGAATGTCATTTTTTTAACTGTTTACTTTAACATCAGAATATTTTAGTACTACATAACTTATATACAATTTTGAAACAATTATATTTATTTTTAGAGAGTTATAACTAGAATATTTTTTTAAAAGAAATTTTTTTATTCTTTATGTTAAAGCTTACAGAATGTATAAAAAATTATATTATTTATATTATTTTTTGCTCATTTTTATAGTTCCAATCCCAACATATATTTTGGGTGCAAATGATACATCACATGAGAAATTTTATGGTTCCGTTGAATCAGTACGGAATTTAGTTTACCTTGGTAAGTGATATTTTATTTATCTCATCATATAATTATATTAGGATTATTAGGAATGTTATAAAATATTACTTGAAGTTCTTGATTTTATGTTTTTATCATCTTCAAATTTAAATTATAGAGAATTATAATCTCCTACACATATGATTGAGACAGTTATGCTAAGTTAACCAAGAATTCAAAAGTTGAACTATTTTATTAATCCTATGTCCTCAAATTACCATTTTAATTACCATAAAAATAAATGATAATTTGTTCTAACTACTATCTGCATTGTTAATATATTGTCATCTTTTATTCTTCTTCATTGGCTGGATAACTCTTTGTGCACCAAGACCTTGCTCAGAATCTTCTGTATTGTTCTTTTTTTCACCAGAGTATTCCAGTTGGTTACTCCTTATGTTTTAAAGTGCTCATTAATATATCAATACTCATTAAAATATCAATTCCATTTTGAGTATAATATTAATTACAATCATATTAGAAAACTGTAATTTCATTTATAATGTAAAGTATAGGAGTTATTGCATAACTTTGATATTCACTTGTTTTTGCCATTTTGCATTTTAGTACAAATGATTGCAGTGACTAGTTCTAAAAAAAAAAAAATTGAATAATGCCCGTTCTTTTCAATAATCTTTAATAAATAATCATTGATGTATCAATAAATACATTGGTCAAATTATTTATACTTAACTGACAATTTGAAAACACTAGTTTTGACAATTATTAGCTTTGAAATACAAATGTGTCAAAAGATACCTTTTGTTTAAGACTGCCTTTAATTCAGGTACCAGTTGGTTTGAAATTAAAGTTTCTGGGTGTTAAAGAGGAAGGGTCCATTCTTCAGATGTGTCTAGTAAATTTAATGCAGTTTACTTCAATGTTAATATCTGCCTCTACATATAGCATGTAAAGTTCTATATTGCATCAGTGCCTATATGTACCTTTGATGTTCACTGCATCCAGAATCTTTCTTAACACCTTTCTCTCAAAGATAGTCAATCGTCATGTGATTTTATTATTACCCAGTTTTCTGAATGTAAGCACATGTTAATAATGGTTTTATGCAGCATAAATTTTGTTTTCCTCTTTATCAATTTTGACTTTAGAAAATTCCCTAATCCATTATGACAATAATTAGCAGAAGTAATGCACTGCTTAATATCAATATCTAATTTGTTCTGACAATTCACATTTGAGCCAAGGTAATTGAAGTCATCAATATGTTCAAATTTGTGATATCCAGTTTCTAAGAAATTTAGATTTACCAATTTTTACACAGAGACTTATATTTTGTTTTGCCTTTATTAACACTTAAATATAATTTTATGTCTGATCTTTTAATAGTAGTAAATGCTTCTTTTAAGGCTCTTTTAGTTTGGACAATAATAACAATGCCATCATATAGACATTTTCTATTAAACTAGTAAAATTAAATTTGAAGTTTATACCAATGATTTGATAAAATTAATATGCATTCTCCATGTGCTATTACTGTTTTGTAAAGATTGCAAACTTTTATTTGTTGTTTTTATCACTAGAAAATCAGGAATTTTTGTATTAATATAAAGACTTAATTCTATTATTTTGCCACGTAGAAGTAGCAATAAATATAACATTTTTAATGTACAGTTTATAAAAAAGGTTAAATATTTTAAATTTAGAATTATTTAATGCAAACATATTGTAAGTTATGTGTTTGGCTACATTTTTTAAAATGCAGATAGGTAATGATTCTTAAAAAACATCAAATGGAAGTAAAAAGAGACTATCAACACTTAAATCAAATTTGGTAAATGATAATATATTTAAAAATATTTACCTTATTATTAATAGGGACTAATGGAAACTAAATCTGATTTACTTTTGATATGAACTATATAAAAATTTGTGTAGCATTGCTATTAATATAATACATTCTACATTTGGTTTTCTTACAAATACACAGAGCAGTTTTTTAAACATCTTTCAACTTGGTATTGGATATTATAATTTGAGCTTGATTCCTGACCAGAAATATGTGATAGAGTGTAAGTTTTATAAGTTTATCAAAGTACTTCAAAAAGTTGCACCAATAAAGCCATTCTAGGAAATGTACTTTGTTATAGTTTATTTATACGCAATCATTTCATTACAGTTTTTGCTATTCATTAAAAAATGCTGCTGTTTTCTCATTTTCAAATCTGTATTTTTATTTTAGGAAAAAAGGGCTATTTAACTGGGTATACTGGCTTGAAAATTGCATATCTGAGTGGTATTGAATTGCCTGAGAGAAGAGAATCTTCAAAAAGTGGGAGTTTGAGTGATTATGACGATGATTACATATATTTTACAAAGAAAGATGTTGATGAATTGATATATAGTTTGGGTTCTCACTCTGTCATAGACATTTTAATGACTTCACAATGGCCTAAGGGAATAACTAAATATGCAATTTCAGTTGTAAGTATTTTTATAAATTTATTTTATTAAAGTTTTAAATATTTTGAGATAGTGAAATTTGCTTTAAATTTTGGAATTTATTTTAATCTATAGAGAATGATATATAGTTAGATAACGAAAATATTTATGCTAATATTTATGCTAATAATACTATGTACTTTTTAGCTGTTCATTTTAGCTTAATTATGAACCTTGTCAATCTTATTAAATCAGTGTTGCATGGTTTCC
The DNA here is from genome assembly GCA_032207245.1 of Pardosa pseudoannulata. Lineage (NCBI taxonomy): Eukaryota > Metazoa > Arthropoda > Arachnida > Araneae > Lycosidae > Pardosa > Pardosa pseudoannulata. Next base: position 13,370,115 of record CM063502.1, read on the forward strand.
ATTTTTATCTTGCATGCCTTATAGTGAAGTTATAATAATGATTCATCTTATTCACATCCTTGTTATATATAAGTTCTCTTTCTCCTTTTTTCTTTCCTTACTAAACCAAAATATTTTAAGTACAAAACAGTTTAAACTCTTTTCTTTATTTGAAATTTGGAAAATATGCAATTAGAATTGACTTTATAACTTAATCATACCATTAATTACTGTTGTTTTTATTCAAGAAACTTGGGTTAAAAAAACAACTGTGTTATGTGTTAAAAATAAATAAATCATATTAAATAAGCTTAAGGTTTCAATGTATATTGAGAGAATAATATGTAATGTTCATAGGCATTATACATAACAAATTTACAGTATACATAAATTTTGTATGTGTTTAAAATCAGGCTAATAAATATTGTAAATCATATTGCAGAGAAAAAAGTGTATAAATATTTGCAAGTACACTAGAAAATAATTCAAAAATTTTTCTTATTTTATCCTATATATAACTTCTGTCTTGCCTGTTATCTTTCAACTTTTGAAATACAGTGGTAAATTTATGTTGGTTTTGATCATTTAGTCTTCCATTATCATATTGACAAAATGTTTTAACTTTAACATTACTGTTACCATAATGATTCTAAAATTATATATTTTTCTAGGATAAAGATGCACCCAAAACTGATGTTGGTAGTTCTTCCCTTATTTCCTATTTAGCAAAAGAACTGAAACCTAGATATCATTTCTGTGGACTTGCAGGTGTGCATTATGAACGTGTACCATATAGGTTAGTTTAAGTTTTTAAAATTTCCTTTGTTAACACAAAATTATTTAACTTAGTAAAATATAAGAAGTGAAAGCACAACTTGACTTCTAAATACATACTATTAACTTTTTCTAAAGGTTTATCTTCTTACTTCAGAAAGAAATCTTGTCCTATATTCAGATCTATAACTTTAAATTGCGAAAGTAAAAAAAAAATTTAGAATTATTTTTTCCTTTACTAATATAGTCTCTTAAATTGTTTTGAACACAGAACCTTCAAAACATTTTTCAAAATTCACATCCTCTAAAATATTTGATGCAATATTGAATAAAACAGATATTGTTTCAGTTTTTGAATTTCATTGAATTAAGTAAAAAATTCATGAAAAAATAGGTTAAATATAAATGAGTAACAAACTTTAAAACTTTAATGAGAAAAATATAAGAGATTTTTTTAAAAAAATAAATTTAGTATTATATTAGGTGAAGATTTCCTGTATTTAATGTGGCATCCTTTCTTTTTCTGTATTTTGTTTTTGTCCCAGCATATCTTGAAAATTCAGCTCCAGAAATAAGAGGTCACAAAGATTAGAATGACTTTAAGATAAAATAGATTAGAAGCCAGTAATATTCATTGTTTCATTTGGCATATTAACATATTTGGCACAATAAAATAGAATTCAATTTTTAATCTTTTCATGATTACTGTACTGCATTGAATGTTATTGGTATTATTATTTACCTGGATTTTTCTTCTCTTTATCTATAGACTTACGTTTCCTCATTCTCACTCATTCCTCATTGTATTCTTACGAAAGAAAGTTAGAATGTTCTTAGTCTCTTAATAGCAGCAGGAATGCTTTGTATTCATCACATTAAAATTCAACTCTGTATATTATTAACAACCCCACTATTAAAAAAATAAATCTGAGGGAAAATCTTAAAAAAATTTTGAAGTTTATATAATTATGAAAAATTACAATGGTGAATTTAATGATGAAAAGTTACAATTTCTTTTATCCATTTTCAACAGTTGAATAAAATTTCAATACAAATTTTATTATATGTTTTGTCTGTGTGCAATAGGCTTTAATTCAGATGTTATTGATTTCTTTTTTAGAAACCATTCTGTTTTGCAAGAATCACCTATTCAAGTAACACGTTTTTTGGCCTTGGCTCCTGTAAATAATACACAGAAACAAAAGGTACATTTTATTTTAGCATCTTTAAAATTCACTTTAAAATCATTCTGTTTTGGTATTAGGATGAGTATGTATTATTTCTAAAAATCTTAAAAATTGTTAATTCTTCAATACTCTTCCCCTCCCTAAAAAAAGGTTTGTCGCCCAAATTTTTGAAATTTTTTTTTTTTTTAATCTAAGAATGATTCTCATTGCTGTCATTCATCAAAACTTAATGCAGTTTGTGCACTTGAAAGCAAGTTAATAGTAACTATTCATAAAAAACAAATGATCACTTTGGTTACAATGGTGGGTGGTTCTTTGTTGACCTTCCATGACAGTATAATTTTGTTGTACTTTTATAAGTTTGTTGTATTTATTTTATTGTTATGTGTACTATAAACATTTCTTAGGTTCCTGAGATATAATAAAATTTTCATACTTTTTGTGTTCCCAAGAATTATATTCTGTTCCCAGTGATTCCCAATAACAAACAGAAGGATGCACACAATTTTAATTATAATGAAATTGAATGAATTAATGTCTATGAAAAATGTCTTTTACATAGCAAAGACTAAAGCTGAATAGAAATAAAATATATTGGTTTATTTCGTTTGCTTTTTGTACTTCACTGGGTCATTAGGCATTATGCCAAATTTTTCTCCTGCTAGAGACTGCTTCTGTTGATATTAAATATATAACTATTTGATGCCCAAAAATTTTTTCAGCATATATTTTTATAATAACTTAATACTTTTATAAGTTTTAACAATTTAACAATTTAGCTTGTTCTGCTGATAATCTTAGAATAATTATGCCACAAACTTCTTAATTTTTGCCTACCATTCTTTGCAAATTTTAATACTTTCTGCATTTATTTACCTGTAATAGGTTCACATCTGTTTCTTCAAATGAATATTTTGATTTTATTTAATGCGGTTTTAATGTGATTTTATTTAATGGGTTGCTTGCTTGATAGACTAACTAAAAAATAATAAACAGTGTGAACAAGCTAGTTTCTGTATTTCTTCCCCTTAAAGTATCTCTTTGGTCACTTTACCTCAATTGTATATTTTCACAGTATTAAAAGTTGACTCCTTAAAAGGGGGAATGTCTCTAAAATGTAATTTTACTGTACTATTTGTTAAAAGAATTGATCTTATTCCAAATTTGAAAGCTTTTCGCTTATGTTAAATTTAATACTGTGAGAGTTACTTGTGTTTATGCTTTCTTCAGTTGAGCATTTAAAATCTTTTAACATAATGCATTTTTACATTTTAGTGGCTCTATGCTTTTAATATTACTCCTGCTCGATGCTTAAGCCATAAAAAATTAGCTGAAACACATGGTCCTGCAACTGTTTGTCCATATGATGACAAAATGAGAAATCTTGAGAACCCATTTCAAGTGAGTATCCGATTTTGCAATTTATGGAAATTTTTTTTAAAACAATTATATATACTAAAGTTTAAAAAATGTGCTAAATTTTGTTATACATTTAGAATTATTGGATCATACAATTTTAAAAATACAGTCTATTCTCTATGGTAAACTAGGTAGGTTTTTAAAAATCACTGAAGAGTAAATAATAGCAACTTTGATTTCAGTAAATGGGTATATTATTTTTTAAAGAGAGCTTGTTTAGAGTTTATTAATTTTAATAAAAGAAATCATAAAAAAAGTATTGAATTTAAAGAAAAATAAAATAACACTATCATGAATGTTATGATTTTGACTTAGAAGGGTAAACATAAGCATGACTTTATTGTATAATTTTATATATATATATATATATATATATTTAAACTTTGATAATGAAATGTCTAAATTTATTCAGAAGTAAAGTTTGTGATGAGGCATCTGTCCTATTCTCATTTTATAAATGAACATATGTTTAAAATTTATTTATAGTACTTTTATGATACTGAATCATCATCTAATTCATCAAAGCGCTCAAAAGGAGGTGATGATCATCATTCAAAGAAACGACAATCAATAGGTAAGTTTTTCATCTTTTCAATAAAAAGTAAAATTTAATTGATTAATTTTTATTTTAGAAGTTGTAAAAATCAAAAATTTCTTTTAAAAAAAAAAAAAAAAAAAAAAAAAAATCAAGATGTATATTTCTTTATTTTCAGATTCAAGTTCTTGTTGGTTTTGTTTATCAAATTCAGATGTAGAAAAACAGTTAATTATTAGCATTGGAAATCATGTAAGTAACTGAAAGAGTGAAAATGTGCCTGATAATTTCATAGGGTATCATATCTTGTAATTGAATTATAAAAGTTATTTTAAACCAACAATTTTAATTTCTTAGGAAGTTCATTTCTGTACATATTGTGAAAGTTGCCATTCTTAGTTTTGTTGTCAAATATTTTTTTTTTTTCTACTGAATAAAGTGATTGTGAGAAACTAAATTTTTTTTCCAGTCATATAGATAGATTAATTATATGTATAATTATTTTAAAAAAGTATATAAAACAATGACCTTGAGTTTCAAATACTGTTGAGTTGAACAATACCTGAATGTATAGGGCACTGCTCTTCAGTACTGAAGTTCATAGGTTTGAAACCCATTGTTGGCATTTAAAATAAGGTTTAAGTAGTAGGTCCTTGTGTGTAGCAAAACAATAGACCATAATGCACCCAACCAATTTACCTAATCCTGTTGGCTCCTTGAAATACCCAATTTTTCACCCTGTATCTGATTTGCTGGTGCTAAGCATAGAAAAATTTATTACGAATCTTAATTCAGCAATAAATTTATACCAGTATTGAAAATTTGAGAATAAATCTTTTTAAAACTGTTTTATTTTAGTCTCAGAACTTTGAGCACATTCTGATAATGTTCTTATAACAAGAGATCTGGCAGCATTCTGACAGGGAAAAAAAAAAAAAAATTGTCCATTAGAGAGAGAAATTATTCCCTTAAAATTAACCTAGTTCAGCACTTTTTGGTCTGGTTATGACCAGGTGAACAGCAAAAATGGCTGTGTCAAAGCCAAAGGCCTTATATAAAAATAGGGAATAATTGTGAGTTATTGATTTTAATACTAGGAAAAGAAAGCAATGGTGCTCTTGGATTGAGGCAATTTTTACATCATTGTATAGAAATAAAATTGGTTAAATTAAGTTACTTTTAGGACAAATGTAATATATTACGTTATATTTATATGTGTGTGTTGTTATTCGTATTTCAGTGTTATGTCACATTGGCTAAAGGAATTTTAGTCCCAGAACATTGTCTTATTGTTCCTATCAATCATGCTTTGTCATCTGTTGAACTATCTGAGGATGTTTCTGAAGAAGTAGAGAATTTCAAACAAGCTCTATCCCGATATTTCCATGATAAAGGAAAAGATGTTGTATTTTTTGAAAGGAATTTTTCCAGTCCACATTTACAGATTCAGGTTTGTTTGGTTTGAAATTGTTATATATTTATTTTTTTTCTATGAAATTAGATGATTATAACTTAGTTTTAGTAAATTTAATGTACTGTTTTTCATTTTATTGAAAGTAACAATCAATATATATTTTAGACACATTTTTCAAAGCTTTCAAATGAATGTCATTTTTATAAATTTCCTCAGAAAAATTGAAAATAGGATTTGTGTATTTTTAGAAGTTAATATGAAATTATTCTAGTACTGAAGGTTTTTTCTGAAATAAAACCTATAAATATCTAAATATTAATACATTATATTCTTTTTGAATAATTTTAAGGTATTCATTTTATTAAGATATTTTAAAACAACAGTATGTGTACCTATAAAAAAATGTTTCAGTAAAAACACTCAAATAACTATGTCTTATGAATATTATCAAGTGCCATTCATACTTCTTAAAGTAAACAAAATAATCAAATTTTAATGTATTATTTTCTTTAGCGATTACAGAACTTTAATTTTGTGTGTATATATATATATATATATATATATATATATATAACATATTAATAGTTTTGTTCCAAGTAAGGTAGAATCAATGTAACAGTATTTTAATTATTACAACAAATTTTTACAGGTTGTTCCAGTCCCAAAACATCATGAGTTAGAAATTAAAGAGGCATTGTTTACTACTGCAAAACAGTATAATTTAGAATTTAATGAGTTACCAACATTCAGCAAGATACAACAGGTACTTAGCTGCTATATTATACATTGTATAAGAAATAAAGTGTTCTGGTTTGTCAATAAAGTTTTGCAAATATTATTTATTTTTGAAAGTTAAGAAGTTAGTAAGTAGAAATTTATTATATGCTATTTCTACATTAAAAAAATAATAATTGAAATTAATATACTGATTACTAGATTGTAACTTAATCTTTGTGATAAAATCCATCCTGATGTACATTTCCTGTGAAAAGCTCCAAAACATTCTTAAAATTAACATATACTTTCTAATTAATCTACATATCTTATTTAGCTCTATATTTAGATACAATAATTTGAGTTCATCAAACAGATTTAACATTAAAAGAGAATCTCTGCAAATGCTCACCTTTGGATATTTGATTTTACACATATTTCTAGAACAATTTAAATTTAGTAAGCAAATATGCAATGCAAATTAACAGGACATTTGGTGTATGCAATTCATTACTATGCTATGCTGTGAAGTGTAGAATGCAAGGAATGCAAAGATGTTATTTAGTATATATTTGTTATGTCATTCAGTGTAATTCTCTACGTTGCTTTTTCAATTTATTGTATGCAAAAATAATTAAAAGGGTTAAATGCATCTAACTGTATTTACACAGTTATGAATTCTTATAACTGGATGGCTTTTCAAAATTCAGTTTAAGAGTAATGAATTACATCTAATACTAATATAATTAATAATTTTAAAAAATAGAGAATTTTATCTTAAACAACCAATAAAATGTAAGCACTATTAATATAATTAGAATAAATATATAAATTATCTATATAAAATAACTCAGACATGTTGGTGCATGCATTACATGAAATCTACTGGGTTTTTTTTTTTCAACATCTTCATAACAGTTCTATGGTCCACTTAGATTATCCCTTTTTCAAAATTTGACTAAATGTTTTCACACATGTTTAACCAATTTTTTACATTTTTCATACATCTTCCTCAGTATTGAATGATTGATTGTAAAGTCTTGTCTATGTGTCACCTTAAAAAATACCCTTGGATAAAAGTCTCCTGAAGTTTATAAAACACATGACTGATTTTTAAAAATATCTAAAGAGTAATCAGTTTTTGGTTTGGAAAAGGAAAGTTCATTTTTCTATTTAATTGCAAAAGAAAAATATCTCGATTTTAATACAATAATTTATTAAATTAAAATAATCTGTAAAGTGTTTTTAAAAGGAAATGTGAAATCTATAGTTAAGTAATATATACTATTATTATTTTGAGGAGATCTATAATTCCTCTGAATATAAATTAGCTTCCCACATGTTTATAATATCTATTTCATAGTAATTTAACTAGGGCCATATAAATTATACGGAAATGCAAAATTCTGCATAATCTCTAATTTTCTAGAATTTTATTAGTATCTTTTCCTTCAATTCAAAATTACATTTACAGCTTGCAATCCCCCCCTTTCTTTGTTATGATATCAAACAAACTTTTTAATCACCTTCCCCTTTACTTTGTTGTGACAATAGCCAAGAAGTGTTTGATAAAATAGTGGTGAAATTGAACACTTATTATTGCTCAGAACTGGATGTCTCTAAAAAGTGGAGAATGAAGTTCTGTCACCCTGTTTTGTGTTTCATGAAGAATGCTAAAAAATTTTACACATTCCAAGTGGGCAACCTGAATGTGACTGATTGCGTAGTGTTCAAAGTATTGAAGAAAATGATGACCCAGGATACTTGAGTATGCTGAATACAATGAGTTTGTAAAGGAATGTTCAGTTCCTGATGTAGTCAAATTTTGGAGTTCAGAGAGTTTCACTGAGATTTCCAGGACTAACACAAAAAGCAAAGCAAGTACTCTAAGTGTTAACTAATTTTGTTGACTCTAAAAGACCAGTATCATATTATGGTCGGATATTTACAAAATAAAGACAGATTTTAAAGGAATTTTGGTTGATGTACTGTCTTTTACTTTAATGATTTTGGAGATATTTTATTACTAAAATATTTTTATAAATAACTAACCATAACCAGGAAGAGAAATAAGCTAAATATTTTATCCAAATTTTCTCAGTTCATGTAATTTCAATGAATTGCTTCATAATTATTAAAATCTTCCCACCTAATTTATTTGGACATAATTATAACTAAACTTATTATAGACATTTTGACCAAGAAATATGTAATATAGTTTAAAAACTGATGAAAATTTTAGGTAACCAGAATTATCAAGATCAAAAGTTGAAGGTAATGCGGATTGTTGAGACATTGAAAACTTTTTTTGTTTTCAGAACTAAATTTTTTTAAATAATTCAGACTCATAACTCAAGAATAACTCGGTCATTACACATTTATAGAAGACTAATATAAAAAAATTATTCAACATAAGGGCACAACCAAAGATCTTAGCAAATGTAATATGTTATTTTAAATAAAAATTGGGGTTAGGTATTCAGCGTAAAATGCAATATAAATATTTCATTATATAACTGTGGCAGCTTCACTACTGCTTTTTCAGTTGCAATGTGTCCAAGCTACTCTAGCCATCAAATTTTGTTCATGCATATGAGAAATGTAAATCCAAAATGTCACTGAGAATTGTTAGATATATTATAAATAAAAGGGAAGAGTAAAAAATTTTGATCATATGGAAATTATCTGAAATTAGGGTTATTGAATTATTTCTGCAGTGAAATTGTTGTGGTACCGAGATAGAAAAAACACTGAAATAATTTTGACATTTTTCAGTGCAAAGTACAGTTATTATAGCTATGTAATTGAGTTTCAGCAACTTGTTGATACACAAAGAATATTTTATACAATTAAGAAAAAATGTTTTGTAAGTTTGCTTTTTTTATGCTTTATAAAATATTTCTTGAAATTTTTTCATAGGTTGTTCCCCAAAAGAAGCCTTATTTTTATATTGAAATTATGATCAATAAGAAGGCAGAAACAAAGTACCTGCATATTATTAATCAGAAATTTCCTCTTCAATTTGGAAGGTTAGGATTTCAAACTTATCCTTGATTTTAAAAATATTCCTAGGTATAAAATTATGAATATATAAGTAATTTCACATTTGACTCAAATTTAAAGGCAATATATGCTGTAAAAAATAATTTAGATAATTATAAAAATAACCTAGATCATACATATTTTGTTTTTTTAACATTTACAAAGTTATTAAATTTTTTAAATAGAATTATAATTAACAATCAAAATTGTTGTGTTTACTTGCATTAATGTTTTTTAATAGTTGTTGCTGCCGCCATAAATGTTGGCTGTAAAAATATTTATAAAATAATTATAAAAAATACTTATAGAATATTACAAGATTTGCAGTTTCTATTTGTTCTGCATTATGATGTATATTTTCATTTCTAACCAAAGATATTTATTAAATGACTAATACTTTCCATCAGCAGTTGATTTAAAAATTTTCTTAAATAACACGTTATAATGAAAACTTGCACTAGATAAGTAATATACTAAGTAAATATATGTAAAATAAAACTGTGTTGATGAATCAAATGAATACTGGCATAATACTTTTAACATTTAAAAAATGATTGATAAAAATGCTATTAAATTGTAATACCAAAATATATGCATAAGGGAATAATATTAAAACCAAATATATTGTATCTTTTATCTAAGGAAAGGGAAGAAACACTATATTAAAAAAGTGAAATTTTTTTGAAGACATGGTTACATTAAACTATTTTTTGTCTGTGTGAATACACAATATCAAAGTGCTGAAAAAGTTATGCTAAAGTACCTAATCGTATAAGTTATGGTAAGGAACAATTAAGACTTTTGTGCCAATCAAATAATTATGGTCTATTTAATGTACTATATGCATTATTTGAACTAAATGTAATAATTAGTAGAATTTAATTAAAGCTTGTATTTTATATCTTGATTTATTAAATTTCTAAAATAAATAAAATTTTCTTTAGAGTCTTACTGGCTAGTTCAGAAGTACTTGATGTGCCAGATCGCATAGATTGGCGACAGTGTCAAGATTCCAAGTCAGTGGAAAAGCAAATGGCAGAAAAAATGAGGAAGGATTTTGCTCCATATGATTTTGCATCATAATTCACTGCTAAGAAATTTTTAAACAAATGTATAGTTATTTAATAAAATTTTAAAGCCATTTCAAGTAGTATTACTATTTGTACAATTGATTGAACATAATCAGAGTGAAGTTATTCTTAATTTAGTTTAAATTGTAAGGATAACTTGATCTATCATATAAATTTGAAAATATCTTGGAAACAAATATGAATTCTAGAAACTATGAAAAAATTTCAATCATGTATAATATTAGGATTATCAAACTATATGCTATTTTAGGATTTAAGTTCTGAAAATTTTGATTAGTTGTTAACCCAAACTTATTGCTCTCAAATTTTTAAGAGTAATTCAATTTTAAGTCTATAAAGACTATTTACAAAATGCTAGTCAGTTTTCTAATTTGATTTATTTTCATCCTGTCAATAGAAAAACATGTAATTACACATGTAAGTATTTAAAAGTAACAGATTATCACAAACAAGTTGAATATTTAGAATAGGCTCATTCCATAAATATTTGTATGTGGATGTCAAACTTGTGATATTTTAATTTTTTCATAGATTTAAGGTTATTTAAAGAAATTGTATGATCTACTTTAAAATTAATTGATTAGGTCAGAGAATCAGAATTTTTTTAACGGAAGAAAAAAACCATTTTATGCACATTTTAGCAGTACAAAATTAGCTTATTTTAAATTTTCACATTACTAACCACAAGTTTAAATAAATGAAACGAGGATGTCTTTACCATGAACAATAACAAAAAATGCTTAAAAAGAAATAAAAGGGAGCTAGTGAGGCAGTTTTGAAAGTTTATTTTGAAATGATTTGGAAAAATAAAGGAAAAAAAAAAAATTCAGTGCACTAAAAGTTCATAAATAAAAACATTACAAACATAAAATATCACAAAAATATATCTCCATTCTGGATTTACATATCAGAAGCTAGTGAAATTCAAATGCCATTATTTTGAACTAGATTATAAATTCAATTTATTAGTAATGACATTTGTACGTCTAATTTGAAATAAATTCTTTTTATTTCTAGAAATTACTCCATTTAATGAAAAAAACATGCATTACTAATAATTGAAAAGTAATTAAATATTGAAAAATCTATCATGTTAACTAAATATTAGTGTACCAAGGTTTCTAAGATATTTTTGTAGTTGATATTTTATGTATATTACAGCAAAATATAAAATATTGAAATAAAGAAGCAGTAGATAATCTAACCAATAAATTACAGAAAATTGGCTACTTTTTAAAGGCAATACTTTTTTTTTCAGTAAAATTGTGAAATATTCAGTTTCCATAAATAAGTAAATATAAAGATTTAAAAATTTCAAAATTATGGAATGATTTATAGATTTAATATTTTTAATAACACGATTCCAATAATATGTAATTTTAAGTAACACTAGATAAAACATTTTTAACAATTCTAATAATTGTCCTTAATACACTATTTACAAGAAATCAAAAAATTTTTTTGACAAAAAGATGCAGCATAACTGCAATACCCATTAACTTAAAACTAAGCACACAAAACAATATTAAATACTGGATGACTCAAGAATTGCAAGTACATAAATAATTGTTTAAGTAAGCTTAAACTAGTACACAATAAGGAAAAGAAATATAAAAAGTGAAAACATTCAAATATAAACTTCAGTTAAGAAAAAAAATGAGTTATAATCAATAATTTGAGGCGTATATTATGATTATACATGAGTTCTTATATCATGTTTCATTTCCCAATAAAAATCAAACAAAACCAACACATAATTTCTAAATCAATATTAATAGCATAAGACTGTATCTATAAGATTATGCAAATTTTTTGTAACATATTCAACTTAATATCTTAGTGATTATTATTAAACTTAATATTCCATCAAAATCCAAATATTACAATGGAATTTTTTTTTTTTTTTAAGAATTAAGATTACAAAAGTAAAAGAATAAATGCAATTTAAAGATAAAAATTTGGAATTAAATTTTTGTTGAAATAATCATTTTTACTATTAAAATATTAGTAAATTTAACACATTTCCCTACATATGTCAGATATACTAAACAGTAGGCATTTATAAAATTGGCTGATATCTGTCAAATTGTACTCCACATTATACTGAGAAAAGACAAATTCTATCAACTGACAGTTTGTTCTTAAAATTTTAAATGGCTGATAAGATAAAATATTTTCAACTGATTCTACTTTATTTATTCTTTTAAAAAGTCAAAAATATTTAACTATTAAGAAAAAACTTTGGTAAAGATATTTTAAGAAAAATGAAAGCAATATAAGTGATAAACAAGCAGATCCTTTCAATATCAGAGATTACGTTCAAATACTGTTGCTGGCATGGATATTTGTAGCCATTTAGAACTAGTTTCAAGCAGCAGGTTTTTGTCCAATAAGCCCCAAGAAGCAAAAATGTTAGTTTGAGGAGTTATGGTCAATTTTTGCAACATGATGGTTAAAATAGATCTATAGCTTAAATGTTAACACCTATAAAAGCATCCATGACAGCAACAGGTTTAAAATCCACTGACTCCAATAATGAAGTGCAGCAATCTACCTGTTCTGCTATTTTCCATCAAAGTTACATATATATTATTTAGAGCAAAGGAAATAAAAGTTAAAGCTACCTGAAAATTTTTTTAAAACACAGCTACTATAAGTGTACAAATTTTTCTTTAACTAATCCTTACTGAAAATTTTGCTTGCTTTGTAGAAGTGTAGGGTAATGGATCATCTATCTTAAAGAGTGACATGAGCCAGTACTCAACTAACTTATAATCCCACAAAACTCAAATCCTTTTCCAACTTTCTTCTGCTGGACGGTAGGTGGATGGGTTCTCACTGCTAGCATAAATGTTTGTGGCTGTTCAAAATCAGTTTTATGAGTAGATGCTGGTCTACCCTGCTCTTCTGTTACAAAGAAATAGACCACAGTACTCCAAACCATACCAACTTTCTTCTGTTTACAAAATCTCCTTAAACTTTAGCTTCAACAATTTCTTGAGTACTAAAACATGCTACATATATCTTAAATGTATTTTAATATATTTGTAATTTTCAATCAAGATCTGATTTCATGCTTTCAAGAAATATGACTAAAATAGATGAATTTCTCTTGCGACTCCTTTGATAAAAGAATTTTTTCCATTTTGAAAAATGTCTATGACAGTGATATTACATAATAGCCATAGCATAATTGAACATATATTTAACAAAAATATCATTTAGCAGTTTTTAGACTTGAATTGATGCATACACACTTATAAAAGTATAGTTGCCATTAAGTGGAAAAACATACTGTAAACATGCTCAAATGAAATAAGTATGGGATGCCTCTTAAAATTATTCACACATAAGGCTGTGGAGTCTATTAGTGCTGGAATTAGTGTTAAACAAATACTAACTCCAATAACACTGGGTCTTTTCTTTAAATTGATATTGTAAGTTAAAGGAGAATATATACTCAGTTTTCTTTAACCTTATAAATGATGTATGAACATAAATAAAAAGGAAGGAGACTTAGTAAATTAACTGGAATTATTACTAGTTAGCAGTGGCTATCAAGAAGATGCATGAAAATTACTTTTATAGAAGTTAATAATATACTACTAGCATATGTAACTATGAGATCATCCTGTAAAATAACTATCTTCAGTGGAATTAGCAAGGTGGTTTTAAGGAAATAGTTGGATATCATTAGTGAGTAAAGCAGTTTTGGAAGCTACAAACTTTGAAACTGATATAATCTGCCACAAACATGAAAGGGATATATTACATATAGTTATTATTAGCAGTACACATATTATAATCAAACATTGCTGATTATAATGTGTATTGAAATCTTTACTAGAAAATATAAATATAAGTAAATCTAAAAAATATAGTATAAATAACTCACAGTCTGCATGTCAATGCAAAGATGTATCAGTAATCTCTATTTGCTTATCAATACAAAGCTGCAATAAAATTACAAGCTGAGAATTTCACTCCTGAAATATATCTTAGCAAGATGAAAAATTTAACATTTTAATTATTTGAAATTGAAAATCCTTTTTTAGGAGCAGAATTTATTTCAAACATTTAACACTATTTCCAATTAAATTTTTTACTGTCATAAAAATCTCAAGTTGTAATTATATAGATCCTGGAATTAAATTTAAAAGTTTAAGTTTTCTTTTAAGAACTCCACAGCCTTGTTAGTGGATATATAATAAATAAATAATTTATATTTGGCAACTCATATTTTATCCATACATATTTTAACAATTCATATTTCTAAAAGTTTAAAAATTTTCTAAAAAAGTAATATAAATCTGACATTTTTCAGAAGACTCCATATAATAAACCACAATAGATTTAAAGAAAAAAAAAAAAATAAATGGCGTACCAATTTGTTTAGTATCCTTGTTCTAATTTAACTTGTGCTTTTTTAAAATATACAATCCACTGAAATACTAATATAAGAAATTTTACCAACTTTAAATTTTTTTTAGAGAAAACTTAAAATGTATAGATTACTTTAAAATGTAACACATACGACTGCATCAACCTCTTTTAAAATTAATTGAATAACATGTTTTGTAATGAAATTCTTTTATTTATTTATTTATTTATTATTTTTTTAAAGGAAACTATAACCTCAATTGCAAAATATCAAATTTAAAATTACATATTAATCCAAAAGTACAAAATAATTCAAAGCTTTGCTTAGAAACAATGCATAATACTGAGAATAATTTGAATTTAAAATACTTCTGTTTTTAATTTTTAAAGAATATATACCTCATGTCCATTAGCACAAATTGTACTCCCAAATCACATGCTTTAAGTTATAAGGTACAAACCAGATGAGAAAATAATTCAGTACATAGCAACACAACATCAAATTATAATAAATATAATTTCTTTAGATCTTGCACAATGTCTCTTTTTTACATATTTACAATACTATATATATATAAATATAATCCTTATACAATGTACTGTTCATATGCAAGTCTTTATAAATCTGATTTCCCCATCTCTAAACCTTCTCATTGTTCTCTTGGAGAAGTATTGGAATTGACATAGAACATATTCTAACATACCTATCACATTAGAATATTATTTATCTTTAAAATGGGGAAACCTCAAAGAAAATGTGTGCATACGCAAGCAATTTAATGCTTATATACACTTTCAACCATTCACTGAAATATGTCACCAGACAGTGCAGGACACAATTTCTTAAAATGTGTGTGTAACAGTTTGAAACAAATCCATTTTCTTAGTCTTTGACAGTAAAAGAAGTATGAAGCAATGATTTACACAGAACACAAGTTATTTTAAAACACAAGAACAAATTCAGTTGTAAGCTATATACTTGAATTCACATATTACTAAAACCAAATGTTTTATCCACCTTTGGTGAAATCAATTTACAATGAGTTTTCAAGAAAGTCATGGAAAAATACTTCAATTTAGAATCATTATATGATAAAAATGCAGACACATTTCTTTTCAATTTTTGTTTAAAACTCTTTTTTAAAGATTAACTCTGAGAAATTAATCTTTCACAACAAAATATTTCTTAGATGCCTTTTACATCACCTGGAAAAAATAAAACAATACAAATAAATGAGAAATCTTGAGAAATACAAAATTAAAATACAGTTCTAAAATACAAATGTAACAAGACTTTAAATCACTTGTATAATCTATATAAATAAAGATTCTGTGTCTGCCTTTACACATGATTGTAAAGGCACAAAATATGACACAGGGATTCTTTGTGGCACAGTGCAAAACATCTGTCATTTTTAACAAGTTTTTTCTTTTAATTTCAAATAATATATTCACAATAAGCTGCAAATAATATAATTGTTAATAATAAATTATGAAAATAAAATAGTCAGCAAATATTTTATCAAAATTATAAATGATATCAAGCATGCATATTACCTCCATGGTCTTAACACTACTTTTAAATTTGTTAGCACTATGCCTTTATTCCCTGAAACATATCCTTTATTCATTACATTTAAATTTTTCTTCAAAACTGAATTCTACAATTAATTGCACATTGTAATGCTTCAAATCATTCATATTTTCACATTTTTTAATTATGTAATTTCAGTTAAATTTAAATTTATTTTTCAATTAATTTTTATTATACAATAAAAGTTCTAACACTAAATTCTCTCATCAAATTTTGTATATAACAAAACCCTATGCAGATAAAAGAATATATATTCTAACTGTTAAGTATTTGTTGCTTATTTTATTTTTAAGAGATTGTTAATAGAAATTTTATACATTATGGCTACTCAAATCTATATACATTCATCAATCAGTACCAAAATGAATCAAGTTATAGAGAACATTATAGAATTTTATTGAATTTTGAGCAGTCATTTTTGAAATGTTAAGGATAAACTGTGCATTTGGCAACTCTATTTTGTCATCATGTAGTACAATGATTAAAATCCTTTGAGTAACTTGACCATTTGACAGTTTTTAAAATGTATTTTCAAAATGTATTTTTCTTTTTGCTTTTAGACTATATATTTACTTGACTTTATTTTATTACTATTTATTTATTTATTTTTTGGGGGGAGGGAGGTATATTTCTTTCACTTTGATCTTATTTCATTAATCTTAAATTGGGCTTGGCATAAAAAAAAGTGTCTTTTGGAGATGCTGCCTTAATATTTTCATTGTAATAATAGACTGATAGATACAGATTATACTTTTTCTTGAAATTTAAATTAGTTTTCTCATACTTTTATATTTATCAAAAGGTTGGCAAATTTTCAACAACACTTTAAAAATTATTTATGTTTAGATCTGAGAAATTAAAGTTCTTTTTTTTTATCACAAATGATAAAAGTGCAGAAAAGTGAACATAATGTAATACATCTTAATTTATCTGAAATTAAAACAAGTAACACATTCTATGCTCCTAAATTTTATGGATATCATAATTTATCAAAAAATAAATTAGCTATAAGATTGTTTAAAAATTCTTTGTATATATGTGTATATAATACAAAATTTCTTGCTTTTTACTGACTCATTTAATTTAATCAATTTTAGTGTGGACAATGTAATTCATTTTAAATTCAATTGCATCAGTTGCATTTTTTTATCCAATTTGTAGATACGAAACTTATTTTAACTTTTTCATTAGCATATAAAATGTTAACATGTTTATAAATATAATTCTTATACCTCTTTAGATTATATTTCAATTAATGATAAAAATTAAATTTAAATGAATTGTTTTATCTTTGAAATTGCATACATTATTAGCATAATATAATTTAAAAGTAATTTGAGTTTTGAAAGTAATGTAACCATAACCTTCATTTGAGAATTTTAATTAACTAGACCCAAGTTTACGCAAAAGGTGGCTAGTTTAAAATAAATACAATGCTTAAATTAATTATACAATTTGAAAATTTCATGAGTTCTATATGTTTGAAATTTGCTAACATATGGAACAGTTTTATTCTCAATAACTTACTCTGAATTTATTCCCTCCGCTCTGAACATTCCATTTCTGGTTTTACCAACATAAGATTAGGTTTTCATATAACTTTTGAAATTTCTTAAGACATATTACTCTGGATACTACAAAAGTTCTCCCAGGTATGCGAGTAATTCTTAATTTTTTTTTTTAAGATTTTTAATGTCCGATATATCTGACTTTACTTATATTATCCCCTACTTTGAAATAAATCTATTTTAATCTTTACTTCTGTTAAGATTTTTGTCTTATTATTTCTTTTGATATTTAGCTAAAATTAGTTCATAGCAAAATTTATTTCAGATTACATTTCACAGATGTAAATTAACACATTAACAATCATGTAATAGGGAAACTTAAGGAAGTTAACTAATTAAAGAAAACTCAAGTTTTCTTGGTAATATTTTATAACATTAGAATTTAAGTAAAAAATTCAAAAACTTTGTTTTGTTAATCTGTGAAAGTACACTAATAAGATTTCCAAATTCACAGTTTGTAATCAAGAAAATGGACTAAACAGATATTAATATATTTGTCTACTGTATAAATTAAACCTTCTCTTTAAATGGTAGAAAAATTTTGTTAGCAGAAATTTCATCATTGACAAAGTAAAATGCAAATCCTACCAAGAAATGAATCTAAAATGCAAATGTCTGCTCATACATAGTAATATGACTTTGTCAATCACTCACAGACGTGAAACCTAGATTTAGAAAATTGTAACTTTAATCCTCAGATTTCGTAATCTGTGTGTTACTTTCCGTTTGACAGATATGGCTGTAAATCAGATCCATATTATCTTCAAGTTTAGGATTAAGAAAGAAAAACTCACCTTTTCAAGTTTGTGACGAATGGCAAACAGGAGATATTTGAACCGACTGTGGTAGAGTCAAAAGTACTTCTGCTTGTCCATTATTTATGTTGTGATTTAAGATCTTAACAGCTGAAAATTTGGCTCTTTGATAGCCTTTCAAAACACTGAATCCCAAAAGTCTGAAATATAAAGATTTTTTTTACACATAAAATGACATAACAAATGAGTATATATATATATATATATATATATATATATATATATATATATATATATATATATATATATATATAGAGAGAGAGAGAGAGAGAGAGAGAGAGACCACCTGATACCTTAAGTTTTCATTCACCAAGGATTTAAGGAGTCTACAAAATATGTATTCAGACATGGCAACATTCAGACACTTCTGTCAGGAGCAACAGCGTGGTTTGTAATTTTAACATGGTAATTACAGATTATACATAAGTATACAACTTACTGGTTTCTAAATTAAAATTAAATTTAACAGAATTACACAGTAGTAAATTGTAAAAGGTAAATTAAAATTTATGCATTTAAAAATTTGAGTACCTTTTTAGCTTTAAACCCTTATTTTTCGGAACAGTGTTTTTTATAGCAACATTGACCCTGATTCAAATATTTTCATTTTTCTATCATCAGGGATTCTAGAGTTTGTCTACTCAAATTTGATGTAAATTCAGTTTGGTTTTTATGTACAAAACTGAAAACTTTTAACATGTTATGTGAAAAGAGTAGTATACAGCATTAATTTTTGAAAAACTTTGTAATTAATTGCTGAATTGTAATCATTTAGCTGCTCAAAAGTTTTGTTATTTTCCGGAGCAATCTGAGAAGTTTTCGGAGTTATCAAATTTTCTCATTTCTCCAGAGTAGTTGACATGTCTGTGTATTGCACTATCAGTAGTTAAAGTGAATTCATTGAATAGAGTAAACACTGCAGTGATGTACTTGCATTTTACTGCATGTAAAAAGAATTTATTTAACAACTGGTATAGGAATTGGTGGCTGATGTCAAATTCTTGTTATATAGATTATATATTTTTGAAATATTGGAAGTGAATGTCATGTACATAATACTTATTTTCAAATAAACACAACCAAAGAAAATGATTAGACTTCTCAGAATGAAATGGTATAATGTAGAACTCCCATTATGGAAGTGAAAGTTAACTACAAGTAAGAAAACAAAATCATGGCCTTCTTGTAAATATAAATAAAAATTTTAAGCTTCAGTTTTCTTAGAACTGAAAGTAAAGATTATCCTACTTTGCTATGTTTAATATTTAATACGAGGAAGCAAAATGGCAAACAAGTAATTATTTCCTTGTAATTTTCACCAGATAGATTTTCGGTATTATTTGTCTTTATTCATAATGACCATAATAATTTTCTTACATCTCATAATCACATAACATTTTTTGGAAATGTGCCAAATTTTCATCCAGCAGAGGCTGCAACCCTATTTAGGGTGGGGTTCATCATTTTCTACATTTGTGCTAGTAAAAAGTATATCTAAGTATATGGTGACAGCTATTCTATCTGAATGCAGCACATGATTTCATCACTCTTAATTAGAGTAGTCAAAATCCCATAATTCAAAGAAGTGTTTGTTCTCTATCTGTAGTAAATTGCAGTTATAATTTCTTATCCAAATAGTCTAAATTGGCATGTATAATGTATGAACAAAGCAAATAAAGCGATGAAATGTTTTTCTTAAACTTAAATTTGAGTGAAAAAATTATTGAAATGATTTATTATATACATTAAAAAAATTCACATTACCTTAAAATGAAAATAACTTTACATTAAGTGAAAATAATAGCATTCTTATAAATTGAATTATTTAAAATTTCTTTAATTTGAATTATTTAAAATTTCAATCTTAACACAGAAACTGATTTTTTTATGACAGAACAAACTTTTCCTGGTTTAAGAGAAAATTTGCAAAATTTCCCAATTTTAAAGTACTTTAATATTTCTTTTGTATTTTCTAGAACTGTACAGTACCCTGATAATTTCCTGATGTGTGGGCACCCTGTTATTATAACACATTTCTCAAAGATTTACATGTAGTTTACCTATATTATTTTAAGAATTTTAAATGCATCTTGACTTTAAGAAGTTTTCAGAACTGCAGATCTAGACTATGTCATGACTAAAAATTTGAAAAGATGACATTGTATTATAATTTTAAGATATAGAGATATTTTACAAAATACAGCATTTTTAGACCACCTATTTGCATATGAAGCTATATTGTATCAAAACAGCTAATAAGAGGATTTGTGTCACAGAATATAAAATATCTCATAAATATAACCATAAACCAAAGTAAATATTACCTCAAACAAACGTAAACAACCAGTATAGCAGAACCTCCAGATAAAGTGCGTATTCCAACATTTTCAAAAACTTTAATGAGAAAGCATGAAGCAGCAACAGAGCTACACATAATACTAATTATAGCTGCAGTCTTTGCCCAGTGATATGGAGTCAAACCTTTAGGCAGCCATACAGGACTTTGACATAATTCATACTGATAGAAAAAAAGATAAGAGTAATGAGAATACTATAATACTGAAAAATACTGAAAGTAATAAAAACATGCACTTACAGCTTCATTGCACACTTTGCATTTAGCAGCATCAGCTTGACCAGATGACTGAAAAAAAAAATTGTAAAATATTAAAGAAAACAACTGAATTACAATTATACTCTTAACATAACACATCATTATTTTCCGTTCTTTAAATTTCAATCATATTATTTAAAAAGTCCTGGAAGAAAAACACGCAAGTCTACCAACGTGAAATATTAACTATACTCAGAAAGTAATTGGCTATTTTTAAAATTTTATAATTCTACATTTTTTTGTAGATGCATACAGGCAAGTAGGTTAAGACAGAATTTCTGATAAGACTGGTATTTTGAATAAGGAAAACATTTCTTTAAATGAAGACAAGCTAGTTAGAAAGAATGCTGTTAATTAATTAAAGCTGATCTTCATGTCAAATATATTATACTCAGTTTAGGTTCTTAAGATTTGAATATCTTTGTGCAGATGTTAGGCATATGAAAACATAGATGCATAGAATAACTCGACCAAAAATTGTATAAGGAAGATGTATGGTATTATCAAGATATTTATTTTCATGGATATATTCTGTAAAATAATTTGGAGAACCTAATGCTATAAATACAAAAATTAGAAATATGTTTTTAACAGATATATTAGATTTTCATACTTATTTTTTAAAATTAAAAACCTGTTTATGCATATGAAACATATCAATATGAAATATGCATAAGAAATATTTATATGTGACAGTTAAAACTACTGTGTGACTATACACTAGGTCATATGATGGAACTCATGAAATTAATTTAAAAATATTAAGTCTTATACATAATAATTTAAACACTTACCTATCTACATCCCAACCAACAATTTCAAGTTACACAAGCTATCAACACAATATTAATAGGAGCATTTAACAAATAATTATATTTGAAGCACTGCAGTTTAGAACATAAAATGAAAAGAGAAATCAGCCTTACTTCAATCAGCCACTGTTTCAAACACTCATGATGAACAACAGAAACATCCCCTCTGCATTTGCAAGGTTGAATCAAAGGCCCACAATCTGGTTTTTCAGGATCATAACAGATCCAACATTCAGGTATCTTTTCCAAGGATTTATTTACATCTATAATATATTTTTTTTTAAAGTAAGCATATCTATTAGAATTTATTATATATATAACAAAACAGATTTTATTAATTTTTAGAAATATTCTAAATGAGTAAATTTATTTGATTTCAGATTAGACATATAAAATAACTATGGTAGGTCTAAATTGGGCATAAACTTCCCATCTAGGAAAAATACCATGTTTCATCCAAAATAAGACAGTGATAAAATAAGCCCCAGCATGATTTTTCAGTGTAATCCCAATTTAAACTTTACACATAAAATAAGTTGGAGTTAAGATGTTAAGCCATATTGACACATAATTACTCAATGACCAAATAAAGACTAATACATACGTACATTAGAAGCAAAAAGAGGATTTTTCAGAAATGACATGACTGCATTAAAATAAATGATTTTGTTTATTTTTTAATGTGAATAAACACATTTCTTCAATATGAACAAATGCTAATGATTATGCAGAAAGATAAGGCATCCTGAAAATAAGCAAGTCTTTTTCAGCAAAAAATATCAGACCACATCTTTTTTGGGGGAAACATGATATCTCAAACAATGAACTCTGATTAACAGTTTGAAAATTACCAAGAGAGAAAAAAAAATGGAGGGAATACATCTAATCAAAACTAGAGAGATTTTTTTTAGTGTTGTGCAAAATGGGTTAACACAGGTACCAACTATAAAACTGAGTTAATTCTGTAATATTCTATAAGGCTTAAATAAAATTCTGACTTAAACACAAATTAGATATCAAATATACTTTTAAAATTTCACAAACCTTTATGGGATGCTATGAGACAAATTCTTGAAGGCAAATTTTGTATTATTTCATTTAAAATTATATAAAATGAGACACTGCTAATTCCAATTCAAATTACAGAAAAATACAATATTGCAGTGAACACTAGGTTTTCAGCTCCACTTTCTCTTTAAAGAGAAATTTATCTTCTACAACATTTTTGTTAATTTAAATGCTACTTCATAGCCAATTATTAAAAAAAAAAAAAAAATCTTGAATTAGTGATGCCATAAAACTAAAAGTTGCTTTTAAACTAAAAATAACTAAATACAACGAAGGAATTGTCAGACTTTAATGAAATAGTGCTACTTGTTGAATGGCTTATCACTGTACTCCTGGAACCATAACTAATAAATTCTTTCTTATTAGAACATATTTGCATGCAGTACCTCAGGAATACATTCAAAATTCATCTACTTTGATGCCATAATGTTTCAAATCTCTTATTTTTACTATTAATTTGATTCTATTGAACTAAAATGGATCATTTATTTAAATTACCATAACCCAAGAAATAAAATTCCATCATTTTAAAGAATTCATTCTCAGTGTTATTTTCCTAAACAAGTTGACTTCTTAAATGAAGCTATGTATGAACCTAAGAATTGATGACAATATTTTTTCTAGTTATTTGAGAACAAATTTTTATTTTGCATATATATATATATATATATATATATATATATATATATATATATATATATACATATATGAACCCATGAAATTATTCTCTTAAGAATTTTTAAAAATAAATAAGCTGTTTTTTTTTTGTACAAAAGCTAATTATAAATACTCAGTATGTAAAAAGTGATAAAAATAAAAATCCCTCAAAATAAATTTTTAAAGAATACATTACCACTTTTTAATATGGAGAATTCTTTGGCAGACGAAACCAATGCTTCAACTTCTGCTCCAGAATGAGTTAGCTTTTTCTTTTCCAACTTACGGAGAAGTTTCTGGGGATTTAAAATCCATAGTTGTTCTGGTCTAATGATGGTTAGAAATTATTAATGAAAAAAATGTTCCACAAAATAATGCAAATGAATCTGATTAATGAATTTCATGAAGTTCAATACCTGATACAATTCCATAGTACACAAGGAAACCACAATGCTACACCCATTTCAACTACTCTGAATACTATATTATAGCAGTTTCGACTGATGACAGGAACCCTGAAAAAGATAAAAATTGTCAGCTAAAAACAATTTTAAAAAGGTAGAGTAGACTACCTGTGATAATATCATTACAAGTACTCCTCACTTTAGAACCAAGTTTTTTATTTTGATGACAATGCCATTAAGTAAACTAGTTGAAAAGTAAGGTGTTTATGTCCAAAAAGTACAAAATTATAAGTTAAAAATAATAAAAATGATGTTATTAACTTAAAATTCATTAATAATAAACATAAATATACATATTGTTTATTTGATTATTTGGGACTGTAGAGGGTGTGGCTAAGGGATATGATGATGATGATGATGATGAAACAGAAGTTATATCTTTAAGCAGAGAGGTCCTGGATATAACAGTTGAAAAGAAACTTTTTAAATGTAGTTTGCTTTGAAATCTTTCGTACTGGAAAAATTTCTCCACAGTATATTAAAAGTTAACTCATCCCTGTTCAACTTTACTAAAACATCCAGCATTTGGTTCCATATTCATAAGTTTTAATATAGATGCATTAATTTTGGAAAATGTCAGCAAACCCTTGTACTGTGAACTTTTCGTTCCTCTTCCAAATGCTGCAGAGCTACTTACTCTATTAAATCCTCATTTGTTATCTTCCCATTGGCATAATTTTATTGTTCCACAATGTCTTCCACTTCAACATCTGCATAAGTACATTGGCAAAAACTGCAATTCCTTAAAATTACACCAATTTGTTCAAGATTGCCAAACAATTCAATATTATTCATGAAATTTTTTATGGATATTTTTCACATGCCCTACATACACTTATCTGATGCTTCATCCCAAGCCAATTTAAAGTTTTCAATGAAATCTAAAATACTGCACTTGAAGGTTATCTCAAATGGAATTTGACAACTCGATTGGTTGTTAAGTGGATAGGTTGTAAATTAAGGAGTCCCTGTAATTTAAGCAGTAAGTATGGCACTTAAAAGTAAGAACATGAACCTAAATACACAAAAGTATTTAAAGTCATATTACAGGTAATTAAAACTTTTACTCAGGTCATGGAAGTGTACACATAAGCTGCTGTGAACAGTTACATTAAGACCTCCTCAAGATAACAGCTCTGCCAACACATATTCAAAACTATAAGACTTCAAGTGAAAATATAAAAATTAATATCATTTTTAAATAAAATAATTAAAGACAGAAACATAATTATTTAACAATCTTTTTTAAAAATTACTGTTAAACATTAAGGGAGAAAACTACAAATACTGACTTGTCTTTCCAAAAATCCCCAAGACTGTCTGAGAAAATGAAAACTACAGTGAACAGAAGTAATACTGCTTGAGATATTAATCCAATTCTGGATTGCTGCAGTTGTGATGTATCAGTTTGGGATGCTGAACCTTGTATAAACTCTCCTCGAACCTGTAATTCAAATAAATTATTATCTTTAAAATATATGCAGGGTATGATGCAAAAACAGTAAAACCCACCCAAGAAGTTTTTCAAAAGACCAAGCGATTAAACCTTTTAAAATGGGAAATTTAAAAAAATGCATTATGTGTGTGTGTGTGTATGTATGTATGTATGTATGTGTATATATATATATATATATATATATATGTATGTATGTATGTATGTATGTATGTATGTGTGTATATATATATATATATATATATATATATATATATATATATATATATATATAGACATCCACACTTGTTTAAAATATAAAATAGGTTTACTTTCCCAATCTTTATATTTTCCCTTTTACAGTTTTTTTTTTTATCTTTGAAGATTATAATTAAAATTTGAATGAAATTTCATTTAGTAACACGATCACAAAGTGTTATCACAAGCAAGTCCAACTTGTTTTACAATCTGAATATGATTAAGTAAGTAGGAAATAATTATGAAATTATTTCCTACTTCTTTTTAAGGTTTCAGCATCTAGGAAATTGATAAAAGCCTTATGATTTAATCTTTGTGGAGAAATATTTAAAATGTTATATTTAAACCAGTCTCTAGGAAGCTCAGTACAGAAAAAAAACAAAAAAATTAAAAGTTTGAGGCAGTTGATTATGCCTGAGGAACTTTCTGACTATTTATTAATGAATTTACAATATCAGCATGGTCCCAGGCACTATACAAAGAATCAATGAATCTTTTACTAATACTAGCATGCACTACTGGAAATGAATCCAAAAGTACAAAAATGAATGCAACTGAAGAAAACACATAAAAGGTTCTTTTAGTGTGAAAATGTACCACTCTGAATGCATATTCATGAATTAAATCTTTAGTTACTTATTCCATAGAATTCATATGGTAATTGGTTAATTTTAATTGAAAGGATACATTTCCCCTTTCTCAGTTTAGGACTTACAGCTGTGACCCATTCTTCTTAAAGGACTTGGGAATGTACCTGACTACTTTTGGAAGTAACCTGGGACTTTATTACCCATTTCCATCAACAATGTCCCTCTGGGTGTGTTTCTCCGTTTTTGTGATCCCCCTTGTTTCATGAAGACAGAATCCTGATTCTGGTAGTTTAAAAACTAAACTTCACAATACAATTAAAAAAAAAAAAATGTTTGAAGGTTTGGTTTGGAGCACTACAGTTTACTTTTTGCAACACGAGGGCTAATAAGACTGGGACCTACTGCTTAAAGCCGATTTCGAATGGCTACGAACATCCATGCCATAGTGGTATTTGAACCCACGAACTCCAGTACCGAAGGCCAGCAAACAAGGCCTCGGCGATTGTTTGGCGGACGTTTGCAGAAGAACATATTTCTTAAATGAAAAATTTAAAATTATCAATATATGATAAAAATCAAGATCACAAAAGTAGCATGTCTTAAGCAGGAAAATTTTAAAATTGTTTCCACCATGTTTTAATATTCTAGGATTAAAATTAATAATCTTAAAAATGCAAAACTAAACTTTACCTTAAAATAAACTTCAACTCCATAAATTAGAAAGAAAATGACCACTATTAGCATTAAAATTGCATAACATCCATGGAATATATTAATAAAGAGACTCTAGAAAGGAAAAAGAAAAATATTCAGTATTGGGATTATCTGATTTGGATATATAAAAGTAATACAAAGGTAAAATATTAATAAAAAAATCATTTAAGATTAAATATTTAACAATAAGGTATTTTGTGTAAAAAACTTAATAAAATTAAAATAAAAGTTACTAAAATACAGAAATATTTGAAGCATACTTTTGCAGAACTGACAGGCTAACACTTTTTATGCTTGAATCAATGTTTCTTCCTTAAATATTTTCCCCCCAAGTGAATATTTGCTGTATTAATAATTTTTGCAGTAGGATAGATTAGTAATTTTTGTAATCTATGATGTGTTTGTTCTAATAAATTTAAGCCTAGAATCTGTTTTTATAATAAATAAAAATTTAAAAATAAAATATTTAGTGAAAAAACACATCAAATAAATTATTCAAAAATGTAAATTTCTGCTATTTCATGTAAAGTAGATTAAGCTATTTGTGGGCACATTTAAAAACTTTTTTGTTATATCTTTATACTATTAGAAAGTGTTCTGCTTAATAACATTAAAACATATGAAATAAGTAACTTTGATTAAAAAGATTTTAATACATACTCTCTCTATATCTGAAGGATTTGAAAATTGAAGTAGCAATAATTCTGCTAATAAAAGAGAATAAGTGATGATGTTAAACATAATAAAGCCAAGTAGAGACTTGCTTAAAAAGCCAGGTTTGTCAAATGTAAGGTCTCTCAGATGAAAAACCTGCAAAATATATGAAAGTTAAGGTTATAGCCTAATTAACAATATTTACCAACAAAAGTTTTTGACATTTACAATAGAAGAAAAAATATGCTTACTTCAGCCCAGAAGCATACAATAAGTGATGACCCTGAAAGTAATATTGGGTAGTAAGCACTCATTAAACTAGATGCCCATAGCATTGCTTCATGTTCCTATAGAAGAAAACAAAAACCATTAACCTCCTAAATTACAAGTTAAGGTTCAATTCATAACTAGAAGGTTCAATAAAAGAAGCACTGAAAATAATTGTCTTAGTTTTTACTTTAATATCTCAAATTTAAGTTAATATAAAATTTTATTAATTTGATTAAATTAACATAATTTCTGGAATCCTGGATCATCTTATCTTATAAACTGTAGCAATACAAAAAACACATACATTTCACCACCAAAATTACTGCAACTAAATTTACCTGCTATTTTGTTATTTACCAATATGCATAATATATTGCTCATCATTTGCTTCTAAAGTGGGAACAATGTTTTGCATGTCTACTAATTTTACCATTGGAATTGCCTTAGTAAACTAGCTAAGTGCATCTGTCAATTAATTGATAGTGTTAAAGGTTAAAGAATTATTAACTGCTAAAGTGAGATTTTGAGCAATTTAGATTTGTTTGATGCCTTTTTAAGCAACAGAAACAGATCAACTAAATTATAAATAAGTTATAATATCTGCAACTGAATTTGATTTATTTCCATAATTCTGTATGGTAAACAATGTTGGAAAAAAATGATTCAATTTTTTAAAAATCAGATCTTTTCAAAATTTTAATTTCTGTTTTACTAGTATGATTATATTCAATAACAGCATGAAATTCATCTTGCGTCGAATTTAATTAAACATTAATACACAAGG
Organism: Pardosa pseudoannulata; assembly: GCA_032207245.1. Taxonomy (NCBI): domain Eukaryota; kingdom Metazoa; phylum Arthropoda; class Arachnida; order Araneae; family Lycosidae; genus Pardosa; species Pardosa pseudoannulata. The sequence goes on from CM063502.1 coordinate 13,398,944, forward strand.
CATAAAGTATGGCAATACAAATTTATATACAAATAAAAAAAACCCTTAAAATAGATAGCCAGAATTTAGCAGAAACACAATACATATCTGTTGTTATATTTCTGCTATGACTTCCTTTAAAAGTTTCAAGAAATTTAATATATATTTTAAAGTCTTTTAAAAATGTTCTAGAAAATAAAGTAAGACAAATCTGAGGTAAAAGAATATGACAAGCCAAAAATTTCAAAATCCTAATAAAATAAAACTAGAAACCGCATGAATACAATAATTTTTTATATGTATATATGTTAAATGTGACATTCTTTAGAATATCTTTAAAAGATTAAAGCTTATCTTGCATAAATTCCTCTATATTATATTTCAATCTCCTCATAACATAAACATTAAACAAATTTAGACAAACATTAAAGTCAGGTGAATAACATTTAAAATTTTTAAATCCCAATTAGAGCTCAGAGGTAAAAATTTAAAGTATTGCTTGATTTAAATCACCCTGATAAGAACCACTTAATTTAAAAAAATAATTTAAAACAAGAATACTTTTTTAAAATACATTTCACAAATCTATTAAGTTACAAAAAAATTAAGTGATGTAGAAAAAAAAATAGATTATAGAATAATGATTTTATTAAAAATAACACCTTTGACCTGTAGTTTTTTTCCAGGTTGGATACATCATTTAATACTCAGAATTTAACACTTAATTTTATTTCCCTGCTTTTAAACTGCTCACCTTGTTTTGAAAGCAATAAACCATAAGGAAAAAATACTCAAGGAGCTACTTCAGCATACTATAGATGCAGAAGTAGCTTCTGCAGTCAAGGCTTTATATTTTGCTGTATTTTATGCTAAACATGCACTTGAATTAAAATATCGCCTCTACCATTACAAATGAGACATCTGATATACAGTGCTTTCATCAAAGAGGCAACCATAAAATGGATCTGCCTTCTCTAGAATTTTTCTTAACATAGGGATAAAATGAAAATACTTATTAGAAAGTGAAAATACTTCTTTTATTTCAACCCCAATCAATTTACTTCCACAAAAGCAAGGGTCTATTAAATATGCAAGAAAATGCATTAATAGAATGCAGTTGAAGGGAAATAATATGCCCTTCCTGACATACTATTGAATACATATTTTCTGTTGCCTATTTGGTTTAAATAAAATCCCATTGTAGGTTATTAGACTTGGAATATAACTAAACTTCAATATGGAAATAATAAGATTTTAATTTTCTGATTTAAACAATAATTAAAAAAATCAAGTATTTTAAAGTGGCTAACCCTGATTATTAGAGCTGGAATATTTTATCTTGAAATGTTTTAATTTCAACATTTAACTGAAATGTATCAAGCAAATTACTTCAGAAGGTCATCACCATTGACAAACAATTTTTTCATTATTTAAGATACTATTTTTCTGTTTCATTGTACTAAAGGAGTTCTTATTCATTTGCCAATTCTCAATTTTCTCAGGAAGCTTAGAGTAATGACAATTTTAAAAGGGATATGCAACCAAATAGTAACTTTCATTATTTTATGCTACAAGTGACTGATTAATGACAATCAGATATGTAATTATTAAAAAGTAGTTATTTTTGAACAGGTCATTAATTTAATATTACTATCCCAATAATTACATTATTGCTAAAAAAAAGTTTATTGTACTACTGGTAATACTTGCTTTTCCTCATGAAATTATAAAGGTATAACTTAATGAATTAATTCAAATTCTAAAACAAGTTTAGATTATTTTTTAACAGCAATTTTGATTACAAAACAAACTTTTAAAACACATGAAAAGCCTATTTAAAATTAACTTTGGGAGAAATGGAAAAATACTTACAGGAGATGAAAAATAATATCCTCGTAATGCAGTAGCCATACATATGAGTATATAAAGAGTTTTTTGAGTTGTTACATTGAATGCTTTAAGCACAGAACGTGGTTTCATTCGAGTGAATTCAGATTTGATGCAGAGCAACTGAAACAAGAAATTATTTAAAGAACCACTATATAGTAAAATTATAATAAAATAAAGAGACAGTTTTTAAACACAGAGGTACATACCAGCTGAATGAAAGAAACTGCACAAATTATATAAAACACAGAAGAGAAAGCAATGTAATAATTTAAATTTGGATCTCTACATGTGCCACCACTGTACTGAACCTACAAAAAAAGAAAAAAAAAAATCAGTGTTGCAAAGAAAAAAGTTCAATACAAAGTTTTTTACACAGTAACAAAAACTATTATTCTACAAAGTATATAAAACCAAATTTTAATAACTAATGTATAAATTGACGAGGAATGGGACTTCGGTAAAAATCTTAAAAATTAAAACTATTAAATAAAGACATTCAACATCAAATATATCAATTTAGAGGTTATAATATGCTACAAGTAGAAAATACTGTTGAAGAAACATTTAACAGACCATTGAAAGTAAGGCTCTATGACAAAATAGCGAGGCTTACGATTTATTTTTGATATTTTCTCCTCAAATTAAAATAAATTTACATTACTGTTTATGACTAAGAAAAAGAGCAGATACTAGAACATATATTCAAAATTAAAATTCATATAACTGTAGATCAATGTGTATAATTTAGGATCCTATTTAAGGCCCATCTTTTCTTCTGTTTAAACTCCAGATGAGTTAATTTGGTATTTATTTCATGAACTGCTGAATGCAAAAGCTAATAAATGTCAATAATCATATTTAATGCATTAAAAAATAGATTCATCCCCATTTCACATTTCAAAGCATTGATGATAGTTACTTAACAATCTATCTAGCAGGTCCACTCTTTTCCTTCCAGTATTGTATTTATGTATTGAATCTGTTGCATGCCCACTTTTCATCTGTGAAAATCTTTTGGTAGACTTCATTGAGTTGTTTGTTGGGAGTGATATAGTTTACTTATACACTACATTAATGAGACTGGGACCTCAACTACAAAGCTGATTCCAAGTGGCTACAAACTTATGGCAACAGTGGGATTCAAATTCACGAACTCCAGTATCAAAGAGCAGTGCCTTACCCATTTAGCCATTGTTTAGGACTTCATTGGGAGATGAGTGCAGTAATTTGATAAAACAGTCACTACAGGAATGTTAATCTAACAATATAAAAACACTGCTGACTTTAAGAATCAAACAAAGCTCTAATTTTCTCCTATTAATTCCTGATCACTTTCTGATATTTCTAATAGATTTTAAATTTCTACTAGCAAGATCCTTCAAGTTACAAAAAGTAAAAAAGTTTATATAAAAGTAAAATATATTTCTACTTGAAGCAGGTTTGCAATAACAGTCAGAATATTAGTTTTAACACTAGTACCAAGAGCGGTTATTTCATTTGATCCCCTTTTAACATAAATTTCCCTTTTAGATGGATAATTATTAACACAAATCCTCCAGATTTTGAAGCCAAACTGAACAGATTTTTCCCCTCAAATAAACATTTTAAAGGAATGGTGCCCATAATACAGAATTATTAATTTACCCTCCTAAACTGGTTGTGAAATAATACAAATGAATTAATTTTTGTTCAGTTCATGATAAATTAGTTGAATTTTTAGCAATTATAGAATTAATCTTTTCTTCCCTAATAGAGAATTTCCCTTACTTTCATCATTCAACTAAGCACTTCATACATAAAATTATGTTACTGCAGTATAATGTGACAGGCAAATGTTCCCTATTGGGAACATGAATTACCCTAAATGCATTCCCCATTATTATCAAATTTGAGTTCTCTTTTCTTTACAAATCTTTTAAATTACCTTTTTTATTAATGAGAGTTATTTTAAGTATACTGTTTTTTAGAAATATTAAATAGTTTATTGTATTTAAATGAGTTTAGATGTGCTCTGCAAAAAATGATTAAAACGGTCATTTTTATGATTTTTTAAATAGATTAACTCTAATTAATGGTAGAAATTAACTTCTATTTCAAAAAAATTAATCTTCTTTTAACTATATTACTAACTCTTTTTGATCAATATTGAAGAAGTTTAAATTTAAAAATTTTCACACTATGTTCCCTATTGGGTGGACACATTAGCAAAAATAGTTATTAGCATGAAAAAGTTAATATTGTTATAATTAGTCTCAAAAGTTATCTTTCTAAAAAAATTCCTCTATGTGTATCTGTTTGCTATGCATATCAAAATAGCTGGATCAATCTTGACATTTTGCAAGGTGATGCTGTTCAATCCTGGAAAGGTTTTAGGCAGATCCAAGAGAGATCCCAGGTGAAGATATAACATTTTAACCTTTTTTAACCCTCAGCAGGCTTAGTGACCATAAATGGTAGGATATGGGTCTATTCTACAACTAATTTTTAAATATTTTTCTTTTGATAACAGGATAAAATAATTAAAACCTCTTAAATATTCATCTGATAGTGTTAAAAGAAAATATAAGTTTTAAGGGTTTTTGATTGTGTTTACTTATTTTTTTAATTACCTATATATATATATATATATATATATATTACCTATATAAGTATACTCTCTTGAGTATTACTTGTTTCTTATGTCTATGTTCAATGAAAACAGTATCTTTTTTAACCTTTAACTGATAGATGGTCTCACAGATTCTATGACTTTCATTCTAAAGCAATTCAACCTCTCAAAATTATAAGTGTTTCTCATCATCTTTCAGCTCTCAAAGTAGCTTACTTAGTTTCAACCTGCCATTTTAAAGTTTTGGATTTAATAGACTACTTCACAGAAGTTGAGGAATATTTAAGAGCCATAGAGCACATGATATATTCTTTTTATTTGCTTTTAAAGAAAACCAGAACTGTAGCCAGAAATTATTTTCGGAGGGGGACCAAGGGAGAAAGACATCTTTATTTTGAATGATACTTCAACTGATGAAAGGGAAAGCACTGTATTTCCAGAATACAGTGCTGTATTTCCGGCCACCAACTTAGGAAGACTTATGGTCTGAGCGGGTTTTTTAAAAGAAAATGACTGTTTATATTTGTGAACAGCTAGGTAGATAGCACACATACACAAACATGGGACATTGCCTATCTACAAAATGGTCTTTCAAAAAAAAAAAATTTTTTTTGGGGGGGAGGGGGAAATCAGTCCCCCAAATCCCCCCTGCCTACGGCCTTGAAGAAAACAAATTCGTATGAGGATATAATTCCTAGAATTTCAGGGTTTCCCCATGATGAAGATTTGAAAGTAGAGTAATCCAAGGTTAATCTGATATTAATTGCAATAAATTGATTGAAAAATTCGAAAAGACCCATGTCACATTAAATAAAAAACATTTTAGGCACAAATGTGCGATACTACTATACCAGGTTTTTTTTAACTGCATGTTATGTGATATGCTTATCCCAGAGTAACTAAGTAACCTAATAGCAATGAATGAATTGTGTACCAATTTCGTTATCTGTTATGCATAACAAAATAAATTCTACTAATTGAAGTCAAGCTAAGACCCTTTATTACTTGGACAGCAGACGGTAAATAACCTGTCCCTGGTTCTCCCCATATGAAACTATTGTAAGAATCAGTGGTTAGGTTGAATCAGGATTCATCAGGGAAGAAAAACCTACCATCATGACTGTAAAGGTTTGATCCTAACATGCATCCTGTTAGATGGTGACATATCCCTCTAAATCTTTGAAAAAAAGTAATGTGACTGGTGTGAGGTATAGGAATGAGAACTGGAGCCATATGTACACCTTTTCAGGAAGGCAATTTATCTTTTATTCTTTTTCCCCCTTAATTTCCTTTTTTATGACACCAATATATAGTCACATTGAGTTTATTTGGTTAGCTATTTTCTGAAAAGCAAAGATATTTGCCAGATCTCCAGACTACAGCTCTATACAGTATGTCTGGGGAGGGTTTGATTGAAATTTGGTATAGAGATTTTAGAACTCATAGATCAGCACTGTCTGGTTTATTTTGTTTGGGAAAACAATCCTTGTGTCTTTTTATTATTTGCAAATCTATAAACAAGTTCCAAAAGTAAAAGCAAATATTTTTTATTCTTTTATTTCAAACATTTTCACAGAGGCAGACAATTTGTGGATAATAGAGAATAAAATAGCCAGCAAATATGTTTTAAAAATTAGAAATTATATTCAAGTGAGCATGTAATCTCCATGGATTTATTATTAACATTTTTAACACTGACATTCTCAGAAATATCACATTTATAATTTACTTTTAAATCCATTCTTCTCCAAATTAAGATAATTCCACAATTAATTGAACATTGTATAATGCCATTAATCAAATACTTCATATTCTCATATTGATTGACTATATAATTTGTATTAATTCTAAATTTATTCTTTAACCTTTATTATAGAATGAAAGCTCTATTATTAATATTCTATCAATAAGTTGAAAATACAAACTCTATGCAGACAAAAACATTTTTTTTAATGAGATAAAAGAACATTTAAATTTTTTTTTTATTATGTGACACCAACTTTCAAAATTCAAGCTCAGTTAGCCAAGTTCTTGGTAATCATCTCTGACAGACAAAATTTATTGATCTTTATTGATTTTATAATAATATAATCAAGGCAAAAAGTGTTATAGCAGAACAAGTAATCAGTTGTTAATATTTTGGTAGCCATTTGAATAAGTCTCGTAAAATCTCCAACTTGGTCACTAAGCATGTATCTTATTTTTACTAGTTAAACAAATGTAAGATGTTTTTTACATTGTAGTAGAACATAAGAGTTTTAACTTTGAAAACATTTTTCTTAACTATAAAAAGTTGTCTAACACACACACACACACACACAAAAAGTTTTAATATGCAGTAGAGAAAATAACCAATAAACTTTTTGTATTTTTATTACTCTTACTTAAATATCATCTACATATCGGCCCCTAAAAATAAGATATCTTGTAAGCACTTAAGATTATATATATATTATATATTATTAGAATATTATATACCGAGATACATTTATATATATACATAAAATTTGTGCTTATTTTAAATATGATTCTTGATTAATTATTATGGCTGAAAACTTGGGAAAAGAAGAGTAACATAGCTCTTTTAATAAGATTTATAGCATTTTTACGCTTTTCTTTTACTAATCATGTTCTTCATTCCTGTAAAAAGTTTGATTAAAATTTATGGCAGATTTGTTTTTACAAATTAATACTCTTTTATGCATTTTAAAGTTAAAAATTTAATAGTTCATTTTTCAAAATTAGTATTTTTATATATATCATAATAATCCTGACTAATTTTTAAAAAAAATATTTTTGATATGCAATGTTCTTTGAATTACATATAAACATATATGTCATTACCAATTATATATGTATATACAAGCGCAGCACTGAAGATAAATAAAACACTAATAAAAGATTTAAAAATAAATTGTGCAAGTTATAATCCTAGATTTAGGCATACTTATATAAATACAAAATATATTAAAAATTGAACTTAAACATATCTAAATAACTTTATTCAATTTTTAATACCATAATATGAAGGAAAAACCTCAATGCAATAGTGGAATTGTTTCTATTTTTCCCCAATCAATAAAATCTTAATCATAGGTATAGAGTGAAGTGTGGCCAAAACAAGATTTTTCTTGTAATCTCATTGCTCCCCACATACCCAAGTGTGTGGCAAGCCAAAATAAATAAATAAAAATATATATATATACACACATGTACACTACATATTATGTAAAAAAAATTAATTATACCAAAATTATATAAAATGAACATTAATATATATGCACGTAAAATTTTTAAAATCCATGCAACATTTAACTGAAAAGTTAAATTAGAAGATATACGACAATAACTAATAGCTGAAATTTAAAGTTCTCCATGTTTTCTGTCCTGTTTCCTCACTCAGAAATTTTTAAAGAACAGATGTCATTTAGATGGAAAACTTGCAATTATGTTAACTTGCTCTTTTTTTACTCCTATCTCATGGGATTTTCATGACTCAATTGAACCCTGAGCACTAATTTTGCAATTTTGGATAACTAATTGGCTTGCTAACAAAACATAACCACATAAATGCTTAATTTCTCTGGGAAAGTATACCTTGTATCACTAGAGAGTCAAGTTTTTATCAGTTCTTTGGCAAATGTCTTTGTAGGATAACATACAGAAGAAACTGTTCTATTTTCTACATTTCAGTGTTATAAAATTGTTAAAAGAATGTACATTGTATACTAACTATTTTGGACATTGAAGTGAAATGTTGATAAAAATCAATAACATCTAAACTTAGCTGAGTCTAAGCACAGCAAAACAAATTTTATTTGGTTTTCAGATAATTTTAGATGGTTGCTGACATTTTTTTAAACTGTCAAGTCAGTGTGTTCTTAGTATCTGTGGCTAATTTTGCAGCATAACATATAAACGATATAATACATTTATAAAAGTATTAATTATTAAAGACTTTGAATAGTAAAATTTTACAAGTCTCCAAATACTAATTTTAGCCGCAGCATTTTCTAAAACTGCGGTTCTTAAACATTTTTTGTTGCAGCCACCAGCTTGAGAACTGTGGAGGTAAAGGATCAGATGTACCTTATGATAAATGCAAGAATAAGTTTTAGAACATAATGACAGTAATACAGTGGCAAGGAAAGAGCTTAATTTTTAACTTTTAAGTCTATGCTTTCTTGAAAGTATTCAACATTTTAACAGACTTTGATTATTGCCATAACACCGGGTTTGAGAATCATGGTTCTAAAACTTTGAAATTACATACCTCACAGAAACATACACCATCATAGCAATCACCATGGCCTGAACAATCATTAGTGCAAGTTGCATTAAAATTTGTCATTGTAGACCAAAGTTGTGACAAACCAATGACAGAATCTGTAGCATCAGGAGGCTGAGTACAGTTAATCATGCTGGAAATCAAACTGCTTGTCTATATTTTCTTGTGGAAAGTCACCTGAAAGAAATAAATATAACTTATGTGATATTTATTTTACATAATTTATCATCTAAAATTATATTTACCATATAGGAATTTTTTTTAAAATGTAATACTTATTTAGCCATAGTTGAATTAAACTTAGTAGCCAAGTATTATAATCTCAAAAAGAGGGAAGGAAACAAATGATACCACACAATTAAAGTCAGTTAGCTAAATTTCTTTTAATACTTAAATTCTGCCTAAATCACCAATTTACACAGTATTGTATGTTGGTAGGGTTTGATTTAAAGAGTTAGGATTAATTTTTTGCTATATAAAAGCTAATTAAGACCAAGACCTACTCCTTAAAGACCAATACAAGTTCTTTGAAAATATATATTATTTATATTAAGTTATTCTAGCTAGTTCTGAAAATCTTACTAATGGGAAAATACAATTAATTTATTATTAACAATAAATCATTAAAACAGAAACAAAAATTATATCAGACATAAAATACTGCAATATTTTAACGAATGTAGAAATTTCATTAGTAATGCATTCACATTAGCATTGGATTTTTACAGTATGTGTCTTAACCAGTAAACTGTAGAATTCTTAAAAAAAAAAAAAAAAAAATCCTTCACACAGTGCATAATCATAACCTAGCAATGATAATGTATATACACATTGAATACAATATAAATGGTCATGAATTTTGCACACAGAATCACAGTAAAGTGAAAAAAAAATTCATTTGTATAAGATAAAAAAAAATTAACAATTTATAATTGAAAAAGATATTAAAAATTAAAAACAATTGCCTAAAACAATAAAATTTATATGTGAAAATGTTAAAGAAATTTTTTTTAAAGAAATTCAGTTAATTCAACTGAGGTATTTTTCAAAACATAATACTACGTAAAGGTTCTTTCACAGGTTGAGCACCTGTAAAGTATGAAGAATACTCAATGCATTGGAAAAAATAATGAACTCATTTTGGAAAAAGCAATACATTGTATAGGGAATTATTTCTATACCAAAGAATCTAACCTAATTTTTCAAAAATTTATAGCAAGTCACCTGTATTATATATATAAAAAAAAAACATCATACTAAATGACATTTGTATTATTTCTTATTGAAATTTTGAGTTTTTTTTTTTATTGAAAGGTTTTTAAAAAATAATTTTACATGTGTGTACACGTCAGTGGCACCAAAATGAAAATTTGGATTGACGTGTATGTATTTCATAGTTTAACAGGTTAAATTTATTAAAACTGACACTGAGCAGCGACTAATATCAATAGGAGGGACAGGATTGGAATTGGTAGATTTCAGTTCTAGAAGGGAGTACCTGACCTTCTGGTCATTATTTGGTTAATAAATGTCAGTAACACGGTAATGTTATGTGTTAATATGTACTTATCAGCAATAACAGGCAAATGAGACGTTCGTCAAGCAGCTATTTTAAAAAGATTTATAAATTCAATTTTCTTTTCTGATAGAAAATTGTTTGAAATAAAGAAATAAATGTTTAAGATAAAGATTAAATATTTGCTGTACTTTATTTTATCTGGAAAAAACTAAGATTTACTGTTGTGTATTATTTTTTGTTTCAATAAGATTTAAAGATTAATTTTTTACATTTACTTTTATATTTATTTTATGCACTATTTCATGTCAGAGAAAGAGTGGCCCCAGTAACAAAATATTTGGTTTCCTCAAGTGGTTTTTATCTGGCCTTGGTACAACTTAAATGTATTCTTTTATCAGACGAGCATATACAGTATAAACAGCAAAAGAAATGTAATAGTATAGTATTCCCTTGATAATTATTCATATTAAAAAGATTTTCTTATACTAACATGTAATGAAAATTCTAATAAATCTACTCAGAAAATTGAAAAATATTATTTTCTTGTCTCTCTTGTCTACCAATTTTATACCTATTTAATTATTTTCCCCGAATATTTAAAACCACATCACTCATCAACAATGAACTTAAACAATGAGTTAAAGTATTATGGTAATTTAACTGCTCATTAAAAAAATTAATAAATTAAACAAAGCCAATGATGAATTACATGTCAATTACGAGTTCTCTCAAGAAATAAAAGTTAAGAAGTTTTTATACATTTATTTTCTGCGATTTAAACGTAATACACTTATATGAATAGTGAATAATTACTATAGAACAAATAATAAAACAATTCTTCTCCAATATCACATGTAAATAATGTTACTTTACGGAAAAAATAAATAAGAAAAAAAATAGTACATTGGCAGTTTAAATCTATTACGCAGGACGTGCTAGCTTAGACACGATACACTAATACCAAAATATGAGTATCTTTACTTAAGCGAAATTTCAAAACAAATCTTCAATCAATAAATAAAACATGTTCGTTCAGAACGAAATTTCAAGAAACAAGCAAAGCATGATTATATAAACGGTGTAGGACTATTTCTCTTTTGATTTCAATTCACTAATATCATGGATGGTATTGACGAAATCATAACTGAGAAGCCAAAGCACATCGCATCGTAAGGAGAGTTTATTTATATTTAAAACATTGATAAAATACTCAATAATTTATTGGAAAGGCTTCATAAATAGGCAACAACAATATTTAGTGAGTTAAAAAATTACCACAAGGAACGTAACTCATTCTTTTATGATCATATCAAAAGTAAACAAAGATTTAAAGTACAGTTACAGGTTACAATGACTCCAATAAGCAATGACACCTATCTAAGACACAAAAAACTAAGACTTACCTTTTCAGAAAACTGAAAAGATCTTTCAAAAATATTTTTAATCATTACACACCATCAAATTATAATATATAATATAAAATCACATAGCAAGTATAAGCACAATTGATAATCACTTTGGAAGATGACAACTGAGTATTTATTGCATTAGAATTAGAACTAGGAATTCTGGGATACAATGCACCAAATTCAGGGAGATAATAACAATGTAGAAATTCGTAAAATCGGAGAAATGTAGGGTGAGAAGGGTTAATATACTCTAAAATATAAGTTTTCAGATGCTGAATGAATAGATTTATGGACAAATAGGAATGTTAGAATGTATATTGATCAACAGTACATATGTTTCATAATTAAGTGTTTTATTTACGAGATAATTTTTATTAATACAAAGTTTTATCCCTGGTGGCTAAGATCGAAAACAAAACATCACAGTATTTGTTTTTCACGCTACGTAAACTTTTTTTTATCCATAGTATATTTACTTTTTTTTTAAAATAGAGGAAAAAAGAAAAGAAAAACTGTGTACAAAAATTCAATCTGTTAGTTGCAATTACGTACCACATATAAGAGATGATGATTCTTATCCATTTACAGTTGGTTATTCAACATCATATTGCACCCCTATAAGGCAATTTCCCGAAGCAGGGCACATCTCAACTTATTACAATTCTGGCTTTTCTTTCAAACGAAAGGGCAATTTATTGTTCGCCTATTGGCTGTTGTAAACTTGAAAATGAATGAGAAGGGCATTAAAGTTATTCGTGACGTTGCGCAGAAATGCTCTATTGTGGATGTGTTGAAAAGTGAAGATATCAGTGATACTATTGGCGGCTTGTAAGATTTCCCCGATTTGGAAATAAAATAATGCTTGTGCGAAGATTTGAAGAGACGACCTAGGGAAAGTACACATTCGTTAAATTATATGATTCATAGCCATCTATACTAACTCTCAAGGAAGAATAAACAGAGTTGCAATAGCTTAATGGTCAATCTGTGTTAAGCATATATAAAAGCTTCAAAGAAACCAAATTTTCGTCACATGAAATTTAAGGAATATCATGTTGTTTACTGAACATACATTTTTTGCACTTGTTCCCTTTTAGGTACAGAAGCATTTGCTTTAAAGTCATACTGCTTTGCTGTTGAGTCTAATTAAATAATTCCCTTTTGTAACTACTGTCTGTATTTCTAGCACTGCATTTCTTCAGTCATTCAAGTGGTGCATTCTCATTATTAGGTTTAGACTCTATGGTTCACATGGGAAATGTCTTTGTGTGTATGGCAGATGGAAAAAAGAATTCCTCAAGCAATGTGACGGCGAGTCACTTCACCGAGAATGAAAACGGAAGTGAGCATTAATAAATATTGTGTCATCAGAGTTTAATTTTTAGGATTTACACAAGTCTACAAATTTGAATACTGGCAGTATATTTTGCAATCTTCAACATGTCCAATTACGCATTTTGGTAATTTTGGGGCGTCCGCTACAGGACTGGTGTAAATAATTGAATTCTGAAAACTTCAAGGTATGACTTCATAATTATTTGAGATATGGAAGAGCTGAAAAAGGTTCGTACGGAGCAACGTGTTGGTTTTTAAAAAACTTGTTGCTATTGTTGTTGTCTTATGCCACTTGGTCAAACCAAGTACGATTTGAGCCGGAGGCTACTCGTATTAGAGCAAAGGGGTGCGCCTTTCGTTTGAACGAACACCGCAAGGGTCAATGTACGACTTATGTTCAAGTAGGTCCTCATAATTTTGAAGCAGGGACCAAGCAGAAGGCCTATAGGCCTGGTCTGCTACCCCCAGAGGTATTGATTGAGAACTTGGAGGACATTGTGACCACGAACATATATTTTACGTGCTCCAGTCACCTTTAACGAACATGGCGGATCTTAGGCCGGCTAAGTCTCCGAACTCGCAACCCTCCAGTTACGAAAGCGTTATCTTTGCCGACTGAGTTACTAAGGTTTACAAAAGCTTATTACAAATTAGAAGAGCTAGTTTTGAAACCAGAAGTTGACGTTTTTGAATTGTAAACGGAAATAAAGGAGTTTATTTCGTAGGAAAAACGATTAGAAAAAACACATGAGAATATTTTAGCTTTGACAGCAGAAAAAGAGTTTGAAAAGGAATATGAAACTGTAGAAGATTTTCGCGAAAAGTCTTTGAGGCTCCGATTAAGAGCGGGAAAATTAATTAGCGTTAACCCTCTAAGAGCACATACAATTCCGCCCAGCCGATGATGTCTTAAAAATGGTGGTCACGTACAATTTTCGACCCCCAAAGAGCTCTGAAAATGGATGTAACGTACTTTCTGCCAGTCCTTTCCCCCGTGGAGTTTTGCTGTAGGAGGGTCCAACGGATTGTTTGGGATCCCTCTTTGATTGACATTTTTTTGAGGGATACACCCTTATCCCCTGAGGCACAAAGACACTGATAGCTTTCCATGGCTTTGTAAATCGCTGTTTCGAAGTAATTCGTTTGCGGTAACTGATGTATTTCTAATTGCAGTACTTATAATATCTAGGATTACGTTTCATAAAAAATATAAATGTCTCAAAGAATATTTTTATCTGTACTTTTAGAAACTATTATTTATTATGGGATAATCTTCGAGACTTGATGAGCTTTATATGTATTAAAAATTAACAATAATTTTTAATACGTATGCTGTAAATTCTGATAATGCACGCATAAAATATTCATATATTAATGTATAAAATTCTAATTTTCCCTTCTTGTGAAAGTAAAAAATTATAAGTCTTTGGAACTTTTTTTCGAATTAATTAAAAATAAAACATTTTTACTCGACTTTGAGCTGTTTGTCGTTAAATTCTTATTTAGTATATTTGGTAACGATTTTGCACAGAAAATTTTATATATTCCGTATATCTATCTATCTATCTATATCTATATCTATATGTAATATATCAAAATTATTTAGCTTTAATATTTACTTAAAAAAACCCTCCTCTCTCCCATTTTAATTCCTTAAAATCTTTTTGCCAGCCTCTAAATGTCTTAATCAAAGGTGTATTTGACTCAAAATTCTTTCGATATATTTTCCAAAACTTTCTCTCCTATAGATGTAAATTTTCTGTCTATTCAACACGTTTCCCAGCTGTGGCCGGCAAATGGCTCAGCGTTCTTCCTGATCTTAACAGTTTAATTCGCTGACTAAGTTTCTTGTCCCTTGGGAAAATTCTTTCTGTCTTCGCTCTTTGGTGCACCTCTGTTTGAGTAGAGTAATTTTTGTATCTTTCTGTTGTCTGTCGTTGGCTAGTAAAAATATCCGTTTTTAGCAGCTCTAAAATAAAGTTTTAATTAGACTTGTGTCGTTCTCTTCAATGTGGCCAGACTGTATATTTATTACTGCTAGCTGTTTTGACTTTCTTCTTGCTCAGTAGCCCGGGAAAGTAAAAATAATAGGAGGCTATGGCTTCCCCTTATCCAGCAGGTTTATAGTTCCTGGATTACACACACACACACACACACACACACACACACACACACACACATATATATATATATATATATAAGAATTATTAAAATTAAAGTCTAATTAAAAATATTTGTTTACCAAATTTCCATTTCATCTCATCACAAGTGACAGTTGAATGGTTAGGTTTGTATTGCTAAAGTTTTTTTTATATTTTGAATACGAGAGCTAATTGTGCCGAGATCTTTTATATCCATGTCAGCAGCGGGATTAGAACCCTCAGATACTAGTACACAAAGACAGCTCACTGCTATAGTAACTCATATTAATTTTAAATTTGGTTTTCTATGGATGATCTTTATTTCTATCACCAATATTCTATTAACAAATGTTGTATGTGAAGTACAAATCCACACAGACAAAATCCTTTTATCTAACCAAAGAATACTCCAATTTTTAATTACGTGAAAGCAACTCTCAGAATGCACATTCAGGTAGCCTATTTCTTGATAATTGTTCCAAAAGTTTGGCATTAGACAAAATCTATAAATTTTTATTGATTTTTTTTTTCTGGGAGTATTTAATAATATACTTTGGCGAAAATTTATATAGATAAACAGTCAATTGTCAGTATTTTGGTGGCGATTTGAATAAGTCTTAAAAATCTCCAATCTTCTCCTCACAAAGGATGCATTCTAATATAAATAACTAGATGTAACCATATTTTCAGTTTTATGACTTAACGGATTAACTCATAAAATTAAAAAGCATTCTTAAATTTTAGTTGGATATAATTGACGACTTCGAAAGCATATTTATTTTAACTTCGAAACATATTTTTTTAAAGACCATAAGGGTCATCTAACTTTAAAATGTATTTAATATACAGTGGGAATGTCACACAGAAAACTAATATACAAGAATATTTATTTCTGGAAACCGATGGTTCTCCAGAATTTAAATTATATAAATATTCTGCAATACTACTAAGGGTCTTTGGCTTGAAAAACACAGTTTTGTAGGTGTTATAACATAGGACTGTATAAGAAAGACCTATTCTTCTGTTACGTTGGGAGCCCTGTTTTGATGAATGGAATCGTTTTTTAACAATGAAATTAGTTGCGCTTTGCACCTACTGATGCACAATGGTTTGCCAAACGACGACCGAATGGTAGGACGCTGCCTTTTTGTACTGAATTTGAGAGTTTGAATCCCACTTGCTGGCATGAAAGTTCGTAGTCGCTCAGATGAAGACTGTAGGTCTTCATCTTATTACCCCTGAAGTAGCAAAATAATAGAGAGTAGAGCTTCAAACCACAGTTACACATGTACACTGAATTTATTATGACTCGAAGTTACTACAGTCATTTCTTTGCATAACGATTGCTATTAATAATGCTGAATACTGGATGAAATTAAAACACCCGGACAATGACGGGTGCCTTAGATATATATACTTTATACTAAAAAGTAAAGCGTACTGAAAAATGGCTAGCCAGATGACTAATGTTGGTCGGTCTTGTTCAAAATTATATCGTGTGGTACTTTACACTGTAAAAAAAAGTATCCGGGTATAATGTGAATTGAGAGATTTTGCCCTATATTTTGAAAATAAAAGTTTTTGTTACATACGCATAAATATCTTATTTAGAGTAAAATACCCTTTTTAGATTAATGACATAAATGAATATGTAAGCTACAAAGCAATTGAGATATAGTATAGTTTGTGGTATCAAATATATATAGTTTATGGATAAAAGTGCTGCCTTGCTTTTCCATTTCTGAAGTAACTGGGTTCCGATAAACCAATTCCTACAGACGGCCCCATAGGAAGAAATCTAAAGTGGTCAGAACTGTTGATCTAATCCACTGGGGTCGCGTAAGATGTTCTTTTTCTATATTGCGAAGCCTTGATTTTATCCTCTGTTGTGGAGGAAGGGGTGTCAGAAATGTTCTGTAACGAGTAAAAGGACCTGATAAGTGAAACATCATCTAAATTAGAACTGTGTTTCAAACATCATATTTAATGAATTTTCATACTATGTTTGATATGTTACATTTAATGAAATCCCATTTATACTAGATGTGAATTTAATAAGAAAAATTAAATGTCAGTTGCTTATTCACCTCACAATATTTTTTAAATGCACATATAAAGAATAGTAATTTCAGTCGATTAAAAATGTTTTTTTTTCTTTTTTTTTAGTTTTGGCATAATACAGAGGGATTAGTATTGTGAAATTTACTTGAAAAAAAAAAGAAAGATCTAAAATGGAATTGGCATTAATACTAATCGAAAATATTCTTTGCAATGTTGTTTTTATAAGTAGTTACATTTTATTATTTTTACAGAAGACTCAAACATCATTTGTCAAATTTTAATTTTAATTTAATACTTATTTATTTTCTACTTTATATTCAATTACATTAATCTACATTATTCAGTTATATGTGTTTACTGTTGTTATACATAATTTCAAATTCTTTAAGGAAGTGGTGGACTTTACAAAGAGTGTTTGGAAACTATTAACTTAGATTTATGAAACTTTGTACACACATATTAAAAAATAATTAAATTAATTAGAGATAAAAAGTTAAATAATGAGATAGTTTTTTTGAGTAACTGCTTTTAAAAAATATTTTATTATTTTTTAAAATACATCTTATTTATTAATTTTCAGTTTTGTCATCTACTTTTACATTAGTATTACTTAAAAATAACTATTTAATATTTTTGGGTATTATTTTGTTTATTTACAGTTAATTTAAAGGAAATATTTTTATGTCTGTGTGGTGAATTTTCATGAAACATTCTGAGTTCTCTAGATTTAAATTAAGTTTTTAATAATCTAAATATGGTCAAAATTTAAGACGGATATGTTGATTTATTTTAATGTATATTAGGAGCGTTTGGTAAACATTTTGATAGCATCGACGAATAATTAAGTTGCAAGCAATATTTTAAAAAATAACAAAAGTTTCATAAAATGGAATTTTTTTAAATAATTGATTTTAAGAAAAAATTTAATGTAATTAATTAACTTGTGCTTAAATTTATATTTGTACAAAGTTTCACAGCTCTAAGTTAAAATTTTATATAAAACGATTTGTAACATCCTCTGTCCCTTAACGTTCACAAAAAGAAGCTATTAATATTTGCGACATATGTTTATAGAAAGCTTTTTGATATTTGGGCCCGATTTTTTTAAAAATGGGGTTTATGGGACCCACTTTCATGAGTGTTCAAGGACTTCCTTGGAGGAGAAAGGAAATTTTTATAAAATTTTAATCTTTTATACACTGTTTACCAAAAAGTATTTGGACACCTATGCAAAGAATGATATTTGCTGTCCTGAGTTACGTCATGGAACCAAACATGTTCCCCAAATATGTTCTATCGAATTGAGATCCGGTGAGTTAGGCGGTCAGGACATTAACTGGAATTCAGCATCATGCTCCTGGAAACCCTCCAACACAATTTTAGCCTTGTGACACGGGGCGTTGTCCTGTTGGAACATTCCATTTCCAGATGGAAAAACAGAGGCCATGCAAGGGTGCAACTGGTCCACAATGATGTTCAGATACCCTGTAGCATTCATGGTCTGCTCTACCCCAACCACGGGTCCCAGAGACGCTCAAGAGAACTTCCCGCAAAGCATAATACCGCCACCACCGGCCTGTGTATGACGTACTGTACATTGAGGGAGCAACTGTTCGCCTGGAAGATTCGTAGCCCCATATCCAACAGTGTCCACTGAACAGTGTGCTCCGATGCTATTCTACTTGGTATGCATTGTATTGGGCTGTCAGCTGAGCCACTGTCTGGCTCCGGTTTTGCTTCACCATTCGAGATAGTCTCCGATGACCTTTTTCTTTGATAGCATGTGGACGTCTAACATCATGTCGTCTATTGCTGGTTTCACCGTCACTCATCCACTTTGCATAAGTACTAACAACTGTAGACCGCGAACAACCCACTAGTCATGCAGTTTCGGAAATACTTGTTCCGAGCCTTCGAGCCATTACAATCTGCCCTCTATCAAAATCGCTTAGATCCGCAGCCTTTCCCATCACACACAGAAGTAAGTGAAAGAATGATTCTTCTGACTCTCCAGCAGCAGTTAAATACCACTTCGACCTGATCACGTGCCTTCCATGTCATCCAGGCGAGTTCATTGCAAAATGTAGGGGCGGTCATAATGTTTTGGCTCTTGAGTGTATGTGCGATTGTCATTAGAGGTTGATCTTAAGGATATTATCTTTTTGGCAATTTTAAAATTATTAATAATTACATTATTATGAAGCTAAAGTTTATTAAAAAACAATGAGTTAGTTTGGTTTCGAGCACTACAGTCTACTATTTTTCATAACGAGGGCTGATGAGATCGCAACCTACTGCTTAAAGTCCATTGCGAACGGCTACGGACATTCATGACAGCACGGGATTCGAACCCACCGACACCGAAAATAATATCCTACCGATTCTAACAATAAGTTAAAGAAACGAAAATACAGAAAATCTGTGAAATAACTTGTGTCACTGAAAATAAAGAAAAGAAGTAAAATTAATTAAAAAGCGGAAGTCTCTCCATGGCTCACTAATTACAGCAGTTTTTTTTATCCATTCTTACTGTGAACGCTTTAATAATTACCCCTGATTAATTTTCACTATTTTCTTCTATTTCAATCAACACGAAAATTTGACACAGTTCCCGTTCGTGAGTGTAATAAAAATAAG
Organism: Pardosa pseudoannulata; assembly: GCA_032207245.1. Taxonomy (NCBI): domain Eukaryota; kingdom Metazoa; phylum Arthropoda; class Arachnida; order Araneae; family Lycosidae; genus Pardosa; species Pardosa pseudoannulata. The sequence goes on from CM063502.1 coordinate 13,418,811, forward strand.
TTAAAAAAAAAAGAAATAATTTTTATTCTCTGTCATAGTCTTATTCTGTACTTCTTCAAGTCGTCGATTTTGCTATTTTTCTGGGTGGAGTGGATGTAAGTCAAAGTGAATGGGCGTGAATAATAAATGCTGCAATTAATCTATGAACAAATGATGTTTTAATACCTGTCATATAAACAGTCCTGAATTAGAATCTGTAGTCACGAAAAAGGAAAAGTTATGTACCTGTTGGAGAGAATTAGTTCTTTACTATTGCAGTTTCTTTGTATTTATAACATTATTTGCCCATCATACGATGATAAAATAGTGCATAAACTTCCTTTTAGGGTACAGTGCACTCTCAAAGGGTATTTATTCTATTTTGATCAATTAATTTAAGTGTTTAATAATTTATGAGTAAGATATGTATTCATATATGGTTAAAATTTCAAAAGAAAAAAAATCTAGTTATTTTATATACTATTAATTATTATAAAGCAGAAGACATTTTTATTTATAGAATACCTTTTAGCCTTTACTATAAAACTTAGTTTTTATGTCAAGCATTCATGGAAATAGACATATCGTAAGCTATCATGAAAACAGAAAACAATTGTAACAGTAAAAATACCCATTTTTTCGTGTAGAAATTCTTTTAAATGCAGAATTAACGGATTTTGGATTTAGAACACACTGCTTTAAACTGACATTTGTTTTACATGGTTTTAAGATAATTATTAGAGGGATACGCAGTGAGAAATTCGCCTAAATGTTTCAAGTATTCATTAAATAGAAATTTGGTCTTTTAAGTTTCTAAACTCTACCTCTGGAGGTGCAGATCCCATTGGACCTCTTATGAATACATCCTTAATTATTAGCAATAATTGTATTACATTTTGTAGTAATAGTAATGATCATTATAGGATAATAGATACTAAATAAAAACAGTTCTTGTTTCTTCTTCTTAGTTATATTTTACATTTTATTGAGATTGAAAATTTGAACTTTCAGTTTGAAAGTCAGAAAAAAGTGAGATAATTTTTCAAACCATTCCCCTTTTTGAAATTTCTTGTGAATTTAAAAAATGTTCCTCACTTTTTACACTTCAATTTTCTCATAATTTTGTCTTACTATTAATGAAAAATACAACTTGAACATATTTGGGTATTATTTTGATTGATTGACTGAATATTTAATTTATAGAGAATATTTTTGTCTGTATGTTGAGTGAGTTTTCAGGGAAAATTTGGACTTTTCTAAATTTAATCGAGATTTAAGAAGATATAGAACAATTTTAATTTTTTAAATTTTAAGCATTGCAGTAAACCTTGTAATTGTTTTATATTTTAAAATCAAAATTAGAGAATATTGAGGAAAGTAAAGCTTGTTTGAACTGTTCTTTGAATTAAAATTTAAAGCTTTTAAAAGTTTAAAAATATCCTTACAGCTTTTTCAACAAATAGTAATATTTTTGATTCCGAAATTTTTTGAGATATTTTAAAGCCTTTTCTCAATTTGGTATGGATTTTCAGATATCCCTAAAGCTATAATTATAAAAAATTTTTACTTACTTTTTTAATGACAAATTATTAAATTTTATGTTTTATTGCATATATTTTTATATTAAATCTTAACTTATTGGGGTCTGTGAAAAGCTTTTGTATTGTAAACCAATATGCAATTGAAACAAATTTGAATTTTACAGCCCATAAGCATAAATGATCAGTTGTCATTTTCACAAGCTTTTATAATCTTTAAATTTTAATTAAATGAATTGCTCAGACAACTTTACTTTCCTCAATATGCTTTAATTTGGATTTTAAAATACAAAACAATTAAAAAATTAACAAACGTCATAGGATGACATTTATTAAAAAGAAAAACCTTTCGTGTTGATTTATTTAGTATCACATGTAAAGGTAATAAAAGCCGTGGTAGCTCAGCTGGCAGAGACATCGATTGCTTAATGGGAGGGTTGTAAGTTCGACACTTCCAAATATCCTATGTGTTCATTAATGGTGGCTGGGACATGTAAAATAAATTAATGGTTGCAATGTCCTCCAATATATCTCTCTCAATATAAAGGGTGATCTTCGGAGCACCTCGCCCGGTTGAGCATATCTCCAGTAAGCAAGGTAGGATATTTAACAAGGAAGCGGTTCATAATGAATATATTGTACATCAAGATGCCAGTTACAGTAACGTTATAATGCAATAGTAAAAAGGAAAATATATACGTATATACATATAAAGTAAATATAAATTAAAAAAGAAGTTAAAGAAGGCCGTTCAGTAAAAATATCAAAAGTAGTTAAATAGGATAAAATGCGAGTAAATATTATTAAAAAGAAGTAAAAATGTCTGAAGTAATGAGAAAACAATAATAATAAGGAGAATCGTACAGAAACAAAATTATAAATTTAGCATAAGGAAAATTTTACAGTAAGGAAAAGTGGCATATAAAAGTAACATTATTATGCAGCGGGCTTAGCCCAAGACATAGAGAACTGTAGTGATGGGTAGACAAAAGTATTTATCTTAGATATTAATGTGTTTAAAGCATATAAGTGCCTAAAAAAAAGTCATAAAATAATAGAAAAAAAAGAATAATTTTAATGAGTAAAGAAGCCTAGGTCTGCTTCTAGGTTTGCGAAATCATAGTCCGGCAGCTCAGCAACAATTTCATTAGGAATATTATTGAAAGAATTAAAAAATCTTTGTGAGAGTTTATGAAAATGCTCTTTAATGGTTTTGGTAAGTTAAGATCTCGTCGTATTATATCATTAGGAAGGTAGCGCGGTGCCTTGACAATACGTCGTAGAATTTTATTTTGAGCTACCTCGAGAATTTTGATGTTTGAGGGAAAAGCATATGACCATACTGTCCTCCAAGTTATAAATTTGGTCTTTTAAGATATCATACGGTTTTTCTTGGAGGTGTCAAGCTAACCTGGGGCCTGGGGGGGTATTCTGCTTGATATCTGCTTTTAAATTACTAGCTCTTTGTTTGTTTGTGTCATCTTAGGGAGTAATGCCGACAATATGGTGCTCCCATAATAAAATGCGCAACAAATATTTGCGGTTGTAGAGGCGAATTCTATAAGTGCAAGTGCCCTGCATTAGAAAAATAATATTACACAGTACTGTAAAGTGAAGCTTTATAATAGAAAAATCTACTTGTTATGATTTCAGTCGATGTACCTACCAAAAAAGTAAACTTATGTACGAGGCTCGAAAAATTATAAAATGGCGATACAAATGACAAAATTAGGAATAATAGCAGATATTCGAATTCGTTATAGATTGTCTATAGGATTCCCATCTATCTTAGCTGAAAAGGGAAACTCGTGCGGAGAAAAGATAAAAATTTCCCTAAAGATGTATGGTAGGCATTAATAGGTTAAAATCTGCATCGTAAATACAAAATTAAACCTTAGCAATTTTAATGCATGGAATCCAAGGTGCTTTATACGCTGGTATATCTCATGTGATACACAATGAACTATATTTTATAAACAAGTTTTTATATATTTTTAATTTTATATCATTGTACATCACATATGAAATACAAGCTTATAAAGCATTAGATGTGTATATCATATATGATGTACAAGACAGAATAAGGGTTAATAAGTGGGAAGTTACACAATTGCTAAAATATTACCCTTTAATAACGTTAAAAGTTATACAGTATTAATTATAAAATAAGCAATATTCAACATATGTCATTTAATAATTCAACATATATAATTTAATAATTCAACAATGACTACAGCTCAAGTACTGCTATCTGGTGGCAACTGGTAGCGTTTTATAGCTCCCCCGCAGTCTAAAGTACTAAATTGGAATACAATACGACTAATCGTTTTTATGTTAAACCCGGCAACGTTAATATTCGCTATAATGCAGTTTTTTGTTATATAGAGGACATTCTGAAGTCAGAAAGAGATATACACAACAAGATGTTACAACAATCTGAAATACAAAATTTCAACACTCTAAGCCTAATTATTTTTTAGTTATTCAAGATACCCACATACGTACGGCTAATAGCTTTTAAATTAAAACCGGCAACTTTAATATTCGTTGTAAAGAAATTTTTCATTGCATAGAGTGCATATTGTAATTATTGGGCTAATTATTGCTTAGTTATGTGAGATACATACATACGCACAAACGTCACGATTATCCTAGTCAAAATACATTCAGGGATTTTCATTCTGGATATTTAAAGTTTCAAAATAATATTTCCTTGTACCTACATGCAGATATGGTGCCTAAATTAGTGAAAATAGATTCAGACATGGTTAATTGGGTATTTCCGTTGAAGCCTTAAGACCGAAACATTTCGAAAGTACAATATTTTTTTACTATACACAAAAAAGTAAAAAATCCCCTATAAATAAAATCATATACGTAACTTTTGAAATATTGAAGATACGGATTTCAGATTTTGCATGCATGTGTCGTAAGGTTAGATACTTTTAACAAATCATAATAACAGAAAATATTAGATATTTTGACTATATTTTGAGTACTATGCCCTTAATAATCTAAATGGTGTCGAAACTTAAAATTCATACACAGATTTTTGTGTTAACTAGAAGTGCTTGGTAAAAATTTTGTAAAAATATAAAAAAAGAAGTCATAAGGAACATTTTAAAAATCAAGATATTTGTTTTGAAAAATTAAGTAATATAATTCAACAGTTTATTGTCCGAATTATATTTTTAGTTTCAAAACATTTTTTTATCCACTATGTAGTTCATTCTAAAATACTTACATCAATATTTATTTAATTTTCACAAACCATTTTGATTTTAGATTGTTAAATTTTTTTGATGTTAACAATTCCATTACATTTTAATGTTTGCGTTTTCAAATATCCCTAAATTACAAATATAATAAATATAATGATAAAACTACAAAAACATTATCTAAAGCACTGTTTTTAAATACAATATTTTTAAATAACGTTAAAATTGTTTACAAAATCCAAGTGTACAAAAGGGGTTTTCCTGTTGGACGTGAACGTATGCTGGATGCTTAAATCCTACATAAAAGAAGAATATATCTTGAATGTATATTTTCAGATAAATAGAGCACTCTTTAGTGAGTTGGGTGTGGTGTAACAGCATGCAGAGAGGTGATGGATTAATAAGAAACAACAATTTATTTAACAATTAATTAACTTAATGAACAAATAAATAAATAACTAAATTGCGTGCTGGAGTTCAGCTTGTGCGGGAATGAAATATATATATACAAAGTGAATTTGCATAACTGCCAGTATTATCCCTGCGGTTAATGGGAAATCCTGTGGAGATTGAGATTTACGATTGGTACGCTATTCATCCCCACAACTCTTTTAGGAATATCATAAAATACCTGTATACATGTTTTTATGATTTTTCTAAAGTTATTTTAATAGAACATTATGATATTGGGAAGCATTTTATCAATTTTTTTTAACAGATCGAGATCATATTTAATGCATTTTTGGTAGGACGACGTACCTAAAGGGATAGATTTTTTTTGCCATTTATTCAGTTATATTTTAATGTATATGTATTCAATGTTTCATATTTATGAGTTAGTAATTTACAAAGCACACTTTGTAATATATCTATAATATAGACATTGACAATGAATATTTTTACATTTTTTAATTACAATGGTGTATTGCCTCACTTTAGTCGTATAGCTAAGCATGTCTAAAGACTTTTTGGGGCCCTGAGCCTCTATGCAAAAGTTGGCTTCACTTGCAACCCTTTTTTATCAAATTTAGTATACAAATTGGCAGAGTTCAATAAAAGCAGTTCAAAATAAAATGAAATTTTATTAGAAAACTCTTTTTGTATATTTTAAATTCATAAAATCTTTAAGTCTTCAAAACAAGTGGTTAATAATACTTTATTGTGGCTGTTTAAAATAGTAATTGCAACTTTGTTCTTACCTGTTGATTTTAAGTAGATGGTATACAGCATACGTTGCCAAACACTCGTACAAACTGTAATCCTTAACAAATAAATATGCGTTACTCACTATATCACGAACGTAAGCACAAACCGACGCGACTTACTGACGTCTTTCGACTAAATAAATAATGATGGTGTGTGATGGTAGGCTTAAGCTTAGACACGGATGACGGACATGGCTTAATAATGTAGTCTTGTAAATGTTGGCTGTTAGCGTATAGTTAAAAATTCTCAGGTTTACGGAGAATATGTGCAGAAATAAAATTTGAAGATTTAAATTATTCGTATCATGATTTACTATGTCCCAGACGAATCCCCTTCGAGGCCGAAGATGTGTGGTCGGGCCCAGTTGGCCTATGCCTTAAAATGTCCTATCATATAATAACTAAAACAAGCTTAACCCTAAAGCCAAACGTGTCAAAAATGTCAATTTTATAGAATGAATGGAGATTTCATTTATCCCTGTTATGCATTTTAGTGTGTAGTTGATACTGTACAATGTTACAAAAGACTATAAATATCTTAGATTGGCGAACTAAGTAGGAACAAGATTTTATAATTCCAATAAGCAAAAGAGATACGGAACATCATAATTAATAATGAATTGTTTTCACAAACAGCTGCAAACATATGTTAGATGTTAGATTTGCTTAAAAAACCGCAGTGTGTGTAAGGTTGTGTCGTATTTGAATTAAAAGTTATTTAATTGGTAATCATCGAAGTGAAATTAAAGAATTTTTATTTAATCATATCTTTTGAGCTGAGAGTAAAATATTTTCTGCCTACCGTTCCTGTAGGCTTAGGTATATATTTGTTTCCTTTTGTCCTCCAGATAATTCTATATTCTTGGAAACTGTTTATTCCCCAAACAGGAAGTAAAGAAAATATGAATTGTTGAAAGTTGCTACTTTTTGAACTAAGATGATAAAATTGTGGTTTTGTCAAAATAAAGCCATTTTATGTTCCATTAGGAAAAATACAGTAGCTTGGTATACTCTCAATTTGTCTTTATGTATTTATTTGAACCGTATTAGTTACACGTATGCAGTCCAAGAACTTTTAATTATGAACAAAAATACACACAAAAGTATAGATGAAATTTATAATTACGGTTAAAATTTTAGTATAAAATGTAAATTCATTTTACACCAGAACTTTACCTAAACAATTGCAAATTTTGATAAGAAAGAATCTGAATTCGCATAAAAAATGTAAATTCCGATCATAAATTAATCCTAACGTAATGTCAGACTGGAATATTCGGTGTTCTAATGTAATTCCTTATGAAACTTATGGGTATCGGATGTAAATTAATTTTATATATTGACCTACCCAAAGGAAAAAGCCCTTTAATTGCTTTAGCTTTAATATTAATATCTGGAATGACTGCGTTATAAACTAAAGGTGATACCGGGGTTTGAAATTACCAGGAATGATGGATTCAAAATGAATGACGAAAGAAGAATCAGTTAAGTAGTTTAATAAGAAAAACCTTTTAATATCTTAGCGAGGTAATTTATAGTCTATGAATCCGCACGAATTTTAAAAATGAATCTGCAAGGATAAATGATTGTGCAATTTAAATACGTAACATGAGAACCGATATAAAAACTTAGTGATTGAATCTAAAATAATAGGAAAACCTAATATAATTGCACTTTGATTAGAAAAAATGAAATAAAATAGGAAATAAAATTTTTTGGAAGAATGGCTGACTTCATATTAATGAAAGTGACTTCTTAAACTTTTATATAGATTTTTGACGTTCTCATCTTATGCTATAAACTTTATATTTTAAAAGATTTTAATTTGAAGTATCAAAACACAGTCTTTCTTATATATTAGGACTAATCAGTAATTATATCATTTCCCAACAATGAAGACCAGTTTCTGTCTCGATTAAAATCTCAGAATTTCGTTTGACTTCTAAGAACACATTTCTAACATCTTCAGTACCATCTTTCTTAATTTAATGAACTGGAAGGAGAAAATATAATCTAAATTGAACAAATAAAAATTTAAATTTAGAACCATTTGATAAATTATAATTAGTAGCCTTACTATAATATTTAACATACTGCATCCACAAAAAAATTCAAAGCTACCAACATTGTATTTGAAATTTTATTTTTACTGAGAACAAAACATAAACTAATATTTATTACTATATTTTTGCAGAAGAACTGTAAATTAGGGATAAAGATAAAATTAGCTGAATGAAAAAAATACACAAAAGAGTGGTCTGGGCTCTACACATTACTAATGCCAATAAAATCAAGTCAATTTTTAACACGCTATTATGTATTAAAGATTGTATTTGAGAAGGATTCAATGAGGTCCCCCCCTTCATGATATCAGGTAAAAGCTGAAAGACATACGACCCATGATAAGGAAAGATCAAATTATGCATGAAAAATAGAGCAAATTTAGCTCAGTCTATTATATCTGCAGGAACTTAGATATAATAGACTGAGGGCTTTTGAAAGAAATATTTCAGACACTGTGATATAGAAATAGATTTGTAATAAGATATTAAAGCTAGAACATAACTCTAAAATTAGTAAAATTGTTGAAAGACACTAAAATTATATGTATATATAGTAGATTAGCTCAATATACAATAATATGTTAAATGTATGATAATAATTTGTATCGTTTAAAATGCATTTGGTCAAAAGTCTAATAAATTAGTTTAAATAGTGCATATAGGGACCCGTGGGGTACTCCGGGTATGAAAGAATAGGCCCCCTGTAGCTCATGCATGTCGTAAGAGGAGACTAAAATGGGTACCCTTGTCAGGGGGTATAACATGATGTTAAACGTGGGACTAACACTCCTACCTTATGAAATAATACTCATTAAAAAAGCTTCTAGGAAACTAAAATGATCATAAATGAAAAAGGCATTGCAACTGCAACACAGATCTATTTCAGTAATTAAGTTTTGGAAATTCTTACCAGAATTAAAATATCCACTAATTGTGGAAAACTACTTGCCTTGTAATTTCAAAATTTGATTAACTTATTGGTGTGAATCTTTGTACTCCATAATGAATTTCTCAAAATCGAAATACCATTCACTGTGGATTAATTATTATCTTACAGAACTTCTGTGGTTGGCTTTAACGAATCTCATGGAAACGTTAAGTACTTATATGTTAGAGCTGTTATTAAACTTATTTTAAGTTTTACCTCATTCAAAAGAGAGACAAAAAAGTGACATAAAAGTAAGAGGGATATCTAAATTATTCTTTTTAGCTAAACATAACATTTAAGGGGACATTGTACATTTACAAAAAAATTTCTATAATCTTAAGCTTTGTATTTCATAGTACACTTTAAAGCATATCTAACAAAGTGAAGTCTGTTTGAACAGCCCATTTAATTAAAATTAAAGTTTCAACTAAAACAGAAATATAATTTTTTAAACAATAATTTTGCTCAATTTTTCATTAAAGATTTATTAAAGCTATTTAGACAAAACAATGCATGGATTTTCAAATATATCTAAAATTATATTTTATAAATTTTTTTTTGCCGACAGTTACATTGAAAAACAATAAAATTTGACTGTTTCTTGTTTGTATTTGTACATAAAAAGGAAATAAGTTACTTATTGTTAATTCTCACCAAAATTTTTTTCTACACATCCTATACAAAAATTTAACACTTGTAACTTAACTTAAAAAATCTTAGAATAAATACATAGAATTAAAGGAAAAACAAGCTTGGAGGAAAGGCCATATGAAATTTTCATTTGTTAAAAGAAGCCCCTAAGAATGAAATCCTATACATCAGCAACTTTAAAAATTATTTTAAACAATACAATAAATAAAATACAATACTTTCACCAAATTTGGTGCAACATGTTCACTTTAATTGGTTCCCTTTATTTTACTATTGGTTATGTTATATTTTAAAACAAAAAGTAATGCACCTAATGTGTTAAGACCAAATTAAAATCGAACATTAAAAGAAGAAAAAAAAGATACCTAAATCATACCTAAATTAAAGTATGTAAAACAAACGAGCAAGAAAGCAAGCATACAAACAAATAATAACGACAGTGAGAAAACTGCTGCCAGTGAAACCAAAGAAACTTTCCTAAGAATACATCATAGATTATAGTATAATAATTCGGGATGCTATTTGTGCATTCATTTAAGAAGCCAACAGAAGTTCGGAAACATATGCCTCGAGGCAAACAATTGAAATACAGAGAACTTTTTTTCCGCGAAGAAATAATTTTTATTAAGGAATTTCTTATAACAAACATATAAGCGATAATAATATGGAACCTATTTGCTCGCTTTGACGTATACACATGTTCATTCAAATTGTCATGTAAGTATTTTTGATTTAAACACGCAAGGTCCCAAACGCATTTAAAGGAGAGCACTTTTATTAAGGATGTTCTTAGATAGGGTTCACATGTTACCAGTTTTGATACGGGAAAATTTATTTTCCGTAGAAAAATAAGTGGCCCTTCTAATTCTTTAAATTGTATGAAAACTTGTTTTGCACAAATGATTCTGCTAATGTATTACAAAAACTGAGGTTTTATTTTTGTTATTCCCCTAACTTTTAGTCATTAAGAGGAATAATTGTTCTTTGCTCATATCATAACACGCTTATGTATATATACACATACACTCGTACACGCATTCCCACACACACGCACATATGCACATACACACTCACTTCCACACGCATATATATATACATACATATATATACACACACAAGCATATATATATATGTATTCATACATACGCTGAGATGTGTGTATATGCACATACTATATTGAGGAGCAGTTGTTAGAATGAATTGAATTTTTTTTTCAATTTTAGGCCTGAGCGGGTAGATTCTGAGAAATCTGAATTTTCTTACGCGGGGAGAAAATTTTCCTCTCCGCGTTTTCAGCTTCACGGACGTCATTGATCGAATGTTTCGGAATTTTACGACCCCTCATTGAGAGCGGAGTTGGTTTTCCTTAGTGACTCTTATCCTGGGTTCGAGTTCTGTACGCATCGAATTCTAATGAAACGCTATCGATCCCTGTTATGTTAATAAAATAGTTTCTGAGCGATTTTGTAGTGAAATGTCATTTTTTTTTGAGGAGCACTTGTCTCTGGACTCACTTGCTATCTAACCCTGCTTCTCCCGTTTCCCTTTACAGCTGTTCCGCTTCGACCGCCCTCTGGCGGAGAAAAGCTGCTTTTCCGGAGAAGTCGAGCTCAGGAGAATGATTTCGTGAGAGAGCGATCTCCAGGATTATCGAGGCGACTATAAACCAGATGAGTTAAAGTACAAGTCAGAAATAGTGTTTTTCAGGAACGTACATCCAGGAAGCTACGAAGGTCTGCGAATCTGCTTATTCCAAGACAAGGGAAGATGACCTGAAAGGATTCTTCCCGAGCAGACTATCTCACCGCTGGCCTGACCCCATTTCACAATATCATCATTCAAAAACGTAAGTAGGCCAAATTCCTTTACTAAAGATATGTTTGATAGTATCCATGCAATTTTTACTGGGAAATATCAATCATCCCAGGGATACGGAGATGCAGAAGATTGAGAATTGTGGAGCAGTAGTTAGCTGAGTGGATATTTACGGCCGAGGTGAGGTACTATGGAATTCTCGATAAATTTATATTGATGACTGGCTCCAGGAACAAACACATCTCTGTAGTACTAACCGGTTAATTCCTTAATGTGCAAGAAAGGATTACTCTTCCTTAACATCATGCTTAATGTTATGCATAGCTGCACCTGAAATGCATACATAATACATACTTAATTTTTTTTTAAACTTTGCAACATTTTATCCCAGATCTGCAGTGGTCAATTTTGAGGGAATCCAGCTTGAGAGAAAAAGGGTTATTGGGATCGAATGTTTGTTCCAAAGTAAAGTTGCACTTAGTTTTATGATATTAGAAGTAAATTAATGCACATTATACAGTCACTGTGAAGTACGATGAATTGGAAATTAAAAATAATGCTTATAAAATCTTACTTTTTATATTTATGCAACAAAAATGACAATAACCATTTCACTATATAAATTATTACATCCTGTGCGTTTCATCATATTTTAAATAAAATAAGGGATTATAGTATATTGTAGAAAGAAGATATAAATTACTATGCAGTAAAAATTAGATATTCATTTCATAATACTATTTCACAAATTTTTTTCTGCATGAAATATAGATGCTCTGTTTACATAAAATGAGTCATGCATTTTCTTCTCCTTCTTAAGCACAAAAAAGAGTAGATTGAAAAGATTTGAATTAACTTAATATATGTCTCCTTTTAAACGAAATTAAGTAAAATATGCAAAATCAACATAGGGAATATATTATATATGAAGGGATGCTTAATATTACTAATTATTTTTTAACTTTTTTTAAAAATTGGAGTCATAACTAGTATAATATTTCTTTAATAAAATAATGGCGAATTTGACAAAGTAATTTATACGCATTTATTTCTTGATAAATATGCAATACCTTATATTATATTAAGGACTTTGCTTAAAACAACTTCGAATTATGAATATTGAATCCTTGAGTTCAAAACTTTTGTTTGGATTATTGAATCTCATTAGCACTTACTGTTTTTTAAATTATATATCTAAATTTTAAATTATATATTTAACAAATTCATTAGTATAAAGGATGGAAGACGATTTTTATAAATAAAAGGAAATTTATTACTTTCAGAGAAAGATATACCTACAGTAAAAAAGTTATACTAAATGGTTGTGAAAGATTTAATAAGTTTGAAATAAGTTTAAATATTTATGCTTTAATAATGCAATGCATTAATATCATTTTTATATTTACTCAAGAAAGTAAATTCTCGCTGAAGTGTGTAAGAAACTGATATTTATTATCGATTTATAGATGATATAAATTAACATGTAGGGTGAATATTTGAAAATTTTCATTTATTGATGTGTCTAGTTAGGAATTTTTTCTCTTTTACTTAATGCTAATCGTCCACATTTCGTAATTTGCCAGTCTTCGAAAGTTTGGTTGGCCGGGTAACGGATAATCAGGTGTGCGCGTGTGCGTCCATGTGAAGACTCAATGGACGCTCATTAGAGATTTACTCACGCTAAAAGTTTTTACAAAGAAAACCCTTCTATAAAACAAAACTGCAAAGCAAAAATGAAAATTTACTTTTTTACTGCTCTACTGAATTTTAATGAAGATTAATGGAGAAATAATTCACGTCATGTAATCGTCTCTTTCTTTGGAGTCGTCGCCTAGAAAAAGCTATATTGTTTTCTATTTAAAAAACTATAATTAGAAATTGTGTTCTGGATATTTACTTTCTTGATATCGCTTTCTATGCCGCTTTTACAAAGATATTAATAGGATAAAGAAAGAGTTTGAGTTTCAAATTCAAATATTCGAAGGGATAAATATTCGAATATTTTCAGGATATTCGAATATTTTCAGGAATAAAATTCTATTATAAACTGAGAATTAGTTTGTGTTTGAAAATTTGAATGATGTAATATATTTTTGTAGCAAAGATATGGGACTTGCTACAAACAGTTTTTCAACTATTAATGGGTGGGTATTATTGGTTAATTCTTAAATGAGTTTTCTGAAAGTAACTCAGAAAAACATGATAATGCATTATTTGTTAAAAACTATTTATGATTTGTTTATATAACAATTGAAGGCAATTTACTTTAAGCTCTCTCATCATCTCTTTTTAAATGAAAATAGTCCAGTAATGGTAGATAATATAATTTGATCATGGAAAACCTCAATTTCTCATAATCAGTATTAAAATAGGACAAATAATTCTGTTAATAATAGTGAATTAAATAAAAGAAAAATTGGCATTAATCCTTCTAATTTTAGTATTAGTTTTCTTTTATGTTATCTAAATTTTGAACTGAGACAACAATTTTAAATTTAATTAAAATTTAAAGAGAATCAATTTTAATATCTTTCTTTCATTAATAGTGTTCCTTAATACGAAATAAAATGGATCCATTCGCTTCATGATTTAATAATTTTTGATACTCACATGAAAAATAATATAATGACTTAATGGTGAGCACCACTGCAACTTTACAAAAATTATGTGATTTTCAATTGAATTTTTAAACTTTCCAGGTTAAAAAAAAAGAGAGAAAAGCCTGAGAAAAATAATTCATTATGTAATAATTCATTATAATATTATAATAAGCAAATAAAAAACTTTTTATGCATACAAAATTTTATTGGAAATGAATAAATAAAATAAATAATAAAATGAATCGATCTTTTTTACATTTTAATAACTTGTGAGACTCATATTAAAAAATAAGTTTGTTGACTTCCAGTGCAATTTAAGAATAGATATTTTTTCGTCAATTTCTAAGTCTTCCGATAAAATAAAACCAATAGAGAAAATTATGGAAAAATGTGCAAATTTAAATTATATTTTATGTACACAAAATTTAATTGGAAGTGAATAAACAAATTAACTAATAATTTACTATAAGAGTATTCCAAATTTGATGAAAAGTTTAACTATTGCAAATTAAGGGGTTATCGAAATAATAAAATTTTAATACATACCACACACAGATTCAAATTAAGATTAGTGTTATAACTTAAACTCATTTGAAAATTCTGACTAGTGTTAAAATATAATATATTTCGCATCAACTTTCATTCTCTTGAAAATTAATTACTGTTTTTAATCAATTTTTCTTTTAAATGTTTAAGATTAATAAAAATATGTGAAAATAAAAGGCTAACAGATGGAAATTTCAACTAGGTATGAAAAGAAAAGTTCCTTCACTTTTAGGTAATTTAGAAATTTTGAGAAGTAAAATTTTCTTATTATTTTGATTTAATATATTAACTATAGAAATTATAAATACTTATTGTAATAATTCATAATAAAATATTTGTTATAAATTTTAATCAATAAATACCCTGAGAATATTTGGAGTACATAGTACTTTTAACTCAGTAAAATGATTGCTGTTAAAAGTTCACCCAAGAAATCCTGATGAATTAATTTCACTCACTTAGGAAGTTAAAAAATTACCTAAAGTTTTCATTATATTTTTATGATTACATATTTAACAGTTTAAAGTGAATCTTATGAGAAAAAAAATAGGTTTTATATTTTTATGTAATTGATTAATGTTTAAAATCAGTTAATCAATCAAGGCGTACAATAATCAATCCATTGTTTAAAAAACTGAATCGAAAATAAAGACCCCATATAAAATTCAATTTAAAGAGAAGAGATTACTTTAAGAAAATATTTTTACAAATCAGCTACAGCATTAAAATAGGATAAAAGTTCCGACAAAACCATCTGACATATTAAACATTTCAGTACTGTTATTTTGAGGACAGCTTTTCAAAGTTGAAGTTACTATGATGGCTGTATAAGTTCCTATATTCTTTATTTTCGTATGTTTTATTTCCATATCAGCATTAATGTCTTAAATATTTCACTGGTTTAGATATCTCTCTATGATGACTCGTATGATTTCGTATGATGAAAAAGTCAAGAGTAACTCTCAATTTTTGTTCCTAAAGCAAATAAGACATTATTTAATGTCAATAAACTAGATGCTCTAGCTGGACAATTTTAATTTTTGAAAAGAGTGAATCATTGAAAATGAGCTGTAATTTAGAAGAAAAGTTTCTGTATATTCACCAAATATTAATTTATAGAGACTTTTACATACGCATATATAATGGTAAGGAGTATTATGGATAAGTAAAAAAAAATAAAGATGTAGTAATATATTAGTTTGAAAAACACATGATCAATAGCAAGCAAAAATTTTGTATACACTTAGATTAAATAGACGAATCTAAAAATTTAAGAATTTACTACCATCCTCAAAAAATTATAAACTATATGATTAATTTTCAGGCACTTACAAAGCTTTCGCTGGCTTTACTTAAATAGAATATTTTTAGACTTCGTTACTTAGCCTACATTCTGTCTAAAAATTTTCACAGTGTGAACACATTTATTGATTGAAATTTTAGACTGTTCTCAAGAAAATTTGATAGACATATTTCAAACATTTGCGTGATTAAATTCAAGCATTTTTTTGTGTATATTAAAGTAGAAATTAATTTGAATGCTGTAAAATGTAGCTTAAAAATTATTGTAAAATGTGAGGATACAAAAATTAAAATAAATACGAATAAAAATTAAATGTTGCACATAACTAGGCTTTGAAAAACAACCATATGAAATTAAACTATAAAAAGTTAGGAAAATTTTAAAACAGTATTACATTTTTATGTTTAGTTTAAACCATTAATAACTGCATTTAGTTTTAAAATAACCCAGAATTTATATCTAGTTATTCGAATTTTCTTAAATAATAGCTGAAAAAAAAACGCAACACATTTTAGTCAAGAACTTAAAATAATTAGCTGAGATTTGTAATTTTTTACCGCCTGTTTTGTAATATTTCAATGTAAAATGTTTATGAAGTTTTTAATAGTCCCGCGGATTTTTCATTATCTCTTTCATGCGAAAAAATGAATAAATCAAATGGGAAATGACTTTTAAGGGGCGGGAATCTTTCCTCCCCTACACTCCAGCTATAAATTGGATACAGGAAGCATTTATTTTAGTTGCGCCGCTTTTACAATGCAATGATTAGATTGAATAAAAGATAAAGGATAAAGGAAATCATAGATTTGAAGTCAACGGTTAATAAAAATTAATTCATAAAGAGTGTCAAATATAGAAAAATAAAATGGATGCTTCAAAAATATCAAAATATAGCAAAATATGGAAGTTAGAAGGGAAAGAATGAGAGATTACGAGTAATACATTTGTAAAATTATGATTTAAAGGGAAACATAGTACCTTTTTATCTGAAAACTCTTCATTAAAACACCTATTTTTGATTCAATATAAAATAAAAAGTTCTGCTCTGTTTAGGATAAATGTTTTTTCTAGATCATTAATAATTATCAAATTTTGTAAAAGTTACTTTTGTTACACGAAAAAAAAAAAATATTGTAAAAAACATAAAAATTATACACTACGAAAACTAAAAATCCACTTACCTGCAAAATAACTTTTGAAATTTGTATTATTATTATCTTTTTACTTTATGTACCTCAATGATCGTATCACGACTAATATACTTTATTTTATAGCATAATAAAGGCTAATTGAAAAAAAAACAATTTTTTAAGAGTTTATATTTTTATTTTAAAATGTTAGACACCGTTAAAAGTTCTGGTTTATAAAATAAAGCAAATATTTACTTCAACTGCATATAAAAATTTAATTTCTAATAAACATATTTCAAAAGCAATCTTGCCTGTGATTTTGATTTTTGTCAATTGGTGTATAGTCTAAGTTTGGTTGTTATTAATGAACTTATAAAAAAATCCCCCTAAAGGAATTCTCATACGTTAACATGTAAGTGATAGTTAATGATTCCTTCTACTGGTGAAGAATGTAGAGATTTCTTGTGTTAAAATGAAAAATTTTCAACCAGTTTATTTTATAGCATAATAAAGGCTAATAAAAAAACCTTTTTAATCGTTTAGATTTTTATTTTAAAATGTTAGACACCGTTATAAGTTTTGGTCTATAAAATAAAGCAAATATTTACTTCAACCGAATATAAAAATTTAATTTCCAATAAACATATTTCAAAAGCAAACTTGCCAGTGATTTTGATTTTTGTCAGTTGGTGTATAGTCTAAGTTTGGTTGTTATTAATGAACTTATAAAAAATCACCCTAAAGGAATTCTCATACGTTAACATGTACGTGATAGTTAATGATTCCTTCTACTGATGAAGAATGTACAGATTTCTTGTGTTAAAATGAAAAATTTTCAACCATTTTGTTTAAGTTGACTTGTGATAAGATCTTTAATCAGTTGAAAAGTTTCCGCTCTCGCGCGAGAAATCCGTGTATTTTTCAACGTAACGTTGCTTCAACTCTGCATTTTCAACAAGCATATATCCACGTGTTAGATTATGATTTCTTATATTGATGAAAAATGGCCAGATTTCTTGTGTTACAGAGAAAAATTTTCAACCAGTTTGTATAAGTTGATTTGTGATAAGATCTTCAATCAGTTGAAAAGCTTTCGCTATCGCGTGAGAAATCCACGTATTTTTCAACGTAACGTTGCTTCAATTCTGCTTTTTCAACAAGCATATGTCCACGTGCTAGCTAATGATTTCTTATATTGATGAAGAATGTGCAGATTTCTTGTGTTACAGCGAAAGATTTTAAACCGATTTATTTTAGTTAAATTGAGATAATTTCTTTAATCGGTTGAAAACTTTTCTCTCGCATATGAGAAATCCGCTTATTTTTCAATGGGAAAAGGAATTCTAAACTGAATCTGCTGTTTTTACAATACGTACATGTTGACGTGTGATAAGGCCTTTAAAGGAGCGGAAAATTTTATTCATGATTGAACAAACAAGAGATGGTATAATGAAGATTTTAAATCTCGAAAGTATCAGAACTACTGATAAGTCGTAAAGTTACACAGAAATTAACATTTACTTAACTTTTTAAAAATTTTAAAAATTCTTTTGCAACTCATATTTTAGCCACTTATATACACAAGTCGTTCAGAAGCAAAAATAGTTTTTTTTACAGAGAAAAGTAATTTTTTTAAATACATTTAAAAAAATTTTTCATTTGTTAAAAATCTTAATTTGAAACAACATAAATAAATGTCGAAGAAGCGAGTATATATAAAAATAAAAAGAATGCTATTGGTTATATTTGAATTTACAAAAATCATGTGGAAATGGACTTTACCACACTGGTATGGGAGCAATTATTATAGTGAGATATCTAGTTTTCATTAAAAAATGCATAACGTTCATTATTGAAACTGGTATTGTAGTAGAATTGGTAACGAATACGCCGTGGTAAAATTTGTATTTTTGTTATTTATGCACCCAATTCGGTCTGTGCTCTCTATATTGCCTGCACGAGGACAAATACATTATTCAATGATTTTTTTGTCTGCAAGAGAAAACATAATAAACTAACACATTATAAAAAAAATCTTCCCATAAATTTCCCTTTAATAAATATTACTACATTTTATTCTTCACTTATTGCCGGGCAACTGTAACACGCTAAAATCTACCGCTCTTGTATTGTTTGTACTGCTCTAGTTGGTCTTTCCAGAGATAAAATCGTCTTATTATGTTGGCTTTTTTAATGCCATATGACTTAGGTTTTATTTAGAGCGGCACAAATTATTGTATAGGGAACACACACACACACAAAAAAAAAAAGAATAAAAGAAACATGCTCATATGCTCCCGAACCTCTCCCTCCTGAATGACATTGGAAAAAGTAATTTCGTAATGAGTTTATTACCCTCAATATTAAAGTGGAAAAAAAATAGAAATTGTTTTGTGCTCAAGATATGAGAACATATTTCACATTCACAATAAAATATCTTTCAGTACTGTGAATGATAAAACTATATTTTTGAAGAATACAGAATTTAAAATGCATAAATGTTAAAGTTGAAAATTTAAAAAGTAAGAAAATAGTCTATATTTATGTCGCCCACAGAGTCACCAATATATTGCACTGGTGGCATTTCGAGGTCTTTGAATACATTCATGAACTCACCTGAGTGATATAGAACGTTTTCCTACAACGTTTCCATTGCCAACGGTATCATAAAACTTCTGACATTTGACAAAAAATAATTGATTATATTGAAGGAATGTACTGCAATTTTACCCGTAAGTTCAATAAAAATTAGTTTTCTATATATATTGCTACTACTTTATTTACAACTCTCATATGAGGTTACAATGGATCTAGATGTTGGCCCTACAGTTTCGAAATTGCCTTCCAGTAATTTCATTTAGCATGCCAAGTTCTGAAAAGTCTGTTACTTTCTGAACCCCATAACCCTAAAGGAAGTGAGAATATTTGATGTCGAGATTTATGCAGGAATCTTTGCAATGACAAAATGTATAAATTTTCTTTTGAAAATATGTATTTGGAAAACCGTTACATCAGAATCTTGTCGCAAACACCAATGGACAATGGCTGAATATTTTCAGCAGGTTGTCTTTTGACTTTAATCCATCTTTAGTTAGGGTCAAATGACTGTCGAACATTCGGTAGATTCTGTGGATTTGCGTTCAACGGTTAGTATGCATATTTGCAGCTATTTCGAATAGGCTTCAAACACTTCGTATAGCTATAATAAGTCATTGTGCAACAAAAGACAGTAACAGCATTCAGAGCAAGCTAAATAAAATTTTATAGGGCTATGTGTAGGGAAAGTGTCTGAAATTTTTTGCTTCCTCATGACTTCTAGAATCTTTGTATTTTTACACTATAGGTTTCATTTGATATTTTTATTTTCTATTTATTTACAAAATACCTATTTTTGAAATTTAATTTTCTGTTATCAAAGCATTTAAAAGTTTTTAAACAGAAAATTAAATTTAAAAATTCGAATATTGATTCTTTTTTTTAAATGTAGCGTCGTCGTTTTTAAGAAGTTTAATAAGTCATTTAATTTACCATGAAATCGAAAAAAACCCATTTATTACTAATTTAGTGTTTTGTTGAACAAAAATTTGTAGTAAACATTGATTTATCGTTACCAAATTATTCGTTTCCCCGCGCTGATCTTTTGATTCCTTTGGTCTGAATTGGCTCCCTTGGAAACAAAGATATTTTACACCCAGTCATCCTTCTCGGATTATTCGTTTTCCCGCATTTATAGTAAAAAAATTCGTTTCCGACGCTTTGTTATCCCCAAAATATCAGGTTTTTGGTTTTGTTTATTTTATGTGTGTGTTGATAAAAATGTTTCAAGGTCGAGTGGACATCGGAAACATTTTTGGCTGATTATGGGTATTTCATTTGATTACCAATTTTGTTATTTTTTTTTTTTTTAAATAGCAGCACTGTCTTGTGTGGAGAATGCCATTGATTCGATGGGGTTTGAGAGGACAAATCAACCATCAGACCAGATAGACCTATAAAGACATATCTGATCATTCAGAAATTTGTAAAAATTAAAATCATTTTCGGAAAATTACACAGGCAATAATAGTTTACTTGTAGAGGTAGAGGCAATAGAAGGACCAGTCTTTGTAATGAGACCAGTTGCGAAGCAGTTAACTATAACTAAATATTTTTTTCAAATGCTAATATCATTCTAAGTTATATTTTATGAAATATAAAATACTTCCAATTATTTATGTAAATAATCTATTTATAATCAAACATTTTATGGAATTTCTTCATCGCTTTTCGTCTCCTTTCCTTTGAGAAATTAGGGAACGCTTAAGAAGTGTCAGCTTTAGATATTTTCCCGGTTAAGAAATTCCATTTCTGTCATCCAAATTTTATTCATGTATCGATAAAAGTATATTTTTCCAGTTTAAGAAGTTTTACTTTTAAATATTTTCCAATTAAGAAGTTTTGTTTTCTCCAAGCATCCCTTTCCAATTGATAGCGACGCTCAATTACCAAACAGATGTACAAAAGATATATTTTTAGAAGAATTGAATGATAATGCAGAATAGTAAGAAACATTTCAACAAGTCATTACAATAACAATTGTTAGAAATTACGATCTTTTGACACCCTGCTTGTAACTCGTGGAAATTACAACATTTTGTAATTGAAGTAAGTAATTTAATACTTTTGGCGAACCATCCCAGATGGGGATGAAAGTTATAATCAATTAATACCGTAATTTATTAATACTGCTATAACGAATTCTCATATAATTTTTTACTACACGATATTAAAATTAACCTGAGTAATTCTGGTTTAAGAGGGAACAAATTTTAAATTTATCATTTTTTTCTCTGTTTTTATAATTACCAATAAATTTGCGAATATAGATTTAAAAGTAATTATCTTCTGTCGTATTTAAGAAAGTATTTACAATTGTGAAAAGGCTTTTCTTAAACTATACTTTTTAGAATACACTAGCCTAGATGTATAGATCAGTCATGCAACTGAAATTAAAAAAAGTATTTCATATAAAACATTTATGCTTATTTGATATTGTGGTTCTAAACGAATGACGAATTTAACATTAACTTCTTTACATATTGGCCTTCGGTACTGGAGTTCGTGGGTTCGAATCTCACAGTGGCATGGATGTTCGTAGCCATTCGGAATCGACTTTAAACTGTAGGTCCTGGTCTCATTAGCCCTCGTGTTGCAAAATGTAGACCGTAGCACTCCAAACCAAACCAAATATTTACATACCCAGACACCTCCAACCAACTTGCGAATTTTGATTGAAATGTTTTTCGACCCATTCCTTTCAAGAAAAGATCTTAAATAAAATTTTAAAAATAGAATTCTTAAAAACCACATTTATGTTGGTCAAGTATGCCAACATAGATGTACTAAAAAGAAATAGATGTACTAAAATGAAATTGTCTAAAAAGCATGTCATCTAAATAATTTGATTATTTATTGTTCGATATCCTAAGGATAGTGATTTAATTTCCAAATTTCAAATTTCATCAAAACATTTTCTAAACATCCCTCTGTAAACAAGTTATTAATTTTGATAAGAAAAGGATTTCGTCTATTGCACTAAAAATTTTCTAAAATAAAAAATTTGAAAGATACATTGACAAAAATATTTTTTTGTTAGTATTCTCAACTTCAATACATTATAGAACAATAATACGACTGACGTTGTAAATAAAAGCATTTAATCTAAATTATTTAATCATTAATAATTATTATTTATTAATTATTTGATTGTTTAATTGTTTATATATTAATTATTTAATTTGCTTTGTTTCCAGATTATATTTTAAAACGAACCAAATTCCCAATGTTAATAAAATTTCTTTACATTTCAAAACATTCCTCAACAGCACCCGAATTTTAATTTGATTTAAAACTGACTATCCAAAATACATTTTATTTAGATTAAATGGTGTGAGTATATAGCAAGCACTTGATGTTATTTTTGACATTATCTCGTTTCTGTCTTTATCTAAATAAAGTGAAAGTATCCATAAATGTTGGCACGAATGACGTAGTTGATGAGCATTTAACGGGATAAAGAAAAACTATATGGCTCCCGATGGGAAAATAATTAAAAGATCTTGATGTTTCTTTACCATAAATTGCCCCATTTTTACAATATTTCCGAGATATTATCTAAAAATTAAATTTATCAAGTATATTAACTTGAAGCAACGAAAATCTTCTAGGTAATTTACGAGCTTAGGAAGTGTGTGTGGGGGGATTATTTGAAATTGCTTATTTAATATCCGTTAATGTTGATAAGAATTAAAAGACAGTCGTAAAAGCGAAAATTATTTCCATAATGTCTTCATACACACATCTATAAATGTGTATGGATGTATGTATCTATGTGTGTGTATGTATATATATATGCATGTATATACACATACATAGATACATGTATACACATTTATAGTATGTATTATATATATATACACACACACATATATATATACACATATATATACATATACACATATATATATATATATATATATATATATATATATATATATATATATATACACACATATATATATATATATATATATACAGATATATATATATATATATATATATATATATATATATATATATATATATATATATATATATATATATATATATATATATATATATATATATATATATATATATATATATATATATATATATATGTATATGAAATGGAGATCCAGTGTTAAGGCGGATGGAAAAAAGTCTTTCTTGATAATAATAAATTTATTAAATCATAGTTCCATCTAAAAGCAACTTGAGCCATTTTCATTTATTCGTCGAAGACACGCGTAGAGTGTGTTCACAGTTCGACGTTCATGCGCTAACTGAATCTTATCTGTTTGCAAACTCATCAAATACTTCCAAAAATGCTTCCGCCTGACCGGATTATCCCAAAAGCTTACTCGAGTGGGGGTCTTTTTCATTTATTTTATTATTATAAAAGAGTTCCCTTTTTAAAATCGTTTATAACTCACGTAATTTCCAACTACCCCTTTTTTAGACCTGACACACACACAGACACTCATATATATATATATATATATATATATATATATATATATACATATATATACATACATATATATACATACATATATATATACACATATATACACACACACACACACACACACACACACATATATATATATATATATATATATATATATATATATATGCACATAGTACAATATCTATATACAATTAATATTGGATCAATAGAAATGTTAGATAAAATTCAAATGAAACACTTACGATGAGTTTGGAACACTGAAGTCAATCTTTTTGCATAACCCATTCGGAAAGAAGTATTTCAGTGCTGTTGGTAGAAATATTTTCCCCACAGGTTAGCATTGCACTGTTGGAATCCAATATAGATGGTGTACAGTCAAATCGAATGAGAATATTATTTATCTCTCTTTCACTCTCTCTCTCTCTCACACACACACACACATACATACATACATATATATATATACAGTCATACCCCATCATAGTGTGGCCATCTGTTCGGATAACAATTTGGCGGTACATCAAATTATTAACTTATGCCTATAAACAAATTATTTTTATACACCCTCTTTAGATTGCAGACGTACGAAATTAGAAATCAATATGGTTTGCATGTTATCAACGTAAGCATAATCACTGGGGCATTTTTCGACATTCATAAAATATTATATTCAAACAATATTAACATATTGTTTACCACTCTTACTTGGACATCAAAGTACCTTACATGTAGACCGAATTTGGATACATCTTTATAGATTATTAAATGTATAACACAAAAATAGTATAAACTATACAGGCAAAAAGATTATAACATGATTATAAGTAAATCAGTCAATAAAAGAAAAATTTAGAAAATTTCACCTTTGACGTCCCTTGGAGTTATAAAGAGTTGGGGCTTTAACGGCAAGCACAATGTGGAAGAAATGTCCATACTGATATGTGACGTTAAAACGTAATATATATATACACACATGAATATACAGATATAAATGAATGTGCTTTTGTCAGCAAAACTCTTTTTTGTACGAATACATATACAGTTTTTACAGCTTACGTTAATGCCATAAAAAATGCCGGCGATATTGAGCTCTCTAACGCCTAGTTTATATCATATATTACTAATTTAACAGATATTAACTTTGTGTTAGACGATAGATGGCAGTAGCACCATGTTATTTTAATACTTTTTAATGTAAAATAAATATCTTTTTTAATATATATATATATATATATATATATATATATATATATATATATATGTATATATATATATTATATATATGTATATATAAGAAGTCACATGCTTGGGCAAAGCCGGAATTACACAATAATTTATAAAATATTTAAAGTATCATATAAAGCTGACATTTCTCAACTAATCATTTAGGATTTTTGCATGCATTCTGAAAAATGTAGTCGTATTCTGTAGATTTCTTTTTATTAGGTATGGTTTGCCGACATTTAGACTTTTGCTACAGAAGATCATACAGATAAGATAATTGTAGAATGTGAAGAAAGGTATTCTCATTCTATAGCTAAGAAGAATTGCAAACGTCCATTATTAATATTTATATTAATATTAATAATTATTAATATTTATATTAATATTTGTATATATATACATATATATATATATGTATATATATGTGTATATATATATACATATATATACATATATATATACATATATATATATACATACATATATACATACATATATATATATATATACATATATATATATATATATATATATATATATATATATATATATATATATATATATATATATATATATATATATATATATATATATATATATATATATATATATATATATATATATATATATATATTATATATATATATACATACATACACAGGATGCATAGTTAAGTCCTTAACCGGCCTTTTTCTCTTCGACCATTGGTCATAGACAAATTCTTTCAATAAGAAAATATGTTTCAAATAATTTAAGCATTCATTTTGTGATACTTTTAAATTTACAAATTAGATTTTGTGACAATTTTAGCATTTGAATATTTTAATTTCCCCACTTCTCTATATATTATATTAAGTAATAATAATTTTATTAAGAACCACATCACAAAAATTTCCACTTATTTGTAACAAATTATTTAAATCAAAGTTTGAAATATTTGAGATATTTTTCTCCTTTTTGGGAGATTTCTTTAGAGATTAATTACAATAGTTCAAAGCTGAAATCAGGTTGCAACATCCCCTTTAAAGCGGAAGTGGAGGTTGGGTTCCGTGATAATAAACTGGAGTATATCCATATAAAATACATATGCACTGTATTTTCAATTGAAAATATCTTCCTTTTCACTGTAAAAGGGGGTTACAACCGGATTTCAGCCTCGAGTTGCTAAAGTTTGACGGTAGTACACTCAGAGACTCAGTTCACTTTAAAAAAGTGTAAAAAATATATAAATTATATAAATTATTAACGTTCATACAATTACACTATCGTAGCCACGGTAATTCAGTTAACAGAAGCAGTGGCTGCATATCCGGATGATTTCGCGTTCGAGGCTCGAAACAAAGATTCACCGTGTTCAGTAACTGCTTCTGTCGGGTTTTATCCTTATTCTCGATCCATAAAAGGCATGAAAAAAGGCAATTGATGAAAATCAATATAGATTCTATCCTCAATCGGATAAAGCAAAATATTTATGACTACAAGAAATATTTTTCTTGACGTACTGCGGATTCTATATGTGATATCCTCTTCACCAAACTCTTCCCTGCATTGACCCCAAGTTTTAAATATAAAAATATATTTATCGTATTATTTCACTCTTATTATCAAATCTAGTATGGTATTTAGGATAAATACCTGTATAAAAGAATTATTTAAAAAGCATAAAACTGTCTGGGAAAATTGTTCTATGGTTTACCAGGAAGACAAGTTTACAATGTTTCTTGTCACGAGAACGAAAAAATCACTTTGAAATCATATAAGGCTCATTTCCTTGCTATCTTTACCAAGGAAAAAATTTTGGTCATGAATAGCGGAAACATATTCAATAGTTTCTTTACTTTAAATTCTAACAGGTATCACCATCTCTCTAGAAAATTCAAAAACAAGACCCAGCGCATAGTTTCATGTCATACCTCTCACACTAATTCCTTGTATCTCCTCTTATCTTTTTAAATACAGAAAAAAATGCGAATTAAAATGAAACCTGTTAGTAGCGACAGATCCATTTTCAATGATATAATTTTTGTTTTTGTTGCATGACATATCCCACCTACCGCATGGACGCGAAAATACCGAACTTATGACATGCAATGCCAAGAAGGGGTTGAAAAGCATTATTTTTCATTAAAAACCACCATAATTAGTTTATTTTGGTATTCTGTTTTATCAGATTAAATTGCAACTTTTCCAAACAAACTATTAAGTATGAATTAGGTAATTATGTTTAAAACTAGGTACTAAGTAAAGCAGATAAGTCCGTGGTTTACTTAAAA